>CM053765.1:25694826-25718088 GCA_028658305.1 Pachyuromys duprasi
GCTCTCTATTAAAAAAAAAATCAATCCACAGAGCGATTAGATTTGCAAATGAGCGGGCAGGAAACTGGGAACAAAGGGAACCGGAGCCGAAGAGGGAGCAGGTATAATTACTGTAATTAACTCCAGCAGCAGGGACACAGCCCCTCCTCTGCGGCTGGGAGGTGTTGCGAAGAGGCAGGCGCTGCAGGGGAGGCTGAGGGGAGCAGGCTGCCAGGGAACTCAGACAGTGCCACCTCCTCTGGGTTGAACCGTTCTCACAGGCTGGGAGGCTCCACCCAGAGCAGGTGCCCTTCTGGTATGAGGATCCCTGGGCACATCATCTCCACAGAAATGTGTTGGAGGTCATCCAGGCTCCGGGGATAAGATGTGATCATTTCTGGTAGGGTGTGGTGTGTGTGTGTGGGGGGGGGGTATAGAGAACAGAGTCCCCTCTTTAATCTCTCACCTGGTCACGCGCGGCTCTTCACCTTCTCTATGACAATCTGAGAACTGGCTATGTTTTCTCCAGAATTTAAACATTTTTTAGAGAACATAAAGGAGGGACATGTCTCTGATCTGCTGTATCTATGTCCCCCAGTCCCAAAATACAGACATACATCTCAGCCCTGGTGGGCTTCTAAAGCGCATATATAACCTTGCATTTCTTAATTGCCTCTTGTTCTCTAAGGCCACATGACAGTATGGTACCTTCTACAGATGAGTACTGTATCTTTTCCTTCACAGGTGAGCCTGTCCCTTTTCTACTTTCTCGAGCGGCATTTGATGAAATGTTGTGAACTTTTAAAAACACAGCCACTTCTGTGGAGTCTGTACTTGGAAGGCCAGAGCTCTTATCTCTTCTGTGAACTTAATCTCAGTACTATGTTTTGAATGTGTCCCAGAGTGTCCCAGAGTCCACGTGTTGGGAATTTATATGTTGGTGATATTTGGAGGTTGGGGTTTGGGAAGGTGCAAACTATTCTTGATTTTCAGCTTGACTACCAAGAAATGAATTAAAAACCAAAGGTCTGGGTACACCCGTGAAGTGGGAAGACCCAATTTTTATCCAGAGTTTTTGAGGTAGGAAGATACACTTTTTTTCCCTCCGCCACACCCTCTGTCGGAAGCCCATATAAAGGCTTTGGAAGAAGGAAGTTTTTGTTCTCACTGGCAAATTCATTCCTTCTCTGGCATTAGAGCCTCCTTCTCTGGGATTCCAGCATAAACTAAAGATCAGCTCAGACATCCAGGCTTGTGGACCAAACAACTACTGGATTCTTGGACTTTCCAGTGGTTGACAGACAGCGTTGTTAGCTGGACCACAGTCTGTAAGCCACTCTAATCAATCCTGTGAGTGTGTGTTTCTATTAGTTCTGTTCCTCTTGAGAACCCTGATCGAAGAAGAAGGTAAATAGGTGATGTGGTTTAAAGTATTCTCCCTCTCCTCCATGCAAAAGCTTATGTGTTGAAAACTTGGTTCCCAGTTGTTGGCATTGTTGAGTGTTGCTCGGATTAGTAACATCATCAGTACGCTAATTTATCAATAAGCCCATGGCTGAATGGGCTGTTGGGAGGCGGGGCCAACTTTTGCTTCCTGGCCACAGGGAGATGAGTCATTATGCTTTATCACATCCCCTAGCCACAATGATACTGTCCTCACAGGCCCACAGTAACTGAGTAAGCTGACCTAGACAGGAATCTCAGAAACTGGGAGGTGAGATAGACCTTTCCTTTTAAAATTTGTCTTCCTAAGTATTTTGTCACAGTGACAAAAAGTGACTATCATAATAGGCTTCCTTAGAGTCATGAGGATACCCCCATCCATGGTGGAGTTATAAAAGAGGAAGTGAGATCTGAGTACTCAGGTCTCCTCCCTCTTACTATGTGCTGTTTAGACACAGCAAGACGAACCTCACTGGATTCTGGGAAGTTGATATTTAACTTCCTGGTCTCCAAATTATGAGAAATAAGTTTTTGTTTGTTTGTTTGTGTGTTTTTTAATGATTAACCAGTCTGTGATATTGTTATCAAGTAGAAAACAGACCAAGACATTGAATACCCCTTCTCCAACTCCAGGAATTGAAGAGCTTGACCTGAGAATCTTGGAGTTTAACCTTCACCTTTGGGGTTCTGTATCAACTAAACACCTTTTACTTGAAGCAGCATCAACACCAACTGAAGTTGGTATCAAAACAAATAAGGGACCGATGTCAAAAAGCCTGAGAATGTCAGGTACAATTGGAATCAGGGGCTTAAACGTTATCTTGAGGGGCTGGAGAGATGGCTCAGAAGTTTGGAATACTAGCTACTCTTCCAGATCACCTGGGCTCGATTCCCAGCACCCACATGGTGGCTCACAATCATCTGTAACTCCAGTTCCAAGGGATCTGATGCCGTCTTCTGGCTTCTGCAGGTACCATGAACAAACTTGCAACTTTACTTAAAAACTCTTCCTTTTGGGGGCTGGAGAGACAGCTTAGCTTTGCCATGACAGCTTGCAGCTGCCTGGAACTCACACAAAATGAACAAAGGACAACAGCAAACTCTCCCTCCTTCCTATTTCAAATATCCTAATTCAACTCTTCACAGTTTCAAGTACAAAATTACTCTGACATCTGCCTTGCTTTCCAATTGTGTGGGTGCATATGCATGTGCATAGGTGCATGTCAACATACGTGTACAACATATGTCACACAGGTCAACATCAGGTGTCTTCTGCAATCACTATATCTTCCTTTGTGAGATAAGGACTCTTCCTGAAACCAGAGCTCATCAATTCAGCTAGACTGGCTGACCAGCAAGCCCCAGGGATCCTCCCATCTGTATTCCCCTCAGCACTGGGATTACAGTTATGAACTCTTGTACCAAGCATTTTTTAAGAAGGGTGCTGAGTATCTGATTCAGTTCCTCATCCTTGCATGTCTGGGACTTTATCAACTGAACAATCTTTTCAATCCTTTAATCCATTCTCTCTCTCTCTCTCTCTCTCTCTCTCACACACACACACACACACACACACACACACACATACACACACACCTTATTGTATCTCTCCCAGGGATTTGGATCTTTGAATGATACCTGTGATGGTTCATATCAGATGCCAACTCAATGGGACTTAGAATCACCATGAAAACAAATCTAAAGGCACTGTCTGAGCTTTTCTAGAGTGAGGATGTAAGATCCAGTGTAACCGTGGATATGTTTATCCTATGGTCTGAGGTCCCGAACTGCATAAAAAGATAGCTGAGCACCAGTAGCCATTGTTCTCTTCTTCTTGATTGAAGATGCAATGAGACCAATTGCCTCAAGAGGTGATGTCTCTAACTTCCATGATGTGATGGACTGTGTACCCTTGAATTGTGAGCCAAAAATCAATGTCTTGTCCTTAAGCTGCTTTTTGTCAGGTATTTGGTAACAACAATGAGAAAAGGAACTGATACAGCTCCCCACAGTGAGAAGACTGTGAATTACATTCTCAGGCACCACGCAGGAGATGCTCCATGCTTTTCTCTGTGGCCGCTTGCCTCATCTCTCCTCTGGATACTGACTGTTGCTATACCTCCCTGAACACACCATACTTCCTCATGTCTTTGTATAGCATCCAATTTTCCCCCTCACCGTTCATCAGACATCATTTTAGGCATCACTTCCTTAAACTCTCGCATGTGTAGCCCATTCCTTCCCTAAAGGGTCTTTGTAAACACCTACAGCCTCCTGGGAATATCTCTATTCTAGCAGCTGCTGCTTTGCATAGTTGTCTCCTTTACTAGGTTATAAGCTTCTTGAAGGCAAGGACCTCATGTTTTAGTGCCTAGCTCTTGGCATGGTGTCTGATGTTTTGTCTGGGCTCTTGTACATACTGAATGAGTCAAATATGGATAATCATATGATAATCTAATGAAATCTTCAGGCCTCTTCTGGTTGCAAGTGTTATTGAGTAGAAACTGGTTATAGACATTCAAGTGACATTACCAGGACCACACATTTCTTTTTTCTTCTTTCTTTCTTTTTCTTTTTTCTTTTTGGACAGGGCTCCTCTGTGTAACAGTCCTGGCTTTCCTGGAACTTTCTCTGTAGACCAGGCCGACCTCAAACTCAGAGTGATCCATCTGCCTCTGCTTCCTGAGTGCTGGAATCAAATGGTGTGTACCACCACACCCAGCTAGAACCACTTATCTCTAAGTGCTATTTTCACCTTTCTTGACTTTCATTCTCAGATGGGATCCCTGGCTACCAGCAGCTCCAGTCCACTCACTTAACAATTTTAGCACAAAGAAGTACTTCTTTTCTGTAAAAAGAAAATTATTTGAATGGCAGTGTTTAAAATTTCTTGATAATTTTATAATGCACATGATGTTTTGACCTACCCACACTCCACTCCAGTTCTTCCCAAACAGTCCCTGTACCCTCCCAATTTCATGTGCTCAGACGTGTTTTTGTTTTCACCCGCTGAGTCTCCTCAGAGCTCTCAGTATGAATATGTGTGTAGGGCCATCTACTGGACCACGGATAGCTTCTCTGCAGAAAACAGGCTCCCGGAGGGAATTTTCCTTCCTAGCATTTTCAGTAAACGCCAGAGCACTGTTTTCCATGGACTGGTTCATTCCTGTGCTAGGGGTGAGAGAGGCAGCAGCTTCATAACTTGTCTGATGCCTTTCTGGAACAACTGGACTGGTAGGGAACATGTGTCCCTCTTCCCCCCGCCCCCAAAGTAGAGTGCCTTTGTTAGAAAAATGCATAATAAGTCAGAAGGAAGTAGAACTTTTTGCTTAGAAGTGTCAGGTATTGTGAGTTGTTTAAAATACCCAATTACTGTTTACTGTAACCCAAAGCAAGTTTATTTCAGTGGTAAGCAACTTAAGATTTAATCCAGTTTTACATAGTTCATGAGTGATGGAGCCAGGTCCTTACCCTAGGGGTCTGACTCCAGATACTTTTCCCTTTGAAATGTCTCATAAATGTAATCTATATGCACATAAGAAATCCAAACAGTACAAAAAGGCATATGATGCAGAGGTGAGTAGAACACATGTGTTGATCACAGCTTTTTTCCTTTGTCTGTCTCCAGCTGCCCACCCTGGAGGGCTGGTCCACTTACGTGTTTTACTGTATTACTTCTTAATACTCAAGGGTTAATTTACCCCCACTTCTGAGGATCCCACCCAATGCTCTACGGAGTGTGTGGTCTTCCCACTCTGATCGATGTAACTGTACATTATTTCTGGATCTGGAAAGTGTTGCTCTTCTTGTGTCTGACGGTTCTTTCCCAGCGACAGGCCACTTCTCACACGTGTGTAGATCGGAGAATGCACAGGGCAGACTCAACGCTTCTGAAAATTGTTGGATCTCTTCTCTACATTGCATTTTCTTCTCTGACATGCTGTTGTGAACACTGCCACTTTTAGGACCCTCAATCGCAGTTTCTTAACCCTGCCTGGTTCTTCCTCCCAGAATGGTGGACTAGAAGTCACCTGCAGACAGTAAACCGGGCTATTGCAGCGCTTCCTTCCTTTGCTTCTCTTTTCTCAGAGACCAGTCCTACATGAGCTCATGCTTTACTCCTTTTTTCCATTTCTCTTTTCAAGGCAGGGATCGCGTTACTCCATCATGTCCCAAAATAGCACCACTTTCAGTAGTTAAAAAAAAAAAAAACCTTCCAGAGATGTTCTATGCAAAAAAGCACACACATTTCCTTTTTTTTTTCGTATAAATGGCACCCTTTAAAACACAAGACTTTTCACCTTATTTTGAAGTCGCTTATTATCTTACAGATTGTTCCATATATACTGACCTCATTCTTTCAAAGGTAGAGCCTGCACTTCCAACCCTGACTCTGCTCTGCCTTACTGAATGACAGCTTAGTGATTATTGGTTATAATTGGTGCTCAGTAAACAGTTGATGGGTTGAATATATTACACTGAAGTGGCCCGGCCTCTTGAGTTCTGATGATGGAGAAATGGATGTTTCATATTCATTTTGGGGGCCTTTGTGATCTACACTTCTGTGTCCTCTTCTTTTATTACACTGAAAACCTTTTTCTTTCCTTTCGGTTTGCAGTAAATTGAAGCCTAGAAATTAGTTAAAGCACAGCTCAGGATTCTTTTGTGAGAATTCAATTTATACAACAAACCATGCCTATTGTGTAGGGAGAGGCATGCTAGTTCAGGAGAGCGCTCTAAGGTCACAGGAAAATGTGCCTGACATCTAGAAGTCTAGATGCATGAATTTGAGTCACACTTTCATTTCATGAAATTGTTATCTAGCCTCTACATGGATTGAATTTTGTTCCCTTCAAATTCATATCCTGCGGCCCTAATTCCCAATGTGACTATATTTGGACATGGGATCTTTGAAGAGGTAATTAAGGTTAAGCTAAGAAAAAAAAAGAGTGGGACTCTAACCTAAAAGGAATGATGCCCTTATAAGAAATGGAAGCTATCTGGGGAAACTCACACAGAGGAAAGGGCACGTGAAGACATGGGAGATGACCCACAAGCTAAAGAAAGAAACTGGAATGAAAAACAAAAAGTTCATGTCTTCTTGGACGAACAGTCTCCAAAGCATCGAGAAGTAAAGGCCTTTGTTTTAAGGCTCACAATCTGTGGCATTTTGTTATGGTACCATATAAAATAATACTCCTTTCTTCACAGTCAAAGCTTTTTTTTTCTTTTTGTATTCTAATGTCTATACAAGCCCCAACTAAGTGATAGAACAGAGGTATATTTTGATTCACTTATGAAGGCAAAATATTAGAAATACCCTAAGTATTCATTATCAAAACATTAGCTAGATGATGAAGTAATACTGGTGCAAACTTCTAAAAGTGCATGTGTAAAGGAGGTTAACATGGTCTCGCTTACTTGGGCTTTCACTGACTTTCTCTTGTAACGTTACCAGCTGTTCCACGATGCTGGCTGCCGGCCAGAAGATGATGGTGAGACTCCATGGCTGAAGACACCACACACTTGAGTCAATGGAGCGTGGAGAAATGAAGCTGGTGTGAACCTGGGAGAGCATCCCCACAGCTTTCATAGTGCGGGAAGGGGGTAGGCATGCTACTAGGGGAAAAAAGTAATCCTCAACCATTTGTGAACAGTAATAACCTTGCCTGGCAAGATATGTCCACTACTGCAGTAGCGGCGTGAATGCCATGAGAATAACAAACCACTCTCTGATTGTATTTATGTTCCAGTCCATAAGATGGGACCTATACCAGTTACTGAGCCAAGAACCTGTGGCTAAGAGGTCATAGGCCCTAAGGGAGAGCCTGTGACTGTTACTCTGCCAACAGGACATACTATTAAAACATATATTATATAAATGTATACACATATGTATATATGTTTTAATACATTTATTAAAATAAAACATATATATGTTAAAATAATACATATATTAAAATAAAACATGTATATATGTATATAAGTATATATACATATATATATATATATATACTTATATACATATATATGTATGTATGTGTATACTCTGGTGATTCAGTGGTCACCTCCCTCTGAGGGGGAAGCATCCTTACCAGGCCACAGAGGAAGACAATGCAGCCAGTCCTGATGAGACCTGATAGGCTAGGGTCACATGGAAGGGGAGGAGGACCTCCTCTATCAGTGGACTTGGGGAGGGGCATAGGAGGAGAAGAGGGAGGAAGGGTAGGATTGGGAGGGGATGAAGGATGGGATTACAGCTTTGATACAAAATGAATAAACCACAATTAATAATAAATTAGTTACACATGCTAAGATTTAACCGCTGTAATTAGTGGGTGGTAGTGAGACATTACTTGTATGAGTGTATATGTGCATGTGGCTACACGTGAACATGTGTGCATGTGTGCAGAGGTTAGATGTTGATGTCAGATGTCTCTCAATTGATAGCCACTGTATTTTTGAGACGTTGTCTTTCCCTGAATCTGGAGCTCACTGATGCGGGCAGCCTTACTACTACTCAGTAGGCCTCAGGGCAGCACCTGCCCCTGCTTCTACACGAATCACCCGATCCCAGCTTCATACATGAGTACTGGGGATCTGAACTCAGCCAGCTCTCCATCCCAGAGAATCTATAATTTTAAATTTTCATTTTCCCATGCCAACAATGTTGAAATATTTTTATTTACAATGTTTGCCAGCTGCATTTCATTTTATGTGAACCTTCTTACATTCTGGCCTATTTATTTTAATTGAGTCATTTAACTTATTCTTGAAGTGTAAGAGTGTTTTAGACAAGTATCACATACAATATACATATTTTTGTATATATGTATATATATGTGTGTGTATGTGTCTTTGTGGCTTGCCTTCATTTTTACTTTTTAAATGCTATCCCAAAGAATAGAAAGCTTTAATTTTGAGCTAGCTTAATTTGTTGATCTTTTTCCTTCTAGAATACATGCTTTTTGGATATTAAGAATTCTTTGCCTATATTAAGGGTAGAAATCCTTTTATTCTTGTTTCCTTCTACAAGTTTTTAGTTAAGTTTGGCTTGTGATCAATTTTAAGTTAGTTTCTGTTTATAATGTAAGACAAATTTCGAGGTTTAATTTTTTTCTTTGTGGATATTCAATTGTCCTAGCAGCTTTTGGAAATCTTTTCCTATTGGATTGCTTGGACATCTTTGTCAAAAATCAATTGACCATAGATGAGTAGGTTTATTTCTGGACTCTTTATTCTGTTCCATTGATCCATATGTCTCCCCTCTGTTAATAGCACACTGTTCTTATTACTGTAGCTTTATAGTAAATCTTAGAATAGTATAGTTCTTATATTATTTTAGGGTATACTGTAGGAGGAGATAGTCCGAGTCCTCCAGATTTGTTATTCTTTCTCAAAGTCATTTGAGTTATTTTAAGTCCCAAACATTTGCATATAGATTTTATTATCAGCTCATACATGTTTGCTCTGTGATTGAGATCACACCAATCTCTGCCTGTTGGAAAGCACTGACATATCAGTATCGACAGACGCTACTCAGAGACATTGTATATACCTTTGTTTATTCAGGTCCTTAATTTTTTTTCATAATATTTGCACAATATTTTGGGTTTTTTTTCATTGTATGGATTTTACGCATTTTACTAATTTATCCACAATGTTTAATGTTTTCTGATGCTGACAAAAGTCATGTTTCTGGTAACCGGCCTGCAAAGTGACCCCCAATGACCCTTCCCTTGTGTTATTTATGTCTTGTATAGTCGCTTTTCCACATAGTCTATGTGACCAGAGGAACATGGCTTGAGTGCTGGAATGATTTCTGTGATACTCAGTGGTAAGACGCAGCATGGCTCCTGCTTTGTTTGGTTTTGGATTGTGCTCAGAGGACACGGGAGAACTCTGTTCAGAAGGTGCCTTAGGGTTTTTCTGTGTAGGCAATGAGGTCACCTGTGTCAGACAGCTTTACTTTTTTCCAACTTGGATGCCCTATCAAAGCGGTTAGGAGTTTCACGATAATGTAGTGTAACAGGAGCGAGCAAACACGCATTTAGGGTGTTTTGTTAACATTTATATGTGCCATGGATGTGGGTGTGTGTATGAGATGCATGTGCACTTGAAGGTATACCACAGCACACGTGGAGGTCAGAATGCAAGAGCTGGTTTTCTCATTCGACCACGTGGGTTCCAGGGCTTGAACTCCAGTTGCAAGGCTTGAGTACAAGTAACATTTACTCACTGGACCATCTCAGCAGCCCATAAGAGTGATACTAGCTGTAGATTCTCCTGAAACGTCTCTTAGCAACATGAGGAAGTGATTTTCTTTTCTGCTTTGAGAGTATTTGAAATTTTATTATAGGCCGTTTTCTAAAATCTTTCCAAATCTGTTTAGCTATATGTTTTTTTAAATTTTTGTTCACTAATATGATCGATTGAATTCTGAATATTAGACCAGCTTTACATTCCATAGATACTTGATCGTAATGCCTGATGTGTTTCAGAGAATATTTGATAACTACTTTTTCTTTTTTGAATGCTTTAAGACATCTGGATTTCATTCGTCTGAGAGCAGGCAGGGGACTGCTTTCCGCTGATGATTGTATCCTGATGTCTCAATGTATGTCAGGGAGCTTTTGCAACCCTCTGAGATCTGTCTAAGATGTGGGGATCATGGTAGACTGCTGATAGTTTCCTGCTTTCTTAGGTCAGCATCTGTGTTAGAAACTTGTTAAATTTGAAGACAGAGTTTAAACCTGGAAGAGTGGAGAAGGACCCAGTGTGGAAGCTTCAGCTTTCTGTTATGCAACTAATCTAGTGCCTACCTGAAACACGTGCTCTGTAGATCACTGTCCCCACTTTTCTTATGAGGCAGCTTCCAGAATATTCTTTCCAACCTAGCTGAAAAAAAATAGTAGTTTTAAGCAGAAAAAGGCATTATTGAGGGCGTTTTTATAGAATGCTCGCTCATGAAATTCAGGAGACTCTGAAAACACACCTTAGCAATCACAGCCAACTCTGAGGTCCCTCTACAGTCATTGTCACAGTCAATTGAGGGAGGTTAGTGCTCTACCAAAGGCATCACTGAGTTTCCCTATGTCTTTATGTGGGGAAAGATTTCATGTCTCATGTAGAAGCTTCCACTTGTTCAAGCCTGGATCAGTCTTAGTCTGCTAGAGAGTGAGAATGGGAATCTACTCTTCAGATTTTATAGTGAGTGCAGGCCCCTCTTTCAAATAGGGAGAATATTTAGAGACTGACCATCCTACAATGATATTCACTATGAAAACAGAGACAATGGGGTGTAAGCTTTGGGAGACTATATAATATTCCTTTAACCACACCATGCATTTTCCCTAAAGACTGTTGTGAGGCATATTTGTCCCTCCATCTCCTGGCTTTTGGTGGTATAGCACCATCCCAATAGTGTTTAAGCACACCTTTCCTTATGTCTTGCCCCTCTAGGCAGTACCTATCAGCCATGATCTCATCTGACCCTGGCTTGATCATATCTCCTCAGAGTGTGCTGAACCCAGTAGGGCTGTGAACAGTATTTGCTGACAACTCTATCTATGGTCCTCTTTGAGACTTCAGAAAGAGGAAGCTGGCTTTGAGATATTATGATAATTCATTTTTATTTAGGATCATACTAACTAGGAAAAGCCTCTCTTGGTTTTGTATTCTGGTTTGGATATGATTTTTCTCCATTGAAACTCTTAGTGAGGTCTGGTACAAGGTGGCAGTGTTGGGAGGTAAGGCCTAGTGGGAGAGGTTAGGGACATAGGGGTGGAACCCTCATAAATGGACGTGTGGCATTCTCTCATGAGTGAGTTCTTGCTTCCAGGGAGTGGATTAGTTACTACAAAAGCAGGTTGTCATAATGTGTGTTTGGCTTTTTGGGTTGGGGTAGAAGCTGAGAAAACTCACTTCAGAGACAGAAGCTTAAAATGAAAGCTTTGTTTTCTGTGCATGCAGGGAGGCAGCCTGTTTGGGATCTGAACTGCATCTCCAAAGGGAAATTGTACAACATTTTTAACAGATGGAAACACAAAGTGAAAGGGAGCGGGATGGGCTGTTCCATTGACCAATCATATTTTGACACTGGGGGTTAAGCAAGGGGTGACTGGGTCTTTCCAGGTCACCTGGTTTCAGGACCCTTGACTCAGCTCTTTGCAGTCACATCCTCTCTTGGACTTTGGCCTGGACTGGAGTGATAGAGGAACAAAGGAGTGGACAAGCTTTAAGTTAAGACAGGCAACACATTTACAACCTTTGTGCCTTAGTTTAGATAATGAATAATGGCAATTTCCCTCTTCACATCCTTTACTGGTTAATAGACAAACATGAAACACCTGAAGAAGCAGGATAGGTGTTGGGTTCCGGGACCCTGTCAGCAAGGTGGATCTTGTTCCTGAGATGGCTAGCCTCAGGAAACTGTCTACTAACAGCCTTCTTTTACTTTCATAAACATAAGCTCAATTGTGCTTCTACAATGAGTTCAGGTAAGTACACTAAGGTGCACCCCAGATGTGGCAACTGGATCATAGATTACTTAGTCTCTGGCTCCATGAGCCAAAACCAAACTCTTCTATATAAGAAGTCTTAATTTCATATACTCTGTTGTGGCAACAGAAAACAGACCAAGCCACTTGTCTAAGGCTAGCGTAGGTGTTTAGATAGTATGAGGCAGGAGACTGAGACCCTGAAAGGGAAACTTCCTTTATTTCTGTTTTCAGCTTTTACAATTTTATTCTTTACAATTTCATATTATGCATATAATGTGTTAAGATCATATTCACCTCCTGCTAACTCTCTCTTAACTCTCTCCCACTCCTGCTGATGCATTTCTTCACAAATAGTCCCTATGGTGGTTTAAATGAGAAATGTCCCCCATAAACTCACATATTTGAACATTCAGTTCCTGGTTGGTGGCACTATAAGGGGACTTTATGGAACCTGTAGGAAGCAGAGCCTTGCTGCAGGAAGTATGCCACTGGGGGCAGGCTTTGAGAGCTTATAGCCTTTCCCAACTTCCAGTTCACTCTCTGCTTCCTGTGTGCAGCCGAAGAGATGATCTTTCAGCCCCTTCTACCATGCTTCCTCCACTGTTATAAACTTTCCCTTTGGAACGATGAGTCCAATAAACCTTTTCTTTCTCAAGTTGCCTTGGTTATGCCATTTTATCATAGCAACAGAAATGTAACTAATGTAATCCCTCTTGAGTGTGTATGTGTTTGTCCAGGTCTTGAGCAGGTAGCTACAGCTATTGTGTGTCCATGATTATACCAAATCCATAAAACAGAATCTTATAGCATTCCTCTTCATCCTTCAGGTCTCATAATCTTCTCACTCCCTCCTCTAAAATGTTACAGAACCCTGAAAAATGTGATAATGATGTCCTACATAGGGCCGAGTATTCAACAGTCTCTTACTCTTAGCGCTCTGACTAATTGGGAGTCTGTGCATTAATCACTGCTTACTGCAAAAAGAACCTTGGCTGACCAAATCTGGGAGCAGCACTAGTCTATGGCTATAAACATAACTGTTTAGGAGTCAGTTTGACCACATACATATTTATTTAGAAAGACCTCAGGAAATGCTTCTCCCACCTGGATTTGGGACCTCCTGTCTATAAGTTTTTGACCAGGTTTGTAGTGCCAGGCATGCACTCCTCACTGTGGAGAGGATCTTTAATCAGAAAGTGGCTGGATACCCTGAAGCAGTCATGCCATTGTTGAACAAGTGAGTGTTGATATTGAAGCATACAAGGTCCAGACATGGGGTAAGACTGTTGGTGACTTCTTTCCCCTGGCAGTCTGTAGAAAATCTTCCTGCACAATGAATGGTAGCAAGGAGGAAGCTGTGAGCCCAGGTTCAGCCTGCATTTCTCTGTACTTGTGGCACCTTCATCAATAGGTTTTTGCTGCATCCAGCATGGATTGAGGGACTAGGGCAGCAAGAGAATGAAATGAACACAAATACACAGATACACAAAAGAGCTGGGATTAGGTGGAGTGGGGTTTCTGATGGCAAAGCCACAGGAGCCTGGAAGCTCAGAATATTTTTTTTATAAATAGCTGAACAAAGAGGAGGGATTATTATATGCAAATAATCAAGGAGGTACAGTTGGATCAAGGAGATAGGTTTAAACATGGGAGCAGTCTCTGTAGGGAAGCAATCTTCAGACTGTAAATATCTAAGGGAGAGAAAGCTATGGTGGACATTTTCTGCATACTCTTATCAACAGCTGTACATGGATGGCTTTGCCATTCCTCTGAACCTGGAGAGAGGAGCAAGGCTTTGGCATTTTCCCATGGGTCTGCGGCTACGGTCCTTGACTTGGTTGTGCTCATGTCAACCACACACATTTAACCTGTCTTTATACACTCAGGGCTTCCTCTGCTTCCCACTGATTCTTACCACAAAGTCCTAGTGTGCAACCAAGACCAATAATAGCAGTCTGTGTTGTTTTGGGAGCCTCTGGGGCTCTGCTGGCCAATAATTCATGGGAATGCATCTGAAAGAAAAACTTATGATGGATAAGATGATAGGAAAGGGCCTTAGTGGCTCCTCTGAGTCCCCAAACAACTGCTGACTTTTCACAGTTAACGCACCGAGAAGGGCCAGAACCTTTGGCTTTCTGCCACCTTTGGCCTGCTCTAGATCTTGGAGTCAGTGAAAATAAGTAGCGTACACAGCAAGACAAAGCACTCTCTCATAGCTCCCTCTCATCTCACTTTTCATTCTCTCCCTTCAGTCTCTATGTAATATAGACCCGGACAACCATCACAAAGGTTTGATGTTAACGCAAGCATCCCCTGGCATCCATAGTGCACAAGTGTGACTGAATGAGCCAGGAGCTGAAAATAAGAGTTCTGAGCTAATCCATTCAGGAAGACTGTGGCCCAGGGCTTTTAGGAACAAAACAAGTCAGTGCAGATCAAATATTGAGAAACTTAGCCCAGATTTGGTTGTTGATCTCTCACGTGGTAAACTGTAGTTACTTTCTTGACTTGCCAGCAATGGTGGGAATGGACTTTCCTTGGTGAAGGTTGAGTCTTGGCTTGGACACTAGGACATCTAAAGCATTTCCAAAGTTTCCTGCAGGTAAACTGGCCCAAGTCCTCTATGTTTTGTAATACAGGAGTTTCAGAAGGGCTTGCAAGTCCAAGGGGATGCTTGGGGCTCTGACTTCTGTCTGGGGAATGCTAACATCTAGTTGATGTCCATTTAATTTTTCCGCATGTGCATGTTCCTTGAGTGTATAAACAAACGTGTGGCCTAGACTGATCACTTATGGGTTTTGTGTACCATGCTAGGCTTCGTTATTTAGGCCTTATCATAACCTTGATATATGCTCTCAATTTCGCTATGATAACAACTGAAGATCAGGTAGGATTTTTTTCTAAAACCTTTGTTATTTGGAAATGGCAGATGGCGATTTGGAATCACATATAGCATTAGTGACAGTCACTAGCTTATGCCTTTGATGCATGTTTGGTTTTGATGAAGGCTTTTCCTTGATGACTCTCCTTTTATTATTCCCCTCTGCTTTTAGCTCAACTGTATAATTATTCTTTTCAATGTCATACCCAATTTAGGTTCTATAATCCATTATATCAGTTACGAGTATGGTTAGTTGCAGGAAAAAACACAACAAACTAACATCTCATTTGTTAATATGGCTATTGTGAAAAAATATAAGCGATCATTGTTGGCAATGCTATAGAGAAAGGAGAGCCCCTGTATTCAATTGGTAGGAGTATAAATTGGTACAGGTAGTACTGAGTACAGCATGGACTTTCCCTGAAAAATTAAAAAGAAAACTATCATATGACCCAGTAATCTCACATCTGGGTATATAGCCAAAGGAAATCAAATTAGGTTTTCACATTGATACCTTTATTGCACATTTCTTACAGCAATTATTCATAATAGCCCAGATATAGAAATCACATAAGGACCCACTGCTGGATGAATAAATCAAAACATTGTTAGTGATACATAAAAATATATAATATAAAAATATACTTACATATAATGTAAATACATATACTTATATAAGCATATATATTTATAATACATATAAAATATGTACTATATATTTATATATTATGTATATAAATTTATTTAGTGGTTGGATCATAAATTCTTCCATTTGAAACAAAATGGCTGAATTTGGAGAATGTTATGCTAAGAGAAATAAACAGCTAGGCACATATAATCTTATATATATGCGCAGTGTAAGAGTTGACTGTATGAAACCAGAGTAGACTTGTTTTCCTAGGCATTAGAGGACAGGGGAGTTCAAGCTAGGCTGGTAGAAGGGTGTAGGTTCCAGCCTGTAAGACAAGTAAGTCTAAGGACCTTGCGCACATTATAGTAAGCGATAGATGTTAAATGACACGGTACACAGAGACACTGAGCGACTGCACTGCACACTTTGATATGTTCATCTTTAAAATGGTAGCAACTTCTTTGACTCTTCCACTGAGAGTGGATTCCTTCCCTTGAATCTGGTACCTACTCTGGCTAAATGAATGAGTGCTGTAGAAAAATACGCGATTTCTGCGTACTGCCAGATCAAAATAGACCGTGAAAACTCGGCCTAGACTTCGTGAGATGTGCGCTCTCAGAGTTCAGCCATCGTGCTGGGGAAAACCTAAGCCACATGGGAAGGCCGTGTAGGAGGGAAGCCTGGTCCTCTCAGCCACAGATGCGGGGGTGAAGGCGCCATCTTGGAAGAAGATTCTCCAGGCCGACTGCTCTAGTTCCTAGGCAGTTCAGTCCCCTCGGCAGAGGCCCCAGGCATTGTAGCAGAGGCAACTCATTCTGATGCGCTCCAAACTCCTCCCCCCCAGAACCTGTGAGCTTAATAAAGCACCCTTTACATGTCACCAACTTTTGGAGTAGTTCGCTGCACAGCGAAAGCGTCAACACGCAAGTAGCAGTGGTTTTCACTGCATAAGTACATGCACCATGTGGCCAGAGGTCTGGAGCTAGGCTCTCATCGGTATTAGTGCTGAGCTCAGCAATGCCACTTGGGGCGCAGGTTCTCTGCATATACCCCTGTTGCCATTCTCAGCGTTTTCTCCCTCTAGTCTTCACGCTTCTTGCCACACAGTTTTTATGTTACTGCTGTAGCCCCAGACATTACATCAGCGTTCAAGACAGGAAGAAGCAAGGACAGACAGAACCAGCGCCATCTACATGATTTCGGCAGGAGACTCCCAGATCTGCGCTTCGATCGAGCAGCTAGAGTGCTCTCACATGGCCACTCCTGTTGGGGAGGTGGGGTTACTGAGAAGGAGAGTTCACCTGCGTAACATGATCCAGGTTTGCTTATCAGGAGCACAAATCAGGTCCATCCTGTGCGCCAGGCTTTTATCTAGACGGCCAATCATTTAAAATTTTACACACATCATATATATTATTATGTTGAGCCTAAAAAAGCACAAAACATATATTATTATTATCCTCCCAACCTCGTTATCTTTCCCTTCTTCCCTCTTGCTTCCTGTTAGTTCCTTTAGTCCACCTGGACAGTTTTGCTTCAAGTCATGTATACATATGTGATCTTCCATGCCTGTATACAATCTCTGAGCCATAAATGCGAGAAAACATGGTGTTTATCTTTCAGAGATTAGTTTAATTCACTTGATATGATTATCTCTAGGTGCATCCATTTTCTGCACGTGACAGAAGCTATTTATTTATTTATTTATTTATTTATTTGGTCATTCACTTTACATCCCAATATCAGCCACCTCCCTCCTCTCCTCCTGGGCCCACCTTCCCTCTCTCTTCCTCCTCCCTCCTCCCCTAGTCCTCAGAAAAGGGGAGTCGCCTACCTGCTCACCCAGGTCATCAAGTCACATCAGGACTGAGCTCATCTTCTCCTGAGGCCAGAGAGGCAGCCCTGCCATCGGGCGATAGTCACCAAAAAGCAGGCAACAGAGTGCAGTCACACGACTCTTTTAAGACTGAAAAATAATACCATTGTGCATAAATATGTATTTTCCATATCCATCCCTCTATTGTTGGACACGGAGGTTGATTTCATATTTCATCTATTATGTATGCATTGCAGTAAAAATTGATACAAAAGTAATCCATTGCTATGCTGTCTTGCATCTAGGAGTGGTATGGCTGGGTCATGTAGTCTATTATCTATTGTTAAGTTTTTGAAGACCCTTTACATTGGCCTCCATAGTGGGTGGATTAGTTTACATTTTCACCAGTATTGTTTAAGGGTTCCCTGTTTTTAGAAAGGAGTATTTATTCATGTGTGTGTTTGTATGTGGTATGTGTGTGTGTTTGTGTACATGTGTGGTATGTATGTGGTGTGTGGTGTATGTGTGTGTGATGTGTGGTATGTATGTGGTGTGTGATGTGTGGTATGTATGTGGTGTGTGTGTGTGGTGTGTGTGGTGTGTGGTATGTATGTGGTGTTTGATGTGTGTGTGTGTGGTGTGGTGTGTGTTTGTATGCGTGCATTCCGGCACATGCCATAAGCATGCAGGCGCCTGCGGAGACCAGAAGAGGGATCCTCCTGGGTCTGAAGTGGAAATTTTGGAAGAGCATTGGTTTTCTTTTGTCCAAATCCTCATCAGCGTTTCAACAAATCCTTTGTTTTCTTAATGATTGTGGATGGCCAGTCTTTAATAAGAGACCAGGAAAGACTGCTGCTTGTCTGGAAGAGTCCTTGGCCTTCAGTCCAGCGCTGAGAATGTCACTTCTGCTTTTTGTTTCCATTTACTTAAGACAGAAGAAAAGGTGAAGGAGATTTCCCAGGGCAGACACCTTGCTTCCTCGCATAGTCCTTGAAAAGAATTGTATATCCCACTGCACATTTTAAACTGGACAGCTACAGATTTCTATTATAAACACATAGTTGCAGGGAATATATTTTTAGCATGTCATAAATGGTGCCATTTAAAAATAAACATGTTCCATTGTTCTTTTTAAAGTGCCCCCTGAAGCCCAAATGCCGTAGTGATTTGATGCGGTTCTCTAAAAACCATACAAACATGCTTTACTTCAGTAGACAAAAAAAAGTCCTATCATTCCTTTTATCCCCGAACTTCTCATTCTGCTTTCCCTACAGAATTTTATCCTAATGTAATATAATTTTATGCTTGAAAGTTTTTTATTATTGATTTCTGCATCATACATCTCTGCAACAGAAACATGCATATAAATCGAAAGAACATTTTAAAACATTTCATGTGTCTAAAAGGCTCTAAGTATTGAAAAATTTCCTCAGGATTGGTTTATCATCAAAATTATTAGTATTACAGCAAGGAGAAAAACAATATAACTGCATTGTATGCTTTGCTATATAATTATTAAAAACAAAAAGTGAAATTGTATTACAAATGTATCTGCTATGAGATGCATAGGATTTTAAAAACATCTCATGTATCTCTGAGTGAATATCAGTTGTTGGAACAAAGATACACCATTTGGCATCAATTATGACCTTTTTTTTTGTTGATAAAGACACAAGTTCTGAAACCTTTGTTAATATAAGCAGATAGAATTGCTACGAGGTTTTGATGCATTTGAATCGTTTGAGATACTTCCAAGTCAGATATTAAAAATAGTTTGGTGATCTAACATCAAAAATTATTTTTAATGACCTATCTGCTTACAGCTTAATTAAATCCTCCTTCAATTATATGGAAACAAAAGACATGGAAGCTGCTTGTTTGTGAGAAGTAGTTAGATAGCCTTTAGGCTGTTCACCTGTCAATGGATCTGTTGCCTGGTCATTAGAGAGAGTCACAATCTCAGTATTTATATTTCCTCCCTTGTTACATCCCTGGAAGTTTACATTCCAGGAGATATCATATTAATATCTGGGGTGACTAAGACTGATGTGTTTCTTTTGTTAGGCAAGAGAAGGGCTATCTTGAAGGAGAAATGGGAGAAGAGGGAAATTGCCAGAATCCTCCCCAATCCTCGGATCCCCATTACTCAGAGAAGATTGCTTCTCAGCAGAATCTGTAGAAAAACTGGAAGTCTTGAAGTTGATTCCTGTGTGCGGTTATGCAGTGTGTGTGTGCATGAATTCAAATGTGCGTCCAAGTGCAAGTGCATATGAAGGCCAGAGGACATTGGGTGTCAATCCTGAGACACTGTCCATCTTTTCTTTCTTTCTTTTTTATTTTTTTCGACAGGCTCCTTCTCTGGTTTGGAGCTTACCAAATAGGCTAGGCTGGCTGGCAAGTGAGTTTTAAAGATCTTCCTATCTCTGATGGGATTACAAAGGTATACCAACATATCTGAATTTCAAAAAGGGAGGTATTCTGGAATCACACTCAAGTTCTCATGCTTGCAAAGCAAGCACTTAATTAACTGAGTACTCTCCCCAGCCCTGGATATTGATTCTTGCAAATACATCAATGCCCCTGAACCAAGTCTACTACATCCCTAAGGGAATGGGCATGCCAACTGGAAGGCTGTTCAGAAGAATGTAAACCATGGAGACTGTAGCACTCTTGAAGAGGATGGATTTGTCCGAGTTTCCCATGCACATTACCCCTCACTTAATGTGCTAAGTGACTTCTCAGTACCATCTTACCCAGTCCTTTGAATAGCTCCAAGAAGGAGGGAAAATATCCCTATTTTTCAGATCAGAGTGCAGGCTTAGAGGAAATGACAGTCAATAAGAACCAATGTTGGGGTTCTAAGCCAGGGTTCCAGATTACAGAACCTGCCCCAATTAGGCTCTGTATTGACCTGCACCCTGGCTTTGAGTGGAGGGAGCCCAGATCTTCATCCCAGATGCAGCCTGGATACAGTTGCTTTTATTTTTTTCTGTTTCTAAGCAAGTTTCTCTAAAGCAGGGCTTCTGGAATTTTCGCACTTTTGAGAATCAAGTTGGCATTATTAAAACACAGATGGTAGACTGGAGAGATGGTTCATGTGTGTGGTGGTTTGAATAAGAATAAGAATAATAGATCCATGGGCTCATATATTTGAATGCTTAGTCACCAGGGAGTGGCACTACTTGAGAAAGATTACGAGGTGTGACCTTGTTCGAGTAGGTGTTGTGACCTTATTGGGGGAAGTGTGTCACCAGGGGTACAAAAGTCCAAGCCAGGTTCAGCTTCTCTCTTTTCCCGTTTCCTGTGGATCCGGATGTAGAACTCTCAGGAATTCTCCAGCACCAAGCCTGCCTGCTTGCCGCCATCCTTCCTACCATGATGATGATGGACTCACCTCTGAAACTGTAAGCACACACCAATTAAATGTTTTCTTTTATGAGAGTTGCTGCAGTCATGGTGTGTCTTCACAGCAATAGGACATTAAGACAGGTGGAAAGGTGCTTGTAAAGGATGAAGACCTAGGTTTGATCCCCAGAACCCATGTGAAAACAAAGTGAATGGGCTAGGATATGTTTGCAGTTCTAGCACTGGGGAGGGCAACAGCCAGTCCAGCTGACTTGGTGAGTTCTAGGTCAAATGAGAGACCCTGTCTCAAAACATTAAGATAGATAGCACCTGAGGAATGCACTCGAGATCGACACTTATATCTGGCCTCCACATACATGGGCACACATATATGTAGCAGGTGAATCTGAGTCCTTGTATGGCCCCACGGATTTCCCTGATGTGGGGTATGGAAGGAATAGGGAAAAAAAAGATAAGTACACACAGACACAGAAAGGCTGGGACTGGGTAGACTGGGTTTTCTGATAGAGCAGCTGAAACACCCCAGGAGCTCAGTGTGTTTATTGTATAGAATTGAGCAGGGATGCAAAGTTGTTGCATACATCTGAATAAGGAGGCAGGGCTATTTCATCCAAATACACAAGGAGGAAGAGTTATTATGTTAGTAGAGGAAGGAGGCAGGTTTAGCTGATCTCAGTAGGGGAGTAGGCTTCAGGCCATGAAAATCCAGAGGTAGAAAGCTACAGTGGATATTTTCTGCACACACTATCAACATGTGCACATGGAGCAGGGGAAGGCTTTGCCACTCCCATGTACCTGAGGCACTGGGACCCTTAACATGGCGCATATATATCACACAGGCCTTCACTTGCTCAGGGCTTCTCTTCACCTGTGGACGGGTGTGTGTACCCGTGTGCAATAGTGCAGTCTATGACTCAGCAGGTGTGGGTGAAGTTGGGAATTTGCCTTTCTAATAAGTTGCCAGGTCTAGGAAGTGAATTTGAGACCCTGTCCTCTGCAGCACAGGCATCTTCAGGAGACAGGTCAGTCTTTTTAATTTATTGAGAGACCAGCATTTTCTCCTTTAAGTTTCTTTTATGGCTGAACGTTTTGCCAGTCTAGAAGTGAACATATTTACATATGCATGATATATGGATCTGTAAACGTTGGAAATTGGTACTGTACAAAAATATTTGCTAGAGACTTCCTGAGTATTTTTGTTTATTTGTTTGTTTGTTTATTTTTGTTTTGTGTTGGGCATGCTCCTGTAGGAGGCAATTATGTTTGTGTGCTTCTGCTTATTTATATTTGCACAGGGAAGTCATCTGTCTTTGTCACTCTTTCTCTGATTAGCCAGAATGCCTTTACCCCATTCTTTATCAATTGCTTCAATCTTTAAGACTCCTTTCCAGTCAATATCTTCTCTCTGAGGCTTGCAAGCTGGGTGAAATCCCTCTCCTCTAACTTTCTCTACCATGCATAGCCCTTTTCAACATGATCTGATTATATGTTATTCCTTTCATCTGGACAACTTTGAGAACAGTCACTACTAGGACTATAGGAATGTACCACCATGTCTGGTTTTATGTGGTGCTAGGGATTGATCCCAGGCCTCTATGCATGCTGGCTAAATGTTCTGTGAACTAAAGTGCATCTTTATCCCCACCCCATCAGATATTTCAGTGTTCTGTTTTTTTTTTTTTTAACTCCATTTTGTGGTTCTTGAGTTTGGGTTTTGTGGATGACAATATCATGTCACAATATCAAAAACTTGGATAAGTGTAGAGGAATTTTAATTCAGAACATGGCTTCTCTGGCAAGAGATCACATCCAAAAACCTTCTAGGTCTGTGTGATCTGGCTGAAAACAAATGTGCCTTTAATCCAGGAAACAGAGGAAAGCAGATCTGAGTTCAAGACCAGCCTGGTAAAGAGCAAGTTTCAGGTAAAGAAAAGCTTAAGTCCAGGTGTGATGATATGCACCTTTAATCCCAAACAATGAAGGTAAAGATAGTTTGTAGATGGAAGCACCCATATTTGAAAGTGATGTCTAATTGAGTGGCAGAAATAGAGACGAATCAGAGAAAGACTTGATAGAATAGGATATGCCCAACTCTCATAAGAAAAGAGAGGAAAGGAAGCTACTTAATGGGCAGTACAGAAAGGGAAGAGACAGTTTTACCAGAACAGTAATACAGAGATGGGTTGCAGAGAGAGAACTCAGGTGAAGACTGCGCCAGAGAATGAGAAGGATCCAGGAGATTAGAGAAGATTGTTAGAGTTAGCTTGGAGCCAAGCAGGGCAATTCAGAGGCCCAGAGAAAATCCAGACTGAATAAGTTGCTGGGGGAGGAGTTTGAGCTGGAACAGCTGAGTTGAACCAGCCAGCCAAGAGCTCAGTGTAAAACAAGTGAGGGTGAGCTCATTCAGCAGTAAGTCTCAGAGGCTGAAAACACTCTAGACCTAGAATAGATTGCATGGAGGCTAGAAGCTTTCAGGACTAGGCCTGGGCTATCAAGAAGAGGCAGTAATCCTCCAAGACAACAACTGAACCAGATGAATAAGTTACATTTACAGATACTCCTGTTTGGAGAAGGTTTTAGAAGCAGCCCATCCCTAGTTCCTTTGCTTCCCAGGATTGTGCTGTAGTTTTTCTGTTTTTTTTTT
>CM053765.1:25718588-25742092 GCA_028658305.1 Pachyuromys duprasi
GAAATGCTCAACGTCCTTAGCCATCAGAGAGATGCAAATCAAAACGACTCTGAGATTTATTTCACCTTACACCCTCCAGAATAGCTAAGATCAAAAACTCTAGTGACAACGCATGTTGGAGAGGCTGTGGAGAAAGAGGAACCCTCCTCCATTGCTGGTGGGAGTTTTTCTGTTTTTATTTGTTTATTTTCTTCTGGTACATGTTAAGGACAGAAGCCAGTAGAAACTCCCTGTATCCATTACCTTGGTTCCTTCAAAGCTTGCATATATACATACATATCTATCTATCTATCTATCTATCTATCTATCTATCTATCTATCTATCTATCTATCTATCTATCATATCTATCTATATGCAAGTCAATAGAGAAGAAAAGATTCTGAGAAGCTGGGAGTTCACGGGAAGCTTCATCTCATGTAATGTCTACCATGAGGACAATAATACTAAGAACTCCAGCTTTTCCTTGTTCTTAAGGGTCTGACTATGTTGTGCAGTATGGCCTTGGACTCACAGTCTTTCTGTTTCACATACCAGCATGCTGGGAGTACAGTACCATAAAGCCTGGATCCCATCCTACTTAAAAAATTAGTTTGTGTAGGTGTCTATATTTACATTTACATTTATGAAATGTATGTGCAGTTTCATTCCTTTGAGGATCCTGATCACCTTGGGTTTTTTCAGGGGAGGGTGTCGGGGAGGTATGTGACAGGATCTCTTATTGGCATGGAACTCACCAATTAGGCTTGAGCTGATGGGCTGGCCAGGGTGTCCAAGGTGTCCACTGGCTTCTGTTTCCCCAGTGCTGGGATTATAACTGTCTGCCACCATGCCTTCTGTGTGTGTGTGTGTGTGTGTGTGTGTGTGTGTGTGCTGGGAATGAAATTCAGGTCTTCATACTTGCACAAGCACTTTAGAAACTGACTGGTCTCCCAAGCCCCTCCACTAATGCTTTTTACAGACCATCTTTAGGCTTCAATACCCTTGGGTTCTGTGTCCTGAAATGCAGATTGCTGGTTGTAGTTCTGCTGTGCTACATGTGGTTCTGAGGTCCTACTCTTCTGTTTTTATCAAAGATGGTATTCACCCTTCTTAATCATGGCCATTGACAGCTCTTGTTTTTTATTTTGTTTGTTTGTTTGTTTTTCCTGCTTATGAGGGTGAAAACCTCTTCCAATATTCTCACATTTCTTGGTCCTTCCTTCTCCATCACTTTTCAGAAATGTTTGTTCAATACATTCCAGCAAAGGCTCAGTAAGCAGTCTCTTGAGACTTGCTACTTTTGTACATCTTAACATTTTCCTACCATTCCCTAGCCTATTTGCATCAGTTGTTATTATTGCAAAGACTTCATTGCCTTGTAATTGTTTGGCTGTCTTGGCCCCATCCCTCTATCTTTTCTTGTGCTTTCTATATAGAGCAGTGGACCACAGACTTTGGGATTTCCTGAAGCAGAAGTTGAAATATAAAAAAAGATAGAGGCATAGTTCTTATACAGGGTCACCTCCCTCCAAATCAGAATGACCCTGCTGGACTTTTAATGTCATTTTGTAAACATTGCCCAAGTGGAGTTCCAGAGGGGTGTCAGCTGCCCTTGTACAAGTGGAGATCTTGGCCTCCTCTGGGGAGATCCAGCTTTGCCTCTTCTGGTTCTAGTTTAGGATACTCTCTTGGGTACCCAGGATGTGCTCAGTTCTGTGGTGGACCCAAAAAGATATTAAACCTCAGCCTTTGCTCTCATGTATCCCACAGGGGCCATACAACAGTAGCCATGTGGGACTCTAACTTTTGTTTCTACTTTATTGAGCTAAGGCAAGAGTGTTCTAGTTTCATTTCAGGAGGTTTATTTCAACACATAGCTCCAGACTACAGGTCATCATTGCGGGGAAATCAAGGCAGGAACTTCAGGTAGTAGTCACGTCACATCCTCAGTCAAGAGTCGAGAGAAGTGAATGTGCTCATGGTATGAAATTCTTGCTTGTGGCTCATCTCAGTTGCTCTGCTCCTACACAGTTCATGATGCCTTCCCTAGGGAGTAGTGGTACCCAAGTGTGTAGAATGGATCAGGAGGAAGGTAAGACAGTCAGTGTGAATTTGAAGAAAGACATTCTAGAAGGAGTCTGTGCTGGATAGTTTTATGTTAACTTGACACAAGCTAAAGTCATCTGAGAGGAGAGCGCCTTAGTCAAAAAATGCCTTCATAAGATCAGACTCTAGGCAAACCTGTAAGGAATTTTTTTAGTTATTGGGTGATGTAGGAGGTCTCAGTCCATTTTGGGTGGTGCCACCCCAGAGCTGGGGAGTGGTGGTTCTGTGTTCTATATGAAAGAAGGCCGAGCAAGCCATAGAGAGCAAGCCAGTAAGCAGCATTCTTCCATGGCCTCTGCATCATCTCCTGCCTCCAGGTGCCTGCCCTGTTTGAGTTCCTGTTCTGGCTTCCTTCAGTGATAGACTACAATGCAGAAGTATAAGCCAAAAAAATTCTTTACTTCCCAAGTTGCTTTTTCATCATGGTGTTTTGTCAAAGTAGTAGAAATCCTAACTAAGACATGGAAAGCAGCCCGAAGCCCAGGTGATGATACATAGTGGAGGTATGTCTTTTGATTGTGAGACAATATTGCTTATTTGAAGTGCATGGTAATGTAGGATGGTAATTGTGTCATTCAGCTTTCATCACCGTACTGAAATGCCCGAGTCAATTAACTCATAAGAGAAAAAAAGGTCATGGTTTTGGAGGTTCCTGTCTATGCTGAGTGGCTCCATTGTTTTGGGGATGTGGCGAGGTAGCAGATCACAGCAGAAGCACATGGTGGAAAAATACTTATGCCATGAGCCAGGAAGAAGAAGAAAAAGAGAGAGAGACCAGGGGTCCCCATACCACCTTTGAGAGCATACCTTCAATACCAAAGGCCTTCTTTTAGGTCCTGCTACTTACCAAGAAAATCACCTTGGGAAAACATGCCTTTAATATAAGAATCTTACCTTTGGGGAACATTCAACTTCAGAATTATAGTATCCATGGATACCAAAGAACCATTCAAGGCAATGGTTTGAAACCTTAATCCGATATCTCAGGACACATTGGCCGTGTTTGCAGATATTGCTACACTTGAGACAGGGATTCTTTGGCCATACAGCTGCTATCAGGGAGAGGCCACCAACACTCCTAAACATTGTGCAGCACACAGGATCCATCCTATCCTGAATATTTGGCTGCCCGGCAGGTCAACAGTGCCATGGTTCAGAAACCTTGATTTAGAGATACTGACAAGAAAGAGGAAACAAATACGGTGTTAATCAATAGCATACCATAATTGAGACAGTGCATGGAAACCACTGTTGGGCCTTTTTTAATTCTCTCCAAGGAACTTACTTAACCTTCTTCCTGTTGTGCTTTTTTCTTGGACTTGAATTTCCAAGTGCGTCCATGTACCTTGCTTGCCTCCTCTTTGGCTTACTGGTCCATGGCTACATTGACATTGGGAGATTGTTTGGTAAAGAATGGAATCCAGAGGGGAGCACAAAATTCTGGACCCCAGATTTGTCTTCGCCTTTATGCCTTTCAGGCTGACAGCTGCTCTCGAACCGCACAGCTTATGTACTTACACAGATGGATGTTTTTGGCTTCACCGCTGCTCTAAACTGTGCAGTCCAAGTTGGGCATGTTTTGCTAGGGTGTGATAGCTATCTTTGTTTAGCTGAGGGGTGATAGCAGGGTGGAAAGTGGCCCCCCAAAACCCCCCAAACATAGTTCTTGTAACATTATTTCTCTGGAATTACCTGAAAGAAAAACAAACAACAACAAAAAAACAAAACAAGCAAAAAAAAGAGAACACTTTAGTCACACTCATTTTGATTAGGACCCTACTGGGTTAAACAGACTTCTTAGAGCTTTCATTGTTTAGACAAGGGCTTTGAATTTCTTAGAGGAAAAAAGTAGCATATTATATTCTCAAACTTAACTGACCATGAGAAACAACTTTTAGAGTATGCGTCAACAACTTAGTGTTCTGCCTAGAAAAGTATGGATTTGGAGATATATGTGGAGTGACCTCAAATCTCTGCCTCCACCAGAGAGGGACTTGCTCCTGTGGGTGAAACCATTGTAATGATAAACAAATTGAACTTCCTGCACAATGTACTGGATGCTATTCCCCAATCTCACACTTCTGCTCTCTTAGTCACATGGTTCTGTGGCTTTATTTCTGTGGCCTTTCCTGCCAGGATACAATTGAGGGTCTAGATGGAAGGTGTTTTATGATCTTCGTAGTCCCAGTTTTTCTCCGAGTTCTTGGGACATGATTGTGTTTAGTAAATCATGGTACCATGGAATGATTACTGGCCCACGCTTATAATGCATTTGGTGAATGTTAATTCCCATGTGGCTCCTTTGTCCTTCCTTAGAGGGTCAAAGTTACGGGAAGAGGCAGAATCCTTGTCTCAAGTATAGCAACCCAAAATGTGTGCAAACATTATCAGTGTCCCCAAGGGGCCAAATTACTCTGTTTTAAACCATTGCCCGGCACAGTTCTTTGCTATCCATGGACACTATGATTCTGTGGTGGTAACTTTAATGATTTAGATAGAGGACAGGACGCACACAGATTCATGCTCAGTACGTGTGCTAGTTAGCTGGGATGTATTTGAGGCTCCTTTAAGGAAGCTATGCTTCTTTATTATAACTCCATGCCACAGAGAGACATTGGTTAGTTCCCATCTGGAGTATTTCATCTAATTTAGAGTATCAGTAGGTCGGTGAGGACGCTGGAGCTTTTAGCATCCTTAACTCTTGCTGAAGTCCCTTAAAGTACTGGGGTTAGTACAGGAGCCATTCAAAAGCCTGCATCTGAATGTGCCAAATGGGGATGACTGTGTTCAGTGGAGAGTAAACTTGGGTCCTGGGTTCTTGTTCTAAGGAAAGGACTTTGGATTGGTGTAAGCAGACCTGGGCCTCAGTGTCTGTATAATCATACGCTTTCCTTTTTCCAGGGTCAGGGAAGTATGGGTCTTCAAGATGTGTGCAGGCACCTTTGCTTTTGCTGAGGCATGGCTCTGAAGTAACCGAGGCTATGCTAGAGGAGACAGTCTAGACGTTAAACATGTCCTGTATGTTTTGGAAGGCACAGGCCCAGACCAAGTGGGGAGAAGAGGAAGGGCCATGTCTATTTAATGTGAGAATGTTGATTCACAGGGAGGGAGATTGGACAGGTCCAGTTGCCACAGAGCAGCTAGAGATATCTGTCTGAGCTGTTTTAGAGATGGCTTATAAGGCCCTTGCATGCAACTTTTAAAGTATATTATTTTGTAGAATAGGTTGTCTTAAATTAAACCTTTTTCATGTGATATGTTTTGATCATGTTTCTTCCCCTTCCCCAACTCCTTCCAGATCCTTTCCATCTCCCTTTTACCCAACTTTATATTCTCTCTCTTTCAAAATGAAACAAAACAAAACAAATCACCTCCAACAACAATAAAACACAAAGACAAAAATCAAGACAAACAAACAAGCAAATAGAGTTCAAACTGTACAACACACACACACACACACACACACACACAATGACTGGCTAGCTGTCTGTCTGTCTGGCTAGCTGGCTAGCTGGCTAGTCTTCAAAGCTTTCAAAACAAAAACAAGGTCATCAAAAACAACAACAACAAAAAATGCCATGGCCAAGAAGAGCCTATATACAATGTGGTAATCTGCATGGCATCTTACAACAGAAAAACAAAGGTTAGTTAAACATTAAGTAAACCTAAGAAAAAGTGTGGACTTTAGTTAATCATTATTTATTGATGTTGGCTCATCAATTATAGTACCAAAGTGTTGATTTCAGGAAAAACAATATATCTTGGTCTATTTGAGCTGCTATAACTAAATTGTGCAGACTGGGTATTTTATAAATGTTGTGTGGCATTTTCCTTCAAAGTAAAACATTCCCTCCTATAAGAAGGGAGGAAACTCATAAGATTCAGGAAGTGAATGGAATTTACCAGGCTCAGGGAGTTCACAAAACTTACAAGAATCACAAACCTCCTCCCTAAAGTTATATAAGCAGTAAACACTTGCTGGCAAGAGGCTCTTCAGGGGAGCTGCCCATAAGCTGTGAAGAGAACTCTAGAGTGAGTTGTCAACCACACTAGGGTGGGTTGCTCGGTGGTGCAGCTGCCTATAGTCAACCATGGTTCTATAAGTCACTACAATACAGTCATTGTTCACCAAGCTAAACTGAGCTGAATCATTTTCTTGGACTGTTATCAGTACCTTAACTGGGGTTTTTATCATATCTCTCCAGCAAAAGAAAAAAAAATGAATAGCATAAATTCCCTCTCTGATATCTGGGGCCTGGGATGTCTAAGATCTAGAAACAGGCAAATTTAACATTTGGTGAGAACTCATTTCCTGCTGCATCTTCATACAGTGGAAAAGGAGAAGGCAGTTCCCTGGGTCTATTTTATAAAACTACTAATCTTATTCACGTTCTCATCAATCACCAAAGGCTTCACATCCTAATACCACCACACCATAGGGATAAGACACCATAGGGATAAGAACAGGGTATATGACAACTCTGTATTAGCTCCATGATTTTTCTGTAACCCCCTCGCCCCCTCAAAAAAAAAAGAACTGAGACTGGCAGCATGCATAAGACCTACACAGGTTCAAGCCAGATGGGGTCCTAGTTTTGAGAGTAGGAAGTAGACAGGAGACCCACCACTACCTATAAAGTTATTAGCAATTAGTATCTCCTGGCAAAAGGAAAAGGCTTGTAAGACCTACTGGTTGCTGGTTAGGCTAGGCTAGCTGCCCAGGAATCCCCAGGGATTCTTCTGTCACCACCTCTGTAGTGCTTGGGTTACATGTGTGCAGCATCACAACCTAGGTTTTAACACAAGTGCTAGGGATTGAACTCAAGTTCTCATGCTTGCATGAGCTATTTCCCCAGTTCTGAGTCTCCCTCAGTTTTATATGAAAAGATCTTTTTTTCGTCACTGCCTGCTTCTTGATCACTTCCCCCTGATGGGACTTCCCTACCAGGTCACAGGGGAGGAAGCTGAAGTCAGTCCTCATGTGAATAGATGAGCTGGGGTGGGTAGGGGAGAGGTGATGCAGGAGGGACAGTGGGAATGGGAGGAGAGGAGGGAGGGCGTATGACTAAGATGAAAACAGAATTAATAACCCCCCTCCCCAAAGAATTTTTATCTTGCTTTCCCATTTGCCTCTTAAGCGTTATACGGAGCCCCGAGTTCAGGGAGGGAAGGAATCTCGTCTCATTTCCTTTTCAGGGTCTGACTGCTCTTAAAGGCATTTAAGCTAACAAATGATTTATCCTTCCCCCTGGAAGGCTTACCAGAATGCCAAGGTTGCTAATTGCTCACCAGTCTCTTCCAAGCCAGAGTCTTCTAAGAGATGACTTAGATCTATATTTAAGGAGGGCTGAGACTGGAGAGCCTGGGGGGTGAGGGAAAGGGGAAGAGGGACAGCCACTTACCAAAAGCCGTGCTGGAGAAGCTAAGGTAGTCAGAAGAAAAAGCTGTGGGGTTAGGAGAGAATTAATGGGAGACTTTGGTCTCTGGGACTAATTGACATTTCCATCTGTGCTGTCTGTCCACATTTCTTCTGAATTAGTTGGTGCACGTGTCTTACTAGCAGGAGGACAAGAAAACAGTGTTCATCCTGGGACAGTGGCTGGGAGGGAAGGCACTTGGAATGTGTCCATGCTTCTGCCCCCAACCTGCTGCTGTTATCTTCTGAACCAGTTCTTGTCACTGCTATATTTTCTGCTGCTCACATCCTTGAGTTGGGTGAGCTGGCTGGTGCTGTGTGATCTCCTGTTTCTTTCTCTGAATGGGGCTGTGCAGGGTTGGACCAAGAAGACAACATGAGTCTTGATCACCTTTCACACCTCTGCCAGGCATGGCTGATTGAACATAGCAGTTCCACCAGGCAAGGGCAGCCGTGGTCTCAGTATTATTGTGGATGTCAAGGGGCAGGCAGGCAAGCTCATGGTTTGCCACCACTGGACTGTATTTAATGCCTTGTGGGCCTTTTCAATGCTGCCATTCTGGGGCTTTAGCAACCAGGTATTTGTGACTCATTCATTACTCAGTCAACAAATATCTATGGGTGTTTCCATTTGACAATGATTGCATTAGATAAAAGAGATTTGGTCTCTGCTTTGGGGGACCCTACAGATTGTAAGCACTGTGATAAATGCCAGTTGTTGTACCCCAGCCACTTCTGCTACAATGTAAATAATCAAAATTGGCTGGTGGTGGGAAGGGGAGAAAGCAGGTGTCATTAAGTGTCTTGTGTAAAAGTCTTCTCAACCACGTTAGACATTAGGTAATGTTTTCAATGCATAAATGAGAGAAACAAGACACGCTGATGAAAATCACCCTGCACCGCAGAGTGGCAACTGGTTAAGCTGAGATTTCATCAAAGGCAATGACATCAATACCATACCACTCCTTTCTGTTCTCCAAGAAAGAGGGAATAGGGATGGGGGTGTGCATGAAGGTGTGGAGAGCTCAGTCCATCAGGTTCTTGCCTTGTAAACATAAGGACTTGAATTTGATCCCTCAGAATACACAGAAATGTTGAGTATGGTGGAGTGCTTTTGTAATCCCTTCGTTGGGGAGGTGGGTACAGGAGGATCCCCGGGGCTCACTGGCCAGCTGGACTAGCTAGTCAGTGAGCTTAGGCCAATAAGGGATCCTGTGCAAACAGTGTTTCCGAGGAAGACACCTGGGGATGTCCTCTGACCTCCACAAGCACATGCACAGGTGAGCATATGCCCCTATACATATGGGCACTGGCATTCACACCTGCACATGCATTAATTAAGAGAGGGAGTGTCTTCATTAAAGAAGGAAGGGCAGATCAAATGCCGTTCAAGAGAAATTAGGAAGTGGGACAAGCAGAATTCTGGCTGGGTTGGTGATGCCCATGAGGCCAGCCTTCGAACATGGATTGTTCACTGTGCTACACCAACCTGATTTCTTCCTACACTACCTCAGACTTCCGGTGTAACCAGTCTTCTTTGCCTTTAGTTGGGATGTGTCTGGAAAGAAATGTGCCATGGTTTGAATAAGTGAATCTGTCTAAAATCTGTCTTAAAATTTAGTGCTAGGGTGATGGTATTAAGAAACGGAGGCTTAGACCATGGGAGGGGGATTAGTTCTCTTGTGGTTGAAGGGAGTATCTTGATGCAGCTCTCCCAGCCTGGCACCTCACATTGCCATTTGTGTGTGTATGTGTGTATGTATGTGTGTGTGTGAGAGAGAGTGCGTGAGTGTGTGTGTGTTTGTGTGTGAGAGTGATTGCAACAGCCCCCCTTTTGGGTACCAATTTCTGTCTTAATCTGTTTCAAACTACCTGAGTCTGGGTAGTCTGTAAACAATGGAAACATATTTTCTTGCCATGCTAGAGGCTGGGGAGCTCAAAATCAAGGTGCTAGGAGACTCAGTGCCAGGTTTCTGCTTCTAACATGGTGCCTTGTTGCTATAAGAGAAAACAACAACAACCACAACCTTTTCTTTACATAGTCGAAGAGACAGAAAGGCAAAAGGCACCTCAAGATAATCAGTTCTTCTTCCGGGAAGACTTTTCCCCACACTCCGCCCTTCTTTAGTTGCCTGCAGTTCTTTGTGTAGGGCTGGTTTCTTGGGCTTTCACCATCCACTCTAGCATGTTTATTGTTGTTATCTTTGTTCAGCTGATGCTTAGGCCGCCATGTTGGTGAGACTATGGGTGTAGCTTCTGACATTCCTAGTAGACACAGGCCCACAGCCAACTCTCTGTTCCTCCTGCTCTTATAATCTTTCCACCCCATCTTCCACAGTGCTCCCTGAGCCTTAGGTTCAGGAATTGTATTACGAATGTGTTTCCTGGGACTCGACTCCACAACTCAGCATTTTGGTTGGTTGTGGTTTCCTGTATGATCCGTTACAAAGAGGAGCTTCCTTGATGGGGGTTAGGGGGTGAGGGTTGGATCAGGGAGTGGGTGGAGAGTGAGCGCAGGTATGGGAGGGGTAGGAGGTGTGGGGTGGGGTGAGGTGTTGGGGGTAGAGGTCCGCACTCACCTGGCTAGACCCGGGACAAACATATACAAGATCTGGCTGGGTGGACAGGTTAGATGTCTGTGGTAGGGGCCTGTGGAACTTTAAGTTTTGCTTCAAGGGTCAGGGTTCATTTGGCTTAGATAGTCCGAGAGCACTGTAGAGCGTATAAAAGGAAGCAATATGGAATGTTCATGGCAAGGAAGGTGGAGATAGAGCCAGGGTGAAAGCCAAAGACTATGGCTTAATGGCTATTCCCTTTCTTAGACCAGATTACTAGAAGATATTTGTCCATGGGTGAGAGAATTGCTGTAGTTTGTAATGGACACACCAAAAGGGTCATGTGTTAAAGGCTACCAGACTTGGTAGAACTTTTAGAAAGTGGGGCTTTGTGGGAAGAGATTGGATTTCAAGGGCTCTGCATTTAGAGGGGATATTGAAAATCTGGCCCCTTCTGTCTCTCATTGCTTTCCATCAGCCATGAGGTGATTATCTTCCTCTGCCTTATACTCCTGCCATAATGTAAGTCCCTGTTTTAGGCTCAGAAACAGAAGGGATAGCTGACCACGAATGGAAACTCTGAGACTGTGAGACAAACCCTTTCTTCTTGGAAATTGATTATGTCAGATATTTGGTTACAGCGACAGAAAGTTGACCAAAGCAATAATAAACTTAAAGCTGTCATGTCAGGAAGGTGCAGGGAGGATTGGCCTGAGGCAACGGGATTGACCCTTTTGAGTCCAGGACTTCTAAATTTCTTTCTTCTGAAACCATGCTTTCCAAAATCAGAGAGCATTCAGTTTTTCCTGTGAAGCTTATGTAGAGGCATAGGTGTTCCCAGGGGTACTGGGGAGGAAACAGTTCCTGTGATTTGTATATTTAGCTCTCCCGGAAGTGGCATTCTTAGTCCTGGGAAGTAACTTTCTTCTCCCATCCAGTAAACTTGGGAACCCTGCGTTCTGCTTTCCCATCCTGAGCAGTACTGAGCACATTAAAGGCTTTGTGATGAGGAAGGGATATTAACACTAAACTTTCCCTTCCATTGTGTCTTACTTAGGGTTTTATTGCTGTGAAGAGACACCACGACCATAAAAATTCTTATAAAGGAAAACAGTTAATTGGGGCCATCTTACAGTTCAGAGGTTTAGTCCATTATCATCATGGCAGGAAGCATGGCAGCATGCAGACAGACATGGTGCTGGAGAGGTAAATGAGAGTTCTACATCTGGATCAGAAGGAAGCAGGAAAAGCTTGCCTTTCTGGGCCTGGCTTGAGCATCTGAAACCTTAAAGCCCACCCCTAGGGACACACTTCCTTCAACAAGGTCACACCTACTCCAATAAGGCCACACCTCCTAGTAGTGCCACTCTCTGTGGGACTATGGGAGCCATTTTCATTCAAACTACCACACATAGGGAACCAGGGACTCCTCGATAATAGATAATAGAAGTTTTAAAGGGGATACTGGTTCATTATCCAAGATTTTTGGGATAGATAGGTTTAGAAATTCAGGGTTTTTTGGATTCTTTAAAAAATAGCTCAGGCTAGGTGGTGGTGGTGCAGGCCTTTAATCTTAACACTTGGGAGGTAGATCTCTGAGTTTAAGGATAGCTTGGTCTGTAGAGTGTGCTCAAGGACAGCCAATGCTGCACAAGAGAAACCTGTTTTGAAAGCCTCTCCCCCAAAGATAACCCAGTAATTAGACATCTGTACCCCAACATTCTTAGAGTATGGACAAAAGAGCAGCCTATATTTTATCAGCTAAATTTATAACTAGTCCCATACAGGTAGATAAATGAAGAGAATGAATAGCCTAATAACAATTCAGGTAAGATTATAATCAAATATATTTTCCCCAAGTTGATAGAAAACATTTTCTTTTTCATTTTTGGAATTGTATTTATGTGCTTAGGTTGCCCCAGGAAAATAGCATAGCCTGGATACTCTACATAAAGATGACTCATAGTTCCAGAAGCTACAATTGCAAGATCAAGGTACCAGGAGGGCGGTTTTCCTTCTAAGGCCTCTCCTCTTGCATGGTAGGTCCTGCTAGCTCCCTGTGAACCCACATGACCTCAAGGCACAAACAGAGCTGGGGCCAGAGACAAATACTCTCTGGCAGGTTGCCTCTTATATAAAGTTACTTATGCTGTTGGAGCAAGGCCCTACTCTTACGATCCCGTTTAACCATAACCACTTTGTCAGGTCCATCTTCATATATAGCTAACTAGGGATTAGAGCTGCAGCCTAAATATCGAGGGGAGAGGAATGTGAACATCCAGACTGTAACAAGAATTGTGGAGATTTTTAACAGCATTCTCTTGCTGTGTAATTAAGCTGGGCTTGAACTCACACTTGTGCTGCCTCGGACTTCCAAACAACTAGGATTACAATCATGCTCCCCCATGCCTGGCCCAGGAATGATCAATAGGCAATTGTGCCTCTATCTTTGCAACATGCTCTCTGTGGTCTAGTTGTAATGATCTTTTTGTTCCTTAAATTGCTTCATTCGTTTTAGCCAGACAGGGTTTTTGCATGAGCCTCTTGCCCCAGGTCCTTGAATACCCTGCCTGGTTTCCTACCCCTGGATTTTCAATGCTAGCTCACTCTCATCTGACCTGGTCAAGCTGTCTCAAGTTTGCTTCTGATGGTCCTTTGATTCTTTGTGGTGATGATCTAATTGATCTTAGTCTACTTATTTTTTAGTTAGAGTAAAATTTCCAAGTGAATGGAGGCTGTCTCCACTCTACCCTTGTGTACCCACAGCCTATACCTGTGCCAGATATTTCACAGCTGATGGGTAGGTCAAAGGAAATGCTCCCATCAGACAGATATTGGCTTTGTGTATTTCCTGTAGCATCTTTAGTTTTTACAATTTTAAATTTAATTAAAAACAGATTTTTTCATGCAAAAATTCTGATCACACTTTCCCCTCTTCCAATGCCTCCTAGACCTCCCCATCCACCAAATTCACCACCCCCCCCCTTTTCACTCTTTCATTACAAAACAAATAGGTAATGAAAACAAGCAAACAAACAGACCAGACCAGGATGAAGGAAACTATCAGAAAAGAAAAAATGAGCTAAAGGAAAAGCACAAGAAAAACACACAGAGGCAGAGACACACACACTCACACACACCAAAATCCCATAAAAACATAGAATCGGAAATCATAATATGTTAGAAAAGACCTGTAAGATAAAACAAAACAAAAGAAAGCAAAGCAAAACAACCCCAAACAAACAAACAAACAAACAAAACCCCAGCCCAGATTATTTTTATAGATTTGTTGACAGACCCAAATTCTGGGGATCCTCTTGTATCCTCACACAAATATGACAGTTGTCTAGCCTACCTTGACTAGGAAGATTTCTGATGGTCACTAGCTCTCTCCCTCTGCCTACCACAGTGTCTCCTCCTGGAGCTCTTGTCTCATGTGCAGACCACAACTCACCTGCCATCGATTCCCTTATTATCAATGCTGAAGATGAATTGGGTGTTTTTTTTTTTTTAATGCCAGCTTTATAGCTCGCTTTGTTGTGTTTATTGTCGCTGTTTCTCTGAAAAGAAGCTCCTGAACTGTGTTGCAGTGATGCTGAAAAGCTCATCCTAAATAAGAGTTTCCTGGCAGCAAAAGCATTTATTCCTTTGACTCAATTCCTAGGCATCTACTGAGCACAAAACATGTTCCAGGTACCTTGTCTGCAAGGTACTTCCCAATGTTTAGCAAGGCAGACCCACTCTGGATTCCATACACATATTTTAGAGGAATATCATAGTCCTAAATATCTTGTGGTACAAACATTATTCCCAAGCATTCATTCATTCACTTGCTTATCAATCCAGCTAACCATCCATCCATCCATCCATCCATCCATCCAACAACATTTATTAAGTACTGACCAGATACCAGGAAATATCCTTGATATAGGGTTATAACGGACACATTGACTTACAGGATAATATATTGGGAAATGGGCATACAATAATAAAAAAATCTTGCCAGGCATAAGGCACACAAAGCTGTATGAGGGAATTTGGTATAGACCAATGTACCAGGTAGGGCTTCCTTGACTGAAAATGAGGGGCTTCTTCCAGGTAGTGGGTGCAAAAGTATCCTGAGATGGGAGGTAGCTATGATGTGGTGGGAATCAAGTGGAGACCTGTAAGCTTGGAGCCAGGGAGGAGGTTGCTCACGACTGGGCAAGCTGAAAACCTAACCACGGCTTTTATATAAACAAATGTCAGCTATCCTTGTGTAATAACCCCAGGCCTGCAGCACCTAGCAGGAATGAGACTAGAGACAGATGTGTCGATGTTCTTAGCACCAAAGCCTGTCTTATAACCCACTGCTGGGTTGGCAGGAGCTACAAACACATAGAATAAATGCCATCAAATAATAGATTTTTATCTATTGCCTCCATGGAATCCCTTCCAGGTTGCAGTGGGGCAGCTGTTTGTACCAATCAAACATTGATTCAGCTGCTGTTAGGAATAGATGGGGGTGGTGGAGAGTTGGGAGGAAGAAGAAAGGGTGGGGGCGGGGAACTGGCATGGAAAGAGCTGGGGAGGCCCATGTAAGGGTTAAATCCTCCTGCCTGAGCCTGCCCTCTCTCTGGCAGAGGCTGTATTTATAGACAGGATAATTACAAGGCTTTGAAAACAGCCCTGAAGTGTGGTGCTGGTGGGTGGGGGTGGGGGATGCTTGGGTCCCACCTGCTCCTGGGAGATGTTCTCCCACAAACTCCCTTCCTCCTTATTAGGCACCTAACAATACCAAACACGGTGGCAGTGGTGCCCGTTAGGGGCTCTCGAGCACTGCCGAACTCACTCTTTTTGAGCTCCTTGTGGACCGCCTGAGCTCAGGTGGCCCTACACCCCAGCCCCCTTTGGAATCTCATCACATTTTATTTCTTGCATGGTATTCACCAACATTGGAAAATCATCTCTTTTTTTATTTTATTTTTTATCTGCTTTATCTATTTTGTTTGCTGAATGTCTGATTTAGAGTAGGCATCCAATAAATATTTGCCATTTAAAAGTGGTTAATAGACAGGAAATTGAGGCTCAGAGGGGAGAAGAAACTCCCAGGCTCACACAGAAAGTAAGTGGCACAGTGAAAGTTAGCATCTAGGCATGATTGTTTCTGGAGCTGATGGTCTTAATGCTGGGGCAGAAGTCTCAAAATCAGATGCACAGAGGGGACCCACAGACAGACAGACACACAGACAGTCAGAAACACACACACACACAAGGGGAAGGGAGGGAGAAAGGGAGATGATAGAAAGAAAGGAAGATAGATAGATTGATTGATAGATGATAAACTCAGTCTACACTTAGGGCTCTGTGGGGATGTTGCCTGTTGGTAGCTGAGTCTCTCAGCCCTGGATGAAGGGCAGAAGCTGTGCAGCTGAGGTTAATTGCTGCTGCTGCAATCTAGAATTTTTTTTTAATGTGAAATTTCCTGGTTTAAGTATTCTGGCAGCAAATGTACATTAAAAACAACAAGCACCATAGCCCACAGAGTGAAGGCCAAATGCAGCCCAGCTGCAAGCTGGCTGGAGCCCACAGCCTGTAGTCTCTCCACCTCGCATCGGGCCTCTGCTCTGCTCTCATTGGCCCCACACTGAAAATGATGCAGGGAACACTCACTCCTTCCACAGATGCTGCACTCTGGGGGATTTTTAAACATTTCCTTTCTTCCTTTCTTCCTTTCTTCCTTCCTTCCTTCCTTCCTTCCTTCCTTCCTTCCTTCCTTCCTTCCTTCCTTCCTTCCTTCCTTCCTTCCTTTCTTCTTTCTCTCCTTCCTTCCTCCCCACCTCTCTTTTATTGACTTTACATTCCAATCATAGTCCCTTCCCTTCTCTCCTCCCTGTCCCACTCTCCCTCCTTCCCCTTATCCCCCCTCCCCAACTTCTCAGAAAAGGGGAGCCCACCCTCCACCAACCCACCCCAGCTCATCAAGCCTCATCAGGACTGAACATGTCCTCTTCCCCTGTGGCCTGGCAAGGCAGCCCTGCTGGGGGGAACTGATCTAAAAGCAAGCAACAGAGTCCATATCAGAGATGGCCCCTGCTCCCCTTACTAGGAAACCCACATGAAGACTAAGCTTCCCATCAGCTACATCTATATAGGGAGCCTAGGTCCGGTCTATGCTTGGTTGGTGCTTCAGTCCCCGCTAACAAGATGGGCCCTGATTAGTTGACTCTGTTGGTTTTGTGGAGCACCTGTCCTCCCCTTCTATTCTTTTTCCCCACTCTTCCACAAGTCTCCCCATGCTCCACCCAATGTTTGGCTGTGAGTCTTTGCACCTGTTTCCATCAGCTGCTGGGTATAGCCTCTCAGAGGACAGCCATGGTAGGCTCCCATCTGCAAGCATAGCAAAGTATAGTTAATAGTATCAGGGGTTGGCTCTCTCCCATAGAGTGGGTCTCAGGCTGGGCCAGGTATTGGTTGGCTATTCCCTCAATCTTTGCTCTATCTTTATCCATGCACATCTTGTAGGCAGGGTAAATTTTATGTTGAAGTTTTTGTGGGTGAGATGGTCTTCCCCTCCCTCCACTGGGATTCCCGTCTAGTTAGAAGGTGGTCTCTTCAGTCTCCATGACCCCTGCTATCATGATTCTCAGCTGGAGTAACTACCCCAGATTCTCCCAGGAGTCTACCCTGCCATGCATCTCCAGCTTTGACAGAGGTGACTGCTCATGGTCATCTCTGTCTTCCTGCCCCCACTTTCTCCAGATTTGGTCTCCACTCCCATTTCTCTCTGAGCTCCCTCTCCTACCCTGTTCCCTCTCTTCAACCACTTCCACTATCTATTCTATTTCCCCTTCTGAGTGAGATTTAAGCATCCTCCATTGGGTCCTCCTTGTTACTTATCTTCTTTGGGTCTGTGAACTGTACTATTGTTATCCTGTACTATATGGCTAAAATCCACTTATGAGTATATACCATGTATGTCTTTTTATGATTATATTATCTCACTCAGGAAGATCTTTTCTAGTTCCATACATTTGCCTGAAAATGTCAAGATGCCCTTGTTTTTAATAGCTGAGTAGTATTCCATTGTGTAAATGTACAATTTCTTTATCCATTCTTTGGTTGAGGGACGTCTGGGTTGTTTCCAGTTTGTAGCTATTATAAACCCACTATATGCATAGTTGAGCAAATGTCCTTGTATGATGGAACGGCTTTTGGGTGTATAACCAGGAGTGGCATAGCTGGATCTTGAGGTAGCACTATTCCCAATTTTCTGAGAAAGTGCCAGATTGATTTCCAAAGTTGTTGCGCAAGTTTGCATTCCCACCAGCAATGGAGGAGTGTTTCCCTTTCTCCACATTCTCTCAAGCATATGCTGTCACTTGAATTTTTAATCTTAGCCATTCTGATGGGTGTAAGATGGAATCTCAGAGTCATTTTGATTTGCATTTTCCTGATGACTGAGGATGTTTAACATTTCTTTAAGTGTGTCTCAGCCATTTGAGATTCCTCTGTTGAGAATTCTCTGTTTACCTCTATTCCCATCTTTAAATTGTATTATTATTATTATTATTTGGGTTTTCAGGGCAGGGTTTCTCTGTGTAGCTTTGGCTGTGCTGGACTTGCTTTGTAGACCAGGCTTGCAAACTCAGAGAGATCCACCTGCCTCTGACTTCACGAGTCCTCGGATTACAGGTGTGTGCCACCATGACTGGCTTAAGTGGATTATTTTGAAAGCATTTTCTTAGAATTACTTTAATATTTTAATAAACATTTTCATGTTAATTTTAATAAACATTTTCAAGAATTACTTTAATATTCATAGTGTTCAGGAGAGGGGAAGGGGACTGGTATTGTCCATTTTAGAGACCACCAGAGGCTCCAAGAGACACAGGGAAGAGCCTAAGGGCTTTTGTTTTTGCCCTGTAAGGCCCATTCCTCTTCATTCCTTTGACCTCCCTTCCCATCTGACTTGGGGCATACAAGGAGGCTCTGCGTAGTAAGTAGGGATGAGGAAATCCCACTTAATGCCTCCCATATGTGTGGGGTGCTCTAGGCAGGACCTGCCACCAGCCTTGTGAGTGGCAGCCTGTACTAGGCACCCCTTGTTTGGAGATGCATGGTTTTATTGTCATAGTGAGCAATGACACAAACCCACCAGCACACTGTAATTCTGATTGGGCTTTAACAGCCTAGCAAAAGAGGGGGTATCTTGTATGGATTCTATGGCCCAGTGACTCAGTTACTTTTCCATTGCTGTGATGAGACACCATGACCAAGGCAACTTATAAAGGTAAATATTTATTGGGACTCACAGTTCCAGAGGGTTAGAGTTCATGATCATCATGGCTGGGTCATGGCAGCAGGCAGTCAGGCATGACAGTAGAGCAGTGGATGAGAGCTTACAAGCCAATTCACAAGGGGGGAGAGAGACAGAGACGGAGAGAGACCTCCTTCAATAAGGCCATACCTCCTAATCCTTGCTAAACACTCCCACCAAGTGGGGACCAAGTATTCAGCTAGATGAGCCTATGGTACCATTTTCATTCAAACAACCACACCCAGGGTCTCCTCTATTACAGACTGGGGCTACCATGAGTGAGGAAACAGGGATGACTGTCCAATGAGTGAGTGAGTGAATGAATCCTTGAAGGTGGAGACAGGGAAGACATCTCTACATAAATATTAGGCAGGATAAAAACAGACAATGTGTCCTGACCAAGGCTAACTTTTTTGTGGGGTGGGGGGCTGTGCATTTTGAATACTGTTTCTAATTTTCTAATCACCTGTTGAGAACGGTGTAAGGTCCGTGCAGTGACTGACATTTGTGAGTGCTTGAAGCATGTCACTCATCAATGATGATTCTTCCTTCCTTCAACCCTGAGAGAGGGGCATTATTATCTCTGTTTTGCAGATAGGGAAACCAAGTCATTGGGAGGGAGCAATTGTCCAGGTGGCTTTGGAAGTAAGTGCTGGGTTGGGGCTTGTCCCCTTGTGTGGTTCAGAGCTCCTGGCCTCACCATCATGGATGATCAAAGGAGGGAGACTGTTGGTGGGGGCTAGAGGGACCAGAGGGACAGAGGGGCTCTGTGCTCCAGATTGTCCCTTGTGCCATGCTCTTATGCCAGAGCTCAGTGCTGTGGAACCTTTAGGAGTGAGATTCAGTGAGAAGGAATTATTATAGGATGAGCTGTCTTACCATGTGATATTCTCTCTCTTTCTATACATTCCTCCACTGTGATTCAACTCACCAGTAGGCACTTGCCAGAGGAGAATCAATAACTGATGGGGCTGCTAGACCTTGGACTTTTGCCTCTCTAAATGAAGCTAAATAAAACTCCTTTCTTTATAAAGTCCTCAGCCTCAGGCATTTCATTATAGTAATGGAAAAGGGGCGCTAAGGGGGGCACTAGATGTAGAAGAGACTCCAAAATGTCAAGAAAAGAAGCCTGTGTGTGTGTGTGAACAAGGATGAGACTATGTAACAAAGAGGCCTCTGAACGATGGCCAAGTGTTAGGCAACACAGAGCACAGTTCAGGGAGCCTCCCTCCTCACAGCTGTTCCCATGTGAGTGTGGTGCAAGCTGACAGATTCAACATTAATCTGACAGTTTCAACCCTTTGTGTACCGGGTGGAGATTTCCCTGAAGACTACAGTCAGTAAGCAGGGACTGACCTTAGCTGCCAGTTGGGCTATGAATCTCTCTGCTTTACAGAGGCTGGCTGAGCCCTGGTCCCTGCTGAGACAGGTCAAAGTGTTTAAAAGCAGACAAGAAACAACAGGATTGATCAGTTAGTTTCCCTCAGCGAACTTAATGCGTGGTGAAGGAAGTATGTAATTACATGAGGTTATATGTGAGGGGCAAGACCCAGCGCTCTTGGTTTCTGTGTCCAGTGTGGGTGGTCTGAGCACTTGCTGGTACACACACAGCCCATGTCTTCAGGAGAGGAAGGTGAGGATGCAGGAGGTACAGGTGTGTCAGACAACCTTTCTTCTTCCTCTTCTCCTTCTTCTTCTACTTCCTCCACCTCCCTCTTCCCATCCATCTCCTCTTCCCCCTCCTCTTCATCCTCCTGGTCCTCCTACTCAAATATATGAGCCTATGGGAGCAATTCTCATTCATATAACCACACTTGGCCACTGAAGCAAACGTTACTGATTTAGAAGCATAAATGTGGAGACTAGAGTTTAGAACTTATTATTTTAATACTTATTTTTATTGTATTTATTTTATGTGTATGAGTGTTGTGAATGCATGTATATCTGTGCCCTAGGTGCATGCATGGTGTTCATTGGACCCCCTAGGACTGGAGTTATAAACCATTTTGAGCCATCATTTGGGGAGCAAACTTGAGTCCTCTAGAAAAGCATCCAGTGTTCTTAACTACTGAGCCATCTCTCCAATTCCCTTATTTTTAAATTTATATGTATGTATTTGCATGGAAGTGTGTGCCCATGTGTACCTATGGAGGTACTCTGGAGGCCGAAGGCATCTGATCACTCTAGAGCTGGAATTATAGGCAGTTGTGAGCCACTTGGTTTGGGTACTAGAAACTGAATTCTAGGCCTTTGCAAGAGAAAGAAGAACCCTTAACTGTTGAGGCAGCTCTCCATCTCTGTGTTTAGACTTACAAAAATTTACTTATTTACACACACACACACAGATACTTGTATGGCATGGATCATGTGTGGGAGTCAGATTCACCACATGGATTCTGGCGTTTGAACTCAGCCAACTTTGGTTGCAAGTGCCTTTATCTGCTGAACACTCTTTCTGGCCTGAGTTTAGACTTTCTGAACGGGCTTTTGGAGCTATTGAGGGGACCACAGACCCATGGATTCCTTAGTGAGAAGGAATAAGAGAACAGAAGGGCTTCTGATGGTATGGGACTGATAGACCGGGCTGGGTGCCTTTCCTTTTGAGTGTTTTCATCTATTGATCTCCTTGATCATTTTTTCCTCCTATAAAAACTTTCCACACACTTCTTTAAACTCCCCGTCAAATATCTTGGTCAAGTACATTGGAAAAGCCACTTGTGTGAAAGCAAACCCCCAGGGCCCATCAATAGAGCATTGACTACACACTTGCATATGCCAGGCAGAAAAAAGTTTATATCTTTATGTAAGTTTCATTCATTGGGGGGGGGGCAGAATCTTATGTAACTCAGACTGTCCTTGAACACACTACCACCAAGGCTGGCCACTCCTAATGTTTCTACCTCTGCCTCCAGATTGTTTAAGATTATAGGTACATACCATTGAACCTGGCTTCACGCTATCCTAATAACTGCTGCTTTGAAATGATTTTTGAAATAGGAAAGAATAAGTCCTTACTGTTTAAAGTTCCAGATTCTTGCTATTCTAGATCTCTTATTTCCATTTTAGGATCAGCATGTCAATTTCACTTAAAATAAAGGAGATTGAATTTTGTTAGAGTTTAGGTTGAGTTTGTAGATCATGTAGATCAATTTAGGGACTTCACTGCCCTAGTAAATCTTTGGTCTTCTTATTGGTGAACATGGGATATCTTCCTAGTTTTTAGATCTTCTTTAATTGATTTCAACTGTTTTGGTAGCTTTTTAGGGTATTTATGTTTTATAGTTCTTTTATCCTAAGTATTTTATTTTCTGATATCATCATAGAATTTCATGTTTAGGTTGTTTATTACAAGTTAGTAGAAACACAATTGATTTTTTTTGGCATTGATTTGGTCCTTTGAGATATTTCAGAACTTTAGGCAATTCATAATGAGATTCTTTTTTTGCATTTTATTTTTTCTTGTTACAGTGTCCCAAGATTTCTGAACTAACTCTTGCTTCCACAATGTATTTCCCTACATTTTAGGGCTAAGTAGGCCGTGCATTAAAGAAGCAAATGATCCTGATGAAAATAGACAGGCTCCATTCTCTACAGGCTCACTTTTGTTCTGAGTCTGAGGTATAGAACAAAATGAGGAACAGTCTCAGGGTCTTCAGGCCAACGGAAAAGGAGTAAGAAGAGAGGGTCTTGGCTGAAAGAAAGAGAAAAGAGAGGGAGCAAGAAAGGGAAAATTAATATATGATAATAAAATAAAAATAGAGGAATGAGACATGATCAAAGTCCGCATGTAGAGAGATTTCATAATAGTACCCATTGCTTGTAAACTTTTTCATTTATTCCTTGAGATTATAATTACATCATTTCCCCCTTTCCTTTCATAACCCTATCTCTAACCCTAACCTTTCGTCCAGTTTCCCCTTCTACCAAACCCTTCCATATACCCCTTCCTTGCTTGGTTGACTATTCTATATTGGATAAAAAGCTATCCGCTTTATATTGGATAACCAATTGGTGAGTTCTTCCTTGAGGAAGACTATGTTTTCCTCTCTCAGCTTTCCTTATTTGCCTGTAGTTCTTTGTGTAGTTATCTTGTCTGCATCTGATGATGGCCAGCTTGCTGAGTCATAGCATGATGAAGGCCATCACATGACACTGCAGAGCAAGCATGCTAGAGCAAGCTTGATTTTGTAACAAGGCATCGCCCATGACAATCCATTAGCGCATGAGACCGACCCTTTCTTAGAGGTAGAGTTCTCATGACTCAGTCACCTCCCAAATGTTTCACTGCTGCCCTGGGACAAGATGCCAGTACATGAAATCTGAGGAACACATTTAAACCATAGCAGTTGCTTTGATGATTGAGCGTGTTAATACACAGCAACTGTACAGAAAAGTACTGGGTGCATGACGCTGCATAGGTGCTCCGATCTGAGCTAATTGTTGTCTTGTGTTGGGAAGGATGTGACTGAAGATTATCTTATCCTACCCCTCTTCTCTTAGCCTGTCCTCATATCTGTCATAGTACTTTTTTTCCTTTCCAAGCCGGAACACAGGCTTCCTGAGACAAGAGGTAGCTGGCTGCTTCTCGGCCATCTCTGGGTCTTAACCACAACCCACTAATAGACCAAATGCACATTGACTGAGTTGTAGAAAAAACTGACCACAAAAAAAAATCTTGGCACTCCATGTGCATGTGTGTGTGTGTGCCTTTCCCTATAGCTCTGGTGTCCACCTGGTACAGGGAACCCTGGACTTGGCTTGTAGACATGAGAATGAGGCAGAATTGTGGGTCGGGCAGCCCTGTGCTCACCCCTGACTCAGGAGGCCCAGCTGCCACGTGGCTGATAAATCACAAGGCCTTTCCTCTGCACTGGATAAAGCATAACTGCATCCCATGTTGGTAATGAGGCTTTGGGGCCCTGTTTTTCTCCTCCTTCCCCAGTTCTGCACAAGGTCTCATGGAATTCATTATGTACTTTTTGTTGTTGTTTCTGTTTTAGTCCGTCGTCTCCCCCCCCCCCCCCCATACAGCCGCTGTGTTGCCGGAAGAAGTCAGGGAGATTCTTCCACCCCGGAGCAGTTTCATTGGTGTCCCTATTTTACTACCTGGAATGTAGTCTTCTGAGGTGAACAATAGTTTATGCTATG
>CM053765.1:25742192-25760532 GCA_028658305.1 Pachyuromys duprasi
AGATGGCCCTCTCTGCCCTCTTGCCATCCTTCGTCAGTTCCTGAGAAATATTGGAGGCAAGCACTGCTGGCTAATGTCCAGTTCCTAAACTGGACTGTACTTTCAGAATCACCAGGAGAGCCTTTTACTTAGTGTGCTGGCTAGTCTGAGGTCAACCTGACACAAGCTAGAGTAATTTAAGAAGAGGGAACCTCAATTGAGAAAATGCCCCACTAGATTGGCCTGTGGGCAAGCTTGTGGTACATTTTCTTGACTGATGATTGATGTGGGAGGGCTCTGCTCACTGTGGGCAATGCCACCCTTGTGATGGTGGTCTTGGGTGCTGTAAAAGAGAGCAGGTTGAGTAAGCCACATGGGGCAAACCAGTTAGCAGTGTTCCCCCAATGGGCTCTGCTACCATTTTTGCCCGACTTATCTGGATGATGAACTACTGGCTGTAAGATGGGATAAACCCTTTTCTGTCCAAGTTGATTTTCATCCTGGTATTTTATCACAGCAACAGAAAAGTATGCTAAGACAATTAGGAAAACACGGGGGATCAGAGAGGTGGTTCAGGGGTTAGGGACATTTCTTATGCTTCCAAGGGACCCAAGTTTGCCTCCCAGTAACTGTTGGGTGGCTCCCAACCGTGTGTGATCCAGCTCCAGGGGATCGGAAGTCCTCTTCTGGCTTCCGAGGGTACCCCGCCCCCAGCACACACATGGCACACACTCCTGCAGCCACACACACAAATCTTAAAAGTGAGGAAAGCTTCATTTGTTATCAGCGGGTATCTTCCTACACCAGGCAAATGCTACTCACACACTCTCATTACTTACAAATAAATTCAAATAATAAAGGAAAAGCGATTGTCCCCCTGACATATCCATATCAGCCTTCCTGGGTCTCTCCTTATACCGCCAGAAATGGAATGTTCTAGAATGTTGTCCAAGGCTCCTTAAAAAAATCCTGTTCGGGTGATTCCAAATGTACAGATAGGAGCAGGTACTTGTATGGCTGAAGACTCCTGCTTCTCAGGTATTTGTTTGTGTTTTTCCACAACCCTTTTTGGGGGGCTTGGCACATAACAGGCATACAGAAGATGCTCTGAAGATACCTGGCAATTGGGAAGACTTAAGCTATATGACTTACTGTATATAATGGATGGATAATTTCTTCTTTATCTAGGAAACAAAGATGAGTACACCCAACGATGGGTTCTTTAAGAGCCACTGGGTGCTTTCCACTCCCTTTCTCTGAGCTGTCAGGGCTTTGGGCAGTAACCAGAGGGCAGGATAAAAGGCTTCGGGGATCTGTATCAGTCACTTTGGGGCAACACTAAGCTTCTTTCCAATGACTAGCTCTCCTCTGCCTGCCACGGCTCTGTCCATCTTGTGACAGTGATTTTGGGCTTCTGCAATAAAAAGCTGGAGGCCCTGGCTGTGCTGGAATTGATCCCCCCTTTGCAGGTTTGAGTCTGGATTGATTGAATTCCTGCTTGGTATCTATCTGCAGCTGGGTACCAAATGAAGCTAATTTCTAGGTTCACCTTTCCTGGTTCCCTAAGGAGGGTGGGAGGTATGGCCTTGAAGGGAGCTCAGTGACCAGGAGGGGGCCTGCAGCGGGAGACAGGAGGATCTTCGAGGGAGATGGCAGCAGTGGCCGAGGCTACTCTGGGGACAGGCTTCTGAAGGAAAATGGCCTGCCATCTTGATCTGTAGGAGAGAGAAAAGCGACTACCTACCTCATTGTCTCTTTGGCTGGCACCCGCTCTCCCATTTGTTCCCATCCCAGTTTTGGTAATAATCATGGGAGTGTATGTTCATAAAATGAGTATATTCAAGTCATAAAATTGAACATAGAGATTTTGGAGTGCTTGGGAGGGAGAACTGCTGGTTTATTCTCCCGGGCCTGACAATCTTGTAAGCTCTGTGACCTCTGTGGTAGAAAGGGATGAGGACTTTCCACCCTCCTGTTTGTTTGACTATAGGGTCTGGGTTTCTTGCTTAACTGTCTGGTGGGACTCTGGGTCTTCATTCTTGGCATGGTGAGAGCTAGAAGGCTGAGGAACTCTGGTGCTCTGGGCTTGCTACTTTGAGGGGTAGCTACTCTGTGTATTGAGGATCCTTGGGAGATAGTTTCTTCATCTGCAGAATGACAATTTCTCTCATTGAGAGAACTGACGCAGTCATTAGAACATGGCACACTCCGCCCCATAAATGGTGACTACTATGTCTATTGAGAGTTTTCTTACTTCCTCTTCGATTTTAAGATCTATCCTCACACCCAACCCATACATTTTAATCATTTTAACGTATATCAAGTCACATTGTATCCTAAAGTCAATAACAATTCTTAGATGCAGTTGTTTGTCTCATCCCAACCTACCCAAGAGCTATTATTAAGCCAGGGGTGACATTCATAACCAAATTTCTCTGGCCTGAACTGTGGCATTATAGAGTTCTGTCCTATAGCTGGGATGATACCAAATTCCCCAAATTAGTCCATAACTTTTTTTTAATGAAGATAAGTAGGTGTTAAAAATGCATTAGCAGCTAATTGACATAAATTATTAAGAAAGTATTAAAATGCGAAAGATCCGTAGAAAGCAGTTAACTGTGCAAAGCATTTCATGGAAGGAAAATATTTTGGCATCTTCTGATTAGGGGGGTACCTGAGCAGTGTTTGTGGCCTGATTTGCTTAGTTTCCTGCCTGTCATGTGGAAGTTCCCTCTGCTTAGCAGACCTAGGGTGTACAGAGTGGGAACGTTTGCCCCTTTATTACTTTATTGTGGGGATCATAAACCAGGGAAAAGGGGGTGAGTGGTGACAGAACCCATGCAGAATCCCAGGATTAAGACTCTGGAGAGCAGACTCAAGGCTATGAGGGTGCAGACCTAACTTTATTGTGTAATGGATAGGCCTTTATATATTTGAAGAGCCAATCAGACCATCCCATGCTAGCCTCAAATACCAATGACAACCAATCAGGTTTGTGTAAGTATAAGGAAATGGGATGTTGGGGGGCACAAGGTCACCCCAGGAGACTTCCTTGAAGAAGGAGGAAGCAGTCACCATTCTAGCCTCGGATCCATTTTGAGACTTCACTAGCGTGCTAGGAGTCCCTAGTGGATCACCGCTGTGTGCAGTAGGTCAGGATCTTTTGAGGAGCTGCCAGGGCGGCTGAAATGTCACTCGCCATTTTCTGTGGGCCTCAGTAAAGCTTAGCTCAGCACTCCCCACAACTTGTGGAATAGCACTCTCGCCCCTCCCCAGTCTATAAAAGGTGCTCAATTAAAAAATCAGTTGAACAAAGTTAGGGGGTAATCCAGTGATCTGGAAGACACCAGAGAATAACAAAGCATTGTATGTGTCTTTATCCATCTTGTACGTCTTTATTACTATTGTGTGAAGAAGTTGGAGGACCCATGTATCTCACCTGTTTATGGGTGTTGTCCCATTTGAGGGCCTGGCCGATTTTCCTGAGAAAAGTATCTTACTGAAATATTTCAGAGATTTAACACTTTGTGACTACCAAAGGTAGCTCCTGGCCATCTCAGTTTCCAGCTGCTGGGTCATCAGCAAAGCCCTTCCGTGGTTTTGGCCATTATTCTCATACCCTGTCAGAATGGAAGGAGAGGGCCACTTCACTAGAGCCAGGCAGTACGGTCTGAGGGTCATGCTGTAGCAGACAGAGATGCCAGCTTTGGCTGGAGGGTACACTGTGTGGCGGAAATCATGATAAACACATGATTCGTGTTTCTCATTTTAATTCTCAGGGCACTCCTGTTAGGGAGACCTTGTTACTAGTACCACTTTACAAGAGAAGGAGATAACCAGAGAGAATTTTAGGTTCTTAAGTTAGTCTGATGTCACACTCCAGGGCTGGAAGTTCTCTGCGAAGGCCTTTTGGTAGCACTGGGAAAGAACTGAATATGGAGGCAGATGCTCTAGGAATGTCCCCTGGAGTACCCCTGCCTACAGTCTCCTTTCAGGGGTATTTATTGTACAACTTGAGTGGCTGACATTCACATCTCTGTCTGTGACAGGCCCATGGCAGGTCTGGGAAAAGCTGTAAACTGGACCAGACAAATTCTTTTGGCTTTGTGGACCATTCAGTCTGTCACGACTCCCCAGCTCTATTGTTTAATGAAAAGAGCCACAGACATTAATGATAAAAAGACATATCATTTGTTCTAATAAAACTTTATGCACAAAACAGACAACAGGCTGGATTTGGCCAGAGATCGTAGATTGCAGCTCATTATTTAAAAAGTTATTATTTGAAAGGGTGACTTGTATAAAAACAAGTATGGAGGGTGCTTTCTGGAGAGCTGCAATGAGAGAGACCTGATTTTGATGATGGAGTGTCCATAAGAGAGATGGTGGTCAGTTATGTTGAATGAGGTTTGTGTGTACGTGTGTGTGTGTATGTTTATGTGTGTCAGTCCATATGCATAAGTTATGATCTTGTTAAAACAACCCCAGTTTAATACTCCTTGTCATAGCTAAAGCGAGTATTCCATCATGATTACACAGCCTTGCTGGGAGTGAAGGAACATACGGCAGCTCCCTGTCAACTGTCTTTCAGAGATGGTACTTGAGCCCTGATGATCACGGCTATTGAAACGGGGACTCAAAGAGGAGCTAGTCCACCCTTCAAGGCTGGATGCTGGCCAAACAAACTCCTCCGTTGGTCATTTAGTGAGGGCAAAAGGCACAGAAATTCAAATCATGTCGGAGCATTAAGGGAAACCAAAGGGAAGAATAAGACACAAGTTCCCATATGGACTTTTATAGCTACCTCAGCCTGTTTGTCCTTACGGATCTCAGATTCTCTAGCGTTTCCAATGTTCTTCCAGTTCTAGTACCTTCTAATTAAGTTTGCTTCAGCCTGAGGGCATCCCTGTTCCTAGGTGTTTGATGACACATGAAGTTTAACATTAGGAACGATAGGAATATAAGTAGGGGCTCTCACTCAACACACAGCAAGGACCAGGATACAATATGCCAATTAAACGCTGGGCAGAACATATAGAAGTTATGAAATGACTTTAATGAAATAGAACCTGTAACTGTCAACTTGTTTATCATAAGTCAGTTCATTCTTACACAGTCTCATATCATTTGTACTCAGTGTGGGTTGCAGGTGTCATAGGGTACGGTAAGGCCCTCGCTAAGAATATCAGGGCTTAGTAAGCTCTTTAGGGAGCTCTGTTCAGATCTTCTGCCTCTGGATGGGGACTGGGATCTGCAGTGACTTGCCATGCTCCCTAGAGTCTAGCCTCCTGGGATTCCCGAGACTGAAGAGGTGCCAGGTGGTAAGGGTGGTTATTGAAAGACCAGAACTTCACATGGTGGGGTGGCATCTTCCAGCCCTAGCTAAACACAAAAACTGTCAACAAACCTAAAAAATGTAAGTAAAGATGCCTGGGCCCTACCCCAACACCCCGGGCCTGTTAGATATTCTTATGAGGAGTGACATCTGGGAATCTATTTTTAAAACATTCTCTAAGGCATTCTAATGACTAGCTAGACTTGAGCACTTTTGCAATAAAGGAGAGTGTACCACACTGGGAATCCTCCGAGTTTAACACGGACTAACTTAGGGGTTGTGTTCCAACTTTTGGATTTTGACTTAGCTGCTTTGGATAGAGCCCTGGATTCTGCAGTTCTAACAAGCTCTGGGTAATTCTGACACTGCTTGTCCACCACCCAGACTTTAAGCATCAGTGACCCTGGGCTGGAACAGGTTGGCTTGGACCTTTAGTGATATCTATCCCTAGGAAGCTTACACTGGAGACTTATGTTCCGATGTGACAGTGTCGGTAGGAGGGGCCTGCTAGGAGGTCTTTATGTCATGAAGGATCGATCCACTGTCATGAATAGATTCGTGCTAATTTTAAAAGGAATTGGGGCTGTGGGTTTTGTTTCTTTCTGCTCTCTAGCAATTGGATGATGTAGCAAAATGGCCTTCATTACATTTTGCTGTTTTGACTTTGTACTCCTTTAGTCCCGAAAACTATGAGGAGTAAATTTCTTTTATTTAGAAATTGCCTGGTCCCTTGAAATTCAGTTATAGCAGCACAAAATGGATCAAGATTGTCTGAAAGTCTTGAAAAGAGATACCAACTAGGTTTCCCCCAAATGGTTTAGGATTTTAACATAAGACCAGGGGGTAAGAGAGGTTTGGTTGGCTCAGTTTCTTGTACTTGGCTCAACAACAGAGTGATGTGTGGGTTATAGGCATCTCCCCTAGTCCGAAGCTGCTTTGGGTATTTCCTAGAGTTCAGATTACAGACGGAAACCAGTTTACTTAGCCATAAAAAGTTGACGTGGGGCTGCTATTTTCTGCCCTGGATATGCATTTCTCAGAGAAACCCTCACTGTGTGATTCCATATTGTCCTGAGACTACACTTCTTCAGGAAGTCTACAAATTCCCTGGTGTCTTTAATAAGAATACCCTCGTTCTTAAACCACCAGAATGGATTCTGTGGTTTGCTATTGAGAACCCTACCTGATGTGTGGGCAGAGGGAGGCAGGGATCAAAACCACTGAAACCTGACTGACTGGCTATTGAACCTCATGCATGCTGAGCCAGGATACTGGAAATTTTAAGTTCCAAATGTACCTACAATTTATTTCCTTATATTCTGTTTAGTTTATTTGGGGTGATTGAAAACTTCTTAAGGGCAGGATTGTGTCTTTGTTGATGTCTTCATTTATTTGTTTACTCAGTAAATATTTACAGACTGTCAACTAGGTGTTGGGTATCTGGTATCTGGTCTGACTGAACCCATGGCTAGAGTCATCCTCAAAGTGGTAGCAAGTTAATTTTCTGAAGGGGGTTCCTCTAATTGTATTGGGATGGGACCAACTGGGATTCTAAAGAAAGGGACATAGAAAGCCAAGGGGTCAGTTCAAAGCATTTATAGGGGAACTTTCTTACAATTTCTCACGAGGAGAAAGGCTATTCTGCTTAGGTGTGGCTATGGCGAGGGATTAGGTAATAGAAACTGCATGAAAGTGTGAGGAATTTGGCTCAGGGCTGAGGTTAGTTTTTGGTTCTATTTTAGGCAATGACCCAAGCACCTACATCAGTGCCTAACAATGTTTAAGACCTGGAGTTGGCACCGGGATGCTAGGGAAAACATGAGCTGGTCACTACATGCTGCATTTCTTAGTCACAGCAGAGAAAAATGGGATAAACTGAAGGCCTGTCTCCATAAAGAAGGAGGATGGAAGAGCCAAGGAAGTGGGGAGGGACTCAGAATTAATGCAGAGATGTATTATTGAGTTGTTCTCAGATTTGGTAATTGGACAGCAGACCCCATGAGACATCTGAAGAGCTCCATGAAGTGTGTCTCAGTGTAACCTGTTGAGAGAATTCATGGGATCACACACTCCTGCCCCCATATGCGTTTCTGCTACAAGTGTCATAGTCCAGCAGCTTAAGCAATGGAAGTTATCTCTCACAGTGCTGGAGACTGGAAACCTGAAATCAAGTACTTGGCAGGCCACGTTCCCTCTAAAGCCTCCCAGGGAGGATCCTTCTTTAATGCATCTGGTGGCTGTTGGTAGCCCTCCGCATTCCTTGCCTTTCAGAGGCATCAGTCTGTCTTTACATAGCTGCGTCTCCCTTCTGCACGTCTTCAAATGCCCCTCCATTGAAGGACACTAGTGACCAGCCTCAGGAATGACTTTACTCAGGTGGAACCTCATTCTGGTCAGATAGTTGCAGGGACTTTCCATCCATATAAAGTCACACTGAAAGGTGTTATGATTTAAATGTGTCCCCCCAAATTTTATTGTAAGAAAATTCATACCCAAAGCTCTAGGTCAATGGTATTTGAGAAATGAGACTTTGGAAAGTGATAGGCTGCTGAGAGGGTTCCTTTATTTATAGAGTTATCTACCCATTTGTTAACAGGTTAATAAATTAATGGTTTGTGCCAATTGATATTGATTGGAAATGACGGGAGCAAGAACCCTCAAGGAGACAAACCTCTGGCCATTTCTCTGAGGCAGTCTCTAGATGGAGTAGTTGAGGGAAGACCCACTTTTAATGTGGGCAGCACAATCTCATGGGCTGGGGTCCTCGGATGAACAAAAAAAGAGAGAAAAATTAAGGAAATGAAGTTGATTGCCAGTGTTCATTGATCTGTGCTTTCTCACTGCAGAGGCAATATGACCAGCGGCCTCAAACGCCTGCTGCCACGACTCCCCATCATAGAGGACTCTAAAACTAGATGCTGGGATAAATTCAAACCCTTGCTTTTGCCAGGTGTTCTGCCACAGAAAAGAGAAACTACGTAGTTTATGCTCAGAGAAAGTTCCCTTAAAAAGCCAGCATGTCTCTGTTTCACATCTCTCCTCACCAGATGCCCTCTGCCATGCAGTGGAGTGAGAAAGCTTTTGCCAGCAAGCATGCTCTTGGAATTCCTAGCTCTGGAACCGGGACCCAATTAAAACCTGCATTCTTTGCAAGCTAAGCAGTCTGTGGTATTTGGTTATGTCAACAGAGAGTGGGCTAAATAGACTTGGGATAGGACACCATCATAGGTTTGTGAAGAATGACGTTCTGCCATAGCACAAGGGTTGAAGATTCTTCCTACTGTGTGAACACTACTATGACTGAAATGCATGTATACATGCACACTTCCTCATGTGCACAACATATTTGGAACAGGCGGTGAGAAGCCCTAAACTGGAAATAAAGTTGCTGAGCTCTCAGGTTGCATCTATATGAACCTGGCGGTGGGGACAATGAACTTGTTGCCATAGCAGCAGCTGGAATAAGAGGAGACTAACCCCAAGTGTCCCATAAAACATTGTCTAGCATGTGTATTGATGTAATGATGCTGGCAGCATACTCAAATAGACTCTTATCAAGTGCCAGGACCAGAGCTAAGAACATTAGGTGAATTTTAAAAACTTAACTACCACAGAAACTCCAAAACAGTTCCTCTCCCCCCCGCCCCATTGTCTCCATAGGATCAATGAGGTGAAAAATGTGAGGCTCTCCAGGAATGGGAAGACTTCAGAGGGTCTTGGTGTTGATGCTTTAACTCCAGACCTCAAACAGACTCGATGTTCCACAATGTTTACTCACTAAAGATGCGGCTGATATTTGAATGTAGGTAGTCTTGTGCTAAGAAGGGCCATGTGCTTCCTCTGGAAATCAGAGAAGATCAGAACAGAGATATTCTTCCTGCTGTTAGCCACGCTGCACTCAGAAGACAGATCTAAATAAGGACAGGCACTTTGACTCACAGTGGGGTGAAGCCGACTGTATCATAGACCAAACTGTTGCCTGTGTGTGAACTACCAAACATCACAACTTAGCCACACAGTGTACCCTGGGATACCAGTTGCTGCCTGTCGTGATTGCAGAACTGACCTGAAGCTCCAGCATGCCGCTGCTGCTCTTCACTGTAAGAGTGTTACTACCTATTGTTCAGGGGTGATGGATCAACGGAGAAGTGCTTGCTGTGCAAGTGTGAGAACCAGAGTTTGGATCCCTAGGACACCCATGAAAGCCAGGTAGCTGTGCTGGTCCACCTGTAATCCTAGGAAGGCAGAGATAGCAGATATCTAGGGAAAGCTAGCTAGCTAGACTAGCTGAATCAGCAAGAGACACTGTCTCAGTAAATGAAGTGGCAAGCAATTGAGAAAGATCATTGACATCAACCTCTGGCACCTAGGTGCACACACATGTACAGGCCCAGATGCACACCCCACCTACTGCATGCAAACATTTAGACACATTCCTTGCACTGAGCCATCAAAAAAGGAGAGTATTATCATATGCTGCTGGCATAAAAGTAGATCAAAATTGAAAACTCTAAATATGGCTCCTACTGAATACCTATTGCTTTCACTTCATTTTAACATCAGAAAGTCACTAATTGAACCATTGTAAGTTGGGATCCTGTGTTATAACTAACTATTCATTCCTGGCCCAGATGTCATATATGGCAGGTTCTGCATATACAGCCCATGGCTTGGGGTGCACTTTCTCTCTGGTCTGAAAGCAATGGCACTCTGGTCTTTCTCATGAAGTCCAGGCTTTTCCTGCCAGATGCATTTCATGACATCAATAAACATCCACATCTACCTGGAGCACTTTAGAAAACTGCTCCATGAAGCATTCCATTGCCTTTTCTGCAAGCCCAAGGAACATTAACTGAGACATATACGGGAGGGGACTGACGATGTCATTATTGGAGCGGATGTACATCCACTCCGGCCAATCTGGTTTTATTTGTGGCACTTAATATTTCACAAAACTGAGTATAACACCTACAGTCGATAGAGACGTAGCTGTTTTTATTTAAACTCATAAATGTGCTAATGCCCATAAAGGCTTATTTCCCACTCTGAAATGTGTAACACGCATGGAAGAATTGAGAGTTAGACATCCACCAAGGCAAGGGTGTCTAGCTTTTCAAACACTGTTCTTTGAATGGCTGGTGGGTAGGGGATGGCAAACCAAAGACAGAGGTAGTGAGGTTGGGTGGATGAGGACAAAAGATGCTGGTGTGGTTAATTTATTTTGTTCCCTTTGAAGGTAAGAGGAGTTGGGAAGATAGAGTTGAAGGCAAGAGGTTATGCTGAGAGTTGAGTTCTAGGAGGACGGGGACAGCCTGATCTTTAGAATGCCCTCATCTCTCTGCCAGAGTATGCTTTGTGGGTAATACAGCTCGGTGCCATGTTGAAGGAGCCACTGCTGTATGAGACCTGGGTTTTCTGTTAGCAAGCCAGATCTCAGACATCTTCATCTATAATCAGGGTACCTGTTTCAGCCTTAACTGGTATTAAAAGCACAGATTTTTTTTCAAAGTTCTTCTTGATCGTTTGTGAGTTTCACGTTATGTACCCCAGTCTCACTTCTCTCCATGTCCCCTCGTATCTACCCTTCACCCTTGCAACCTCCCTCCCTCCTGAAAATAACACACACACACACACACACACACACTCCCCAAAGCATAGAAAACCTCTCCTCGTGGAAGCTGCAGTACATCATAGTGTGTCCCACAGTATTTCCCTCTGTCCACACATCTTCACTTGCAAATGAGCCATTGCAATGAGTCCTTAGTCTGGTTTGAGGTCTCTGGAGTCTGTGACCCCATCCTTGGATCTTCACCGGGACTCCTTCCAGTTACCTAGTAGTTGCCCTGTGACATGGAGATTCTGTCGTTTTAGATCAGCAGGACTGCTCCGACATTTCAAAGATGGTGTAGATTTTGGAGTGGGCCAACTCAGAGCCCTGGGCCTGGGCTTGGGTGGTAGCTGTCAGCTCACGGTTATCTGCACCACGAGGGCAGGCTTTCCAGCAGCTGCTCCAGCTAGGCTGCCCAGTGTCACTATCAGCGGGAAGCAGGGTCAGCGCTTTCTCTCCCATGCCTTTGAGGGGGGCTCACTGGCACCCAGGCCTCCAGAGCCACCTCCACTGTGCTGCCGAGTCAAGGCCCACTCTCCCAAGTGCTGCAACCAGCAAGGGTCTGGGTCACCTCCCCTGCTCTCAACTTTGAGGCTGGCTCTCCCACACCTTTGCCATCAGGGCCAGCTCCTCTGTGTTGCCCAGGTGAGACACAAGGCCCTGTTCTGCCAAGTGCTACAGCTGATGAGAGGGACAGCTCTCCATGACTTCAAGGCCAGCTCTCCCAACTCCTGACTACTGAAGGAAGCGGGGAGTGGGGGCGGGGAACATCCCCTCTTGCCCTGTCTACCTCAAGGTAGTTGAGTGGCAGGGCCAACTCTCACCTGCTCATGCCAACAGTACTGACTCACCTGAGCCTCCTCCACCAAGGCCAGGTCTACTGTGCTACCCGGGTGAGGTGCAGGGCCCATTCTCCCGAGAAAGCACAGGGTTTTCACCTCTAGAATCAACCTCTGTGGATTGATATCTTAGCTCTGCCATTTACAATGGTGTGACTATTTACTATGGCAAATGACTATTTCTATCTGGGGTTCAGTTTCCTCCTTGGTCTCTAAAGAGATGTTAATGGTACCTTGCCATAGATCTTTCCTATACCCTCACCCATCTCTCTTCCCTGTCTGCCACAAGGCGAATATCCTCTGTCACATGGTTCCTTCTCCATGATGTGTTGTTTTGTCATGAATTCAGAAACAGTGGATCCAACCATAATATAATGAAACCCTCTGAATTTGCAAGATAAAATAAAAACCTTCCTTTAAGATACTTTTATCTGTTATTTAATCATAGCTATTCAAAACCCACTAGCACAGCAGGTGAGGTAAGGGTTTAGTCGTCTTCTGTGAACTCTTTAGATGTGATGAGTCTTCAGTCTCCTGTAAGTTGTAACGTATAACTGATGAGCAGCCATGGTGTAGTTGTGGGCAAGAGACTTCTGGACTCAACTGTCCTGGTGCTGCCATGGCTCTTGGGATGATCAGGTGTTAGGTCCAGGGCCATTTGGCCCAGAAGAGGAGGTGACCTAGACTTTCTGAGGCCTCCTCACTCTGAAAATTGGCTCTGCAGGTCGTCACTCTCCCTCTTGGGAATCTATAGCCAGGGAGGCCTCAAGATTTAAGCTTAAGCTGTAGCTTCCTAATGGCATGTAGCCTGGCATGCCTGCCAGCCAGAGTCTCAAAGGTATAAGGCAAGCAGGCTGGATTTAAAGCCTAGCTGATGTGGAACTGCAGGTCTGATATGATGTAGCCAGGGGTGGAGGGTTGGGGGCCAAATTTGCTAATCACGGTCTTTGTGGGCTGTGTCTTTCTCTTTCCTGCCTTTCTTCTGTTTTCTCCCCTTTTCATTATTCTCTGAACTCTTCTTTCACTTTCTTCCTCGAGATGGTTTCTGTGGATAGGTAACCTGCCCAGACTGGCTGCTGGGTTTTGTCCAGAGCTCAGCACTGTAGGGTTTGAATGGGGAGCCTGGGCTGTGAGCTCAGGACAGCTGAGCATTCTGTGCTCTCAAACTGATGCATTCCAGGAGCGACTGCTTGCCTACCCTTCTGCTCACAGAACCAAGAGTGTATGAATTTGGGGCCAATGCTTAAAATGGGCCATGAGAGGTGGCTGGATTATTATAGTGGAAATCTTTTAGTTGTGAAGAAAACCAACTCAAAGTAAAATAAACCAAACCAAATCAAAACAACAAAAAACAAAAAACTCAAAAAACAAACAAACAACAACAAAATAAAAAATAAGAAAGAAAAGGAATGTTGGTGTTTGCATTACAGTCAAACCCTTAGACAAACTGAACTGGAGTATGAATTTCAGTTCTCCAGAAGTTGCTGGAACCTCTTTATCTACTTTGCGTTTGTTCCCCTTCCCATTTTGACAAAATGGCTCTACGTGTTCTAGGATTATACCCATCTGAGCAGAGGTTTCCTACCAGAGATGCATTTGAAAAAAAAATGTGAAGAAAATTTAAAAAATAGCTGGCTCAGGTGTGAGTGTCCTTGAATGCTGACGAGCATGTCAAAATGAGTAGAGCTGCAGACCACAGCTAGCCAGAGAGGTGCCCATTGCTTCCAGAAAGTGCTCTTGGCCTCAGTGAGGATGTAGCCCACAGCTCAGCAGGTCAGCAGGTCAGCAGGTCAGCACCAAGTACTTCCACTTCTGCTCTGCTTTGCACCCAGCACCAGATTACTGTTTTTGTCAGGCAGTTTTAGAGTATCTTCTAAGAAAGTCTGGGTCTTTAGAGAATGCTGTTTCAGGAGAAGTTGACATCATATAATCTTTTTTGTGCCCAGGACAGAGCACTTGATCATACCTCGTGGGAGGTAGATGGATGGCGGGCCACAATAGACTTTTATCTATTTTAAACAAAGCTATTGACTATCTACTACATGTTAAAGCTTGTGGTACCAAAATATGAATATAACAAAATTATATTGTTTATGACTTTTGATTGCAATGAATAGAAATTGACAAGCTTCTAAATGGGGTAAATGGGAAGAATTATAGCATGGTTGTTATCAAAAGAGACAGGCCCTGGAAAAGTCCACATCTGTCCTGCTATGAGGAGTCTTAAAGGATCCTAAAGACAACCAGCCTTTTTCTTTTATCTTCTTAAGACTTAAACTCCCAGTAGAGAATCTAAGTGGCTTAGGGTTGGCTCAGCTGGTAGGGACTTGGAGGACACAGGTATCCATAGGAAATGGATTGTAAAAAGGAAAACCACTCTTGAGGGTCAGGTATTTACCCCAATTGACATTTACCACAGAAGAGTCTGATTCAGAAGCCTCCTGACAAATCCTCTCTGAGGAAGAGAAGGAAGGCTGGTGAACAAGGGTTCTGCTTGATGCCTCAGTTTCCGTGTTTGTGTAATAAACTGTCATGTTTCTTGGGAGATTATTTGCTCCAGATGGCTGGAGATGCTCATCCCACCTTCAAACAAAGGAAGGCAGATGAAACTTGGTCCATTCATTTCCAGGCCATTTACAAGGCTGGCAAGTCCCACACAGTACTCAGATGTCACATCCGGATTGTGGGGCTGGGAATTGCTCATATTTCTTTAGGAGCTATCCTTTAGGATGCCCTGTGTTAGCATCTGTGGCAGGTAAGACACTGAATGCTTCTCTCACATCCCCTTTGGTCTATTATCAGTTGCATCTGCGGTCATCTGTTTTTCCCCCTCTGGACAGTGTGACTGGCATTTCTGGTGTAAGTGGGTCACAGCCTAAATAGGTCATTTTGGTTTCCTGAATGTGGTAATCCTAAGATGGACTGAACAGAGGAGGGGGAGGAGAAGGGAGGAACGCATCACTGGGGTAGGAAGGGAGAGGGAAGGGGGAGCTTGGAGCTCACTCGTCGGGGTGTGGAAATCTGATAAGGGGCTGGAGGGAGAAATGGCTACGGGCTTTGAACCAAGTGGAAGATGGTGTGTGTATAAGAATAACCTACTTCTGTCTGACATGGTCTGTGATGGTGATGAGAACAGACAAGGACCCTGGGTCTTCTAGCAGCTGCAGACATGGGAGAGGACCAAGAAAGCAGGAAGGAGGCGAGGGGCTGTTACAGGCAGAATTGGGCACCCCAAATTCACGTATCACAATCTTAACCCCCAATATCTCCAAATAACTATATTTGAGGTAGTCTTTAAGGAGTTTAGGAAGTAAAAACTAGGTCGTTTGAATGGGATCTACGCCAACATGACTTGTGTTCTTATAAGGGGTGGACATTTGGAAACAGACACATGCCAGGAAAGACCATGTGTTGATAGGAAAAGGCAGTGTGCTATGAACCAAGGACTAGAAGAAACCAGTCCTATGGTGTTAGCTGCTTTTCTTGGTGCTGTGATCAAGTACTTTACTTAAGTTATTTAAGGAGAAAAGGGTTTGCTTTGGATTATGGTGTGAAGAAGTGGTCTACCTTGGTAGGGAAGGTACTGCATTCACAGTGACGAAGCAGAATGACGAATGCTAATTTTCACCAAGCTTCCCTGTTTCTCCCCCACTTTTATTCAGTCTGGGAACCTGGCACATATATAGGGCAGTGCATTTCAGTTAAGCTTCTCTGAAAACTTCCTCATAGATATGTCTAGAATGGAGTTTCCTCAGTAATTCTAAACCCGGTCAAGCAGGAAGTGAAAATCAGCCATCACATCTCCTGACATCTTGGTCTTGGACAGCTTACCTTTAGGACCACAAGGAAGTACTTCTGTTGTCAAAGCCACCCAGCCTGGAGGGGATTTGTCATGGCAGCTGTTGTGGACATACACAAGGCTTTTCTCTATTGCTCTCTATTCCCTCACCTGTGACTAAACTCTTGGCTTTTTGGACTCTATTGGATTTAGACGGATGAGCTCTTAGAATGAATTGGTCCTGAGCTGCTGGAAACAGTTTCCACTTCTGTTCTCTTCACCTTAGAAACTTCCCTACTTGATGAGGCAGCGTAGACCGAGCGAGACTGGCCTTCCCAACCGTTAGACCTTTCACTCTCCTTGCTATATGTTCTAGCAGACCCTTATGCTAGAGGGTCATGCCAGGGCCACTAAGAGCTGGCCATGCCAGGTCTCCCAAGAGAGGGTCTAACACACCAGTTTTATAGCAGGAGGACTAGCATCTCATGTGTCACTGAGCTAGAGACTTGTTGAATCTCTCCATGTAGTGATCTTAGTCAGTTACTCAGATCTTTGACATTCTGCATGACCACCCAAAGTGATTAAGGACACTAGAAAAGGTGTCCCAGAATATCTGTCTGATTTGTAAGAGTCTTCTGAAATTCCATGTTTATTGAGCTCTTTAGGCTAGGGGACCTTTGGCATGACCTGAGAAAACTATCATTCCTGTCTTGTCTATACATATAAAAAGTCAGTGTCTAATTGTACATTACTATTATATATAAATACAATTTAGTGTACATCTAAAATTCTAGAACTCATGAGGCTGAGGCAGGGATATCAGGAACCCAAGCCAGTCAGGCCTACATGGTAAAACTGTCTCAGAAAAACCAAGACATTATCCATTCAAAAGTTGACAGATATTTAGGTTGCTTCCAGTTTCTGATTATTATGAACAGAACAGCAATGAACATGAAGGAGCAAGTATCTACAATCATATGTAAAATTCTTTGAGTGTATGTTCAAGAGTGCTATAGCTGGGTCCTGTGGTAAGTCATCTTTTTGGGAAACTTCACACTGAATTAAATCAAGGCTGTACAAATTTGTATGCCCACCAGTAATAAATAAGTGGCTTCTTTCCCCTGGATTCTCACCCGTACATGCTATCATATGTTTTATTCATCTTGGACATTTTGATTAGGGTATGATAAAAATCTCAAAGTAGTTTTAATTTTTGTTTCTCTGATGACTAAGAAGGATGTCTTAACTTTGCTTAGTTTTACAGCCCATTTTAAAATTAGGTTGTTTTCTTGTTGGTCAGTTTTTAAATTTTTTACATATTCTAGAAGCTAACCTTCTATGAGATGTATAATTGGTAAGACTTTTTTTTTCCATTATGTAGGATGCTGCCTTGCTTGAACGATAGTGTCTTTCACTGTGCAGAATCATTTTTTTTATCTTCATAAGGTCCCAATTATTAATTGTTGGTTTTACTATCTGTTCTATTAGTGTCCTGTTCAGAAAGCCCTTTATTGTGACAATGAGTTTAAACCCATTTGTAGGCTTAGCCTTTTTGACAAATCTACTTTATTTAGGGTTCTTGAACACTTCTATTTCTCTTCCAACTCCCCAACACTGGGTAGGAGAGAAAGGTTAGTGGACAAAGGGGGCAGAGTTCTCTTTGCTACTTCCTAATGGGTAGGATTGTAGGATTCTTTTGGGGGCAATACCAATATCAGTCCTCGGGAAATCCAGAAGTCCAGGTAACCAGCAAATCAGCAAACAGCAAACACAACAGCAGGATGAAACAGCAGCAAGCAGTCCTTTTCCAAGCAGCCATGCCTTCTTCCTCTGGGCTGTCATATTTATGTCCCTCAAAGTCCTCAGAATTCAACTAATTACAGCTAGCAAAGATCATGCTCCATATGAGATACTTAACAGGTGTGGAAGGACTAAAATTTCCGACTTGGAACTAAAATTCCCGACTTGGAATTATAACAAAAACATGCTTACATATCATGAACCAAAATGTCCACAACACCCGTGCCATATTTTCTCTTCTCTCAAATTTAGGGTATCTACTCTTATGTTGAATTCCTTGCTATGTTTGGAGCTGAGTTTTGTGCAGGGTGATAGCTATAGGATGAATTTTTATCCTACTACATGAAGCCATCTAGTTTGACCAGCATCATTTGTTGAAGATGCTGTCTTTTCTCCAGTGTGTGTTTGGCTCTCTATCAAAGATTCAGGTGTCTGTATGTGTGTCTTCTGTTCCATTGATTAACATGTCTGTTTTTATGAAAATACCATGTTGATCTTATTACAGCCCTGTAACACAACTTTAAAGCTGGGATTGCTCCAGTAGTTCTTCTATTATTCAGGATTGTTTTAATTATCTGTGGTTTATCTCTTTCTCCTCATTCCCTTACCCCATGTATGTGGTGTTTCCATGTGAAGTTTAAGATTTTTTTCAATCTCTGTGAAGACAGATAATATGAAGGGATGTGTTTACACAATGGAATATTATTCACCTACTAAGAAGAACAAAATTATGGAGTCACTACATAATGGGGGGGACAATGCCCCAACTAGACATCTTTTGCCACCAGCAAACCCTCTATGCTAGAATGGGTTACATATTGTTGAGTTGTTGGCCAAAGGAGTCCCACATCTCTCCACCCCCTAACAAATATCACAGGCTACTGGTTACTCTATGCAACATGGCAATAAGGCCTATTGCTAAAGACACTACTTAGTTATGTTATCAAACATGGGGAAATTGAACTTGTGCCCAACTGGATACTTCACCCTCACTGACTAGC
>CM053765.1:25762760-25776170 GCA_028658305.1 Pachyuromys duprasi
TGGCAATTAGAATAATTTAATGGCTTGGGGTGGGAGGTCACCACAACACGAGGAACTCTATTAAATGATTGTGACATTATGAAGGTTGAGACCCACTGCCCCAGAGCATGAAAGAAGGAGAAAGTTTTCTTAAGTAAAGAACATGGAGATAAGGGCTCATTCAGCATATCTGAGCATAAAGCCCAATCTGGCCAAGTGACCTATGAGACACTTCATGTTAGAAAATAATCATAATACTGATAATAAGACCCACTGTAGACTTAGCCCAAGTCATAAAGTGACTCTCATTCTCCCATAGGAAGGTAAATGGTCTTTCTTTTGCAACGTCCATGGTTGATGAAACTGGCTTATACTGGCTCATGTAAAGTGAGGTGGCTGTGTTTATCTAACTCCACAATTAGTTGGAATTTGAAATAGATCTTGCTGAAGAGAATTTACAGCACAGTAGTGGGAAAACACTGTAAAGTTGGTCAAATAGTTACCAGCACAATACAGCATAGCAGAGCTAACGCTGGAACTTTGAATCCTCAGGTCGAGTGGGACCTGTGCTTTGAGCACACCATGTTGCCCTCAGTAAAGCCCAGGGTCAGAGAAGCCCAAAAAGGAAGCTCCACTTTAGGTCTAAGGATCACAGACCCTCTGCCTGAGGGTCAACATGACATCCGTCTGTCTCAGTTTCGTCATCTGTATAGTTGGAATCATATTAATATCTACATCCACACACAGTCGGATAAATAAATACACATAGCATTTTAGGATAATGCCCAACCAACAGTAAGCATTAAATTGGTTACTTTTCTTGTTGCTATGACAAACTACCCAACAAAAGCAACTTAAGAAACGGTTTCTTTTTGGCTCTTTTTGGACATATAGTCCATCATGTTGGGGAAGCCAGGCTAGCAGGAGCTTGAGGCAGCTGTTGTGTATGTGTGTGTGTGTGTGTATGTGTAAATGCAACACATGTATATATGTAACAAATATATATGTAGAATATATTTGTTCAGGAAGCAGAAGGGTCTCCCTGTCCCTAACTCAGCACTCTCCATGCACCCTTGGGAGCAAGCCTGGCTTAGAAACAGCTCAGGGATCAGTCTCTAAGCTGGGATCTCAGTGGAATACAGAAGACATGAAGCACAAATTCTGTATAAAACTGACCCACCAAGATCAAAGACCTCAACATAAAACCTGACACATTAAATCGGTTAGAAGAAAAAGTGAGGAAGAGCCTTGAACTCATTGGCACAGGAGACAACTTCCTGAACAGAACACCAACAGCACAGGCTCTAAGAACAACAATCAATAAATGGGGCCTCATGAAACTGAAAAGCTTCTGTAAAGCAAAGGACACTGTCATCAAAACAAAACGACTGCCTATAGATCGGGAAAGAATCTTCACCAATCCTGTATCTGACAGAGGACTAATATCCAGTATATATAAAGAACTCAAGAAGTTAAACATCAACAAATCAAGTAATCCAACTTAAAAAATAGGATACAGAGATAAACAGAGAATTCTCAATAGAGGAATATCGAATGGCAGAGAAACACTTAAAGAAATGCTCAACGTCATTAGCCATCAGGGAAATGCAAATGAACACAACCCAGAGATTTCACCTTACACCCATCAGAATGGCCAAGATCAAAAACTCAAGTGACAATACGTGCTGGAGAGGTTGTGGAAAAAGGGGAATTCTCCTGCACTGCTGGTGAGAATGTAAACTTGTAAATCTTGTAAACTTGTAAATTCTGGAAATCAATCTTGTACTTTCTCAGACAATTAAGAATAGCACTTCCTCAAGATCCAGATATACCACTCCTAAGCATATATCCTTGTTGTATACGCTCAAGTATACAACAAGGACATCTGCTCAACCATGTTTGTAGCAGCTTTATTTGTAATAACCAGAAGTTCGAAACAGCCCAGATGCCCCTCAGTTGAGGAATGGATACAAAAATTGTGGTACATCTACACAATGGAATACTACTCAGTGATAGAAAGCAAGGAAATCATAAAATTTGCAGGTAAATGGTGGGAACTGGAAAAAGATCATCCTGAGTGAGGTATCCCAGAAGCACAAAGACACAGACAGTATATACTCACTCATAAATGGATACTAGACATATAATATAGGATAGACATACTAAAATATGTATACCTAAGGAAGCTAATCAGTAAGGAGGATTCTGGCTAAGATGCTCAATCCCTATTCAGAAAGGCAAAGAGGATGGACATCAGAGGAGGGAGAAAACAGGGAACAGGACAGGAGCCTACCACAGAGGGCCTCTGAAAGGCTCTACCCTGCAGGGTATCGAAGCAGATGCTGAGACTCTTAGCCAAACTTTGGGCAGAATACAGGAAATCTTATGAAAGAAGTGGGAAATAGTAAGACCTGAAGAGGACAGGACCTCCACAAGGAGAGCAACAGATCCAAAAAGTCTGGGCACAGGGGTCTTTTCTGAAACTGATATTCCAGACAAGGGCTACTCATGGAGATGGCCTGGAATCCCTGCACAGAGGTAGCCTATGTGGCCGTTCAGTATCCAAGTGGGTTCCATAGTAATGGAGACAGGGACTGTCTCTGGCATGAACTGATTGGCCTGCTCTTTGATCACTTCCCCCTAAAGGGAGAGCAGCCTTACCAGGCCACAGAAGAAAACAATGTAGCCACTCCTGATGAGACCTGATAGACCAGGATCAGAGGGAAGGGGAGGAGGACCTCCCTTATCAGTGGACAGGGAGAGGGACATGGTTGGGGAAGAGGAAGTATGGGATTATTAGGGAAGAGGGAGGGAGGCACAGGGGGGATACAAAGTGAATAAACTGTAATTAATAAAAATTTTAAAAAATTAGAAAAAGTTGACCCACCAAAATCCCAACACCCTGGCTGAGGCACTATTGGCAATTAATGGCTGCTGAGGAGGGAATGTCAGTTTTCCTCAGGGATGTGGTCCCTGAGAGGCTACCCATACCCCAATAGATGATCTTACTCCATGATCATACAAGCAGTACTAAGTGGACTCGGTAGGTTTAAGAACAGAACACAAGGAACTGAGCAATAAAATGACTCCTGATGACATCCTGCTATATTCACAGATTGCCGTCTTGCTCAGCAGAGACCCACAGCTGGACAATATGCAGAGCGACAGACCCTGGAACGCTCACTCCTTCCCTCGGAGCTCGGGGAACCCTGTGGAAGAGGAGGAACAATTGTAAGAGCCAGAGGGGATGGAAACACAGAAGGACCAAACGCGTGAACTCACTGACTCTGCGGCAGCACCCACAGGGGCTGCACAGTTCTGGGCCTGACTCGGTGCTGTGCTAAGAGGAGAAGTGGACACGGCCCTGGAAGCTATTTCCAACTGATAACCACTCACAAGTGACAACTTAGTTCTCTCGCGAATTCTCACTAGATACGCAAACCACTCTTAAGGGCAGGCCCCATTCCCAACGGTAGATGAACAACAGAAGAGGAGCTCAGTGGGATTTTTGGAGGTTCTTTGTCTTTTAATGTTTTGTCGGGGCTTTCGTTTTTAACCTTACATATCTTTGCGTATAAACGGTTTCTGGTTTTGTGTTTTTATGAGATTTCCTCATCTATATGTGTTTCTTATGCTTTTTCTTTGTCTCTTGTTCCTGTATGTTTGGTTTGCCTTATTCTGGTTCATTTTTATTTTATCCTAATTTGTATTTATTGTTAGTAGTACTAGTAGTAGTAGTGCTTGTTTGTATTGTAATGAATAAAGAAAAAAAGGGTATGGAATCAGAAGACTGGGAGGATCTGGGAGAGATAGAGGGAGAAAAAAACATAATCGGACTATATTATATGGAAAAAATCTACTTTCGACTTTAAAAAACAAAGCACATAAAGTTGAGAGGGGAAAGTGTGGATGGGAAGAAGAGGGGAAGAATTAGAGGGCAGGGAATGAGGGTTGGATTTGAGCAAAATACATTACATGCAGGTATGAAATTCTCAAACAATAAAAAGAGAAAGGCATGTTCGTTCATTTACTTGAAATTTAATTTTTTATTTGCTATATCTGACAACCCTAAAAAGCCATCGAGGTCTTTCCAGCTGGAGGGAAAAGAGGCAGGAGAAGAAGTAGGGGAGGGGATAGCTTAGAGCAATAAGTCTTCCTTCCTTCCTTTTCTTTTTTTCCTTCCTTCCTTTCTCATCATTTCCTAACCCCTAAAAGTGTGCTGCAGGTAGACACAAAAACAAAAGGTCCTAGGGTCCATTTCTCACAGGAGAGGCAGAGGCTGTCCCTAACTCCTGCAAAGAGACCTTAGTGTAGCCAAAAGATGGGGCTGTGCCATGCGGGAGGTGACTCCCGGGGAACCTGGTGAAGGGTACGCTGTGCTGCCCAGAAGATGTTGGGTTCGGCTTGCTCTGGCTTGCAGGCCTTCACCACGGCCTCTGTCCCTTCGTTTTCAGGCTGCAGAATTCACCGGGCTAACTCTGCTTGACCTTCCGCCTTGCACATCTCAATACCTGACAAACTTATGTATCGACTCTTTCTTATCGGTCCTCTCTCATCGATTCATCGATTCTCACAGCATTGTACTAGCACCTGGCATATAGAAGCCTGATTAAAAAAAAAAAAGCGGACACCATGACACTGGGAGCCTCAGATAGAGTTGCCTGGCCCAAACACACACACACACACACACACACACACATACCTTTGAAGGACAGGTCCATATTCCAGGGCTCACAGAGGTTCAGCATTTGGTCTTAACAATGGACTACTCTAAGAGCATGTGTGGGTCTAGAATAGTCTGGGACATTGGTGATACCCTCATTGCTGGCTCTTGCACCTTTCCTCCTACTCACAAGTGTGATTCCAAAGACACCTCAAATGCCCTGCAAGATAAACTCAGCCTGCCTGTACCCCAGAAAACCAAGCCACAGTAGTGACCGTTTCTGTAATAGGAAGGAGGATAAATCAGCTTTCCACCCAAAAAGCACCTCAGACCTGTATTCTCTTCACATCCAGTGCCACAACCACCCTAAAGCCAGAATGCACTTGGATTTGGTGCCCTGTGTTGCCTTTGCAATAGGCACTGAGGGTAGCTACCCTGTTCTCTCCATCCTGTTCTGAGCTCACTGGTAGCCATGCAAAAATGTTTGGCAGCCTTTGCCTCTAGTGCTTCCCTTTCTTAGGGTTTTTCCCAGCTCTGTGTGAACATTCTCAGCCTTTCAGGAGGGCAGCCACAAATACTAGGAAGGTAGCATCCCAAAAGATGCTCCTCAACCAATGAGCAGAAGAGTCAGTAAGTAGCCATGCCCTTCCTTCAGTATGATGCTCACTCCACAAAGTGGGATTCAGTTCTAGTTCCCCTCGGTGCTGACTCGCTCAGCTTAGATCTCCACAACATTGCCTTCTCCCTCCCGTCATTCCCCACACTTCTTCTCCTGCACATCCCAAATAACAATGACCTATACCCACGTCTTTGTTCCAGTACATGCATTCTGTGTGGCGGGGGAGGGGAGGGTGAATCAAATACACCAGCGCCCTAAAAACTTTCCCCTGCTGCTACGCTTGCTGTTCTGAGCCTCTGAAACAGCACAGTAGGAACTGGCTTTTTTCCAGCTTTTTTGTTGCCTCAGGAATTTGATCTTCATTTGCTCTTTTGGTTAACTAGTTCTTGCCTACCTGGTATTGGAGGCTGGGATATGACAGCATACAAGCTCTTTGCCCTGGTGAAAAACCAACCCTTCCCCCAACACCCTATTCCTCCCCACACCCAAAAACTCACTCTCACTTACCACTGAAGTGTCAGCTTTAACATATGATCCTCAGAGAGGTCTTACATGCCCTGCCTGTGTTCCTGTCTGACTTCTGTCAAGCTTTCTCACACTGTCACACACCTGTCACACACTGTCAGGAAACCGAGACTATCAGTGATATGGCTGAGGTGACCATAAACTTTGGAGCTGTCCACAGCGCAGTTGCATTAAAAATGTCTCTATCACTACAGGGAGTGACAGGCAGAGACACGGAGATGCACAAAGTTCAGTTTGAATCTCCAATACCCCTTAAAGACCCGTGTGTCACATAGTACCATCCTGGGGTGGTACAATTAAGAGGTGGTAGGCCTCAAAGAGGCGGAGCCTGATGGGAGGCCCTTAGACTGCTGGAGGCAGGCGCTCTGCAAAGACAGCAGGACTCCATCCTCTTCTCTTTTGCTTCTTGGTCATATTTTGCCCTGCCACACAGTCCTGCTATTGGTGCAGCATCACAGACTCAAACTAATAGTGCCAACAGATCAGATCCTGAATCTACCAGATGTACGCCTGCTAACACTTTATTTTTATAAGCTGATTATCTCCGGTATTCTGTTATAGTAACAGAAAGCTGACTAAAAATAGCAGATCACCAAAACCAGCGTTTTCCTCTACTTTGTCATCTACCAGCCACAGGATTGTCAAAGGAAAAAATAATAATAATAAACTCAAAAACTCTCTTTTTGTCACAAGTGAGAAAATCAGGACTTGGAAAGGTCCCTTGGCCTAGTAAAGATCTTAAAATTAGTCACAAGCCTCTGCGCTCTGAGCTCATTGCTTATGGCTTGCTAATCTGAGGCTCAATCCAGCCCCTTGTAGGTCTGAATGTGTGAATCTCCCAAAAGTCGTGTATTAAAGCCTCTGTTCCTATGTGGTAGCAATTTGAAGTAAGACCTTTGGGAAGTAATTGGATTGGGCTATGAGGATGGAGCCCTGATGAATGGGATGAGCACCCTAGTAAGAGGAAGCCCTGCAGAGCTGTCTAGCTCCTTCCTGCCTTGTAGAGCCATTGTGAGGACTACCAGGTATAAGAGCAGGTATAAGGGCTGATGTTAACCTATAAGCCACATTTACCCCAGGACAGATGACTTCCTGGAATGCTGGGGGCTGTTGTTCATGTCAGAGAACAAGCCACCTGTTTGCATGTCAATAAACAAGATTTTGTGTTTGATCACCTGTAGGCAGGAGGTACATAGGTAGGAAGTACATCAAGATGTAGGCTTGGACAAAGGCATTGTGGGTTTGGCCTTTATAGGCACCTGATGGACCTACTTCAGCACCATTTCTCTGGGAATCCAGGATATGGACCCGGCCAGAGTCCATCTTCCTGGCCAGCATTAAATAAAGCTTGCTTTAATTGGACAGTCATGGATTCGGTCTTTCTCCTTTGACACGGGCACTAATCAGAACCTGACTGTCCTGGCGTCCTGTCCTTGGCTTCTGAGTCTTTAGCATTACAAGAAATCAGCACTCATCATTTAAATCCCCAAAGCATGATACTTTTTATAGTGGCCCAATCAAGGCAAGGATGTGGACATAGACTTGCCCTGCCTCTGGCACACACAGTCGCACCTTAGGGGAGAGAGCCCTAGGCCATAACTCAACAAGCAGAGACTGCAGGGGGGGAGGGGATGGAGTTGTCCCTCTTCTGAAACAAGACACTTGTGTCTGACTTTCTTTCCCAAGGGAAGTTCTGTCTCCTGCTTTCTACAACCCTTGTTTGGGATTCCAGCAACCCCTCTGAGTTAAACTCTTTACCTTGTTTCATAATATTCAGTACTCGAAGGAGCAGAATATCTGCAGGGTGCATCCCAGATCTGACTTAGAGAGCAGGCCTCCCTGATAGGCAGGGGTCCAGGGTCTGCCTGTTCATTGCAGTTTGTGCCAGTAATAAGACGAATCGCAAACTGAATGTGGAGCCAGCATTTTTGACTGAGGCACACTCCAGGCTAAGTCTTTTTATGCCTGCTTCAGTATACCTGAAGAAAAAGCAGACATACAGTGGAGTGGGGGAAGAGATCTCCTTTATCAGCAGCTTTATTATATTTCAGGGCCTTCACTCACCAATGTGCTGTCACTGTGGTGGTTGTAGGTTATTTGAGGCAGGATTTTCTATTTAGCCTTGACTGGCCTAGAACTCTCAATATATGCCACATTGGCCTTGAACTTGTGTTCCTCCTTATGCCTCTGCCTCCTGAGTACACAGCAATAGGATATGCACCACCACACTCAGTGTGGCTTCGGTACAATAATCCCATGAGGTAGCTACTTCTATTACTGACCCCATGTACTTATGATGACACTGAGACTCCATGAGGTTTTTTTTTTTCACTTACCTAAGGCCACCCAGCTAGAAAACGGAAGAACTAAAGAGTCAACTTCTTTCTGGTAGCCCCCACCCACTTCCACGCCCTCCTCCTATCTGTCTCTCTGCCTTTCCTTCATAAGCGTGCACTAGAACATGCACACCCCTTGTCACACTTGACACCATTCCATGGCCACGTGAGAGGAAAATGGAGAGTTAATAGGGTGCTCTCCCCTCAGGAGCACTGCTCTAAAGTGGGTCTGGAGGAGGTGACATACACCAAAGGACCAGCTGGGTCTCTGCCTTTGAGTATCTCAATCAGCTCTGCTGCAATCCATTGCTATAATGGTAAAAGGGATGAAAATAAGAAGCCACTGCTTTTTGAAAATATAGGCTACATTGAGGGTCCTCCCTAAAGCAACAGCACATTCACTTGAACCTGACAGGCATCCCTGAGAGACTCTTCACTGTGACTATGTAACTCAACCACAACACATTTTCACCATGCCACAATCCAAGGGGATAATAATGACTAGGTTGTTATTAACAGTTGTGGCATTTAAGAATTATTGCAGCCTTTGCTTTCTCCCAATTTATTTGGGACTTTATCATACGAGCATCCTCATGAGAGTCTTTTCTCTGACAGGGGACCTTCATCCATCATGAACGCAGCGGCTGGGAATAGGAGCACTAACAGAAACAGACAGAGGATGCTTTGCCAAGACACGGGGAACACCCTGAAAGACTGTGAGGTGCTATCTGTCTTCGTTCACGAAGTCTTTCAGACTTCTCCCGCCTGTGTGAGACTTCTCCCCTAAAAGGCAACACCAGGTAGACTAGAAATGGGCTTAGTCCTCAGAGGGCTGGAATAACATTCATTCACTCGTCTGTTTGTTTGTTCATTCATTGAATTGCTATTTATCGGCACTTGTTATGCGGTTGCAGAACTGAGTGAATGTTTACAAAGATGACAGGCTCAATGATGACCACACTCGCGATAACCAGATCTTGTAGAGAAGAGGGTGCCAGATGTCAGTCTGGGTCTCTACAGGAGTCACTTGATCTTGTAACAAACAGTGAGTGTGCTTGTGGTCTGGGACAGAGAGTGCACAGTCAGGAAACTGAGGCAGGGAACAAACGTGACATGAGAAGTTTATAGAGTTGAATCATGTGATGTGTGTGTGTGTGCGTGTGTCTGTTATAGTAAGAGAGAGGAGGAGAGAACTTATCAGATAAAACAAAGAAATTCGTCCACCCTCACTTTCCACAGGCAATGTCTCAGCAACTGACATAAGCAGGGAAAGTTAAAGCAGTGAGCCTGCTTCAGTTTATACAGCCCCTGTGGGCCTCTTGGGGTGATCTCACTGACATTCAATTGTTGCTTAAAATTCACTTTTTGCTTCACACTAGTTCTCTAAAGTCAAGCCAAGAGCTCATCTGGTGAGCAGTCAGCCATGGGTCTACTGTCCCATCCTGTCTGGATTGAACTTCATACGTGCTTCAGGGATCAGGCAACTAGATAGCTGAGAATGAAATGAAGAGCCATTGATGGTCACACCAGAACAGGAGGCCTAAGGGGGAACGTACACTGGGCAGGCCAGACACAGGGCATACTCATCACTGGATGGCCTAAGGGACTTTTGCTGTTCTTGAGTCTGGAAAGAGAGTGTATTTAAGGCAGAGTGTATTTAAGGAAATAATATGTTTTGTTCTACCCGTGTTAAAATATGAGGGGGTTTTCCATTCTTCCTCCTTAGTGTTGCTTTCTCAGAAGATTAAATTGCACCCAATGGAGTTGGGGGTGTAGCTCAGTTGGCAGAGTGCTTACCTAGCACCATGTAAACCAGACATGGTGGCACAGGCTTGTAGTTCCAGCACCCAGGATGTAAAGGAAGAAGGATCAGAACTTCAAGACCATCCTTGGTTACAGAGTAAATTCAAGACCTCCTAGGTCTATATGAGACCCTGTCTCAAAAATAATTAAAATGAATCATGTTTTTTTTTTAATTTAGACTAGTTGGGCATGTATAGAACACACCTCTAATCCCAGGACTTGTGAGACAGAAGCAGGTAGATATTGAATTTGAGACCAACCTGGGCTATGCAGGGAGACTTTCTCTCAAAACACTCCCTCCCCCTCATCTCTCAGGTCATTCAATTTTCCCAAAACACCAGTTCCTACGGGTCCTTGCAAAACCATTTTATACACATACATATGTCTGTGCAAGTGTGAGCATCATTCATAGTGCCCTGTATCTCCTCTTAACATGTTTTAGGGATCATTTCACTCTGACATATGTGTTTCCTCCAAATACATGATGCCTGCTATATCACTGTGGATGTCCATAATTTATTTAACCAGTTCCCACGGCGGGACACAGATTGCTTCCCATATATTGCCGCAATGAATGACCCTGGCCACACATCATTTTGCACGGTGCCGAAAATATCTGTAGGACAAATTCCTGGCAGTGCAACTGCTGAGTCGAAGGGCAAAAGTATATTTCAATTAGAATTCTATTTGGCTACTCAAAACAGAGCGCCAAAATAACAGTCACTTAAGACAGAGATTTATCTCTCCCTTAAATAAAAGAAATTTGGAGGTAAGCTGTCTGGAGCGGCCATGGGGCTTCCTAGGGCCATGAGGGACCAGGATTCTGTCTTCTTATTCTCCAGTCAAAGCTTACACAATTACAGAAGCCTTCTTTCATTAGATCCCCTCAAAACTATAACTAGACATGGTGGCACAGACTTGTCATCCTAACACCTGGGAGGCCGAAACAAGAGGATCATGAGTTCAAGGCCAGCTTATGCTACATAAGACCCTGTCTCAAATATATATATATTTGGAACGAGGCAGAGGATGAATCATACTATCTTACAAATTTTAAATAGCTGAAATTATACAAAGATCAGGAAAAATAATGTTTCAATCCCCAAACTGCCCAACATATGGGCTTTCCTCTCTCTCTCTCTCTCTCTCTCTCTCTCTCCTGTGTGTGTGTGTGTGTGTGTGTGTATGTGTGTGATTGAATGTTGAACTTTCAGGCTTCAAGCAGGCAAGGTAAGCACTCTCTCACCCAACCCTCCTTTTTTCTTTTTTCTTTTTTTTCTGTTTTTTGTTTGTTTGTTTTAACTCTGGAGTTCTATTCAGTGGGTCACTGGGTCTAGAAGAAGGTGTTGGACCTCCTGGTGGCGAAGTGCGGCTTGTGCCACAACACTCAACATGCCATGGGACTCGGAAGCTTTTATCTTCGAGTTGTGGAACTGCTTGACAGCCGGCCAGCGGCACCTGCCAGCTGCAATCTATTCCACCTTCCCTTCATGATCTGGATGGAGGGTGCATGGGCACTGTAGCAGACACCCATGTTGCAGCAGCACCGAGCACTGTGTGAAGGCGCCAGTGGTAGTCAAGTCCCAGCACTCATGGTACATGAGTGCACCATGAGTGTACATGTGTGTGCCACTTCAGGAGTTGTAACGTGGCCAGATGTCAAAAATCTTCCCATGCAATGATTACTTCTCAAACACCTGCCGCAGCCATGGTAGCTCAGTACCCAACTGGGTACCCTAGTAAGGGGAACAGGGACTACTTCGGTCATGAACTCAATGGCTGGCTTGTTGACTGCCCCCCACCCCCGAGGGTGGAGCCGCCTAACTAGATCCCAGAAGAGGACATTGCAGCCAGCCCTGAAGAGACACGATAAGCTAGGGTCAGATGGAAGGGGGGGAGAGGTCCTCCCCTATCAGTGAACTTGGAGGGGGGCAGGGAGAAGATGAGGGAGGGATGGGGAGAGTGGGAGGGAATGAGGGAGGGGGCTACAGCTGGGATACAAAGTATATAACCTGTGATTAACATAAAAAGAAATAAATTACTTAAAAAAAAAACCACCTGCCGTAGTACGCTCTCTCCCCTGATGACTTCTTCACCTTCCTCAGCTGCGACCGGAAGTACCAGAAGCAGGACTTAACTACCACATGGCCAGGTACGAAGATGCGCATTTGGCGCGGCGGTGGTGTGTGGTATTTTGGGGTGGGCAAGCAAGCACCCCACTACCTTGTACTCCTGATTGATTGTGGCTGAGGCCTCCATGGCAGTTTATCCTTGTTCATTGCCACTCACAAAAGGTCAGCCGTCTTTATTTTGTATTTCAATAAACTGCTCAGGGTGGCCTTGAACTCTCTCTGTACCCTAAGAAGACTCTTGCCTTACCTCCTAGAGTACCCAGGATTACAAGTTCATGCCCTAGGATCTGCCTGGAAATTACTTTTCAATATTGATAGTTGGTATGTATAGAGCACAGAAGACAAACTAATTATCATAGTAAGACTAAAGACTAATATAAAAATTTAGATAAACTCTGTGCTTCATGATATCCGCTTAGAACATGTATCTTTGTAAGTATATAAGCTAAATTGTTAGGCATTTTCCTGATAGGATAAATATTCTAATTTGGCCAAACATCAGCAAGTACCCAGTTCTCCAATTACATTCTTCCACAGCTGATAAATGGGACGATATTACGCAGACTAGCTGCTCGCTGTACATTTTAACCTGGTTTTCTTCCCTGTCACCAAAAGCCTTCTGATGCTGGAGGTAGGGTTCAGGACCACTGGCCCTGAAGCTCTGTGTCCCAAAGCCAGCTGTCAGCACTGCGTGTGGTAGGGCAAGCCCTTCCCAGCACAGGATGAACAGCAAGCGACAGAAAACCTGCCACTAAATACCAGTTAAGCATAACCCCAGATTCACTTCCTCTCAGCTAGATCCCCAAAATTCCCTCTGGCCATTCTAGTATCCTCCAGCCTACGGGAAGGCATGATTCAGGATATGTGAGGGTGGAAAATGACAGCATTTTAGCTGTTTGCCGTTGAAATACCTTACTTTTGAGACAGACAGACAAAGACAGTTACTTTTAAAACCCGTGATCTACCATCACATAGACACATGGCTTGGCTGTGGCAGATCCATTGTCCACATGGTAAATGCTTCTGGCCAGCAGGGTTCTGAACAAGCCCATCCTCATGCATGCATGCTCTGAAGAAAACAGAAGCAGCCAGAGGCCCTTCCTCTCCACAGTGGCACTGGCTGAGGCAAGTTTCAACAGATGTGCTTCTGCAGCAGCCATTCGGCTCCATATTCCACAGTTCATCACCCACACCAGGGCCATGGGCTACAGCTGACTCTGCAGGCCCAGAGGCCTCTTTCTCCTGCTGCTTGTTTGTTTCGCTGGAATTTTGACTTTGATATGAAACAGGAGAACATAACAAAGTGAGCACCCATCCACCTAGTTTCAACAATTATACTCCTTTGCCAGTTTT
>CM053765.1:25776270-25793553 GCA_028658305.1 Pachyuromys duprasi
ACATCTATTGCCAATAAGAAAATTTCTTCCATTAACAACCTCACACCTAACAAAAACTAACACTAATCTCTAACATCTTTTAAAACTCACTTCATATTCAAATTTATACAATTGTCCTAAAAATATCTCAGAGCTGTTATTTTGGGTTTTTTTAAAAAACAAGAATCAAATAAGGATTGTTCAGTGACTTGGTTGATTATGTCTCTTAAGTCTTATCTGATCTAGGACAACCCCTTCATCATTTTTTTTTTCCTCGTGACATTGATTCATTGAAGAGATCAGGCCAGCTGTCATGCAGGATGTCCTATATTCTAAATACATCTATTTTCTCATTCTGTCACTGAAGAAGCCCTGGCAACTTCTGAAAATTGAGGTAGACCTAAGGCCTTGGTGTGTGTGTGTGTGTGTCTGTGTGTCTGTGTGTCTGTGTGTCTGTGTGTCTGTGTGTCTGTGTGTGCATGTGTTTACATGAGTCTACGTATGTGAAGGCCAGAGGACACCTACCACACTCCGCCTTTCTGTTTGAGACAGTCTCTCGCTGAACCTGAAGCTCATCAGTTCGGCTAAGCTGGCTGGCAATGAACTCCAGGGATCTCCTGTCTCCTAACCACACCAGCACTGTTGTTTCAGGCATGTGCTGGGACACCAACCTATACCAGGATATAGCAGAACAGAACTCAGGCCCTCAGGCTTGCACAGTAGGCACTTCACCAACTGAGCCATCTCCCCAGGCCCTAAAGCCTTGTTTTTCTAAGTAGACTTTCTGAGGGATAATTATTATAGACAGCAAGCATCTTCTGTTTTAGTTCATAGTTCTGTGTGTTGGTAAACAGATATAATGGTGTAATCTAAAAGCTTGGTGTGACTCTAATTTAACACATGTGATTGAAATACTGTAGATGATGCTGTGAGCTTCCTATCTGGGTCTGTCATATTAGCAGACACATAATACCCAGCCGTTTTACTATTAATGACACTAATTTTAAACATTGGGTTTCCATAGCATTTTGACCTCTAAATTGTATTTGCTTTCTATTCCTGTATGACACATTATTTGGTGACTTAAAGGAGCACACAACCCACAGATTTATAGGTCAGAAGAAAGGCCTCCGTGAAGGGCATCACGGTGTGGAAGCTGTACTCTCACCCAGAGTTTGAAGTCCTCTTCTAACCTCATTAAAGGTTGTTGGCAGTGTTCAGTTGGACAGATACTGATTGTCAAAGAGAAATAAGACTGAAGCTGCTTGCTGATGGGCCGGGGAGCCCAGAATTGGCTTTGGGATGTTTACTTGTACCTTGTGATGGTAATTTTATATCAACTTCATTGTAGGAAGGAGGACCCTGTGCATTGTTATTTCTGGGTATGTCTGTGAGGCTGTTTCCTGTGAGGCTGGCATCTGAACTGGTGAACACAGTCACCCAGATGTCCTCTGTGGGCAGGCTCCATCCAGCAGAGCAAAACAGAAGATGACAAAGAATCTCCATCGGCATTTTGCCTACCTCACTCTGGGCCAGGCATACATCTTCTCCTGCTCTTGAAATGAGATGTGGACCGTCAGTTGTCTTGTTTCTGGGGCCTTCAGACTGGGGCTGAGTAATACCACAGGCTTTCCGAAGCATCCAGATGCAGATGGTAGATCATGAGCTTGCTCATCCTCCAGAACTGAGACAGTTCCTCATAGTGTGTGTGTGTGTGTGTGTGTGTGTGTGTGTGCATATTTCATCATTTCTATTATGTGTGCATGCATCCCATTCCCATGCTTCTCTTCTTCCATCTTGTTATATACATATTATTGTATTATATTAAGCCATAGAAAAGGCTTAGTTCAAAAATCAAAAATCTAAAATTTTTTAGTTTCTATTTCATGCTCAAAAAGTTGAACTTTAGAGCATTTGGAATTTGGGATTTTCAGATTAAAGATGTTTAACCAATAAAGTCTCTAAAAATATTCTAAAATCTGGATCACTCTTAAATTTGAAACATTTCCGTCTCCTACCATGTTTGGATAAGCTAGTGTGTGCGTGTGTGTGTGTCTGTGTGTGTGTCTGTGTCTGTGTGTGTCTGTGTCTGTGTGTGTGGAGAGAGAATCTGTAGATATCTCTGGGTCCATGCCTTAGTCCCTGCTCTATTGTTGTGAAGAGATACCATGACCCCTTGGTCTTTTGTTTATTTGTTTGCTTGCTTGCTTTTTTCTTGAGACAGTATTTCTCTGGCTGTCCTGGACTCACTTTGTAGACCAGGCTAGCCTCAAAATCACAATGACCTGCCTGCCTCTGCCTCCCAAGTGTTGGGAATACAGGTATGTGCCACTGTGCCCAGCTCCAATCAAGGCAACTCTTATAAAACAGAGCATTTAGTTGGGGCTTGCCTACAGTTTCAGAAGTTTACTCCATTATCATCATGGCAGGAAGCATGGCAGCATGCAGGCAGACATGGTGCTGGAGAAGTAACTGAGAGGTCGACATCTGGATCCACAGGCAGTAGAAAGAGATAGCCGCTGGGCCTGGCTAAAACCTCAAAGCCCACTCCAGTGACACACTTCCTCCAAGAAGGCCACACATACCCCAATAAGGCCACATCTTCCAATCATTTCAAAGAGTGTCACTCCCTGGTGACCAAGCACTCAAATCTAGGAGCCTATGGCGTCATTCTTATTCAAACCATCACAGTCCATTAGAAAAAAGTCAGCTGACGTTGATGTTTGTGGTCCGTGCTGCCACTAAGGGCCATGTTGGGGTCTGGGGTCCTGCTGCAGATGAGATCCATGTGACAGCAGAAGGCCATGTTGATGTCCATGGCCCATGTTACCCCAAAAGTCCATGAAGATGTCCAATGCCCATGATCTGTGCCAGAACCTGAGTCCATGTTGATGTCCATGGTATGTGCTATCACTGAGGGCCATGTTGGGTCTGTGCTGCTGCCTGAGGCCATGTTGATGTCTGTGGGCTGTGCTGCCACAGGGGACCATGTTAGTGTTTATGGTCCATGTTGCCCCAGAGGCTGTATTGATGTCTGTGCTCTGAGCTGCTATTGGAGACCATGTTAAGGTTTGTAGTCCCTGTAGTCAACGGAGGCCATGGAGATGTCATTAGTCTGTGACCCTATGAAAAGCTATGTTGATGACCATTGTCTATGCTACCATTGAAGGCCATGTGGATGTCTGTGGTCTGTGCTGCCACCTGAAGCCATGTTGATGCACATGGGCCAGACTGCTGCCAGTAGCCCAATTGATGTCCATGACCTGTGTTGTGTCACAGGGCCTCATTGATGTCCGTAGTCTGTACTACCACAGGAGACCTTAATGAGGATCATAGCATATGCTGATGCTGGTGGCCATGTGGATGTCTGGAGTCCATGCCGTTGCCAGAAACCATGTAGAACATGCTCCCACTGACTGTAAAGGGCAAGGAAGCTTCTTTTGCAGTGATATCGATGAATGCAGACTCACAGCTCATAAAGACAGTCATAGAAGACTTCTGTGACAACCCCTACTTCACCCTCACCCTCCCTCTCCCCCAAAAAGTAACAGCCTAGACAGAAAACCATCTTGATAAGGATGCTAAAGTGTAGCTCTCCACAACTGATGCTTCTGGTGGGAGTGAGGGTGGGGAAGGACTCAGTTTAAGGGGCTGGCCACTGGGAGTTTGAACATGCTCCACTGAGTATGTAGACAACACAATTTGTACTTATGGAGTTTGGGGGGTTTTGGTTTGGGGGTTATTTGTTTTTTCTTCTTTCTTGAGGGGGAATAGATGGCAAGAGTAGAGGCTGAACCTAGGAAGACTGGGAAATGGGTGTGAAAGGGTTGCATTGTCTGAAATTTACAAATAATCAATAAAATATTATGTTAAAAAAGAAAAAGTGCTGAAAATTAGAATAATTTTATGTATGTGCAGGATCTCCAAAAAATCATATCATTTATGAAGGAATATATGGTCACCCCACCAGACAGAGAATTCCAAAGTGGTAAATGCTGGATAAAAGTAAGGGAAGAGGAATATTCATCAGGAAGACATTAGGAATGACCAGCAAAGGCACATTATAAAAATATATTTTCCTGCGTTGCTTTGTATCTCTGTTCTGCTTCTTTTGTCTGTCATTATTGTATAGAACAGGTGCCTAATACTGTGATTTCGTCTTAGTCGTATGGGGTGGAGTAAAAGCTCTGTCAGTAAAGTGCTTGCTCTGCAAGTGTGAGGACCTATATTCAGTCTCTCAAAATCCATCTCAGGTGTGGTGGCATGTTTGTGATCCAAACTCTAGAGAGGCAGAGACAGAGAGCTCTGACTAGCCAGCAAAGACTACTTGGCAAGTTCCAGGCCAATGAGAGACCCTGTCTCAAAAAAAAAAAAAAGGACAAGAGCCAACATCATCCTCTAGTCTCCACATAAACATGAACACACATGCATCTTCACACACACGTACACATACACAAAAAAGGACCTCTAATGTGATTACAATGAACTAGAAAATAAAACAGCATTAGTCCGAGATGAACTCAATGACCAGTGGGACTTGGGGTCTTTCCTCTTTGGATAAAAGGCTACTTTTTCACTGGTATTATTTTGTACAGCCATGATTTCTTTTAGATGGAGGTATACTGTTGGTGTTGTTCCTAACAGTAATTAAATGTGAGCAAAAGGGTGTGCATGGATGCCAAGAAGCCAACAGCCTACACTGTTGTGTGCCTGCTGTCGCGTACTATCTCTCGCTCCCCACCCCCTTCACTCTCCCACGGGGAGATAAGACAAATCCCAATGGCTGGGCCTTGGAAACCACATTGTCCAGACTTTTTCCCAAATGGAATCTGAGTACATGTAGCTTCTTCAAATAAGATGCACTCACAAGAGATGTGAGACTACAGAGGGCAGAGGCAGCCCCCTCTCCATCCTGGTGGTCACTTGCAAGCAGCTCTTGGTCACTATGACTTTTTGCATGGACCATCTGTCATTGGCTTCAAGGCTACAAGGCAGAAATGACTTTGACTGTAGCTTCCTATTATCTTGGTGATAACAACAGCTCTCTAGACCGTTCGATGATAGCCTGTGACAACGTGACATCAAAAGGGTAGTATAACATTAACTTCAGGTCCTCCAGACCTTTCAACACATTTACTGTTACGTTGTCCCCAGTATTACACAACTTTCTGCTTGAAGTAGTTCGGATGCCTCCTGTTTTCTAGACTCAAACTCTTCCACAGCCTTCACACTGACTCTCACATTCTCACAGGCGCAATTGGCTAGGTCTCGGGGTGTCCGGCTCTCATTCAGATCGATAAAACAGGTGTCCCGTTTAAATCTGCATTGAGCTCATTATGAGTGACAGTGAGTGTTTTTGTCACATGTCTAGAAAGCCCGGGAATGTCCTTTCCTATGCATGATGCCTCTAGCTTGCTGTGTCACACAGCTGCAGCCACAAGGCTTAGACGGTAATCCTCCATCCTGCAGGTCACCAAAGATCTCCACATTACCAATTCCAACCAGCCAGCAGCAATTCTTTTTTCAGCAGCATTTAACAAAAATCACCCATGCCTCTTCTTAGATACCTCTCCCCATGGGACTTTCAGATCCTGCCTCTCTGTTCTTTTGCTCTGTTTCATCATAACCTCCTCAGCGTTTTATCTTTCAGCTGTTGAAGGCCTATCATCATCCATTGCTGCATGGTTTGGGCCAATTTCTCAGTTTTCACCTATTCTTATACCAAGGGTCTCAGATTTCTGGCTTTCCAACTCTAGCCTGTCTCCTCAGGGGCTTAAAAGTCGTCTCAAACTCACTATGTCTAGATCAAATGCCCAACTACACACAAACACACACGCCAAAGGCTTCTCCATTTTCAGCTCATTCTCCCCAGCGTCCCCTCTACCCTCACTGCCCCTCCTATCCTCAGAAATCTACCATATCTTCCTTTAAAATACATTTGAAACCTGCTGTCTGAAGATCCACCATGCCTCTAGGTTTGGTGAAACAGTCTCTAACTGGTCTCCCAGCTTCCAATCTTCTCCTATTAGCCTTCTGAAGGCAGCTATTGGAATGATTCCCTTAAGTCATAAGTCACATCATGTCTATTACTTGAAATCTATCTATCTATCTATCACACACACACACACACACACACACACACACAAGGGAGTGGAGAGGATTCCCACCTATAAGCACTAGTCAGTCCTCCACTATCTACAAAGCAGGGGACAGAAAAGAAGAGCTACAAAGTGGAAGAAAATCTGTATATGAGCAATGTCAATCTGCACAGTAAGACTAAATATTGGGAGTATAGAGCTAGGGGTGTAGCTCAGTCAGTAGAGTGCTTGCCTAGTATGCTTGAAGCTCCGGGTCTGACCCCCAGAGTGACCTAAATGATGTGTTAATGTCTATAATTGTAGCATTTGGGAAGTAGAAGAGGAACAGCAAAAGTTCAAGGCAATCCCTGGCTACATATCAAGTTCAAAACCAGCTACATGAGAGCCTCAGAAAAACTAACAAACTGAACTAAACTGAACAAAATGGAGACCTGGTGAATGTGGTGTCAGGCGAGCACAGGAAACAGTGGTAAGCAACCTGTGGAACACACCATGCCCGCCACGCCCTTATAGGAGGGCTGACTAAGCCACACGGCAACACTGGGAGTTCACCAAGGATCACCCAGGGTCTAAGAAGATGCCCTAGTGACTTGGCCCAACCAGAAGATTCCAGAGTTGCTTAGAACTGTATCAGGATTACACCAAGTGCAGGCTCCTGTTTCCATCACCAGCTCATAAAGAAACCCAGGAAGTGTGTGTGTCCTTCCAGGGCACTGAAACACTACCAGAACTTTGGAAGAGGACCAATGGGCCTGGTGTCCCATGGTGGCTTTGCCTGGACACTGCTCACAGGCCTATTCTATGAGTAGAGGGGGCTGAGTCATAATATTGGGGAGGGGGACCCTTCCAGCTTGGAAAAATCAAGTCTCCAGCCCATGGCAGTTACTCCACAAACATGGGAGATGCCAACACATAAAAGACACAGGCAATGATGTATCAGTGCTTTGTAACGGGGATGAAGGGAGGAAATCATTCCCACTTTTCTCAAAGAATCAGAGGTGCTCTATAGATGCTCAGGGACTTAGAGAGATAACCACACGACCAAAATGCCATCTCGTGCATTTCCGCTGCTCATCCTAAATGTGAAATTATAACCAATATTCTTATTCTTTTTAGTATAATAATTATAATTCTAAGCAAAAGGGTAGAAGAGAAGCTAGGGGTAAAAATTCTTGAACCTCTAGATGGTGGAAGCCCCACTTCCCAAGAGGAAGCATTTAGTGCAGACACTGCTGTCTCTAAATAAGTTGGAACTACGTTGCTTTATGCACACAGCTGCCCACACCATTGTGCTTATATATGCACATGTGTGCACACACTTCTCAGACACACACACACACACTCTCGCATGCATGCTAGGAGTGGCCACATGTAGGTTTTTATGTTGGAGCCTGGTTCTTTAAAGTGGGGGATAATGACACCGAAATTATTCTAAGCTTTTCAAAGACCTTGGTGACCAAACTGCTGCCTGCTTCTGAATTGCATTACCAGAAAGAACTTAATAATATGCTATTATCACTTCTCCATGCTGACAGGATCTCGGGGCTGAAAAAGACAAACAAGGACCACACTGAACGTCAGCACAGTCACCTCTGCAGTGCGGGGACTGCTGCTAATTTCAGGTAAATGCTGCCCCAGAGGGGAAAGCCTGGTGCCAGTAGCTCCACTTGGTCCTTGGCAACTGTCGCTACTGATGCAGCCTGTCATCTGAGGGGAGGCTCCAGGGAGGTAGCAGAGAGTCCCATGCGGTGGAGGACAGTGGAGAGAGACTACATCTTGGAAGCAAAAATAGAATTTCTCAGTTCAACTGATAATGTAGGTGAAGTTCCTTGTAAACAGTACACTGTTCCACAAATAAGACTGGAGGGGGGGGGCTAGTGGGAACTGATCCCGTTGGACACTCAAGCCCACTGTGCCCAGGTACCGTGCACTGTTCAATTTCTTAGCATGTCATTAATAAAAGGATGGATGGGTAGTGGATGAATAGAGCCCCGTGGGGCTCCCCTCCAAGGGAGCCTGGGTAATAGTGCTTGCACAGGGCAGAGCTCTATGGATGCGATCTCACATTGCCCAAGGTATCCCTTTCCACAATGTGGCTCACAAGAAGCTGCTGTGAAACATCTGTGAAGGCCGTATCATGTTGTCAGTTCAGCAAGGGGTCTGCTCAGGATCTGTGATGAGCCTGGTGCTCTGAAGACGGTGTTGATGATAAAGAGAACATGGATGGGTCTTGGTATTTACCACTACTAACTCACGGTTTGCAGTTTCATTAAAATGTAAAATAAACCCTAATACCAATGAACAGAAAGACAGAGCCCATTGCAGAGTTCAGACTAGAAGCACAGAGTTCTCTGTCCTATTTCATTTCTCTGAGCAAGCACAATTGAGGAAATTATGATAAATTTCCTCATTAACTTCCTCAAATTGAGGAAATCATGACTATGAGAAAATTATTACTCTATGCAAGGTTTACAAACAGAAGATTAAAAAATAATGTATTTAAAGTTCATAGCTATGGGCTGGAGAGATGGCACAGCAGGTAAGAGCACCTGTTGCTCTGGTAAAGGACCCAGGTTCCATTCCCCAGCATTCACATGGTAGCTCAGAACCAGGTATAGCTAGCTGCAGTGCCAGGGATCCAACACCCCCTTCTGATCTCCACAGGCACCAGGCATGCTTGTGGTACACATACATGCATGCAGTCAAACACTCATACACATAAAATAAGTCTAAAAAATTGTAAATGCATAGCCCATTGCCTGACACATGACAGACATTCCCACAACATCAATCCCTGTACAGGATTCTGCTTTAGAGTCTGTAGAGATGGTTCAGCAGTTAAGAGCCCTAACTGCTCTTGAAAAGGATCCAGACTCAGTTTCCACAGCCCACACTAAGCAACTGACAACCATCTGGAACTCCAGTTCTGAGGAATCAAATATCCTTCTCTGCTTTCCACATTCATGTGGTACATACAAAATCATACACATAAGCTTTTAAAAATAATTTATTTAATTTTATTTTATGTGCATTAGTGTGAAAGTGTCAGATCCCTTGGACCTGAGGTCACAGACAGCTGTGGGCTGCCATGTGGGTCCTGGAAACTGAACCCAGGTCCCTTGGAAGAACAGACAGTTCTCTTAACCACTGAGCCATCTCTCCAGACCCCATAAACTTCTTTTAAAGACTTGGTGGTGGTGGTGGTGGTGGTGGTGGTGGTGGTGGTGGTGGTGGTGGTGGTGGTGGTGATGGTGTCTGAGACAGGGTTCCTCTGTCTCATAGGTTGGCTGTCCTGGAACTCACTCTGTAGACCAGATTGTTCTCAAACTCATAGAGATCCTCCTGTCTCTGCCTCTTGAGTGCTGGGATTAAAGGCATGAGCCACCATGCTAAAAATATTTTACCCAGGCTAAAAATATTTTTTAAGATTACAAGTTTATTTTAAAAGGGAGATAGAGGGGGCTCTGTTTTCTTATGGCCCAAGGGCACACCCACGATAGGTGGGTTTGAGACACTGCAGGATCAAGCAGCTCAGGCTTCAGTCTCTAGCATCACCCTTCACATAAGTTGTCATTCGGGGTAGAAGGGTCATCAGCAAGCTAAGACATACTATATCCCAGAGGAGACTCTTTTCCCTAATAATGGGAGTGGAGCCTTAGATTGGTCCAAATCAGCTTATCCAACAATCCCTTACCCAATCACTGTAGTTAGAATGATGCAATGCTATGATGAGTGAGGCCTGAGCTGTGTCTCACCCTTAAGCAAGATAGCTCCACCACACCCTGTGCTGTTTCTACGAACACAGATACCAGACATAAAGGACAGAGTTGTGGTTTTGGAGGTGTTGGGGGAGAACCTGGGTTTTTTATGGAAGCAAAAAAGGAAAAAAAAATGCTTCTTTGAGTTTAATATGCCAACATGGCATAGAGATTCCCTGGGCAACTGGACCGAAAGATTATCCAGCCTGGCACTGCTGACTAGCCCTGGCATGCTAGCTGTGATTTGGGGGCCTTCAGTGAGCAGGAACAGTGAAAATCAGGAAAGCCCACTGGGATAGAGTCGATGGCTGTTTAGGAGAAGGTCAGGACAGAGCTTTGACTGAGGATGGATTGGTAAATTCTATCCTACAGACACTGACTTCTGAGGCTCAGCAGTTTTTAGAGAGATAAGGGAGGTTCCTGTGGCAGTGTCTCTCTGAGTGACCACTAGAAATACACACCAGGAAAGAGCACCCTGGTGCCTAAGAAAGAGCCAGGTGGAACACAAGGGCTCCAGGTCAGAGCAGCATGGCAGCTGACCCTGTGACTGTCATCGCCAGAAGGTGGTGCCTGAAGCATGGTCAGCAGTTGCAGACTGCACAGAGCCTGCCTCCCTGAGGTTCCTGCCGTTTGCTCATCTCAAAAACATGGCATCCACAAGCAGAGCTGGAACTGTGGCCTGTAGTTACCAGGCCTTTTAGTTAGAGCAGAGGGAAAGGGCTGTGGTCCCAGATGGACTTAAAAAGGCAAAACAGAGTACCATCTGTATTAGTCAAGGTTCTCTACAGGAGCAGAACTGATCAAATGAATCTACACAGATAGAAAGGGGATTTGTTAGAGTGACATACAGGCTTTGGTCCAGATAGTCAAGAATGGCTGTCTCCCAAAAGAAGAGCCATGAATCCCAGTAGCCATTCAGTCCATGAGGCTGGATGTCTCAGTTGGTCTTCAGTACACATCAGAATCCTGGAATTCCAAAGAAGTAGGATCTAATGCCAGTGAAGCAAGGGGCAGTGAGGGCAAGCAGACAACAGGCAAGTGCTTCCTTCTTCCATGTTCTTCATAGAGGCTGCCACCAGGCGTGGCCCAGGTTTAAGGTGGATCTTCCCATCTCAAAAGAGCTGAATTTAGGGAAGGTATTCTCACTTCAAATAAATCAATCAAGAAAAATCCCTTGGGTGCTGGAGAGATGTCTCAGTGATTAAGAGCACTATCTGCTCTTCTACAGGACATGGGTTCAATTCCCAGCATCCACATGGCAGCTTACAACTGTCTATAACTCCAGCTCCAAGGTACCTGACACCTTCACTCCAATATACATAAAATTTAAAAAAAATAAAAAAAGAAAAATCCCTTACAAATGCACCCAGCTGCTTCAGGTTTCATTAATTCCAGATGCAGTCAAGTTGACAACCAAGAACAGCCTCCGCAGTATCATTCAGCTCTCCCTTCCTGCAGATGTAAAGCGAGCAGTTCCCTCACAATCCTGCCAACACGCCTTCCTGTCATGATGGCTGAAACCCCTAAACTGTAAGCTCCCCTTCTCTTTCTATTTTATGGAACATTCTGAGGAGCATTAGTACTAGTTCCTCTTTAAAGACTTGGTAGAATTCATGAGTAAATATAGTTGATTCTGGGCTTGATCCATTTATTCTAATTTGCAATTACTTAGAATGTAAGTATTCATAATATTCTCTATTGGTCTTCTGGGTTTCATTGTTATCTATTATAAAAGAATGGATCAATAATGAGCATTAAAGTAACCTCACTATGTTGTAGCTGGACCTAACTTTTATGTATAGTAGTTTTGTTCTACGAAATGAGTGTCACCAATTTTCAGTGTATGTATATTCATGATTATATCTTCTTGATAGATTTCTTTTATTAATATGCAGCAGCCCTATTCATTCCTTGTCATTTTGACTTGATGTCTACTTTGTCATGTGTAGCTACTCCTGCTGGCTTTCAAATTCCATTTTCTTGGAATATCATTTTCCATCTGTTCATTTTGGTTCATGCTGTTGCCTCACAGGTGAGTTGTGTTTTTTTTTTCAAGATAGCAAACAAGCAGGACTTTAAACCATCTGTTAAGTCAATCCACATCTTTTAATTGTAGAGTTGTGACCATTTACAATTGGTGTTATCATTGCACATCACATACTAATTTCTTCCCTCAATATCGTAGAGGATTGCTGATTTACTGAGTTAACATTTGCTTCTTTCTTAATTTTCATTTGTTTACTGTAGTGAGAGTTAATCTTTCTGTGTATCTTTCTCTGTGTTTCTGTGCGCAGCATTCTCACTGTCTTCCAGAACACTGGCTTAGTGGTTGAGAATTGTTTTATATTGCTTGTCATAGATCAGCATTCACCTTCAAGTTTTAAGAGATCACCCTGCTGAACAGAATCCCCGTGGTTGGCATTTGATTCAGAGCTTCAGGCACATAGTCTGTGTAGGTCTGGCTGCTGGGGTTGCTATTTTGAGGTCTGCAGGTATTCTAATAGCTTTACCTCTTAAGCAACTTCATACTTTTCTCTTACAGCTTTCAAGATTTAAGTCTTTAGTCTGTACCCTTAGCATTTTACCCATAAGGTGGAAAGGGTTTTCTGTTTTTTTTTTTTTTTATTTTACAGTTACATCTATTTGAGGTTTAAAATATTTCCTGCATTTAGGTGTCTTCATCTTACCTTAGACTTGAGCGGTTTTCTTCTGTAGATTTTATCCAATAGATTTTTCTGTGCCTTCAGTCTTCTCTCCATTTCCTCTCTTTTATCTTTTTTTTTAATTTGTTCACTTTGTAGCACAGCTGTAGCCCTACCCTCATCCCCTCCCAATCCCACCCTCCCTCCTTCATCTCTTCCCATGCCCCTTCCCCAGTCCACTTATATTGGAAGACCTCCTCCCCTTCCATCTAACCCTAGCTGATCCAGTCTCATCAGGACTGTCTTTCATAGTCTTCCTCTGTGGCCTGGTAAGGCTGCTTTCCGCTCAGGGGGAGGTGATCACAAAGCCTGCCACCGAGTTCTTGTCAGAGACAGCCCCTGTTCCCCTTACCAAGCAGCCCATTTGGAGACTGAGCTGCCAGGGGCTACCTCTGCGCAGGAGATCTAGGTTATCTCCATGAATGGTCCTTGGTTGGAGTATTAGTCTCAGAAAAGACCCCTGTGCCCAGATTTTTTTGTTCTGTTGCTCTCCTTGTAGAGTCCAGACCCTTCCAGGTCTTTCTGTCTCCCTCTTCTTTCATAAGATTCCCTGCACTCTGCCCAAAGTTTGGCTCTGAGTCTCAGCATTTGCTTTAATACCCTGCTGGGAAGAGTGTTACAGAGGCCCTCTGTGGTAGGCTCCTGTCTTGTTCCTTATTTTCACCTTCTTCCAATGTCTATCCCATTTGCCTTTCTAAATGAAGATTAAGCATTGTACCCAGGGTCCTTCTTCTTGCTTAGCTTCTTTAGGTGTACAAATTTTAGTATGATTATCCCATATTATATGTCTAATATCTACTTATAAGTGAGTATATACCATGTGAGAATTTCAGGGCAATCTCTCTTATGAACATTGATGCAAAAAATACTCAGCAAACTACTCACAAACCAAATATAAGAACACATCAAAGATATCATCCATTATGACCAAGTAGGCTTCATCCATTTCTTCTTGTACATCACATATGGCTTTGTCTTTTAATCACATCTCAAGAGATCTTAAAAGTGTAGTCATACTTGATTTTTTTAAACTCCTGCCTGACTGCAAGTATTTCTCAAACTTGGTCTAGTCTATTGATAATAGTTTCCATTCCATTTTTAAGTGTTATTTATTGAGCTTTTTATTTCCAATATTTTTTTCAGAATCTCTATTTCTTTTGCTAAATTTCTCATCCACATTGTTAAACTTCTTGTCCAAGACGTGGGTTAACTTTTTTAATCCTCATATATATTTACTTGAATCATCTTTGAAGCCATTGATGTTTTAGAATTACTTTTGAATTCTTTGATTGGCATTTTACCCATTTCCATATATTTGGATTCAGTTATTGAACATTCATGAACCTTTGCAGAAATTCTGGTGCCTTCATTTTCCATATTTCTATTTCTATGTTGCAGTTTGCACATCTAATTGCCCTTGTTTTTTCTAGTCAGTGATCAAATCCAAGATCCCATACTATGCTTAACCTCCATTCTGATAGGTTTTCAGTCTTTAAGGGTTAAATGTTTTCTGACTTGAATACTTTAAAGAATATTAGCCATTCACCTGGCAGAATGTATTTCTATTTGAGCCCATAATGTTTCCTCATAACTAAATTTCCATTGTGCATCTTGGGTAAGAACATCTCAATCAGTGTTGTATCCTTCTATGGACATCCCTATCCATGTCTCATGACTGGAGACATGATTATATTAACCTAGATCACTAGGATAATATGAGGAGTTTCTGTACTAATGTAATTTTTTTAACTTTCAGATAATACTTCATAAGATACCCTGAAAACATTCAAATATCTACCTATTTCTCCTCATGCATCCCCTGATATTAGCATCTAGTGATGATCTCTGTCCTCAACAATTACTACTATTTTCCAAATGGTAATTTTTAAACAGGTGATTTTTATAAATTTATGAAACTGCACCTATATAAAGAAGGATATTATGTATTCTCCAGAAGCTTCCTTCTTCTTCCTGCCAATCAACCCCTCCTTTCTCCTCTTCCCAAGAACTGCTGCTCCCCCAACATCTCTGTACACTGGGATTCTTCTATCTTCTCTCTATCGGTTCACACTGTTTGTAAGATTATCCATGTAGATACGCATTAGTCATCCATTAGAAAATAGTAATTTTTAAAAAACTTTTTATAGTTTCCATCATTTCTACATTCATGGAATGTTGCTTTGCTTCTGGCTGCTGCGGTACAATATCAAGGACTGGATGGTAAAAGCAACCATTTACTTTTCACAGTTCTTGTGGCTCAAAAGCCCGAGATCAAGAAACAAACAGATCTTGGGTGTAATGGGGTCTTTCCTGGTGTGAAGATCATCATTTTCTTACCTTATCCTCACATGGGAGAGTAGAGAAAAGCATCTTTAGCCTGTCTTCTCTGGAAGGCAGGAATACTGTCATTGGGCTTCACCCTCATGGCCTCATATAAATTTGATGACCTCCTAACACCACTCCATGGATGTTAAATTTCAACATATAAATTTTAAGATGACATAAGCCTGAAGTACATAATAATTAAAATTCTACCAGAAGCTTCTCTCACTTATTTGTTCAATCAATTATTTATCATAGCCTGAAATCACTATTCTCCTGCCTCAGCCTTTGAAGAGCTGAGATTATAGACTTAAGGTTTCAAGGCTTCTAGGCCTCCTTAACATGATTAGGAACTCTATGTGCATATATGCATAGATTAACCTACCTATCTACTTAAGCATTAACTATTAATTACATTGACACCTCTAATAAATTACAGAGTTCATTTTAATATCTCCCTTGCCTCATTTGTAACATTCTTCTGTGACAATGAGAAGCCGGACTCTCTTTGTCCATAAAGTGTTTACTTGTTCAATCACAATGGCTTCAGCATTGCTAATCCAAATGCCCTGTGTAAAATTAAGCTATTGACGAGAGCAATATATATATATATATATATATATATATATATATATATATATATATATATATGTATGTATGTATAGTTCTTTATCTGTGGCTTTAAAATACACACTCCAATTCTGTTTTTAAACCTCTGTCCACCACCCTTCAGTGTGGTTGCATTATTCAGTTGTGCAGTAAAATTCATTTGTTCCTGTTTGTGTCCCATTTTGACTTCCCCCACATTCTAGCTGGTTTGAATTATCTGGCATTCTATGAAATGTTGACATGATCCCACAAATCATAGCTGTACAGATTCTAGTACTACCAGGTTTTGTTCCTAGCTTTTGAATTTTTATTCCTGGTGGGGAGTTTCATTCCCCCATGCTGGTCCGAGCCTGTTTAATTCAATGTGGAGAACTATCTTACAGATTCCTTCTGCCTCGTGGTGCTTTATTCAGGGAGTCATTTTTTATCCACTGAGGTATTCTGGATGGAGTTTGCTAATTTTGATAATAATTGCATGAGTTTATTCATTGTGCCCTGTTCATTTTGGGAGTCTCTGTACAATTCAACAGACTCCTAGTTCATGAAGCCTTTTTCTGCCAGTGCAGTACAGCAGACGCAGGCAGCAGTGGGAGTGACATGCTCCCTGACTGAGGGCTCTCTTTTGTCTGGTGGGATATTGAATAGCCTCTTTCTGTTTATTACCCTTTCTACCCCCGCAGCTCTCCCTACCATTTTCCAACATGACAGCAGCTTCACGTACTCTATATCCTCAGTATAACCTGAAGATGAATGATACCACATTTTCAAAATAATTAAAAAGTAAAACAAAAAATAAAAACTCCCAAAGACCCTTCACACACATGCTGCTTCCGCCCACACAGCATCACTATGAGCACAAGCAGGTCCGGAAAGATAGGTGGGGAACACAGCGACAGGACACAAAAAGGGACAGCCAGCCACAGAACTAAAACCTGCCCAAAACAAGCCTGGAAGAGGGCAAAAACAGAAAAGGAGAAACAAAACAGAAATCAGTAGAGCTTCTGCTAGATCCAAGCAGAGTGTGGCTTCTAGTGGAGAATGGGAGTTTAAAAGGAAATGGGAGATGTCAGTTGGCTGCTGAGACTCCCACCAGCCAAAACAGTCTGAAATGCCTCACTGTAGAGTTAGTTCCTCAGCAAATGGGAGACTTTATTCACTTACGGCAAGTGAATCGTTTTTCACTATTCTGTGACGAAATCCCTCCACTCCCACCATTTTCCTTTCCAGTTCCTTCTTCTCTATCCCAGCAAACAAACCAGGCTTTTCTTCACATTCACTTCGGGGAAGAGATGAGACCATGAGATGCAGAAGTCAAGGGAAAACAGCGGGCAGCAGTCAGTGGCATTTGGTATCAAAATGCCAGGTACCTGGATCTTTCTTAAAAGAATGGGGTTGTTTACACAATATTATTAGCAAAGAAGAGAAAAACAGCATAAGTAAAAGTAGCATTCCCTTCTTCTACCTACCTCTCCGACCACCACCCCATTCCAATTTGAACTGACTATACATAAATAGACAACAGAGAGGTAACAGAGACAGGTAGATGATTGACAAATAATAGGAAGAGATGATAGACCCATGTAGGCTTCTGATTATAAACCAAGCCTTCAGACAACAAATAATCACACAGCTCAGATGAGCTTCATCATGGCTCCAGCACACCAGATCCTGGGACTGCCGTGCACAAAAGTCACAAACCACCTGAAAACACTGAATGGGAGAGAAATGAGAAGTACCACCCAAGCACATGGTGTTAGAGGTTTACCATGACAACTCTCCACTACAGGTAAAAACTAGATGCAGGTGCCGGAGGAC
>CM053765.1:25793653-25911699 GCA_028658305.1 Pachyuromys duprasi
TACAAGAAGGAGGACCCAGATTGGGATGATCAATGCTCGCTTAGATGGACAAATGAGATGGACATTGAATGTAGGAGAAAACAAGCAGCAGGACAGGAGCCTACCAAAGAGGGCCTCTGAAAGAATTGATATAGCAATGTATCAAAGCAGATATTAAGACTCACAACCAAGCCTTCGGCAGAGGGCTGGGAAAAATATGAAAATAGGGGAGTTAGTAAGACTTGGGGAGAACAAGAGCTCCACAAAGACCAAATAGAACAGGGCACAGGGGTCTTTTACGAGACAGTTTCTCTAACCAAGGACCAGGTATGGATATGGCCTAGAACCCTTGCTCAGATGTGGCCCATGGTAGCTCGGTGTCCAACTGAAGACCCTAGTAAGGGGAACAGGGACTGTTTCTGTCATGAACTTGATGGCTGACTCTTTGACCCTCCCCAATACATGCCAGGGAGTAACAGCCTGGCTAGATCCCAGGGGAGGACATTGCAGCCAGCCCTGAGGAGACAAGATGAACTGGGGTTGGATGGAAGGGGAGGAGATCCTCCCCCGACGGTGGACTTGGAGGGGGCAGGGAGGAGATGAGGGAGGGATGGGGAGAGAGGGAGGGAATGAGGGAGGGGAACTACGCCTGGGATGCAAAGTACCTAACCTGTCATTAATATAAAAATAAATAAATTACATTTTTAAAAAAAAGAAATGAGCTGGCAGAAAAGGCTTGTGTAGAGATTTAAGGGCCTCTCTGGAAGTACTGGAACCAAAGAGGGAAACAGAGGAGAAAAAAAATACAAGCAGTTGCTGTTTGTTTGTTTGTTTGTTTTGTTTAAAGCAGTGATGTTTATTCCTGCTTTTGAGCAGTAAAGAAGACACCAGCAGAAGGGGTAGAACTTGCAGAATGAAGCCCTCCCCATTGGTTTGAGTGAGTTTCTGAGAGCCTTCTGACTCCCAAGCGGCCCGTGTTACCGCCAGCCCTGATAAAGTAGATATTCCACCCTTGGGTGTGCTTTGAAATAGGAATGGCTCAGCTTGTTCCACAGAGAGAGTGATAACACCGGTAATAGCACAAAAGCTTCCTTTTCATCCCCACCTTTCATCTTTGTTTTTACCTGTGTCGCCTTCCTTTGTGAGGCCAGTTCTTCAAGGGTGGACAGAAAGAACAACACAGTAAGTCAGTCACTCAACAAATACCTAACCTCCTTCTGGAACAGGTCATCTTTCTTACCACATCCAAACTCATGCAAACTTTCGTGACCTACTTAGTACAAGTACTACCAGAAGAAATAAAGGCATCCCTTGGCCTCAAATAAGAACACAGGACAGGGAAGTAATCTCCCAGAGCAAGCAGGCAGGAACTGAAGCCGTGACACAGTGATCTCCTTGCTGAGCCCCGTGAGCAAAGGTCTGGAACATGGTTGGAAAGTTTGTGCCCCGCCCCCCAATAAAGCCAAAGTCCTAAATCCTAACGCGGCTGCATTAGAAAGTGGGGACTGCTCCACCCTCATGACTGAAAGGCATGTCCTTGTAAAAGATACCTCAAAAAGGACATCTGTAATCCCAGCAGTAGGGAGTAACGCATCCCAGACTATCTTGAGAAGGAAGGGGAGAGCTAGGGAAGAGGGGAAGCGAAGGAGAAAAAGAGACTGACTCCTACCACCAAGAACGAGAGAGATGAATTCACAGATCAGGAAAGAGGTTCTCACAGGTGAATGTGCCGGCACCATGATCTGGGGCTTCTTAGCCTCCAGAACTGTGAGAAATAAGGGTCTATGTCGATTCAGCCATTCAGTTCCTGGTGTGTTACTGTCACATTCCAAACAAACTAAGATTCAGCACTCAACAGCTTCGCTCTGGCCTCTCCCTTAAGGGACAACAGTTGAGAGAAGCTGACAACTTCAAAATGCTCCCCATAGGCCAGTTGCATCAACACGAGCCGGGCCGTCATTGATAAAGAAGACTCTCGGGTGAATCAGGGACCCAAACGCATGTTCAGGTTGCAGGGTGGCGGTGGGAAGAGAAAACAGATGTTTAGGAGAAGGAAGACTAGAGAAGAGATCCAGAGCACCTGGGGTGGCAAACGTTCATTGTAGATATTAATGTGTTTTAAATCTTGAGACAGCATCTCATCATTTCACCCAGGATGGGTTTGAACGCCAACCTCAAGTGGTCCTCTTGCTTCAGTGCCGTGCATTGCTGGGACTGCAGGTACAACCATCATGCCTAAGTTGTGTCTATTAAGATTTTAGCTAATTATTTGAGTTAGCAAAAGTGAAAACCAGAGAGACCTGGATTACACCATGTGTTATCTGGTGCCAAGACCTGCCTGCCCAGTCCCAGAGTGTAGGCCACTTGAGGTTTTCAGTGTACAAACATTCAGAGGTGACCTCAAAGTCCAGCAGGATTTGTCCAGCTCCTCCTTCCCCACCATTCCTTGACTACAGCCAGCTCTCCTAGATGGCGTTTCTCAGCATCCTCTCTTCTCTCCACTTCCCCTTCCCATGAGAAACTGACCAATTCCTACTCTATTCCTAACACAGAGTAGGCGCTCAATAATTGTGTGCCAAATAATGAAAGTGTTGTGCTAGCAGGGTTGGATCAATTAGCGATTGTAATTGAAGTTGAATGTAATTAATTATATAATTTGGAGCTGTTCAAGTTTAATTCCATTCAAACTGCATCACGAAAACAAGGCATGAGGAAAGACGACGAATAAAGGAAAGGCGCCACATGTGATGCTCCCATCAACAGAGGACACACATTTTAGGTTGGGAGCTCTGATGAGGTCAGCCTAGGAAAGCAAAAATAGTCTGAGTAGAAGAAACAGACTAGTGTTTCTCATGGTCTTAAACGGTTGAGAGGTCCAAGATCAAGGCAGAGCTAGGGAAACCTGTTTCCTGACTAACAGACACCTTTTCCTATGTCCCTACAAGGCTATGAGAATTCACCTCTTTTTCGTTTTGTTTTGTTTTGTTTAATAAAAGCACTAATCCTTTTGACAAGCTCTACAGTCATGACCTAATTATCATTAAGCTCCCAAGACCCCACATACAAATTCCATCCCACTATAGATTTAGATTTCAACATATAGAATTGGAGCTGGGGCAAAAACCTTCAGTCTATAACACTTACCATTTTTTAAATCACAAAAAAATACTTAAATTTTTTTTAAAAGTCACGTTTACACAACTAGCAGGTTCTGGTCCTAATTTCCATTTGGAGTCAGAGTTGAAAATTAAGTGCTTTTCTATAGTACCCAGGGCTGTACACAGTGTTCCGGTTCAGCAATGAACATTACCCAGTTTTGGCCAATTTCTATGGCTGTGTGTTTTCGGTTCTTCATGCTGTGTCTCAACTCTCATAGACTGAGAAGGTTTCAGAGCAAAAAGGAATCTTTAGACTAATGGTTTTTAGCCTAAGGAAACCCATCACAATGTTTTTATAACATGTTTGGTAGTGTCCCCTCACAGCACTGATGTGAAACTTAGAAAACTTACGGACCACCCACACACATAATCTTTCAAAGTCATACCGATACAGGTGGGTTGCACTAGCTATTCAAATATCGGTTCCATGTAGCCATTGGTCTCCCAAAACAATGAGCAATGATTCCCAAAGAAACAATCCAGCCCTCTACCCTCATGGTCATTGATTTCCTAGAAAGTTCGACATGTACTAAAGTCATGCAGAGAATGTTTGCCCATAGGTTTCAAACAGAGTTAGGTATAAACATGACATTTGCTTCATGCTAAGCAAACGTTTGCTAAGTAGCATCTTGGAATCATACTTGTCACAGAAAAATTATTTCTTGAATAAATCCAAACAGATCACAGAAAGACATCCAGTATCTGTGACCCCCAGCCTGTCAATACCAGTAAAAACGGTCAAATAATTGTGGTAAACAAACATGTGTGCAAACATCTCCAGAAGACCCCTAAATGGTTCCTCGACTCCAGCAGGAGCCACTGATGCAATGGGGCTCCTTAGTTGACAGGTAACAAAGAAGAGGAACAGTGGGGCACAGATTTCCGCTGGTCCCAGCTGATTGGCACCCACAAGTCTGACCTTACATCAATGGCCCTCCCCAACCCCACAGGAGATGGGCTCTTTTAGAACTCCTTTGGGCTCCAATGTGAGTAACTCAGGATGATGTCTTAGTTAGAGTATCTATTGCTATAAAACAAACAAACAAACAAACCACCATGACCCAAAGCAACTTGGGTTGAAAACGGTTTACTTCCGTCTACAGTTTCATATCACAGTCCATTGTTGAAAGAAGTCAGGGCAGGTGAAGGAGGGCCATGGAGGAGGACTGCTTTCTAGCGTGTTCCTCAAGGCTTGCTCAGCCTGCTTTGTTATACAGCCCAGGACCACCAGCCCAGGGACTGAAGTACCCACAGCGAGCTGGGCCCTGACAGAGCAAACATCAATCAAGAAAATCTTGCCCACAGGCCAGTCTGGTAAGGGCATTTTTCTCAGCAGAGGTTCCCTCCAGCTTGTGTCAAGTTGACATAACAATAGACAGGGCAGACGGGTTCCCACACCTCAGAAGAGCAAACTCCCTGCAGAAGACACAGCCACAAAGCATTAGCAGCATCATTCTCTAAACTAAGGAATGTCACCAGTGCCTTTAAATCAATCTCCTCAAATGAGACTGACTCCTCATCACAGAAAGACAGGAATGTTCTGGCATAGCAGAGAAGTTAATCAGGCCACCGTCCTTTCCGTTTTGAGAGCCTAAGTTTATCCCCAGCAAAGAAAAGTCCGAGTTAGAAAAGCCTCGACTAGGCACAAGTGTCACCCTGCTCCATGAATAGCAGGGCCCTGGTATGCTGCCATAGGAAGGCTTTGGGGCCACACCCCAATTTTGTATGAAAGGATGCAGTCATCAGTCTCTGGAGCCACCATTGCCCATAACAGGAAGGGGCAGTACCATGCTGCTATTTGTCATAACTGTTTTAGAGTGCCAGACAAATGTGGTCTAACTCCCTCTCCAAAAAGCTCACTCAGTCTCTCAATGCTGGTGGTCTATTTCATTCCATCCACACCCTTGTATAAAAAACGTGAGGACACCTCCTTCCTTAGAGCTGTCGCAACCCTGTCACTTCTTACTGGTTCAGTCCACACAAGCTGAGCCCGCACTCTATCCCACTCACTGGTTATAAGAAGGGCTATCAAACTTGCACACAAGAATCATCATTCTCAAGTTCTCTAATTCTCGACACAGTATGAACCACAAAACTCAAGGATGATACTAACTCCCTCCCCACTTTGGAAATTAATGTGCCCTTAGTTAAGGGGCTTTTATGACCCTGAGCATAGAAATTGATTATAATTAATGTCCTAGGTATTTACTGCTAGGGCAGCAATATTCTGAGGAAAGCATCTTTGGGTGCAATATTGGTTATCTTTAAAGTTAATGAAAGTAGGTAACCTAGAAAAATATATCCATGAGAACACGAGATAATCATTCACATCTGCACATGTAATAAATACTTGTTAGAAATATAAAATTAAGTCAAATGATCCTTCATGAATTGACCATAAAAATCTTTAAAATGAAAAAAAAAATAGGCAAGGAATTAAAAGAAAGGTCAAATGACTCTGAAAACAGTCAAGAGTATTTAATTTTAGGTAAATTGGTCTTTGCAAAAATTCTCAAACAAATAGGTTTGGGGCCCTGTGCCTACAAGCAAGTTGTAGGCAATTGCAACCTATAGGTCAGTGAGCAATTTTGGGCGGAGAAGGGTGGAGGTAAGGAGGAGCAATACAAGAGGTGAGGCCACAGGGGTGCCAGTTCTGAACTACACGGTGAGGGGGCAAAAGATAATGGAAAGTTGGTGGATAAAAGAGGTAGAAAAAGGTAGCGGCGAGGGTAGGGTGATACAGGGACACGATGTGACGGTCAGGAGGGGACACAGCCTTTGGGCAAATGGCTACTGATAAACCCATTTATTAAAACAAGCCAGTGAATGCGTGCCCTTTGTTCATAATGACATTCTGAGACAGTCTGGTCCCACAGAGATGATCTTAAATCTTCCTTCCCGGTAGGGCTGCCACCAGGAACTTCTGACCCCCAAGATGTGTCCAAATGCCTTTCTCTCCCAATATCCTAAGACTCACCTATCACTGCTCCCTCCAGAAAGAGCCAAAGCCAGCTCCTGTCCAAAGCTCCAGGACTTCAATGCAGCATTGATTCTACTAACCTGGCTTCTCCCAACCAGGACACTAGCACTGAGGCCACACAAGTGTAGACAGACAACCACATGTAAATGAACCGACTTAGGCCTCTGCTGTCTTGGAGTGGAAGGGCCTGAGGGAAAGTCTTTGTGAGACTGTTGTCTGGGAACAATAGAGGCAGGGGGAAGATGGAGGGGAGGATGATCGGAATGGAGCAGAGAGTCAGAGGGACTGAGACAGACGGCAGGTCAGAAGGGGCAGTGACCTAGAGCAGTCCCTACAAGAAGGCAGGACTTGAGACGTGTCACCAAAGCAGGAAGCAAAGGGCTTGAACCGACCTGAAGATCAGAGTTAAGTCATGGATTTGGGGTAAGCCTGCTATCTGAGAAGGCCAAGATGGACCTTTTACGAATCTATAAACAAGGACGCAGGCAGACAGGGAGAGAGGGGACAGCTCCGCAGTGAGTGCCACTTAAGGCAGGCAGATGTGTGGAATGAAGAATAGTGGGAGGCAGCCTGCACACGAGCCCAGTTTCCTCACTCATGCAGGGCGCAGCCGGGTCCTGTGAATTAACCAGCCTAGTACACAGCAGTAGAGTGAGGAGGGCCTGTGGGAGTCTGTCCTTGTCCTAAGTGTTCCCAAGGATGTCTGTATCAAATAATGCAGTGATTAAGGCACCAGCCACTGCCGGTCTCTGGGGATCACCTATGTAGATACCAGCAAGCAAAATCAATAGAGAAAATTAAGCCAAACGGCGAATTCTAACTCCCTTCCCCCCAGACTGGGTTATGAGAAAGAGAGACATAGCCAGCATACAAAGCTGGCATCTAACGTGACAAGGGTCACAGATGCTGTGTGAAGCACTCAGTCAGTAGCCCTGACTCGTACCTTCAGCGGCAGCAATGACTGTAAGAATGTGTCTGCTCTTGCTCAGCTCTCGGCAGAGCGCCCAGCCTGGGGATTTGTTTTCTGTCCCTGTACAGGGGTTCACATCTAGACTTCTCTAGGCTATTAGCTTCCAACACAGATCCAGGCACCCTAGGAAAATGATTGGGACTTCTTCCTTCCAAAAACAAATAACCAACTTAAAGTAATTTATGTAAAATAACAAAGTGTCAGAATGCAGTTGGTTCATATACTTGAGGACATCTGTATAGGATCCTGTCCCGATCCCCTCTCTTCAACTGCTTCCAGTATCTATTCTATTTGCCCTCTGAATGAGAATTAAGCATCCTCCCTAGGGTGTTCCTTTTTACTTAGTTTCTTTAGGTCTGTGGATTCTTTAGGTCTGTATGGTTATCCTGTATTATATGGCTAATATCCACTTGTAAGTGAGTATATACCATGCATGTTTTTCTGGGTCTGGGTTACCTCACTCAGGGTGATCTTTTCCAGATCAATCCAATCTACAGATTCAATGCAATTCCCATCAAAATACCAATACAATTCTTTACAGACCTTGAAAGAACAAGTCTCCACTTCATATGAAAAGAAAAAAAAACAGACTTGCTAAAACAATCCTGTACAATAAAAGATCTTCAAGAGGAATCTCCATCCCTGATTTCAAGCTGTACTATAGAGTGACAGTAATAAAAACTTCATAGTACTGGCATAGAAACAGACTGGTGGATCAATGGAATCAAATCAAAGACCTAGAAATAAACCCACACACCTATAGATGCCTGATTTTTGACAAAGGAGGCAAAACCATACAATGAAAAAAAGATAGCATCTTCAACAAATGGTGCTGGTCTAACTGCATGTGTACATATAGAAAAATGCAAATAGATCCATATCTATCATCCTGCACAAAACTAAAATCCAAGTGGATCAAAGACCTCAACATAAAACCAGAAACACAATCGATTAGAAGAAAAAGTAGTGAAGAGCCTTGAACTCATTAGCAGGAGACAACTTCCTGAACAAAACACTAACATCTCAGGCTCTAAGATCAACAATTAATAAACGGGACCTCATGAAACTGAAAAGCTTCTGTAAAGCAAAGTTCACCAACAACAGAACGAAAGGCAGTCTACAGATTGGGAAAACATCTTCACCAATCCTATATCTAACAAAGGGCTAATATCCAGAATATATAAAGAACTCAAGAAATTAAACAGAAACAAACCAAATAATCCAATCAAAAAATGGGGTACAGAGCTAAACAGGTAATTCTCAGCAGAGGAATTTTGAATGGCAGAGAAACACTTAAAGAAAAGCTCAACGTCCTTAGTCTCTGAGATTCCATCTTACACCTATTAGAATACCTAAGATCAAAAATTCAAGTGACAGCACATGCTGGCAAGGTTGTGGAGAAAGAGGAACACCCCTCCTTTGCTGGTGGGAGTGCAAACTTGTACAGCCACTTTGGAAATCAATCTGGTGCTTTCTCAGAAAATTGGTAACAGCTCTACCTCAAGACCCAACTCTACCACTCCTGGACATATACCCAAAAGATGTTCCACCATACAACACTTGGCTCAACTATGTTCATAGATGTTTTATTCATAATAGCCATAAACTGAAAATAACCCAGATGTCCCTCAACCGAAGAATGGATAAAGAAACTGTGGTACATCTACACAATGAAATACTACTAAGTTATTAAAAACAAGAACATCATGAAATTTGCAGGCAAATTAATGGACCCATGTCTTTTTAAGACCAAGTAATCCACAGGAGTTAATAGTAAGTATTTGGGGGCATTTACTGGGTGGCTTTCTTCTCCAAGAACAGTTTATCATGTATATAACCTGATCTCTCAGTAATTATAAAAGAAATGCATTATTATCTCTACTTTCTTTCTTTGTTTTATTAATATTTATTTATTCGTGCATATGGGCACTCCATTTTCATTTACGCCTGCATGACAGAAGAGAACATCATAGAGAGGAGGGCATCAGATCCCATTATAGATGGTCGTGAGCCACCATGTGGTTGCTGGGAATTGAACTCAGGACCTCTAGAAAAGCAACCAGTGCTCTTAACTGCTGAGTGATCTCTCCAGCCACCGCCACCACCACCTTTTTGTTGTTTTTGTTGTTTTGAGACAGGGTTTCTCTGTGTAGCCCTGGCTAAACAGTCCTGAAACTCACTCTGTAGACGAGGCTGGCCTCAAACTTAGAGACCCACCTGCCTCTGCCTCCCTAAAATGGGGATTAACGGTGTATGTCACCCTATGCCTACACCCAGCTGTATCTCTTTTTCTAACTGAAAAAAATGAGGCTCAGATAGCCTGATTTACTTGCCCAAGAGCATACTAACAATATAGGGTAAATATACGGAAAACAGGCTTAAACTTGTGCCAACCCCTGCTCTTGCCCTTGCCCTTGCCTCTCCTACACTGTCTGGCCTTGTGATGGTGCAGCTACCGTCTGTGGATATTTATAGTCATCTGGTGTGCACACGCTTGCTTAGGGCAGGGAAAGAGCTCTAGCTAGCTGAATAGCCCTGGCAACTGAGCTGTGCCTTCTAGAAGCTCTATGAGAGAGGAAACAGACTTGTTTTGGATCCTGTTCACCAGTTTGGTGAGTCTAAAAGGACTTCACGGTCACCCAGTATCTGTCTTGAAGGGACAAAAAGTCTCTGCTGCTGCTACCCTTTTCTATTATCACCCTGGGGACAGGCCCACTGGTCTCCTCCAACATTTGTGACCAGCAGATCTTGATACAACTAGCCACAGCCCAGGTGAGGTTCTCTTTTGTCCCTGCTAGAGTGGCAAGCACTGAGAAGTGGCTGCCAGGTCAGACCCAGGCTGCCCGACCGGCCCATGGCTCCCTATGAAGCTTGCAGGAGATTCCATTCTAAAACTGCCAGTGTCCCTGGACAAAACTCCCAGCACTGAGTCTGCCTCTTGGGGAGGATGCAGAGTAATGTTTAGGATTCTGGCAGTGCTAAGTTCACTGGCCATATAATTAGGAATGGTTAAAGAGTTAATTTGTGGTTAATGTGAGCATTAAAGCCACAAGGAGTTCATAAGCTGTGTCTTCCTTCTCTAGAAAGAAGCTGGGAGCTTCAAAAAGCCACATTACATTAGCATTGTGTTCCCATGGTAGGATGGGATAATGAGGGTATTTCCCCTGGTGAGCCCCTAATTAAAACCCCTCAACAAAGTCTAGTCACCAGAAAACACCACCAGACAAAGCCATTCTACAAAGTCCCGATCCAGTGCTCTTCCCAAGAGCCAAGGCCTCAGACTAGAGGAGGGTTTGAGAGGCTGGGCTGTCACAGATCAAAGGACTCTGAGGAGCTGAGATAATGAAATGTGGTAACAAACAGGCTCCCCAATGCCGAGAAGACATGGTTGAAGAAGCTGGCTAGATCAGTACCGCCTGATCTGGTCACTCTGGTCACTAACACTGTACTAAAGCAAACATCCATCTAATTAATCAAGGCAGCCTGGTCCCCTGAGATGCTGACACTGGGGAAAGGGAAGGTGATGGATTTGCAAATCCTCTGGAAATCTAAAATTATTTCACAGTAAAAAAAAAAAAATTAACAACTTTGGGGAAGTGTTCGGTCTGCATTCAAACCGACCAACTCAGAATCTCAGGCACATGACGCTCTCTGGGAATTCTGTCCTGCAGGAAGCTCTGAGAGCAGTTGAGGCGGAACTACAGAGGTGAGCATGCATCAGAAAAGCCTGGAAGAATTATTAAAGCAACTGGTTGCCTCAGGCCAGGGTTTGGTTCAGTGAGTCTGGACAGGGACCTGAGAGTCTATATCTCTAACAAGTTTCCAGCTGATGGGCAGGTAGCTGTCCTGAGACCACACCCAAAAAACTACCTCTCTACATCTTTGCAACTCAGTGCAGTCCCTGACTCAACAAGACGACAATCCCCAGGGAACAGATTACCAGTTCGGTAGTGTCTTGGGCCCCACTCAGGCTCACAGAGGCAAAATTCAGGATTTAATAGGACCCCACATGGCTGGTTTACACAGGAAAATCTATAACAAATTCTGCATAGTGCAGGGAGGGGGGAAAGGAGGAGCTGAAAAGGCAGGGCTCAGAAAGCAGAGGTAGTGCTGAATGCCTACCACTGTGCTGGTCTCAGCAGCCTGATCCTTCCTCAGGAGAGGGGGTTAAAAAAAAAAATGGGAAGAAAAGAACAGGCAGAGTCCGAGGGAAATGCCTCCCAATCAGTCTTGGCCAGTGACAGCAAGCTGGCACAGAGGGGAGGCAAGCTGGTGCTGGGCAGCCACGGCACCTCCAGGGGCAGCCAGGCCTGACCAGAAGGCAGCGACCCTGGAAAACAGCAGTGGTAGACACAGCGCAGGACTCCCCCTGACTCTCCTCCTTGGGGCTGAGCCCTGCTTCCATCAGATAAAGACAGCCTGACCCTCCGGGCTTTGCTTCGTGGAGTAGGGCAAAGGAGGAGGGGGGACAGGAACAAAGGAAAATAGAGAGGAGGAAAACATGCAGAGGGCACAGCAGAGGCAGCAGTTTGCCAAACATGGCTGTAGGGGCCTCTCTCAGTGCACACAGCAGGAACAGGAGCTCCAGGTCACCGGCTGTTCGAGGTCTCCTGTTAAATACGGCGGCCCTTCCCACGCAACCAATGAGCCCAGGTCCCCACTGCCAGGACTGCACCATACTCTGGTTTTAATTCATCCTGCGGGTTCTGAATTCGCAGGTCACAGCCTGGCTCGGAGCCCATCTCTCGCTCCAGCCACATCTGCCATTATCATCACTTTCCCACAGGTGCCCATGCTGAGAGGTGCTACAAACTTTCCATCAGCCCTGCTACCCAGAATCTGCTTGGGGGGCCTCTTAGAGCAGCTCTGTCTTTCTAAGGTATCCCTGTGTGGTGGCAAGAAGGCCCCTGCAGACTGCGATGCAGAGGCTGACCAGCTCTGATCCTGCTGTGGACAAGTGCACCGATGATACTAACCTGGCCATCCCTGTTGCCTGCCCCTCTTGTGAGCCATTGGGTGTATATGCAGCTCCTCAAAACGAGTTCAACCTCCCTGAGAACCACAAAGTCTCCCAATAGCTGCATGCTTACAGAGCACTAACGAAAGGCCAGGACCTCTGTGTACTTGGTACTTACAGGCACTCAGCTCTGGCACACAAGACCAACTCAAGGGGCAAGCATAGTCCTCATCTCCAGAACTGTGGGAAGTCACTCATGGGCACCAGCCTACGCCTAGTATCAAGCTGCCCTGTGCTCCCCACTCTGTTTTCACCCCTCCTAACCCTGGAAACTGTTTTGGGTGTCGGACCTACAGGCAACATGCTGATGTTTTAAATCTTACAGTAAGCCAACCAATACATCCAAAGTGAAAAGCAAGTGACCATTACCTTGAACAGAAAGGACTTTTTTAAATTTATTTTTTAATTACAATTTATGCATTTTGTATCCCAGCTGTAGCCTTCTCCCTCGTCCCCTCTCAACCCCACCCTTCCTCCCTCTTCTCCTCCCATGCCCCTCTCCCAGTCCACTGATAGGGCAGGTCTTCCTCCCCTTCCATCTGACCCCAGCCTATCAGGGCTCAATAGGAGGGGCTGCATTTTCTTCCTCTGTGGCCTGGTAAAGCTGCTCCCTCCTCAGGGGAAGGTGATCAAAAAGCCAGCCACTGAGTTCATGTCAGAGATGGCCCCTGTTCCCTGTTCCCCTTACTAGGAAACCCACTTGAACCCTGAGCTGCCATGGGCTGCCTCTGTGCAGGGGTTCTAGGTTATCTCCATGCATGGTCCTTGGTTGAAGTATCAGCTCAGAAAAGACCCCTGTGCCCAGATTTTTGGGTTCTGTTGTGCTCCTTGCATCATCCTGAGTGAGGTAACCCAGAAGCAGAAAGACACACATGGTATATACTCATATTAGAAATATAATATAAGATAAACATACTAAAATCTGTACACCTAAAGAAGCAAAGCAAGAAGGAGGACCCTGGGTAAGATGATCTATCTTCATTCAGAAAGGCAAACAGGATGGTCATTGGAAGAGGGAGAAAACAGGGAACAGGACAGGAGCCTACCACAGAGGCCTCTGAAAGATTCTACCCAAAAAGGTATTAAAGCAGATGCTGAGACTCATAGCCAAACTCTTGGCAGAGTGCAGGGAATCTTATGAACAAAGGGGGAGATGAAAGACCTGGAGGGGACAGAAAGGACATTTATAGTTACTTCCCTGGCTGTGAAAGACACCATAAAATAGAATATTCAGCATGGATCCTCAGGATTAATAAAGAGCTTGGGGATTATTCTCCCGGGTCCCTGGGTACACCCAACTGGTCACCAAGAACAATTCTTTCAGAAAACAAAAGAATGCAAATAATCTCTGATCACTAGAAAATCTGCTTGTTGTATCCATTAACAAAGACAACAGAAATAAGGCTCAGATTTGGAATTTTCTGATCAGACAGTTACCCATCTACAAGCATGGATGATCACAGAGGCAGGGCCTGCCATATGTGGGGTCTCAGGGACCCAGAGACCATAGAGACACAGAAACAGATGATAGATTTGGGAGAGGTGAATACTGTCCAGGCAATAAATTAGAAACAGTATTTCAACAGGTGATTTGGTTGTATCAGAATGGACACCGCCCCAGTGACTTGTGGTTTCATCAAGAAGGTTGATGTCTCCGAAGACCAGGAAGGACCGAGTACAATCCTAAACTGATTGTAATCAGTACCTAACCAGCTGAACGAGGCAGGTTCCCCAGTCATAGGAAACAAGTGGGAACACACCTCTGCCTCTAGTTCCAAGCTTTGGGTTTTGTAACACCTCTAACCAAGGTGAGGGATGTAGAAATCAGAAAACACCTCCAAGGAGCAGGATGTGACCCTGTGGCAGCAGGAGTCTTTCAGCCTCGTGGCTTAAGAGGACAAGGTCCCAGCATGTGTGGTGTTTGTGCGGATTTGTTGAGCCATGTGGATTTGCGCCCAACCTAGTAAATAAACTCTATAACCAAACTAGACTTCACTTATGGTTTCCCAAAGAAGCAGCTACCAAGAACAACTGAAAGTCCAAATGGAGCCACTGAGTCAGAAGGGACAGTCCCTGCAACCTTGAAAGGGTTTATTGAAACACAATGCATACAATACTGAAGGTTTCACCATGATAATATGAACCCATAGCTTCACAGTTTACTCTCAGACCCATCCTTCTTTGCTGAGATGGGACACCTTTGGGAGTGATATGGCAAAGACACAAAGTCTGTTCTCTAGCAAGTTCCGAGACTCTGCTTATGTCCTACCAGCTAAACATGCCTCTGTGGCACATATGGTTGGTCCATTCTGACAATGCCCATGAAAGCAGGGATGACCAAGCAAATGGCACACACAGGAGATTGGACGGAGGTTGTTTTATCCCCTCCCTAGAGGAAAGGAACTCACTCTCCAGTACATTTCAGGGCCCCTAGACAAGGCTGCAGCAGGAGGCTCCAACAGCAGAGCTTGACGGTGCCATGGAAGAACACCCTGGGACCACAGGCTAACCCTAGGCAGACATGAATCAGTGGGTAGTCAGAGCATAAAGGGCCGAATGAAGTGTGGAAAAACACTAGCACAGGGCAGGGAGCAACAGTCCCACTCAGTATGGAGCCCGAGTCAGCCAGCCCAGGAGCGCTGACACCCAGCATGCTAGCCTCAAGCCCTTCACTCGAAGCAGAAGTTCATGAAGGCTGATCTGCCACAGGCTAAACGCCTCGCTGAAGGAGATCTGGGTCCTTCTGAAGAACGAACAGGCATCCCTCTTCCTGTGCCTAGAGGAGGGGTGAGAAAGGAGGAGGAAAGAAAGGAAATGGAGGTGAGAAAACACCGGCTCAGAACCACAGAGAAAAATACAAGACAGCAGGACAACTCACCAGCTCCCTGATCCTGGGGACCACTTGGTTACCCGACCATACCACTGCCCAGTGAGGGGCTAGAAGGGCTCAGACATATCAAAGAAGATTTTAAAGCAGGACATAACAAGACATCAGGCTCTGATCCCCTCACAGAGCAGAACATTCTATGGCTTCTTTTTCCAAAAGTACAGGAAATATGTGCCAAACCTGAGTCGTGTCTTACACCCTGACTCAAATAGAGTCAAGGCCTTTGCAAAGTTCCTGAGGCTATGAATCCCCTGAGGGTCAGGTGACTCAGAGAGGCTGGGCACTTTATGTGTCAACCCAGCTCAGCCTCTCTGTACCAAAACCAAGACACAGTAAAAACTGGGATTTATGATAATAGCTTCTTGTTAGGTTTGGGGCTAGGAGCTAATCAAGCCACAGAAGCCTCCTTCTCACAGCTGCTTTAAAAGAAATGACACAACCCGTCTCAGGAACCTGCTTGTGAATCTGTAGACCCCCTAACAGACTCCCCAGGTGTCCAGATCTCAGCAGATTTGCAGGCTTCATAATTCTCATATCCCCAAGGAAGTTTATTAACCCCGGTCACCAGATTCCGAGACATCAGAGGGCACAGTCTCCATCAAATGGGTTTGTGTCCCTCTTCCCTCACATCCTCGGGGTCACACATCCTTTCAGGAAGTGTAACATCCCCGCAACCCTGGCTGCCTGATAATCAGGGAGAGCCAAGACAGTCCCTAGCTGTGGAGTGCTGGTCAACTAGATGGCATGAAACCTGCCTCTTCCTCTGAAACCTGCAGGAAGGGACTCCCCCTCTGCTACATGGGCCTGAACCCTCCTTGGAGCCTCACCATGCTGTTGTTGACCTGCTTATCTTCGAAAGAATCTCTTAACCCAAATGGCAATCTACCTCCCAAGACCCTGTTAAGCTCCAAATCTGGACCTTTCACTACTAAAGCTTCCTTAGCTTCCTTAGCCTCAGGGAAAAGATAAATCACATTCTGCCCTTCATAGGTCACAGTATTTTTGCTGTAGTCCAACCTCATATTTGCAAGTGAACGCATGATTTATGTTGCCAAATCTGTTATTTTCCCAGAATGAGACATTCCTTCCCCAGGACAGACAGGCTGGGACGTGACCACAAACTAGGTTTCCTCTTCTCTGGGCTGAGAACATTCTGCCAGAGCACTCATAGTACTCAACTGGAGGCCTAGATCTTGCTGAAGAAGAATGGTTTTCTTTATCAACAATGTCTCAAGGGTGCTAAGGCACCTAGAAAGATCTGTGACACTTAGAGAGCCTAGTAGCCTTCTCAAGTCACAGCCGCATCTCCAAGATAATGAGCAATGGCCTCATTGCCTGGTCTGGTCCTGGTAGCCAAATCCCAGGACCAATTGGAAATAGGGTTATATTGAAGCTTCCTGTCCAGGAGAAACAACCTCAAACCTTTTTGAGGGAAAGAATCATTGGAAAAGCTGGACTGGGAGGCTGAGAGCCCAGATGCTGTCATTTGGCAAAGTACAGGCATTCTGGGCCACCCAAAGACACTGCCTCAAGGCACCTGCTGAGTTACCACAGCTGATTTTGTCCCTATGGTTCCCTGAAGGGAGATCTAGAGCTTGAGATGCTAAGATGGGGCCCTAAGGACTGAATGGTGGGGACAGCAGAGCCCATGGGACAGGCCCTGAAACTGGGAGACCAAGGTGGAAGCATACTCACTCGGCCAGTGCCCTGATACAGCACCGAGACATGTTGAGGAAGGAGCTGGCACTGGAGCGGGTGCCCAGGGCAGTCTCGATGCTGCGGAGGAGCTCGTTGGTCTTCAGGATGAGCAGCATCTGGCGCGGCACATGGTTGAGGAGCTTGTTGATCTCAGGCAGGTAGCTGGCCGCGTTATTGCGGATCTCTGAGTCCTAACAGCAGCAAGGGGACATGAGAACGGTTGGTATGGCACGTGAAGATCAGGATTATTGGTAGCCTATGACCAAGAGAACACCAATTAGGTCCAAAGGGGAGCTTCTAGTGCAGCTTTCTTGGCACCGTGTGGGGCACCACCCCCCCAAAAGAAAAGAAAAGCATTGGTCCCTGTGACCTGACCACCCAGATGGGAGGTCCCAGCCTGGCTCCCAGGCAAGCCCTGGAAACAGCACTAGTGTGCACTGAGAACGGGCCATGGACTCTCCAAGGCTGCTTTAGTGGATGCCAGTCTCAAGCCAGGCCTGGAAGCAGCACGCCCAGTAACCAGTCCCAGCACTGTGAGTCCGTAGGCAGAACTCCCAGGCCCCATGCCAGCCTCACAGTCCTTTAGATCCCAGTTCTCTACCACTGCCTGGGTCCTGATGGTGGGCACCTGCCCAACAGCCAGCCCCCATCTCCTCCGTTAAAGCAGTCCCCGGTCTGTTTATCTGAAGAGTTACCTGCTAGCTGCCCCAGGCTCCTGTAGATATCTTGTCCATTTTCAGACAGTGATGACTCTGAGCACCTTCTCCCTTCCTCAGTGACTGGCTCAATGTACCTAACCCTTAAAACAATAGGTCTGAGCATCTTCTGCTCAAGGCCTGCCAAGGGCTTCGCCTCCTCCTGGGAGCTGAGTCTAGACCTCTTCCCACAGCACATAAAGCCCTGTGTGGTGTTCATTCTCTTTGGCCCTCCACCCACTAGACCACACCAAATGCTCTTGCCCTGGGCCTTGGTGTGCTCAGTGTTCCAGGAGTTCATCCATCAGGCACTGCTTAGGCTGGTGTCCTCCTCGTCCTTCACACCTCAGCTCAAATGTCAACCACTACCCCAGCTGTCTGAGCCAGGCTCCCAAGCCCTTCCTCACATCACTTTGCTTGTTTCCTCTGAGGTACCTGTAACCTGCAATTATCCCACTTGCCTGTTTGCTCAGTTGTTTACTGTCTGTCTCTCTCAACCAAAGTGAAAATTACACGGAAGGCCTATCTGTCTGTTGGTCACAGGATCCTTGAAACATGCTCAGGGGCCAGCTAAAGCAAATGTTTATTGAATGAATGGACTCCAAGAACTGTGAGAAGGCAGGCACTTTACATGCATTGACAGTAAAACAGAAAGCATAGTTCCTACCACTCCTGGGCTGCCCCTTCTTCTAATATCACTTTATGGCTGCAGAGCCTGGAATAGCAGGTGCTAATCACTGCCTGTAGGCCTGCTAGAGAGGTATGTCCATTCAAAGGAAAATGGAGACAATAACTGATGTCTTTAAGACATCATTTAAGACTCTGGATCCAGCCTTTGCTAGAAGTGCGACTTGCAGGAAAGGGCCCTGAGGCCCTTGAGTGAAGGAATACCCAAGGTCATGGTACCAGGAAGAGAAAGTGCTGGAAGCAGTGTCCAGGCTTCCCAAAGGCATCTCTTTCCTTATCTCTACCTATAGTGAGTAGAGGCCTCAGTGGGGCCTGAGTCTGCCCAGCACTGAAAAATAAGCAAATAGACTCCAATGGGCCTGGGCAGGCAAGTAGAAGTGGACAGTGTGATGGGGAGCAGGAGCTCCCTAAAGTCTGTGTCCTGTCCTGAGAGTCAAAATCCAGGAACTAGGTGGCGAAAGTACAGAAAAGGGGCTTCACTTTGACACTGCCATTTGTGGATGGGGAGGAAGTGAAGGCTCTCCTCTCCCTTACCATGAAACCAGAGAGGACTCGGGCACCCTGTGCCCAGTGGGCAGAAGTACAGGGGCTGCACAAGTATGATGGCCCCTGAGAAGTGCTGAAGGAAACCTGGCATCTCACTAAACTACTGGAGCCTGGGGTTTTAAGTCCACAAGCCTTATCCTACTCCAGCCTGGTAAGGTCCCAGAGAACACAGCCCTCCCCTGCCCTCCTCACCCCAGTGCCCTAGTCTCTATTCTCACACCACTTCTCCTCCTATGTGGCTCCAATTCAGTCCTCCCTACAAGACACAGACAATCATGACCCTGGACAGTGGATTGGCAGGGGTACCCAGGCCCTGATCCTTGTATCTGGGAGGGGGTCACCTACCTCAGTGGCAGTGACTGGGGCTTGGCCAATGCCCCTTTTGACCGAGTCCCAGGACCGGGCTGTCAGCATACAGGCAAACAGCGGGTAGAGCTCGGCAGCCCCCAGGCGCTGGCCGTACAGTTTCACCCTCTCCATGTCGGTCCAGATCAGAGACTGCCACAGATGGCAGTAGTCCAGGCGGAACTCCTCCGTGAGCACCTGCAGCCAGGGCAATGCAGGCAGCAACTGAGCCCCTCGGGGTCCAAGGCCTGAGCCCCCACTACGCCGAGGGATGAAGGGGGCTGTAGTTCCCCCAACACTTAGCCATTCCAAGGGCCCCACGTTCAAAGCTAATAGAGCTTGCATATCACCAATCTGAAATTCCTGGGACCAGAAATCCTGTAGATTTCAGTCTTTCTTTCTCAGATTTGCATATACATAATATCTTGGGGCTAGATCACACATCTAAGCATGAAATTCATTTGTTTCATACATGCTTTACACACATGGCCTAAAGGTAGTTTTATAAAATGTGGTTAACAATTTTCGGCATGAGAAAAAGTCACATGGCATAGAATTTCCCACGTGTGGTGTTAAGCACTGGGACTGAAGATTTCTGGATTAGGGATATTCCAACTGTACTGGCAAATCTTGGTCCTAACTGGCAGAGACTACTAACTGCCCTCCAAAGTCTGTATTTTCATCTCCTTTTTAGGTACAGGCTACTTCCTGGCCTCCCGCAAACACGGAGGCAGTCCTCTCCTCAATGCTGGCTGATGGAATGAGCGAAAACCCCACCTCCTGCAAAGCTCTCATCCACATTCCTAGCCCTCTCCTCTGCTATCACCTCCTGCCAGGCTTAGGGAGGTGAGCCCTGTGGGCTCCACCCGGATGCCCAGGACTAGCATGTAAGCCAGTGAACTCTCTCACACGTCTGAGCCATGTGTCACTGGAGCTCCATGTAACAATGGCTGGCCTAATTTGGCCGGCACCCTGTTTACCAAGCCCTTTAGAGGAGGCTGAAATTAGAGATGTGATATCAAAGCCCAAGAAAGGAACAGGGGTGAACGAGGGATGTCTTCAGGGCCATCTGCCTCATGGAACCAAGTCAAGCCACGTTCCCAGGTTGATAGTGAATGTCCCACTTGGATGATGCTGGTTGTGGCTCATTCATACTAGCCCTCGATCCCAACTTCCAGAAGACAAAGTCTGGAGCCTTCAGCCCCTAAAGTCCCAACCCTGTTTTCCTGTCTCCTGAGGATCCAGCTCACACACAGAAGTCTGAGGTGGCCTTTGGTCCCCTGGGAAGACACAGCCACACTGGCACACTCCGACCTCACAATGGCCGTAAGAGGCTCAGAATCTGCACTTTGTTGCAGGGACGCTGAGGTTTAGGAAACTCTCAGGATAGCGTTATACACAAAATGACAGTTCCTGGGGGAGGGTGACCCTCCTCAGCTACCTCAGCTACCTGCCTCCTGGCCTCAGGGCTTCCGGAGGACATCAGCAGGCTCCAATCCCATGAAGGAGTGAGTTTTCTCCCACCTGGTAAAGCCCGTGGTCTAAGAGGACAATCTCAGCCTTGCCCGTGTCGGGACGCTTCCGCACCAGCACATTGCCTGGGTGGGGGTCACAGTGCACGAAGCCATTGACAAAGATCATCTCACTGTACATCTTGCCCAGGTGGCAGGAGATCTGAAAGAGACATGATCCAGTGGGAGCTCTGCCTGGCCCACACTTGCTCCAAGAGCTTCTCTCATCACCCAGTCTAGTCACTTTCAAGAAGATGACAGGAGCTGTTGGGCCCCAGCAGTCTGAGACGATGCAGCTCTCACATCAGAGAGAGAAGCTCAGCTCTACCCCAACCACACGTTAGAGCCACCTGGAGCTCAGACGTGCTGGGCAGGCCTAGCCTCCAGGGTTCTGAGTTCCCAAGGTGATGTCCTGTGGTAATGGGAGGAGCCTGGCTGCCCTGCCCACTCCCCCCATTTCTCTCCTCCCTGCTCTCTCATCAGCCCCTCTTTACTCTTTCCTAAAGGTGAGAGTGGGTTGTGGGAACAATCCACCCACTCCTTTGAAGAACCCGGCTGGGTCAGGAACAGGTGACAGACGCAGTGAGCCTCCTCTGGAGCTGCCCTGCTACCAGGCCAATCCTAGACAGACCCAGAGTCCAGGCCGTGCGCCTCTCTCCCCATCCCCCAGGGCCCAATGCTAATCTGATTTATGATGTCTGTGAAGAAGAAACGACACTGGAGAGGCCATTTAAATCATTCTGTCACTTCTGTGTGCCCTGCCAAGGCAGCCTCCTTATCTCTACTGCCTTTTTTATTAAAGCTAAAAGCCTCATCCCTGCTTGGGAGCAGCTGCTCAACAGAAGCAGACCTGAGCCCCCAGACGATCTGTCGACGGATGTCCAGGGGACAAAGATGCTCAGCCCGGAAGTAGCCGCCCCAGGACACCAAATGTCCTTGGCATCCCTTCCAGCCTCAGTTGAACCTCGTGGTCATTAAGACATGAACAAAAGTGAACAGGAAGAAGCTGGGGGTCATAGGAGGGGGACTCAAGATTAAGATTACACACACACACACACACACACTCATTCTCTGGCCATCAACTTTCTCTCCTTCAATGATCCCTGTGCCTTCCTACCTTGGGCTTTTTGGGCAGACCATTCCCACTGCCACAGGCTCTCCTGCCCCCATCTCTAGGTACAGGCCCTCTTTCTTCTTACCCAAGGCTGGAAGAGTGCTCTCACCACATACTCCTAAAAGGTAGCAGGCTTTGCCTTTTACAGCACTTGAAATTACCCTTGTGATTATTTGACAAATGACCCTCTGGTTCGCTATTGTAAACTCCTAGGACAGTAGTGACTGGCTCCATTTTATTAAATGGCTTTACTGAGCTGTAATTGATGTGTTACAGACTGGCTCTATTATGCATGCACTTGCTTGAAATGGCACCAGACAGGTACAGTAAGAGCCTGCACCCAGCGTGCGTGCCTGAGCTCTCCCTAGTCTTTGAAGACATTGTTTCCCGCCTCCAGAGTTTATCCTAACCCTATCAGTCTCCACTAATCCCCAAGCAGTTATAATCAGCACCAAGTTAAAAGATCAAGAATGACCTAATGGTCAAGTGTGCGGTCATATATCTATAATTACAGCACTTGGGAACCTGAGATAGGAGGGTTGCAAGTCCAGGGCTAGCCTGGGCTACAAAAGACTTGAATAAAAGAAGAATCCTGCATTTGAACAATAGCTGTCACCCTTACAGTTATGACCCCCATGCCCTCACTTTCCAGACAAGAGACTGAGAGCAAGGAGGTTAAAGCTGCTCACGGCAGAACCCTGTTTGTTCAAAGCAGGTATAACCCCCGGCTGCCCAGCTCTGCCCTTTTATACAGCTCACACCTACTTCTGCACATCTCCCTTGAGATCTTGAACCAGCTGCTTATACTTCTGGCTTCAGTAAATAATGACTCTCAAGGGTGGCTGCAGAAGTGAGAGAGCATGTCACAGGGCTCGGGACCTAAGACCTCTTGGAGATGCTGCCGCTGTGGTAGCCCTCACAGGTCCCTGTAGAGATGAAGATGTGAAAGGCATATCCTACCACAACAGCACTCCACTCCTGAAATTTGCCTCAGGTGAAACAGATTTTGGGACCCTGCCATTCTCATTAGGAACTTTTGACCCAGCTCAAATCTCAGACTCATGCTGAGACGGCAGGGTGCCCAGGGCCACTGTTTTCTGTTTGCTGGGAGATAAAACTCAGCCACAGCAGGTCCTGGATAAGCCAGCCAGTTCTCCACCTCTGTGCCACCAAGAACCCCCCCCCCTTTTTTTTAGGCTCCTTGGAGCTCAGAGCCACGCTTCAGAAGGCCGTATCTGACAAACCGATTCCATTTATTAAGTAATCATTCATTTCTATTTGTCAAGGATGCATATAAAGCCCAATCAGGGCTCCTGATCAGCCCCAGATAAGCAGCGCAGCCAGACTGAGCTGACGGAATTCCAGTCAGAATGTGGAGAAGTGACATTTCATTTAGTCTGGGCAAACCTGTCACAGGGAGATGTATGATCTCCCTTAAGCTTTCTGAAATATTGTTAATCGCTCTGGGCCCCTTATTTCTACAATGAAAGATGACCCCCAGGGGCGTGGGGACTCGGAGTGAGGGCTGATCTTCCGTGGGCAGGCGGGGGTGCTGCATCTACTACCATATACATGAGTGGTGCCACCACAGAGAACACGTGTACACACCATTTTAACCCATGCCAGCCAGCTGCCAGCTGCAGACTTTCCTCCTTGGGAACTGCTCTGGATGCTCAGTTCAACCAGATGTCACTAGGCTCAACAGGTGTAGAAGGCAGAGCATGGAGCAGGAGCTGGCTGGTGCCGAGAGCTTAGCACTGAAGCCATCTTGGTGCTGCCACTTTGGGCAAGGGTGGCCTAAGAGATAAGCCACCCTAGTCCTCAATCTCCATTAGCAGTTAAGGTGTTCTGTCTGACCTCCTCATAGGGCAACCTCATGATGCAAAGTCAGGTACCATTACCCAGGAGAAAGCCATTACTCAATGTTAGACACACAGATGCTTTGGTTTTTCAATGCTGTACATTGTACTATTTGTGGAGGAAAACACATACCTGTTACTACTAACTGTAACTGTCAGAGTTATAAACTCACCTCACAAACACACAGAGAATGAAGTGTCTAAGACTTGTAGCTCAACAGTTGGGAAGCAGGTAAGAGGGTAGACCTGCTCTGAAAACAGCTGTGAGGAAGCTGAGTCTTACTCAGAGCATTTAAGTGGAAAGAATTCCTGGAAATGAAATGTGAAGTACTTGTTGTCTTAAGGGGTCTTAATGAGAAAAAAAAAAATTTTTAAAGCTATCTTTAAAACAGCAGTTCTCAACCTGTGGGTCATGACCCCTTTGGGAGTCAAATGATCCTTTTACAGGGTCATCTAAAACCATTAGAAAACAGGTATTTACATTACACATCATAACCATAGGAAAAATACAGCTATGAAGTAGCAATGAAAATAATCTTATGGTTGGGAGGTCACCACAACATGAAGAACTGTATTAAAGGGTCACAGCATTGAGAAGGTTGAGAACCGCTGCTTTAGGGCTATCTTTTCTAATGGAAAGTGACTATTTGCATCTCAACTGGAAAGAGCTTCAAGTTGATGCATGACTTCAGTCTGAGCTCATAATTCTTGATAACAAAGACAAGGAAAAGTCCATTTCCCTAAATATCAAAATCCTGGGGGCTGGGGGGAGGGGTGTTGGAACTGTGCTGGTTCAACTGCACTTAAGAATGACTTTGAAAGGGCACGCTACTCTCGAGGCCCTATTTTCTTAGATTTGAATTTTCTTTGCATCTTGCAAAACAGCCTCTCTGGGAATCAGTCTTTCCACAGGGCAGCTAGGTCTTCCCTATCTATCTACACAGGCATTCAGGGTCATGGAGAAGTCCCGGCTTTGCTGGGCCAGTCACATCCCAGAAGTCAGTCCGATATCCCAGAGTCCCTCTCTTGCTGCTTCCATATTACTTTAGCTACTATGTCCTCTACAGAGGACATCCCCAGGACTGCCTTTGCCCTATCCACAGTGTTAGGTTATAAACACGATGATTGGCAGCAGTACGTTTTTTTGTTGTTTTGTTTTGTGGTTTTAGTAGTATGTTTTTTTAAGTAGCCCCTGACTGGCTGAGCCGTGCTCCAGATACCTACCCATTCTCTGCAGGAAACAGCTGAAGTGGGGAGGATACAAAGACAGGAAGAAATCTGAGCACTTGCTCAGCAGTCAGAGACATTAATCCCTCAGGTGACCTGACTCCTGAGAGGAGGTGCTCAATGACCAGGCCATTTGCCTCTCCACTCCAGGGAAGCTCTCCCATGAGCTGACTTCTGAGGAACCTTGGCATCCAGAAAGGTGCCTGTCTGAAGAACAGGATATTGGCTGAAAATCCTGGCTAGGTGCCGGCCCCAGTGCCCACCTCTAAACCAGGCTCAGAACAGTGCTCTTTACTAAAAAGCCACTGAGAAGTCTGAATTGTTTCTTGTGAAAAGAACGTGCCACTCATACGTGATTTCGCTAATTACAAATGCCTTTATTCTCTAACAGTAGGGAAGAAGGATAAACCAGGACTCCATAAAAAGGCTGAGTAAAGAATTAATTGAGTAAATAATATTTAAATCAAGGAGTTATTTTGGGACTTTTCTCAAGGCCTGAATTGGCTGAAAGTGGTTTAATTGGTCTATAATTGTGCGAATTAATTCATTCCTACCCCCAAGGAAAAGTCTATGTATGTTCCTGGGTGGGGGTGTCTCCAAAGCAAGGCCAACGTCTGGGAGAGGAAGGCAAGGCTGCTGTTGTGGCATCTGTCCCCAGAGCCTGCTGCCTGGGACATATCACCACCACCCTCCTGTCTCCAGGAACAAACCCCGAGATCTAGAAACTGCAGCGCACTCCAGCTGCCCACTGCTGCTGCAGCTCATGCATTTGTGGCACACAGTGATCTTGGATGAGCTGTGAGAGGATGTCCCTGACCACCCTGTCGCTATGAAGTCCTCAGCCTCACACAGTGGCAGTGGGGACAGGAGCAGAGGTGCCAGTGTGTCGCAGGAAACTGAAGAGTGGATCTGATGGTGGCACTTGGAAAGACACACAGACGCACACACATACACACACACACACACACACGATGATGCTTTCAGTACTTGGTCCTCAGCCTGTGGCATCATCTGGAAGGTGATGGAGATTTTCTGAAGAGGAGCCTGGCTGAGGAAAGCAGGTCATTTCAGGTGACACCTGCCCCTGATTCTGGCTGAGACTCCTGCTTTCTGATCTCTGGCCATATGAAGACCGGCCATGTCATGGCCCCCATCCATAGATAGAGCCGCTCCAAAAACCATGGCTTTCCTGCCATCATAGACCTTTTGGAACCATAAGCCAAAATATATTCATCCTCAGGTTACTTCTCTAACAACCATAAGTATTTTATCACAAAAAGAAAATCAATACAGCTTCTTTAATTAGACCTTTCCAGGCTTCACATGAGCATCAGACAAAAGCATCTGTGAGGCAAGAGAGCCTTCATATCTCTACCATAGATGCTCTGCAAGCCACCCCAGTCCAGAGGAGGCAAAGTGAGTCCCAGGGGCCATCACTATCAGAACACATGTGAGACAAAGAAACTGCTGTTGGCTTCTGATGCCTCCTCTCTAGGGTGGCAACTCACCCACACAGACCCCATACCCTTCCACGTTGCTTGGGTCAATGTAAAAAGCCAGGGAAAGAATTCATCCCTCCTATTCCCCTGCCCTTAGATAAACACTGTCCTGGTGGCACCAAGGAAATCAGAGAGTCACAGTGTCATTGTGTATTGAGCCTACAGACCAGGCTCAGCACTGGGCCAAGTGTGCTGTGCTTCAGTTTTCAAAGGATCCTGTAGGTCACCATGGTCTACTGCACACAGGGAAACCAAAATTCCTAAAGAATAGCAACCCCACAGCAGAACAAACTGACAAATGACAGAGCCAGAACTAGACTCCAAAAATAGTGACTCCAGAAAACGCCTTTGGCTCAACCAATAACTGTGCTTGGAGAAAATAAGTCCCTGGGTACTACCTGGGACTCTGCTAACATCTGTGAGCATCCAAAAGTGATTGGGGTTAAAGAGAAAAAACCTGTGTTTTCTCTAGTGACTTCAGGAATTGGGTCTTCAGGATCTTCAGATACCAGCCAGGAGGGCCAGGAGGTTGGAATGATATTGAGCAAAAGTGAGGAGGTCCTTTTCTGTCCACATGGGGTAGTGACAGAAACAAAGGTAATCAGGGGAACAGTAGAGAGAGACTTCAGCCTGGCTTTTCTGAAGTTATGGCAGTGCATCCAAATGTATGTACTCACTGTCTAGGCCAGAGACTGGGCCAGAAGGAAACAAAGGTTCTCAAAGATTCTTTGGAGGAAGAGATGCCCTCATGAATTATGAATGACAGAACATGTTTTTACATGGCCCTATTGCTTATAATGCGCACATGCTGGCATCTGTCCCACAGCAGAAAGGACTTGGGCTCCTATCTCAAGCACTTGGCTCAAGGGCACCGGAACAATAAATGGCAGATCTGGACAAGCTTGGGTACACAGCCTGTCCAGAACCAGGCCTTTTGGAAGCCCCATGTTTGGTTCTGTTCACATTTCTATCTAGTACACATAAGCAGTGCCTGCACATAGTAGGTGCTCAAAGCACATGCTGAAAGGTGACTGAGATCCTTTATTGTTTCTGCAATGACAGGAATGGATTTTGGAACTACTGCAAGAAGAAAACACAGCAAGTACTTCCGGCTACACAGTGAACAAAGCCACGGGGTCCTCTCCCTTGCAAACCCCTCTAAAATGACTTCAGCAGGAAAGAGAAGGCAACACCCCCAGCACAAGAAAAGCAGGAGTAACCAGAGCAGCAAACATGAGAAAGCAGGGCCATGGTCTGGGGAAAGATGGTGACAGAGCAAAGGCTGAGGAGCCTTGAGCCAGCTAGGCTCCTATGATGTCAGCTCCAAGGAGGCTCAGTACCTGGCATCTCTAGAAACAGGTTCTGAGGATCCTAAAAGAAAAGATCAGGTAGAAGATTTAGAAGTTTCTGCCAAGTCCTAAATCCATTCCCATTCTAACAGAAGTTTGTTCCCTGGAGAGTGAAGGAACAGACGCCACAGTCCTCCTCTTCTGCCTGGGGCTGAATCCAAGACTGTGTAACTATGGCCCTCTTTTCCACCTGGTTCTCTCCCTAAGGAAGTACCTTACTGGTGTCTCTCCCCAAGGCCCCTGAATCCAGTCAGCCCTAATAACCAGGTAATATTTGCCCACCAGGTCTCCTGCATCTGTTGCTGCTGCCCTGTACTGACAAATTCGGCCACCTTTCTCTTGGTTAATTTCATGCCAATTAAGCCAGGCCTCAGCCCAGGAAGGGTCTTCAACACACTCTCACTGAAATTCAATTAACCTTCGATAAAGGTCTTACAATCAATATTCCTTCTGTGGCTAGAAACAGCCCCATCTGCCTGCAGAAGACTCCCACATGACTTTTGCTTTTAATGAGATCAATGGCAATCACTGTCACCAGCACACTAGCAAATATGATCCCTGGATATACATGTTGCTCAGGGACATAAACAGAGGGGCCTTGGCAGGCTCATGCCTTCCAGAAGATGAGCACAGGTGAGGAGGTTCACCTGTGCTGCAGATACAAATGCAGGTGAGCACTGACTGCCTAAGGGTTTTATACTAGGTGAGACATTCTGTAGACTCACTTGGAGACTGCAACCCTTTCTACCCCAGAGTCTCATGTGTACCCTGGGATACTTCCCAAGGATCTGCATAGATACACATGCTCCCCTGATGGTTCTGAAATAGATGACACTTGAGCCTGTTGGTGCTCACTAAGCCAAATGCAAAGAATCCGTAGTTAGAGGTCAGCTGGCCCATCACCTCCACTCAGAAAATTGAGGTCTCTGTCTGGATACTGGCTTTTCCCACACATACAGGAAAGGTGATGGCAGGAACAAGTGGGCCCAGGCTCAGAGGGTCCACCCTACCCAGAATCCACTGCCCTCCAACTGGCTCAGTCACAAGCAAGCCACAAAATCAGTGCACATGTTTCTGTGTTTACACTCGCCTTGGAAAATCAGAGCCACCTCTGAAGAGATGCCATTCCAGCTGTAGCTTGCTGGATCCAGAGATATAAATGGATGAAGGTAGCCCCAGGCTGGAAGTCCATCTCTACCAGTGATGACACAGGGCAAAGATGTTGGGTCTCCTGATTAGCAGCCAGGGCTCTGCTTCCTTTTGGGGTGACTTCCCAGCGGTGCCCAGGCATTCTCCACTGTAGCTAGACTGTGAGCCACCCAGGCACCATCCCTGTACCTACCGTAGGAGCTGAAAGCAAAGGGAGCAGTTGGAAGTTCCCGGTGTGCTGCTAACAAAGGGGCCTATTCAGCCCTCCTGCTGCCAATTTCCTGACAGTCACTGATGCAGCCATCACCCAAGTGATGGCTACAAGTTCTTCTGTAGACCCACATGCGTCTATGAGAAGGAGATGGAGAAGGTGGAGGAGAAAGGACCTGGGTTCTAACCCTGGTTCTAATCCCCACTGAGGATTTAGCTGAACGTGTCTGAATACCCAGACCCTGAAGACAAAAGGACTGTATTAGCAATGGGTGTGGGTGAAAAGGGGCAACTCACTCTTTCCTAGGGGCCCTGTGGTGACCAAGAAGCAGAAGGTGAGGTACAGAACCTGGGCCACTAGCCAGTTTCTCTGATAGCAGGGGAACAAGAGGTTCCATCTTCTCCCTTGCTCTGTGAAACTGATCCGGCTGACTGCCAGTCCCCTTTGTTCCACACCTTGGGTCCTGCAGTGGTAGCCCAGGAGGACAGGAGACCAGTTGATAAACAGGCCCCATGAAGACAGAGAGACTAAGTCCCTGACTCGGCACTGCTGCTCAGCTGCATGGACTTAGCTGCGTGTCCAGGGAGGCTTGCTTGTCCCTGCTCCCACTATAGGACCAGCACTGCATGGGGAAGCCTGGGAGAACCCCCCCTGAAGGATGCAGAATTCTTTTAAAGACCAGTGGGCCAGGCCCTGAGACCTAAGCCCAGGCCTAGCAAAGCAGCCCCAACCACCCTTCCCTCTTTCCGCCTGCCCCCAGCACTAATCCCCACCTCACCTCATTCACATCAATCTGGTTCTTCTCCATGTAGTCCCTGTCGTTGACCTGCCCTCCCTCCACAAATTCCATCAGGAGCACCCTCTTGGTGGACAGTTCCCAGTGGATCTGGGGGACCTGCAGAAAGAAAAGGTGGGTCACATCAGTCACATCAGAGGAGGAGGTAGCGGTCAGGGCTGGCCCCTAGGACAGTGCTGGGAGCCAGACACTGGCACATACTACTTTTGGGATACAGCCACTGCCACAGAGAGCTGGGGTGAGCACTAAGCAGAGTGCCTCAGCCAGGAGGCCCTTTATAGCAAGACTCCGTCACAAATCTCTCATGAAGGTGGGAGCAGCTTCCCTATCCCCTCACTGCCGCTCCCCTAAACCCCTCACCCTCCACACAAATGGGTACTTGGGAGAGAAATGTTTCCTGCCTACCTGGAGGCTACTATTAAGCCTTTAAGTGCAAATGTCCACCACAGGCTCATCATGTGTTAAGGCCTGATCCCCAGCTGGTGGTTCTATTTTGAAAGATTTGGGAACTTTCGGGAGGTGGGTCCTGGCTGGTGGAAGAAGGCCGCACTAGAGGCAGGCCTCTGGTGCAGGCGTCCAGGCCTGTGTGTGGAAGTTCTCTGTTTCCTGGTCCCTACGATGGAAAGAGCCTCCAGTATTCCCTTCTCAACCATAAGCTCCACAATGGATTCACTGCCATGGTGGAGTAAAACCCTCTGAAGACATAAGCCGGAACAGATCTTTTCTTCCTTACGATGTTTCCATCAGGTACTATGGTCAATGTTGCACACATAGCTAACACCAGTGTTAGGAGCTGTTTCCTTCTGCCCCTCCCTGCATCAGATCTTTGCTTGGCCCTAACCCTGCTACAGTTTTCGAATCTGAGAAATAGATCCGTTGAAGCAATGAACTGAGTTTGAACCAGAGGATAATTTCTATTTTCTGCTAGTTTCCTACAAGCAGATCTCCTATGGCAGATCATGCTGGATCTTAACCCTATGTCTATTACCCATCTTCCTCTTTCCCACACGGGAGAAACTGAAACCCTTTCCTTGCCTGTCCCATAGTAAGTGGTCACATGGTGCAGTTTTGGCCCATCAAATGTCAGTGGCAGTCTACTAGAGGATTCAAGAAAGGTCTGTCTGTTCTTCACAAAAGGATGCCTGTGGTACTATTCTTCTCTTTCTCTCCCACCCTGAAAGTGAATGTGATTCTTGGAACAGTAACAGCCATCTTGCAACCATGGCGGGGGAAGGAGGGAAAGACTAAGAAAGTCACAGGTGCCAGCTCTGATGTTGTCACACTACCGAGTACCATCAGCAGCCAACCACTGCACTCCTTTCCATGTTATGAAGATAATAAACACTTTGTAAATTATGTACATTGTGCTGAGGGGTGGGGGTAATGTGCCCATGAGCACAGGTGCCCTAGGCATCATATCCCCTGGAGTTGGAGCCATTGTAAGACACCTGATATGGGTGCTGGGAACCAAACCCAGGTCCTCTGGAAGAACAATGCATGTTCTTAACTGCTGAGCCATCCCTCGGGCCCTAAAAATAATCATTAAAACAAACAAACAAACAAGCCAGAGGTGATGGCACCGGCCCAGCAGAGGCAGGTAGAGCTCTGTGAGTTCGAGGCCAGCCTGACCTACAAAGTGCGTTCCAGCATGGTCAGGACTACAACAACAACCGGGGGAAAAAAAAAAAACCTGTCTCAAAATTCAAAACAAAACAAAACAAAATTCCTGTTGGATTGGGCTTTCAGTTATTTGCAAACAAATTATAAACTAACTGACACCTTCCTACTCTCTGTGATTCTGGAAACACCTAAAAGCAAAAGAGAACAGTTTCCTCAGGACCAGCAAGGTGTCAGGGAACACCATAGGCTGCATGATGCCACATAAGCACATGACACCATCAGCACCACCAAAGCCATGATGCTTTCACCATGCCATTTCTCCAAAATTTTGATAACTATTTCCTCTTAAGGAGAAAGCCCAAGGACAGCTAATTCAAGACTGAGCCCTCATCTAGGCAGCCCTCAAGTCCAGGTACACACTTCTCCTAGCTCTTCTGAAAAAGCTGTACCACAGATGGTTCTCTTACCTCCTCATACCTGTTTCCTTCTCTGTCAAGGGGCCCTGCAGCGGTCAGAGCTAGCCACAAGCCAAGTCCTTGTGCTGAGAAGCCCTGAGCCTACACTAGGTTTTCACCATCTGGAAATTGGCTGATCAAGAAATCTGTGTGTCTCTGGTATTTTGAAAGTAAGATTTAGACATACCTGTCGACTCAAAACAAGCACACGTCTGTCATTATAGTTGTTGCTGGTCTCCAGAGGAAAGGTGCCTTTGGTTAAGCTCTTACATTGATTTGGAAACCTGAGAGCTTGATAGTGGGTCCTGGGGCTCTGTAAACATTAGGGGCAGAGCCCCAGGAGGACCTACTGGACAATTTGGAGGACAGCCAGGAGAGCACCAAGGGTAGAGTGAGAGCCCAAGGCTGCAGGCTCTGTGGGCTGCCCAGGCAGGGGCAGGGATAGGCTGGGGCCTCCCTCCCATACCTTCATCCCCTATGGTGTGGCCAGTCTGGTCTGATCATCACATGCCCTTTTTCTCAGCAACTCAGGGCTGGAAAGTAGGGTGCTATTATCACATAGAAATGGCTGCAAGGTCACAAAACAGAAAACTACATGGCTTATCCTGCAAATCCCCAAATGGCTATGTCTCACCACTGCCCATCTACTTCTGCCATCGAGGAAGGGAAAAGTGAGAGACGGAATTGGCAGGTGGTGATAAAGAAGGCAAGCTCTGGGAGGCCTCTCACTAGGTACTCACTGGCCCCAGCAGGACCACCTCTGGCCTAAGGGACCCTGACCCATGGTCTATATCATCCTCAACATCACCCCCCCCATTGGAGGCCCACTTGAGAGCTCTGCCTGCCTCCACATCAAGACCATCCCAACCCCAAGATGTGGACTATAAAAAGTTCTAAGACCTTGGGTAGTCTTGGCCTCATGGTGGAGCCTGACCTTGAACTTCTACTTTGTGCATGTGCTGTAGCTCATCTAGACCCTCAGCTGTCCCCCAGGTACAGTCTTCCTGCAGTCAGAGCCTAGCTATGCTCAGCCTCCTCCTTGCTGTTTTGACTGTGGAAACACGCATAGTCTTTTTGAGTCCAAGTGCACCCCCAGTAAGATGGTATTTACAGTTATGGAGGAAGCTGCTTCACCTCACTGCTAGCATGGAGAGAGGTCAGGTGCCCCACACAGGACCAGATGCTGACCTGCTGGTCAAATAGCAGGTATCCTGTGATAGTCACACAGTAACTCATGAGGGTCCTGATCCAGCTCAGAGCTGAGTCAATGCAATACACTCACACACTCACGAAAACTTATGTGTCTCTGTAATTCAGAAATGTTTCCCACAAGTACTACAAAAGCAGTTTAATGTGTAGGCTTTTAGGCCAAGGCTGTCAACAACCTGCTGGTTCACTCTGTAACCCTAGGCTAATGACTTCTGTTCCCCACTGATGACACGAGGTTTAACACACAAACTCCTGCCAGGAGTAGTGATGCACACCTTTAAACCCAGCACTTGGGAGGCAGAGGCAGGCAGATCTTTGTAAGTTTGAGGCCAGCCTAGCCTACAGAGTGAGCTCCAAGACAGCTAAGGCTACACAGAAAAACCTTGTCTCAAAAGTCAAAAAACAAAAAAACAAACAAAAAAATCAAAAAAACAAAACAAAACAGAAAAAAACTCCTTTGTGAGGCTGCTCTAAGGAGTAAAGAGTAAATACACGTGCATCACTTTTAGGAGTGTCTAACACCTTAAGAGGCCAGATGTTATCATACATGCTGCTCATCTTTGAAAGTCTAATAAGCTATGACGCTTCTCCAAGAACACACAGGCTCCTGACTTCAGAGAAACTCTGGAGTGACCCTGCCCATTCTCATCCCCACTCTACCCACAGACATGCTTTTATCTCTTCTCATTCCAAATCTATGCTTAGACAGTTTCTCCCTTCCTGACTATCCCCAACTATACCCCAGTTTAATCACAAGCCCAGCTGCCTGGCACAGCCCTGTTCCATGCACGCTCAGATACATACTGCTCAGTCTGGCTGCCCTTCACCTCCTTCAGGCCTCCTCTCAGAGATGGGCTGAGGCCCAATGATTGACTGTGAAGGGTCGAGGTTATTAAACCCCACTTTAGCACTGGAAGAGGCCTCACACACGAGGCAAACTCTTTGCTGAGGCTTAATTACGCACAGATGTTGTGATGGGGTGCCAGCATGCAAGAGCAATCTATCTACAGTTTTAAAAGCTGAGCTGGGTTCACAGCGCAAAATTTGCTTCCTGCTCATGATGTGCTTAGGCGAAATTAATTACTCCAGAGCCTTCACTCCTCCGTTGTCTTAGGAATGGTATGTGAGTTCTGACAGCAGCAGGTCAGATCAGTATGTTAATTATTTACCAATTTGGCATCCTTGTTTCAAAAATCTGTGTTGTTTTTATTATTATGATTACATGTCTTGGTCTGGCAGTTGCTAGTTGGATCCAGCCAGGGGCTGATTCTGCTGTTTCCATGGAAACAGTGGAGGAGATTATTGGGTTTGTCTGGCTTGGCACTGTGGCACAGAGGGGCACCTCTGCCAGGTAAAAGGTGGCAGGAGCTCTGAGTAGCAGACACAGAGTCAGAGAGCCTGGGCTAGAACTGGAAACCTCCCCAAGACACAGCTGTGCATGGGGATGGGCTGCAAGGGACCACCATCAGGATGTGTCAGCACTCTGTCGGTGCAAAAGTATCTGACGCACTAAAATGCTCCCTGAATACGGCTGTCTAACCCATACAGTCAGCACTTTTCAGAGGCCCTCTGAGCATTCTGTCCTGGGTAGGTTAAACAGCTCCTCTTGGGAAGCCACCAAAACAAAAAGTGCCCACTGTGTGCAAAACACTTTGTAAGACACGCAACACATGTGTCTTCTTGCTCCCGTTAAGTGGGAAGTTCCTAGGGCCATCCTACAGTGCTTACCACAGCAAGAGATCAAGGAAACAAATACAGTATAAGGAATGAGAAAAGTGGGACCTGCAAGTGGACACGCATTTGAGGCCCTGCAGCCTCATGCTTCTTTTTCTGAGTTTCTGATGAGGCTTTGGAGTGCTGTCCCCATGTGTCTTTCTCTCGTGAGCCTTGAGGTTTCTGTTGTACGGTTCTGCACACCATAGTAATGGCTAGAAACACTGTTGTAACAGAACATGAGCAAATGTAATATGTATCTTTGGCGCAGGAATAGGAGCAAAATACAGTAGTGTTGGCTATTCCGGTCACGGCCACCGTTATCGTTCCATATTCTGTGGAGGCAGGTGCCACAGCACACAGTCAGAGTGGTGTTTGGTGTTGATTAGGCAAAGAACATCTGTTCACTTGACTGGCAGGTCAACGAAGGGGTTCACTCTTTTGGTAATTGCCTTCAAGGGTTTTAATATGGGTCTCCAATTACAAATCACTCACCTTGAGTAAGAAACTTTGGCAAAGAGATGTCCCAGCTTAGGCCCTCTAAGTGGGGATATCTCCCTAATGTCCTGCCCTCCTACCTTTAGGAAGTCAAAGTGCTTGAGCATGTGGGCCACTTTCTCGGCGTTCTTCCCCTCATTTAGGAAGTCCAACTCCAGAGGCAGGTTCTTCTTGGCTTCATCCACCAGCCACATGAATTCAAAATCTGGGAAGAGTTGCTTCACAGCCAGGACGAGCACCTGAAATCCACCAAGCAACCTGTCAGTCAGCCCAGGGTACCCACCAAGGAAGGTGTACTTCCTACCCCCTGCCTGGATCTCCCCTGAAGTACATGTTGGGGAAGGGGAACTGTTCTCCTGGCTTCTATCACTATAACTGTACCAAGTCTAAGATGATAAGAAACTAAGAGCAGTCTGAAGTAACCTTGATGACCGCTGGCTAGGTGCTGCCTGGCTGAGTCCCCAGTATTGCACTGACCTCTGGTGTTCCTTGAATCCACACAATTACGGGAGACTCATAGGAATATGACATGTCACTATTCAGGGCTCTGGGAGTTCCTGTGACTTTTTCCAAATCTGCCCAGCAAGGAAGCCTAGGTCTACCAGGCTTCCAAGACCTTGATCAAGACAGTTTCCATGACCTGTGTTGTGGCCACTCAGTATTTGTTCTTACTTTTTTGTCATTGTTTCGTTGGTGGTGGTTTGACTGGGGTGCTAGGGACTAAACCTAAGGCCTTGTACATGGTAGGTGGGCAAGTTCTCAACAGCTGACTAAAATCTCTGGCTGGGGTTGTTCTTCACCAGCTTACAAAGGCTAGAGGAGGTGCTTCCGTTGCAGTGGTCACCTTCACTTGCTTAAGCCAAGAGGGTGGGACTGAAGCAGTTACAATACAGGCCAAGCATGCCTGCCTTAAAGTTCTGGAATCAGAAACACCCCAAGATCTGAAACTTCCTGAGTGCCCACAGGACATCACAAATGGAAACTTCCACACCTCATGACCTCATGACAGGCTGCATTCAAAATGCAAGAGCACTACAATTATTATATAAAATTTACCTTCAGGCTATGAATGTAAAACATATATGAGACGTAAATGGATTCTGTTTTCAGACGTGGGACCATCCCCAAGATGCATCATTATAAGGGTGCAAAGATTCCATAATCCAAAAAAAAAACCTAAAACACTCCTGATCCCAAGCATTTTTAATGACTATACCCTCCCTGCCTTAGTTTCTATATGTTCTATATGTTCTCTGCATAAAATAAGACCTTTCATAATTTAAAATTTTGAATAACGAAGTACACAGGCTTGACAAGACAAAGGCTTGCCCACCTAGATGAAAAATTTAGAATTTTGACACTCTGTTCACTGTGGATTCTTGAGTGATGAGATGATGAAATGGGGGTTAGAAGTTTTATCTGGGTGCAAGTTTGATGATGTGAGTTAGAGATCAGAGGCATAAGACAAGAGAGCAGTGAGAGAAGCCAAACATACACCATGGCCCCAGGCGTGGTGGGGACTCAGTGTCGATGCCCCCTCACTCCCCACCTTCCCTTTCCAACCTCCAGAAGGACTCACCAACCCCCCACTGACTGGCTGGTTCTGTGTGCGCATTAGTGCTGGTTATGCACACTGTTCTAGACACATGTGAAAAAGAGGAAATTCAGAATCTATGGCAAAGCCAGCACCTAGGAGGCTACTTTGTTTTGAAAACCTACCTCTTCTGTGATACACAGGTGCTGTTCTAAGAGCTCTCACGTGGGGTTACCATGGTCAATGTCTAACAAAATCATTTTTAATTACATTGGACTCATGGGCTAGACCTGTGACCTTACACCAACTCACTTCATCTGTTGTATTTCTGCTTATGTCTCACGAAACAAAAAAGAACCAGTGACCACAACGGGCCAGAGTGTTATGCATCAGACCCAAGAACCTGAATTTAACAGGCTACAGATGCCGCCTCTCATGAAGTATCCTCAGATGACCCTCAGCTGCCACCGAAGTGGGGACAGAGCAAGTACATGAAAGTAAACGTGGCTGTCAGAGGCCAAAGGCCAGCCTGGGGGCATCAGGCCTCTGCAAGCAGCTGAAGTCCTCTCTCTAGGTCCACACTCAGAAAAAAGAAAACAAGACTGCAGGCTCAGGAAAGCAGCCCAGGGAGCTCTCTTACCTGTATAATCAGCACTTGGCCTCGTGGGTCGAGCCTGGGCATACATAGGGTGGCCTAAGGAGCCTACACAGGTCTTTGTTGAGGAAGCTGCTGACCAAGCAGCCATTACTCACTGCTTTCTGTATGTTCATGCTATTTATGAAATTTTTAATTTCCCTTAATATCCAAGCATACCGAAAGGCATTTTAAAGATTTTTCCATCACTAATCATTCATATAATTAGTCGATCCTAATGCTATTGGTCACCATTAGTACTCTATGCCATTCGTCACAAAGGCAGACACTTTATTAATATTCATTGCTAAGAACTAATTAGTACATTAATCCATAACCCCAAACCTTCACAGTACTCGCAGATCTGGGTTCCAAGTCATTCTGAGGGGGGTGGGTCCCTCGGTAGGTACCCAGGCCCTCTTACCAGGGAAGAATACAAGAATCCTGTGGACATCCGAAACTGCAGACAATACCAAGCCCTATATTTACTTTTTTTTCCTTTACACAAAGACTTATAATTTATAAATGAGGCATAGCAAGCAAGAAAAAAAAAGAAGCAATTATAGTAATATACTGCAATAGAAGTTACACAGACGCAGTCTCTCAAAATACCTTACGGTGCTAAACTGGTTGGTTGTGGGTAACAGAGCCACAGACACCTGGAAAATGATGAAAAATAGAGCTGAATAAAGGGAGCCTCTGTCCTTCTAACAGAGAGGTTTGCATGGCATTGAGATGGCTCAATGGGTAAAAAGCACTCACTGCATGTCCTGATGACTCAAGCTCAATCCCCAAAATCCACAGAGGGAAGGGAGAACAACCCCGAGATTATCTTCTGACCTCCTCACAATGCTTTGGCACACTGGCATCCATGCGGGGGCGCGCGCTCACGTGCGCGCGCGCGCGCACACACACACACACACACACACACGCACACACAAGCACGCACGCACGCACACGTGCACACACACACACACACACACAAGCACGCACGCACGCATGCACACACACGCCACACCCATACTTTTTTTTTAATGAGAACTGTCTGAGAAGTCGGCAGTCTCGCAGTTACAGCGGTTCATCCGTCCCCTACATGAGGTGGCCAACTTCAAATCTGGACGTCAATTATGAAACCCAGGAAGTGAATGGTTTTGCCCCTAACTCAGGGGTTCACTAACCTCTGACATTCATTAGGTGAAGAGGAGTAAGGGAAGGGTCACGGGGTCACAGGGGTTTGGCTGCGGACAGGCCTCACTGTCCATGTTCAGTGCACACCCATCCAAGAGCCTAACCTAAGTAGAGTCATTTTGGTTTCTTTTTGACAACAGATGCAACTAAATAAAATGAAACAGGTGTTGTCCTCCTTTTGCCTTTTTAATTTTTTTCCCCAAATGCACTACCTCCATAAAATTCTCCTAGCAGCCAGTGTTTTCACCAGCAGCCAGCACTTACTCAACACTCACAGATGTTTATTGGACACTCACATGAATGAAGAAGTGAATACGAAAATGAACACATGAATATTTCAGAGTATTCAGCTTCTCCTTGAGACAATTACATGCACAGCTGAGCGATGGGAATGGGCTAGGCTTTGTTTGGGAGATTTGGGTGGGGTAAGGGTTACCCCTTAGTTCCTGAGAGCCATAGAATAACTGAGAATCTATGATAAGGCTTCCAGATCTGCAGCCTTATCAGTCAGGGTACAGTAGGTAACTAATGGGAAAGTAGGACAATGCCTGTGACGCCCGCATGAGGGAGGTTGAGGCAGAAGCATTGCTGTGAGCTCACAAACAGCCTGGGCCACAAATTGGGAATCTATATCAAAAAGAAAAGAAAAATATAGGTAATGAAATTATTGCCCTATAGGGTAACTCTGCCTCACAGTAGAGAAAAATCAATTGTGAGACATACAAAAATAGAATGGAAAAATAGGATCATGGAAGTTTGAAAACTAGAGACAGTTATTTTATTTGTATACTTATTGGGTTTTTTAAAGGTAGGGTCTCTCTATATAGCTGCATATACTAGAGCTAGTTGTGTAGTCTATTCTGGCCTCAAACTCACAGAGTTCCTCCTGCCTCTGCCTCCCAAGTGCTAGAATTAAAGTTGTGTACCCTCACGCCTCTCCACAGTGACAGCTATTTGTAATTGCTGAAGAAGGGAAAAATGAAAATACTCATTACTTAGCACCTACAATGTGCCAGTTGTATGCTATGAGAAACTTTGTAGACACTCATTTAACCATCCTGCCCACTTTGCAAAGAAAGAAAGTGCTTCTGGGAGCCCTGAGCACCCCTGAAACAGTTCATAACTGCCCAGCCAGAATCTGGACCCTTTTTTTTCTCCATCCTTTCTAGAGTCCTGCTTCATACAAGACAGTGTGAGTTAATACAATAGGAAGCTCAGGTAAGGCACAGAAAGAGCTGTGCAAAGAGCAAAAGGCAGTGGAGGCTACTGTTGCTAGATGCTGTAAAAGAAACATGTTCCGTGGAAGGCAGTGCTCTTAGAGAAGGCCTGCTCTGATCCGAGCTGGTGGAATAGGCACTGATGAGGACGGACAGTCCGCTCAGGGTATGTAAACAGCCTGCCACTCACTGGGCTTATCTTTTTTACGAGTAAGTTATTAAACCTCATGCCTTTTAGAACATGGAAGTACAGAGTGAACACATCCCAGAACACATCCCATGGGATGGTTTGTAACCCTGCATATTTACAGATCTGTTTCTTTTAACTAGGATCAACTGTTGGATACTGTGCCAATCCAGGCATCACCTAGCCTCCCACTACTCAATCAGTACATTTAGAAAAGAAGCAAGATGACAGACGGTGTGAACATGCTACCCAAAAAAGTAAGAACAGCACTGTCACAAGCCATTCGTTTTAAGGACCCTTGGGAAAGGCCAAGTGACATCAAGCAATAGATCAGACGTTAGCATGCAGGCCAGAAAGCTTGGGCTCAATACATCAGATCACTTGGGGACCCTGGCATATGCATGGCATGGCACTGGCCACGACTTAGTTCCTTAGAGAGTGACGCAACAAGGGCTGTTCTTCATCAGCTACAGACAGCAGTGGGCGGGGTGGGGGAGGGGACTGGGGACAAAGGACTCTTCACCAGCTCGGAGCCACCAAGTCCCACTCTGCTGCAGTGCTGACCACAGCAGTAAATGCAGCCTGCTGAACTGTCATCACCTGGCTAAGAAGGAAGTGCAGCAGCGCTGGCCAGCAGGTGGAAAGATGGTGCCCATCCCCTCAGCCCTTCCTGCTGAATCACTGTTCCAATCTCGGGGCCCAATTAGCCTGGCTTGGAACAGCCACACAAATCAATAAGCGTCACTAGCTGTGCATCTAGAAGTGGAGTTACCCCAACTGCTCAAGGGACAGTGTCGGGTGATAATGACAAAGCTCAAAAGCATCTCTGGCTGCATTTCTCTCTTCTGGACAATGTCACCAGTGTCATCTGGATTGTCAGACGCAGTGCCCAGAATGACTTCCCTTCCTCTGACACCTCTCTACACTGTATCCCAGAAACAGTCCCCAAGGGTGGGGCATGGTTTCTGGAAAACACCAAACCCTAGGGTGGCATGTGTTCCTGGGCCCCAACCCAAGAGTCACCTCTCCCTCACCTCTCTGGCTAAGCTGATACTAGTGTGCCGTCCTGACCATCAGGGATGACAGGCCTCTCCTGAGAAGGCAGAACTGACAAGGCCTGTGCCAGGCAAGGCAATCTCATTTCTCTTGCCGGGAGAAGCAGTGCCGTAACAGTCATGGTATCACTACTTCAAGCAACAACAAATGACGAGGCTCCCAGAAAACTCTGGATGGGGGGCGGGGGGGGAGAATATAAGGGAGTGAGCAAACCTTCCTTGGCATCTGGATGTCACCAGAGCTGTGCAGCTGTTTGGGGCCCGCAAGGGACATTACATTAGAAGGACAAACCAGGAAGTTGAGGAAGCTACTGGACAACTAAAGATGGGAAGAACCTCAGTCCTTACACACCACAAGGGGGTGTCAGATCAGTCATCCTCGGGACAACTGGTACAGGTGCTTCCACACCCGAGAGAGCACGGACATTCCACCTGCATCACTTCTCTGGGGATACTCTACTGCATCCCCCCTGGGCCAGCCCGTAGCCTTCAACTCTCCACTCTCAAAAGCCTCACCCTCCTTGTCCTCCATCTTCATACAATATTCGTTCAGATTTATAAACTCGCCTTCCTAAAAAGGCAGACACCCAGTGGCTAAGCCGGTTAGTCCCTCTCTATTTAGTAGGAATTACTTTAATCAGATTGACCTTCCAATGGCAAGAGGCAAGCCTGAAGGTACACAGTGCCTGGAACTGGTGTGGAAGGAAGTCCAGCAATCTATGCAGAAAAGCCAGACACTACGCCTGTCCACACGCTTCTGGTACCTAAGGCCTTAGTATCCCCTAGAAGTAACTCATTGTCCTGCCATGCAGGCGGGAGCACCTTCCCTAGAGTTGTCGTCCCTAAAATAAAGATATCATTCAAATTTGAACTTTTGGAGAAAAAACAAAAACAAAACGCTCATTTCAAATGTCAAAGAACCTAAGCTTTCTAACTGGATTTTCCCAGTTTTCCAGTGAAGAAAGGAGACCATGATAGGATTTTCCCAACAAGGACCAAGCCTGGTCCTGCCCCTACTCATGGCTGTGTGGGTAGCAGCATCTGACCTTCTACAGTTGCCCTCCTGGATCTCTCCTCTACCTGTGCTCCCAACCCTAACCCTCCCAGCCGCTGCCAAGAGGACACTGTGTGCTCTGCGCAGGACCTGCCAGGCACACTTCCCAACAAAAACATCTGATGTTTAACTCAGGAAGAAAGATGCCAAACCTTTATTACTGTTCTTATCACCATTGACTTTCTAGCATTTCTTTCTCCCATTTCTTAGGGAGCCGGTGAGGATCAGAACAGAACAAAGTGACAACTGTGCTCCTGGCCCATGGGTGCTATGATACATTGCCAGGCAAAGGCAGGCTTCTGTCTGACTCTAGAGCCATCAGAAACTCATGGATTCTGCCTGGCTCCTGTCTTCTCCCAACTATGACCATGCCTTCAGCTATCAAGACAGTCTCTGAAACCTTAGGTCTGCAGCACATGACCAAGGCCACTCAGTAGCCCTGGTCCCCTAGCCCATGAGCTCTGAAAGACACGCAGCAGCTATTCCAAACCTTCACCCCCTCGAGCCTCCAATGCCACCTCCTACCCTCTCATTCTTGGCAGATGGTCTGGCCTCCTACAGCAGAGAAAAAATAGAGGCTATCAGGCTGGTACACACTCTGCTGCCCACCTACCCTCCCCTCTCCAGGAGCCCCCACACTCATCCACACTTAGCCTTACTACCTTCTACCTTCAGAGCAAATACTCATCAAAGGCCAGTGTCTTTTGTGTTCCTGGTGCCCAAACCTCTTGAATCTCCTCCTAGATTTGACATCTCAATTGTATCTCTCTGTTGGGTCTCCAGCATCCTTTTCCCATCAGCTGAGGCCTGCTCCTGCCTCAGAAGCACTAAAGCCTATGCTCTTCAGCCTTCTGGGGTTGAACACTGGGCAAGAGGATTTTACACTGTGTCCCACTTCCTTGGGTCTCAATTCTCCTTCACCCCTCAAACCTTCATAGCTTCTCTTCCTAACAATTCTAAGATCCCCTGAACCAAAATAACCTTTTCTGTGCCTTTCTGAGCCTGGTTTGACCTCCCACTTGACAATACTAAATAATTCTAAGAAATTCTATTTTCCAAAATGGCTGCTACAATAATCCCAATCCAATATGCTTCTGGACCTCAGATACTCATTGCTTTTCTAACCTAGAACAATTTCTTTTTTCCGCAACTAGACTCTAGCTGATATACATAGGTAAAGACACCCAACAGTAATCAATTACCGGAAATCAGAGATACATTTCTGTCTCCTCCTTGGCCCTTCCCTACGAAGAGCTGGTCACAAAGTCTGGATGACTCTCCCCCTTGAACCCAGCTCTCTCCTCTACCCCCATGATACCATCTTGCTTCGCACTTTACCTCTCTCACACCAACACAGCAGTCCTCAATTTGTCTCCTGGCTATACAGACTGTGTTTTCCCAATGCATTCTCCTGACTGCCAACACACTTTGATTTCTGGTGCATATCTGATCATGACAGTCTCCTGATTAGAATTCTTCAATGGTTCCCCACTGACTACTGAGAAAATCAGATGTTGTCAGCCCCACAAGTATGTCGTTGTTGACCATACCTGAGCCTGGGATAAGGGCCCACTCTTGTCGTGCCCAGCTTCCCAGTCTCACTCCCAATCGCTCCCAGCATCTGAGCGAGAGACAATTCTCCAAGCTCCCTCTGCTCCTATAAGCTGTTGGAACCTCCCACATGCTAAGCTGTGCTTGCATGGCCCAGCAGTCTCATGAGTCCTTCAAGTGCACAAGAACACTAGCCCCCCAGGGAAGCCTCCCTTGTCACTTCCACGCATCCAGGTTACTACTTGAAGGCTACATACCTGTCTCCTACACTAGATAAGAAGGGTGAAAACAGAGCTCACTTACTCACATGCCCTCAGCACCCACATAATACATAATGAGAAGAGACCTTGGTGCACATGTTTGGTTTAAAATGAATTGGAAGTTGAGTCTAGATTAAGAAGAAAAGGAAGAGGAAGGAGAGGGACATGCAGAAGCAACAGGCTGCTGACCTCCATGTAGGAGTACTGGCTTCCTCCCTGATCGTAGGAGCACATATTCTCCCTCCCTTGGTCTAGATGTACCTGTAGAGGATTCCAGGAGCACACAGGCCCTCTACGGATTTCCCTAGGGCCATTTGTAAGCATCTAAGCTTGTTAATTCAAAACAAATAGCAGATAAGCAAATGAGTCATCTGCATAAATATTTCTATGTGATCTGCACACTATTTTTCTGTGCCATGGCTTGTAACATGTTATCTCTATATGCTATAATCTAGCACATTATGATGCAATTATGTGTACACTCGAGGAGATCACTTTTGGTTCCTCTCATTTCCATAGCATCTCCCTGGAGGTCTCCCTGTGACTCAAGTCCCCATCAGGACCTGAATCAGCTTTGGTCCCATCAGCTTGTTCACTTTGCTCTGAGACATATCCCAAAGCATTTCCAGGACAAATCAAGAACTGACCAACCCTGCCAGGGTGTGATTCCAAGTTCTTATGACACAGCCTCGGTCGTGTCTCAGCTCTCCTCTCCCACTCTGCTCCTCAGAGGGCCACAGTCCACCCACCAGCCTGAGTAAGAATCTGGGAGGCTGTCTGGCTCCCGAGGAAAAACAAAACTAGAAAACAGGAAAGAGAAAGGGGGTGGGGGGAATCACCCACCTCCATCAGAAGAATGTCCTTCGAGCTTTGAGCTTGAACCTTCGGGTGCTGGACCTTCACTGCCACTGTCCGGCCATCATGAAGCACTGCCTTATGGACTTGGGCCAGGGAGGCTGCCCCCAGAGGGGTGTCGTCGAAGCTCAGGAACAAATCATGGATCTGTCAGGAATAGAAAGAGAACAGTAACTGAAAGGAAGGTGGTCTGATTCGGGAAAGGGTGAGCCAGAGCTGTTCGGTGTCCCAGAGCAGATTTACTGCTTATCAGTTACTTGTGTGGATCCTGGTTGACCTTTTGTTATGGTCAGGATCCATACCAGACATATGGACAGGACAGGCCACGACAGAAGACCATGTGGAGGGCATGCTTGCACAGGAGCACAGAGGACCTGTAACTCCCATCAAAGGCCAAAGAGATACTGTATCATTTGCCCATTTAATGATCCACTACTGGGTCTGCAGAACCTTCACACACAGATCATAAACATTAACAGAGCTGGGGCCGGAGCGGCATGACAGGCCAGATGGAAGATATTTCAATCCTACCAACCTGGAGAGCTCAGGGACCTTTAAACTGGAGGTTCCAGATCACGGCTGTCAATTGCCTTTGCCTGAGCAGCAGCCTCCAAATGGGTTTCTGAGCCACTGCCCGCCTGGCCACACCCTAGTAGGATCCCAGGGCTGCCAGACACCTAACATGAGTCTCTGGGGGTTTCCTTGCTTCTTCTGTGCCTCAGTTTCTTTCTGTGTAACACAGAAATCGCACTTACTCTTGCATCTTCTCCTATTTTCTTCCTCCCTTCCTTCTCTTTCAGAACCACCATACTGGTTCTTTCTGACTAGCTGCTTACCACGACATGGTCCAAATATCCTACTAGGTGGAAAGAGACCCTCCACAAACTTTCCTCAAGATTGGCAAAGGTTGTGGTTCAGGTCCTCTCCATTTCCTTAAGCCCCTGTATAGCTTCAGGGGTCCAGAAAGCCTGGATATTTTTGCACCAGTATTTTACAGTAACTAATCGCATGCCTCTGCTTCCCCACAGGCTCCTATTCCAGGCCAACTCAGTCTTCTTTCCCACCCCTTTCCTGCTTTTGTCCCCACCTTCAAACCTCACTGTCCTGGTCCTCAGCACTGCCCCTTTCTCTCCTCAAATCTGAGATACCCAAGGCCCCACAGCTACCGCCCCAATCCTGTTTGCCGGGGTATACCTATTAATCACACATCACCCGTCCACTAAGTTCCATTTTCCAACATTCTGCAGAAGCCAAGACCTGGCCATCAGAGAAGGGCTTCCCATGTTGGTCATGAGTGACAGCTCTCCAGTGAATAATTTCTCCCCATCATGGTGTCCAAATCTCCTTGTTCCCCCAACAGCCCACTCCTCTGTGAGTTCTGAGCTTCCTAAGGATGGGACTGTCTTGTGTTATCCACTTACTTACTCTGGGTCTCTCCACACAAGAACTTTGATCATGGACTTGTGCTGGGATGGGAGAACAGCGCAACCACCTTCCTCAGAAGCCCGTGTGCCAAGTGAGCTGGGGGCTTGCTACTCCGGCCACTGCTGTGACCCCTGCAACTAGTACAGGGGTGGGACTGGGCAGAGTCAAACAAGTGTCTGTTGAGTGGCTAAGTCCGGGATCTCTCCACCGGAGAACAGAATCAACCTGGTCTTCTCCTTGAAACCGCTCGGCCCTCCAGCTCCCACACTGCTACCAACACAAACATTCCAACGGATCGCTGTCCAGAATGGGGAAAGTATAAACCATGTCTGGGCTTTACCTGGGCAGAGCCCACCTGTTACTCCAAGGGACTGTCAGAGCCCTCAGCAGCCCCAGCCACTGTAATTGGCTCAGAAATAGACATGTGGCCCAACCAGTCCAATCAGACTCAATTTTTCTGTGTCCGTTTAAACTGTGGGAGAAGACATGCTTTCTACTGAACCTAAGAAGAAAAACACAACACCAGGCATGCCAAGTATCACAAAATAGAAACAAAGGAAGCAGAGCCAAGAAATGGAGAATAAATCCTGGTTACTTTTAGCCCTTTGACCTAACCATCCCTGAATACCTAGCCTATAGTTCCTTTTCTGTTTGCTTGCTTGCTTGCATAAGTCAATTTGAGCAAAGTTTTATGACAGAGGCAACCTAAGGGGCTCTGACTAACACCATATGTTCTCAAGTACGCATGAGATGGCAGAGAAAGACAGGCCCAGGACCCCTCAGAGACTCAGTGACTGTGGGTTTCAGCCCCTCAGTGACCTCTTGCTGGGACAAGGACCCGGGAACAGGATGAAACATATGTTACAGTATATCTGTTACTGCATACTGAGATCTACACAGACCCCTGGAGACACTAGTAATGCCCAGAGGACCACCAAGAAGACCATTTCTCAAGAAGGAGCTATGGACCTTGCCCAATCTTCCTACGGCCTCTTTCCCCAACCCTAAGCCTTTTCCAGCCCTGGAAATGTCACCTCCTTATCTGAGAAGGACAACCAGTTTCAAACCTGTGTCATTGCGAGGACACTGCAGAGTCATTGCAACCAAAGAGTGACATGGCATCTCTAGGGCTGTGTGACAAGAACAGCTGCCAAGAGCACCCCACAGGGAAGTGGAGGAAGGAAAGGGCTGAGGCAAGCAGATCCGAATCTCCAGGATGAGAGGAAGCCAGGCTCGCCATTCCACGTAGGGACAGGAAGCCCTCCCCGCTCCTGCCCCCATTGGGGGAATGGAGGAAGCCCCCAAGATACCACCTAACCCCAGCTGCTAACTCAGCACCTGAACCAACCCTAGCAGTAAGGGGTTAACCAAATTCTCAGTTTCACCAACAGAAGCAAAGGAGTCACAGAAGGCAAACCCCTGTCCCACCCTAAACCCCGGCATTCCTGCAGCTATCTTTCCTTCTCTAACTAGAAGTAACTCCTACACCCTCCCATGCTCACGCAAACACACAGACACACACACACAATAATTGATCACTAGTGGATGCTCCTAGCTGGCTTATAAAAAAAAAAAAAGGTAATTAAAGATCGGTACTGCAGCCTGTAATTAAATATGAATAAAGTATCTCTAAATGGAACTTTAATTCAAAGTGTTCAGTGAAAGACTTTATGCTGATAGATAGTAAGGAAAAATAGACCCTGTCCTGAAAGCAGAATTATACTCCCATGCAGCAGAAACAAATGCCACCCCTCCCTCCCAATCGCCAAGGACCTGCCTCATTCCCTAGCCCTCTCGGCAGAAAACCATTAGCAGAAACAAACTGCGGCGTTTTCAGCAATTAGATTCAAGCAGGGCCCTCGGCTGTCTCCAGTCCCTCATAGAAACTTGCCTCTCCTTCTACGGCTTGCTTTCCTGTTCTCTCTCTGTGTCTCTCCCCTCCCCCCCCCCACCTGTCCCCTGGGACTGGCAGCAAAATCAATTAAATAAAACAGCTGAATTTTAAAATGACTAGCTGTATGCTTTTTAATTACCATCAGCCTGAGATTCAAATATATTGATATGGTCATCTAGAAAAGAAAAAATTATCAGGGAAAAAGTTGTTCTGGCACTGTGCAAAGAGAAACAGAGAGAGAGAAAGACAGACAGACAGAACATGGGGGATGGTCTTTACGAGGAAAGACACTGGCCAGGCAAGAAGAAAAGCATCCTCCCGGGGCCTAGCCACTCAGTCCTCAGCTGTCTGCCTTGGGGAAAGGGGGTCCCAGGACCTGAAGACCAAGGCACACTGTGCCTATTCAGGCATATAGAGAGATTTCCAGTAAGTCAGGCCAGCAGGTTCCCAGAAAGCGAGGCCACTGGACATCTTTTCCAAAATACCACATGGAGTGGCTAAGCACTGGCCAAGAGCTTCATTTGGCCCAAAATAAGACAAGAGTCAGGGTACCTTGAAGAAGCTAGAAAGTTCTGCTTCAACTTAGTATCTTAGCCAGCCATGACACTGTCTGAAGGCCTGGGCAGCCTGAGGCCCCGACACTGGCTCAAGGTCACAGGTTAGGGCAGGGTGAGGATGGACTTTCTAATAAGGCCCAGCCTCAGATATCCCATCCCATGGACCCCATACTCAGTCACATCAGATCAATTTTAACCTCAGCAGTATCAGCATAACACATCTCCCAGGCCCTGGACAGCCTGTCTCAGACTGACTTAGACGCCAAGGCCAGGCAGTTCTCTAAGAGCTGGGGAGATGCCATGGGCGCCTGAGCAGACCAATGCAGCAGGGTTGTTGGTGAGAGGGAGAGGCAGGTTACCATGGCATCAGCAACGGAGAACATCTGGCTCTCTGTTGTGGAGCTGGCCCACCCCATACCTGGCTGGGTTCCAGCTGCCAGCCATTCAAACCTGATGGGCAAAGCTTCAGTCTATGCTAATGGAGCAGTTAGAATGAGCCTCAGCCTTAGGCAGTCAGGACGGCTCAAGCTAGCCAGGACTCTGCAAAATGCCATGAACAAAACAAACCAATGCACTCCTGCCACAATTCATCACTTCTGCCTGGACCCTATCCCCCACCTCTGCTCCTCTAAACCTCACTGACCTCCAAACCCCAGGTGCCATTCCACGGAGGCAGATTCCATTTGTGCAATTCCTGCCCCTTCCTCTAGAGCACATCCTGGTTTGTGACTCCCCAACCCCCACCTTCAAGGCCATGCCTCTGCCTTCTAAGGTCACTTTTGACAGCTATAGCAAATGAGTGGCTGCAGGGGCACTCTCACCCCCCTCTTCCCCGTGAAGGTTCTAAAATATGTTCCAAGTTTTTAAATGTTCTTCCCCTTGAGGAGTCTGTCCCGTTTCCCTTAAGTGTGAACTGGAATTCATGACCCACTCCTAAACTACAGAAACACTGCAATCAATCTCTCCCCCACTCTCCCTTCCTTTGTCCCCTTCCCCATCTTGGAGTTTTTTCAGGAGGGAACAGCTGTCCTTCAGTCATTCCCATGTCAAGGAGCCAGGCTTTCCGCACACAGGGAGACCCCTAGACACAGACTTCTGGTCCCAGACAGATCCTCCGGTGACCGCAGCCTCATGACAAATCCTGAGCATGACTGTTAGTGCAAAACGCCACCTGACTGGATTAAGTCCCGCAGAGGCACGTGGCAAAGCGTTCCTCTCTCTGGCTCTGTCTGTGCGGGTGTTCCCAGAGGAGGGTGACCTGAGGGGTCAGGAAAATGAGAAGATCTGTCCTCCACAGGGATGCCATCCATTTGGCTGAGGGTTCAGACAGAAACGGATCTTCCTTCTCCCTTCTGCAGTTGGGAACATGTCCTCCTCAGGCCCTGTACTTTAGAATCATGGGGATCCCAAGACTCCCTCAAGAAGCCTCCCCCGGGTTACACCTCTGGGTGACAAGGCCTTTGGCCACAGGTGGAAAACAGCTCAATGGTTGTCCAGCTCTGAGGCTTTCTGACAACAGCTGAGACTGGCTGCAGAATTCTACCCAGGTCTCCATCTCACAGGCAGCTTGTCTAGTTCTCATCCTCCATGATCACATGAGCAACCCCTCTAACGAATCCTCCCTTGCGTCTTTACCTCGACTGAAATCTACCCAATTGGTTCTGTCTCTGTGGAGAACCTTGATAACTTTGATCCAGAACCATCCCCTAAGCCACTCCTCAACTCCTGACACACAGAAACTTTAAGAAAAATGCTTATTGTTTTAAGGCGCTGGGTTTGGGACTAACTTTTTACGCTGCAACAGGCAAGCGAAATATCCAACCATACCCATGGCAGACATCACTAATCCATCTGGCATTTGTTGCTACTGTAGCCCAGTTGATGCCTTACAATCTCTCACCACACAGTGCTCTAGGCAGCCATTGCCAATGGAGCAGAGGCAATACACCATTCCTCCACCTAATGCAGACCTGTCGCATGACACAAGTCATGTTAGTGTTACGTCACTGAGCTAACAGAACAACGTCTTTCTGACCCTAAAGAGACTTCGGATTTAGTGCTTGCACAGCAGACAACACACCTGCACTCACTGAATCCTGAAGACCACACCCGGTGAGCTGAGGCAAGGAAACCACCAATATGGCCACAAAGACGGTGGGTGACCAAGAAGAGGACATGGCATCAAGGAGTCTCCCTCTGCACCTCTGCGTTCAATGTGAGACATCCCCACTTTCAGCTTCCTGCTCACAGCCACCACTAAGTCTAAGGAAAATCCCAACAGCAAGAACAGCTTGAGTATGTGGACCTCCATAGTCCTCAGCATGTCCTCTCTGGGGTTCTGAGGGATCACCCCGTCAGCTCTGCTAAGACCCTGGAATTGCTGTCACTGACCGGGAAGGAAGGGAGGAGCTGGCAGCAGACTCTGAGGTCAGCTTGGCAATATTTCTGAGAGGAGGCCATCCCAGTGCAACTCCTGCAGTCACTGATGACTCCACACCTACGCAGCCATCCCCCGGCTCGCCCAAAGAACTCCACACTCAGACCAAGCATCTTCCTTCTCTATTATTGCTTGCTCTTCTTTCTTTTCTGTTTTTGATTGGTTGGCTAGATTTTTACTGGTTTGGTTTGGTTTGGTTTCATTTTGAACACAAGATCTCAGGTAGCCGGGGCTGGTCCCAAACTCACTACTTAGCTGAAGATGACCTTAAACTTCTGATCTTCCTTTCCTCCCCCTTTCAAGTGCTGAGATTATAGGTGTACCACTTGTGCAGAGGACCAAACCCGGGGTTTCCTGCACACTAGGAGAGCATTCTATCAACTTGATCATTCTATCAAGCTTCTTTCTCCCTATAGAATGGTGGCAAACACCAAGAACACAGAGACAGGAACCCTCCATGATGGCGGTGAGCATGCCTCTGGGACATGTTCAAAGGCTGGTCAGGACACTCAGACCTGAGAGGCAGTGCACTGAGGAGATTCCAATACAAATGCTGATGAATATCCAGGTTTAAATCTTGATTCCATGATGTACCAGCTCACACAGGTCCCATACCCTTCTGCCTACCTTTTTCATCTATAAAATGTTTACTGGAGAAATGATTTTGTAGAGCTGATGTATGATGTCATCACCTAGCAGGTATAGATGGTACCTTAGACCCCCAACAACTGCAAAAGGAGTAGAGAGGAGGTACTGCACGATGGCCCCAGCCTTGAGAACACAGTGGTATCATGCACAGCATGGGACAGTCAGAGATGCTGGTCTCCACCCTACTGTGGCCAAGGTCTTCATTTGCCCAGAGGCTGCACTGGCCTCCTAAGCAACTCATCCACTTAGATCCCTATCTCCTCTGATCTACCCTCTACCACAAACACAACTGGATTGTGTTACTTCTCTCTGAGTAAATTCCCTCACTAGCTACCTATGGTCCAAATCCCCAGCAGAGCCACCAGGGCTGGGATATGCTTCTCCTTTTCAACCTCCTGCCTCTGTCCCAACCAAAAGGCTTTCCTAAACCCAGGTTACTCCTTCCTAGTCCTACAGGTCTTTGCACGAGGTATCCCCTCCACCTGGAAGGCTCACATTCCCCGACACATCCTTCACTGCTACCTCCTCTGAGAAACCTGCTGAATGCTCCTCAGAGCCCATGCACCCTCCTTGAGAACAGTGGCCATGGCTACACATTCGCCTCATGCTGTATTCCCTCAGTCTTCTCGTCCCCCCTGAACTAGAGGTTTCTGGGTTTGCCCATCACTATACACCAAATGGCTGACACAGAAGTATGCTCAGTACTTCCTAGGTGACTGTCTAAAGCGGAGATTAGCCTCCCTGTACTCATCATGGAAAAGGGACTTGGGACCTTCACACCGACCGAGGCAGCTGAAACTCCTCCCGAAAGTGACCACAGTTCCTTCAGGGGAGCCAAGGGAGCCTCCTTGGCACTGAGTATCTTAAGAACTGTGCCTCAAGAAACTCTATGGATTTTTTTATGTTAATAATGATTAATAAAAGGCAGATAAACACTCAGGGTGGCTGGCCAGCCTGGGAAGCCAGCCCATTAGAGCTGTCATTCATTAGTGGGCGGGGAGGGGCAGTCCAATCAGATCTCCTCAGCTTAAGCAAACCTTCTGTAAATTGGAGGCTGCAGGCACTGACATTTGATAAATTATTCTTCATAATCCACCATTGCCTGTCATAAATCTAATCCTTCAACTTTCCCCATCTTAATAACTCCTACAGCCTTCGAGGGTGTCTGCCTGTGACAGAGGTCTCTGAGATGAGAGACCAGAGATCCTGGATAAGGAAGATTATGAAATCATGACACTCCTCCCAGCCCCCAGCAGGGCACAGCCAGAGCCGGTGCCCCCCTGGATAAACAGAGCACATGCAATGAGCCCCTTTTGCAGCTGCAGTGCACCTGGGCAAGCTAAGTGTTCTCGTTCTGCCACAGAGCCGAGATGTAGTCCCAATACAGAGGACCAGAAGTCTGGAACTTTCTGCCTTCCAGTGCCAGCTGGCACACAAAAGGCCTTTCCACCTCCTTGATTCTGAACCTAGGTATGCCCAAGAGAGGATCATGATAACTTAGCTTCTCAGGAACGGGACGTTCAAATCAACCACAGGTAACACATTATATTGTCATATTGCATAATGTTTGGTGTCCTCAAAGCACCCTTACCTAATTCTTCACTCCCTCTGGAGATTAGCTAGAGGAGCTATTACCAACATATTCACCAAAAGTCATTATTCTTTTACATGTAAAACAAGAATTTCCTAAATGACTAACATGTGCAGGGCACTGTGGTTGCTCCTGAGGTCTTGAGGGAGAGTAAGTACAAAATGAATCCAGCCACCATCTGCTGAAGTCACCAGCAGAACATAAAGGAAAGTGGGGGCAGATAAGAATTTATCAACTCATCACAAATGAAGAGAGCAATGCCTGGTCCTTGTAAGCACTGTGAAGGGAGAGGAGCAAAGAGCCAGTGCTCACTGAACTAGAAATGGCAGGAGCTTCTCTGAGAACGTAACCAGACCTGAAGACTAAGGAGTCAGCTCAGTTGCTAGTGGAGAGAAAGAACAGCCTTCCAAGAGAGAGAACTACAAAGTGAGCAATGGCACACAGTGACAAGAGCCAACGATCTGATGGCAAGTCACTCCCAATACAAAATCCAGACCAACTGAGGTTTCCTGGCCCCTCACCACAAGGAAAAGGTCCTCCTCTACAGCTCCTGATCACAAGAGAGTAAGCCTGGTATTCTGTGCAGCTCATGAAGATTGAAACCTAACAGGCTCAGCTTCACAAACCCCACAGGCCTTCTCCACCCATCTTCAGATGTCCCTAGGCTCAAAACAAGAGAGGGTGTAGTCTTCGAAGTATGATGTCCTTTGCTTGTGGGTACACTTACAGTTTGCTCTTGGGCCAGGCTTCCTGAGCTTTGGGAAGCCTGCTTAAGCTAAGCTCCCATACCTCAGAGCCAGAGCAATGAATCCAGAACATGCGTGCAGCAAGGAGTTTTCTAGACTCACTTTCCATGTGAAGATGCAGGGCCCAGGAATCTAAAAGGCCTAGAGAAACTCAATTCTAGCAGATCTACTAAGGGCCACAGGAAGGAAAGCACACCACAGCTACAGGGCTGGGAAGATGGCCCCCTGGGTACAGTATTTTCTGAACAAGTAAAAGGACCTGATGAGTTTGGATCCCCAGCACCTACTAAAAAGCTGGGCAACGGCATGTGCAGATGTGCAGACGGTTGGAACAACAACCAATCTAACCAAATCAGCCAGCTGCTCAGTGAGAATCCTGTCTCAAAAAAGTACACGGCCTTTGATTCCAGCACTCAGGAGGTAAAAGTAGGTGGATCTTTAAGTTTGAGGCTAGCCTGGTCTACAGAGCAAATTCCAGGCCAGCCAGAGCTACACAGAGAAACCACAACTTTTATTAAAAAGGTAGAGAGAGATAGATGAAGCCACGTAATGTTGACCTTTGCCCTCTACATACAAGTTCATATGTACACACACACATACACACAATAGTTGTAGGGTAGGTGACCTCCCTGCCAACTTGCTAATGGCATACCCATTCACACATCTGCACACTCCCCTTATACCAGGCAGAATTGAACAAAGAGACTACAACCTGTAAAAGTCAAAATATGGACTTTCGGGTCCTAGGGTAGGCAGAAAAAAGGTAGTCTATGTTCCCATCCCAAAAGCGGGAAATGTGATGTTACATGGCAGAAAAGACTGTATAGGTAAGATGAGGTGAGAGATCATGAGGTGAGAAGAGCAGCCAGGACCCAATGTCACAACAGCTCAGTGGGTACAGGCACTTGCTACCAAGCCAGATGACTTAATATAAATCCCCAGGTTCCACATCCTGAAAGGAGAGAACCAACTCCCATACGTTGTACTCTGACCTCCACATGTGTACACACACACACACACAATGTAATTTAAAAAATAATGTGAGAGAGAAGAGGAAGTGAGACTATAACCCTGTGGCAGAGGGCTTGCCAAACATGCATGAGGCCCTGGATTCAATCCCCAGTACTGAAGAAAAAAGGAAATAGAAGAAAAGGGGGAAGAGGGGGAAAGAGGAGAGGATGGAGGAGTGCTTATGGGTCAGATTTAAAGAGAGGAACGGAGGTGAGAGGCTGAGATTCGAAGATGCTGTTCTTTCACTAGAGGAAGGGGCCATAAGCCAAGATATGTAGCCAGCTTCCAAAAGCTACAAAAGGACAAGAAAGAGTCCCCCTAGGGTCTCCAGAAGGAATGTGCCTTGGCCAACATCTTGATTTTAGGATTTCTACCCGGCAAAGCAGAAGTACAATTAAGCAGGTGTTGACTGAAACCACTAAATGTGCAGACTTGTTACCACAGCAGCAGGAATCTCATGCAGGCCATTTTCAGTATCTGCTGACCCCTGGCACACAGTATGAGCTCCAAAGTATAAAGCAGTTCTTAGCCTTTTGTCACATTGCCCAGGACAAAGGTGTACCAGAAAGCTGGGACAACACCAGGGCAACATGGGCTAAACATGGATCCCATGAAATGGATCCAGGACGGGATGCCAGAGCTTTCTTGACACCCATGACATAGAGGACCAGCTCACTTCCCCTCCCAGGGCGTAGGGTCTTCTATTGCCAGCTGTTTCCTCAGGTTGCCCCTTCCCAACCCCTGGGCCAAGGCCAAGCCCATGGGGCTTCGGCGGCGTCCACCACCACCACCCCAACTTTGCAGGAGGCCCACTATCTCTGCAGCTTCTCAGGTAATCAGCAGTCACCAAACTCAGGTCCTAACAGAGAGCTCCACAGCCCCCACAAGCCTTCTGTCACATGACTGCACCGCTGACAGGCAGGCTCTCTGGCTATTGTTAGGAGTCTCTCCTTCCACACACCTGACTACAGGGAAACACCCCAAAGTTTTCATGGCACCAGCATGCTACTGTGTTGTTCCAACTTAAATATCCAGAATCCCGACACATATGTTTGTGAACAGCCCTCCGTAGTCCAGAGGAAAACTTGGGTGCCATTCCTCAGGCATCATCCACCTTTTCTGAGACACAGTCTCTCACTGGTCTGACACTCGCCATTTAAGTATCCTTGGCAAGTGTTCAGGATACAGGCTGTATCCTGTAGACTGGCTGGCCAGGGAGCACCAGTGATACACCTGTGTCTGCCTCCCTAGAGCTGGGATTACAAGCACACTACACCTCACTATTTACCTGCGTTCTGGGTGTTATACTCACATCCTCATACTTGCAAGCAAGCAATGTACTGACTGAGCAGTCTCCTCAGGCCCCTCTTGAGCATCCATTCCTACATGAACCCAGGGCCACTCAGACCCTCACTACTGGTTTCTTCCCTACAGATAGGAAGCAACTGTAAATTCCAGTGCTATAGGAGACTCTCCCTCAGGTGGCCAACTGACACCAATGCTGTGCCTTTCAGCATTGGACTCAGTACTGAGGTTCCCACTGTCAACCCTGAGAGTAGATCCTAGTGCCTTCCTCTCCCGCAACGCCCACACTCTCCCACTTTTAATTCAGTCACCAAGTATGCCCACCCAACCTCTCCTGCTTCCCAGCCATGATCCAACCAACATCACCTCTTGCCTGGATGATCATAAGAGAGACTTAGCTGGTCTCCCAGACACTTCTGTAGACCAACTACCACACATTAAACCATGCTGTGCTCTTCATGGGGCCAACGAAGGGCTGCCAGCCTCAGATCTCCCTAACACACCCAGCTCACTTCTTGAGTCCCTGCCTGCAGTCACCACCTCTTTCTTGTCCCTGACCAGGTTGTTGGTGCCCTGAGGCCTCTGGCATTTCAGTTGTACATCACATCATTCTGTCCCTTAACTACCCTTGGATAACAACTTCCAAGCAGCCCAGCTTCACCTCCTGAGCCTACTCTCCAGAACACTGTGTTTCTCCTTGTGACACTTATGCAAGTGTCATTGAAATTTTATTGTTGTGATCCCAAAACCTGAGTTCTCTCATGGAAGCTTGCTCAACTGTATAACACAGGGCCACACATCAGAAGTTCCAGGTGAGGAGTCAGGGAGTGCTAAGCAGTAACAGAACACCCACACAGAAACAACAAACTCCAGTGCCCAGCCTTGGACACCTGAGCTGTGCACACTCAGAGACACTGTCCTCCTGCTTTCTCTCAATACCACATACCTCCCTTCCGTGACCCCTCCAAGGTGACAGCCTGTCCCGCCTCGGTTGTCAGCCAGCTCAGCCATGTCACCCGTGTACGGATGCTCCAAAGCCTCTTGCTCATTCTCCTCTCTACGCCACATCCCGCTCTCTCCCTCCTCCGGAAAGCCCTAGCTCAGCCCTCTCTACACACTCCTGGGGGATCAGAAGCTCAGGGGAACTCTCTCCCACTCCATGATGGCCTTATATTGTGGCATGTCACTACCATGTCTAGTTCCCTGAAGTGTCAGCTCTCAGAGATGTCAGGATGGCTGCAAAGCCAAAGAGCTAGGCAACCCCAGCAGCTCATAAAGTCGCTACTCTGACTCTCACCCATGCACACAACCATGGAAACATGTGCAGCCACTGTAGGACACAAGGGTGAAAGCAGACCTCCACTGTCATCATGCTGCTGACTTCAGGAAGTCGCTTTACCTTTTCTTGGTCTTCATTCTTACATTACAAAAGGAGAATGTTAGAAGATTCACTGGCCTTACCAATTCCATGACGTAATCCTTTCCTTCCAACTTAAAATTTCCAAACTATATTCAAGGATCCACAGCAACCATAGTCAACAAGCATGTATACGCAAGCCTGGAACTCTACAGATTCAGGCTACACACCTGGTTAAAGGTGTGTGCACACAGGCACATAAACTGACACATAAGCGTATGTACCTATGCAAACACACATGCATACTCAAGTCTGGTTCTCCATCTGGAGTCAGGCTACCTTCCTGGTTAGAGATGAACACACAAATATACAAACACACACACATATACATGTAAACAGATTCGCAATGCACATGTATAAATACAGATATCTGCATGTGTGTACACACAGACATGTTTATACAGACACATGTACAATATACGTGTATACAAAAACAAATGTGTGTACTTGCACATTTACACATAGACATACCTACAAACATATGCACATGGTGCATACATTCAACCATGCATACACACAAATACATACCTACATATGTACATACATACACGTACATGTTTATGTATGCATGTACATGCACAAAAATTCACATATACAAGGACACACTCCTTCTCTTCCCGATATACAGGCACCAGGGAGGGGCTCTCTTTAAAGCAGAGTCTCCCCAGAATGTATCACCATAGAGGCTAGGAAATGGAATTGTTCCCGAAGCTCCATGAATGAAGCAGCAGGCCCACCTGGCTGATTCATAATCAGCATAAAAAATTGATTAGCCCTTTCCAGATTAAACATTATTGTTTCAGCAATGAACATAAATTAGCCAGACATGGAGAACACACCTCCCTCTGCTGCCCAAGGGCAGCATCAGGAAGAAAGCCGGTGGGGAGAAACAGTGATGGGGGCTCTTCCTGGAAGAGCACATCCCCGCCACCACAGCTTGCAAGCACAGGACACCACTTCTCCAGAGGAACACACAAGAGCCTGACTATCTGTCCTTGAACTCCCTGGGGCCACTGCTTAGCCTTTAGCTGACTGGCTCTTGAGGTAACAGGACCAAGGGCAGCTTGGCATTTCAGGCAAGATGGCAGACCCAGGTGAGATCAAAGCAAGGAGAAAAGCATCATGGGCAGAGTGGGTGCTGGCTCAGTCCAGCCTCACCAGCTCATCAGCATGACCTTGAACCAGGCACAACTCTTCTTAGGGGCAGCCTGTGTAACTAAAGTGGGCGTGTCTCTGGAGTCACATGCCCACCAAGTTCATCTGCCCAGTCCCTGGCACATTCACTAATGTGTGACCCTCAGTCATCCAATGTTTCTATATTTGGATGCACTTTCCACAACTAAGAACACTGGAGTAAAGGATCCTACACACACACACCTTGCTAAGCTGCTCTGGGACTAAATGGGACCAACCCCATGCTTGAAAATACCCACTGTCCATTTCAGACAGAAGAAGCACTTCATAAACAGTAGTAGCAGTAGCAGCAGCAATAGCAGTCCCTCATCTGCCTGCCCACCTTCTTCTTAGAAATCACAGGAAAGCAGTACCCTGCCAGGACCTTTGTGGAAAGCACAGGGCTCCTACACAGGAAACTGGAGAATGCAGGAGTCAGGAGCCAAGACTTTCCCCTTGCTCTGGATGTGTGGCACCATCTCCCACTTACTTCACAGGACTAAGCCCCCTCTGCCCACAAGGGCAGCCGGTTTAAGAGTGTAGCATCACCAGCTGCCTCCTCTTCTCTCTGCCACATGACCACTTTCCACATGGCAACCTCTGAGCATCCTCAGACTCTCTTGAAGGTTTGTCCTGGAGCCCAAAATTGAGATGCATATCCACCACGCAGCAAGCACTTGGTCCATGCTGGCAGCCATGTTCGCTGATAGACTGGCAGAGCCTACCTCACCTCCCAGCCCTCTCTTCTTGAACCATCACCAACAACAAGGCCACCTCTGGTTCACGAGGAGACAAGAAGATGTCAAGGCCAATCACCAGCACTGCCCTGGGCCCAGCAGCCTGCAGGGCCATTCCCTTTCTTGCTACCTAGGTGAGGGAGGCCACTGGCTCTGTTCTGGGAGACGGGGATGCTGCAGCCCCCCTGACAGCTCCGGAGGGCCCAGGGACAGCTGTCAGCATGACCATACCATCTGTCCTCCACTCCTGCCCAGCTGGTGGCACTCACACTCTGAGATCTAGAGGTTGGCAGGAGGAAGGAACAGCAATCCTGCCCCACTCCATAGACCCTCCCCATATGGCTCTGCACAGCTCCCTTCTATGGGTCCTTCACTGTTGGCTCTCTGCCTAAAGCATCTTCAGAGCGGTCACAGGCTTTGCATGCACACGTGCCTGGTCAAGGACTCCTCTCTCTTCTCTGTCTCTGTGTGTCTCTCTCCCTTTGATTTTACTTGTGGCTATAGCCCCCACTAATGGCTCAGGGCCTCTGATTCTTCGACTAGGAAGTATGAATATGAGGATGCCTCCTTGACAGGGTCTAGAATGACTTAGGAGACAAATCTGGGTGTGTCTGGTTGAACTGATTGAGTTGTAAGAAGATTCACCCTGATGGGCAGCCCCTTTACAAGGGAGGAGGTCTTGAGCAGAATGAAAAGGAAAAATCAAGCTGAGCACAAACACCTGTCTCACGCTGCCCCGTGACCACAGCTGCAGTGTGCCTCACACGCTTGTTGCTGTGACTTCTTTCCCACAGTGGCCTATGCCAGTGGACACTTCTCAACCCTGTGGAACTCCTGACAAGGCCGAGTTAAGAGCCCTGATCTGAGACATTACAGAGCGAAACAGAGTGGGCTCATTTCTCTCCTGTGGGCATGGCCAAGGGCAGCTGGTCGTGGAGAAAAATCAGCCGTAGTGAGGATGACTTGCAGAGAGAAACTGAGTTCGGGAAGACTGCACCAAGGCCCACCTCTACCCCTCTCCAGGTCTGTGCTCCACCACTACCACCCCCACCCCAAATTTCAGCATGTATGTTAAGACCCTTGAGTTGCAATGAGCTAAGTTAGATGAGGTCATTCACATTACAACAAGGTGGGCCTTTGGTCTAATAACAAGTATCCTTATAAAAAGGCCAAGTGACAAAGAAGTCCAAGTTCAGGCCATGTAAACTGCAAACCAACTCCAGATATTGGCAGCAGCTGGCAGGCACTAGATAAGGAAGAGAAGGCCCTCCCCAAATCCTGCAGCGGGGAGGAGGTAGCCCAGGCCTAGCTCCACCTCTAATTCCCTGAAACCAGGAGAGAGCAAGTCTGTCTTTTCAAGGCCCCTGCCTGGGCAGACAGTTGCTGAAGCTCTTACAAAAACAAAAGAGATGTCTCTTCTCAAACCATGAACTACAGCCTGAGGAGGGGGGTGAAAACCCATGATCATCTGGCACAGGGGAGATGCCTACCCCTAAACACCAAGGATTCCAGGGTCCCGGGGGATGGGTGAATGCAAATATATTTTCTTTGAAGTCCACAGAAAACCATAAGGCCTCAAGGGAGGAGTGGAAGCTTCTTGGGACCTGGGGTCCAGCCTGATTGTTCAGGACCAGCCACCCAGGAGACACTAAACTTCCACCCGAGACCATTACAGTCCAGGAAGAAGATTACAAGAGTAGGGACACATAGCCTCAACTCCCCTTTCTACTACCAGATAAGCCTCTTCAGGTAAGTTTCCTTGCTTAGGATATGCAGGGTTGAACCAGAAGGTTTCTAAACCCTTATGGTGCTTTGAAAGAAAATGGCCCCCATAGGCTCATAGGAAAGTGTCACTATTAGGAGGTGTGGTCTAGTGGAAGGAAATGTGTTACTGGGGGAGGGCTCTGAAGTTTAAGAAGCTCAAGCCAGGTCTAGTGGCTCACTGTCTCTTCCTGCTGCTGTGGAGCCAGTCGTAGAACACTTAGCTCCTCGCCAGCACCATGTCTGCCTTCATGCCACCATGCTTCCTGCCATGAACTAAAACCCTGAAGTGTAAGCCAGCCCCCAGTTAAATGTGTTCCTCTATAACTGTTTCCGTGGACATGGTATCTCTTCACGATAGAAATCCAAACTAAGATGGTCCTTATGACCCATAAGCCTGGGTTATTATGGGTTGCTTCTGCCTAATGCACTTGCTTATGGACACGCAGGTTGAAAGGAAAGAGCTATTTGTCAAATCCCAGAAAGACCCGGAACTAGGAGCTTCCTGCATATGCTATGAGAGCTCGATACATCAGAAACACAGCTGACAGTTCCTGGCATTTCCTCTACGGCAGGCCCTGTGCTCCAGATGGCTGTGTCTTTTTTTCTAATTGACATGTACTAATTGTGCATACTTATGAGGGCACAGAGATTTTGATACACACATACAACAGGTAATGATCAAATCAAAACAGCCAGCAGATCCATCACCTGGAACAGTCACTGTTTCTTTAGGCTGAGAACATTTGCCTCTTCTCTTCTATTCTGAAATATACGGTATAATACTGCAAACTGTAGTCACCCTCTCACCCTCCTCCCCTCCCAAACAGTGTCTTTTCCTCCTATCAAACTGCAACTCCACACCCATTGCCCAACCTCTCCATCTCCCAACCTCCTCACTACCCTTCTCAACCCCTACCGATTACTCTATTGGCTGCTTGTAGGCAGTAAACTTCTTCAGAGTCCATATATGAAAGAAAACATGCCAGTATTTGCCCCTTAGCACCTGGCTCATTTCACCCAACACAGTGATCTCACAATGATATGTTGTTGCAATCTCGTTCTTTTTTGTGGCTGGATAATCCCCTCTCTTGTGTATGCATCACATTTTCTTTTGAGCACTTAGATGGGTACCATATCTTGGCTATCATGAATACTGCATGACCATACAGATGTCTCTTTGCACGCTGATTTCTTTAGAGATGGATCCAACAGTAAGACTACTGAAACCTACAGCAGTCTGATCCAAGCTTCCTGAGGAACCTCCACGTGGTTTTCCACAGTAGACCAAAAAGTGCAGGAGAGGCAGGGAGTGGTGCTGCACACCAATTATCCCAAAACTTTGGAGAACCCGCAAGTCTAGTCTATGTAGCGAGTTCCAGGCAAACCAGGGCTACACCACAAGATCCTATCTCAAAAGAAAAAAAAATAGTTTGCAAAATTCCCTGTTCTCTATATCCTTGTCTTTTTTGCTAAAAGCCATTTTAATCGGTATGAGATGTCTCATTTTCAGGAGGTGGGCTGTGAAGAAGTTGAGGGTTGAGACAGGGTTTTTGCTATGTATCCCAGACTACTCTTGAACTCACTGTGTGTCTCAGGCTAGACTCCAACTTGCAGGAATCCTCTTGTCTTGACCTCCTGCTGGGCTTACAGGTGGAGACCACCAGTGTCAGTTCATGTGACTTAGATGTACATCTCCCTGATTAACAATGTTGAATGGTTTCCTCAAATACTCATTAGCCACGCATATGTCTTTTTTTGAGAACATCGGCCTTTTTTTTTTTTTTTTTTTGGTTTTTGGTTTTTTGAGACAGGGTTTCTACAGAGACAGCCTTGGCTGTCCTGGACTCACTCAAACTCACAGAAATCCATGTGCTGCTGCCTCCCAAAGTGCTGGGATTACAGGTGTGCACCACCACTCCCGGCTGGCCTATTTCGTGTTCTTTGCTTTCGTTGGTTTTTGAGACAGAGTCTCACTATGTAGCTAGCCTAGAACTCACTATGTGGAGCAGGCTGGCCTGGAACTCATAGAGATCTTCCTGCCTCTGCCTCTCAAGTGCTGTGATTAAGGGAAGACTCCATCACATGTAATTCTTTTTTTTTTAATAATTTATTTATTTTTCTATTAATCACAGGTTATCACATGTAATTCTTAATGAGTCATTTCTTTTTCTATTGGGGAGGGTATATGATTTTTTTCACTTTGTTTTGTCTCTGATAAACCATGGATATTATTACTTTGTTGAAGAGAGAGCTTACAGATATTTCCTCCCACTCTGCAGGTTGTCTCTTCAATCTGTTGACTGTTTTCTACATAGAAGCCTTTTCATTCTGTTGGTCTAGTTTTGTTCTTGTCTACATTTCTAAGATCTTACCTAAAACATCACTGCTGAGGCAAAGGTCACAAAGCGTTCCAATATGGCTTATGTCTTTCAGTCCTTATCACAGCCCTATTAATACACAGGTTCTCTGATCACTCCTGTCTACAGATGAGCAAACAAAGGCTACAAGGATCACACCAAGGATGACAGAGAGTGTGTGGAACTCAAGCAGGACTCCAGTAACAAGTCAGACAGAAGCTCTGCTCACCGAACAATCCTTTGCTAAGGTTTTTTTTTTAATGCAAGCTCTGTGAGGTGCCCTGAGTGAACCCCAACCTGCCCTATGAGACCATTAAGCCAGCACGGAGACAACCAGATGACCGACCAGGCAAAGCACAGGACTTGAGACCCAGTCACGTGCTTCCTATCCACAAAAGAGTCCATCTAACCTACCTGGGGAGGTCAGTGAGGACTTCAAGGAAACAGAAGCAACCCAATTCTAGAATTCTGTTGAACAACATTTATTAACACTTGCTGCATAATCAAGTCCAAGTTGGGCATCATAAGAGGATTCAATACTGGAAAGTGACCAATTACAAGTACCAGAAAGGACCACTGATCCTAACTAGGGGACCTGAGGGAACCACAGAAGAAAACGTCACAGGAAGCTGCCCCTCAGGACCCCACCTGGAATAGTGGCTACCCTGTGGCAGGTAGGTGATGGTGTTTAGACGCAGGGTTCAAAAAATGAGAACAAGTCCAATGAGCACATAGGGGAAATGCAGATGGAATGAAACAGTACAGATGCAGGAGACCGCTCAGCAGTGAAGAGCACTGGCTAATCCTGCAGGAGAGGACCCGGGTTCAGTTCCTAGCACTTTATGGTGGCTCTCAACTGTCTGTAACCCAGTTCAGGGGATCTGACTCTGCCCTCTGACCACTGTGGGTCCCCATGGTACACATACATGCATGTAGATTAACGACTCGTATACATAAAATAAATAAGCCTAAGAATAAGAAGACAGAGGAGCCCTGGAACAGCCGGGCTGGAGAGGCTGCAAGGCTGAGAGGTTCTGGCAGCCCCTGCTCTTCTCACTGTGGGGCTTTCTTCAGACACAGAGCCACATGACAACAGACATACATGACTCATGGAGAAGTTACAAAAACCAGGGCATGGTTGTGCACGCCTTTAAACCCAACACTCAGAGGCAGAGGCAGGTGGATCTCTACAAGTTCGAGGCCAGCCTGGTCTGCAGAATGAATTCCAGGACAGCCAGAACTACATACTGCCTCAAACATTAAAAAAAAAAAAAATTAAGTTATCATAATTAGAGGGAAGGTGCCTCTAGACCAGAGCAGAAATTGAGCATGGAAAGGTAAACAGGCTGAGCAAGGGCAGAGCTAGAAAATGCCTCCCAGTCTGGAGCAGAGACTTAGTAAGCAGAGAGAGGAGCAGATTAAGGAAGCCAGGACTAGGGTCAGTGGCATCAAAAAAGGACCAGCCAGGCCGTGTGGCCATGGCCTTGCCTCGCCTCTCCTCCAGTGACTAATGGCAGGCCATCCATTGTGGCTGACATTAATGCTTCCCGCCATCCGTCTCCTACTCACTAAATTACCATTTTATGGCCAAAATCTTTCTCTCTCATAATTGATAAGAATCTCCTTTTGATGTTTGGCATTATTGGGGGAAAATGTTTTTTATCCTTCATTATGTTTTTAATATAAATGTATTTTTTTATTGAGATCTGCTGGGAAGGCAGGATGAGGACAAGCCAGGAGGAGGGGTATTCCTCCTCCCCGCTCACCCGCTTCCTCCTACCAGCTGCATGGCTACCAGAGCCTTCTGTTCCAGTCCTAGAACACTCACTTGGTGGCCTTCTTAGAGACAATCTGGGGACACAAGCCAGGTGCCAGGACAAACAACGGTAGCATTCAGGCCAGAAGAAGCAAGTCAAAGGACAGCTGAAGCCAACAAAGTGATCCTATTGACTGCAGGCCAGTGAAGCAAGCTGAGACGTGAGAGCAGGCAAGCGGACCTCATCAGGCCCCTGCCAGAGTAAGAGCAGCGGGACCAAGGGGACAAGGGCCCCTAAGAGCAAAGACTCCTCCACCCCCCGTGCCCCCCCACCAAGGGCTGACACTAAACCTGCACTGGAGGAGCTCAATAAATACATATGTATTAACAGGACAGGGAGCAGCAGACAGATGAACCCAGCATCCTAACACTCCACCTGTGCTCACCCACAGCAAGCCCACCGTCAACAGAATCTACAGAAAAGGAAATGGGAAACTGTAACCCAAGCCCACAAAACTAATTAGCCAACAGGGAGTTTGGCTCCTGTCCCTCAGTTCAATACAGACATCGAGTGTCATGTGAAAGCAAGACTGAGAGTACAAACACACAGCTCCCCTCAAGGGCCACATGGAGGATTGAGGTGGTTTGTCTATGTGCCATCCTGGCTGGGCCACCAAGCCCAGATAGTACAGTGAATGTTACTCTAGACGGATTTTCTGCTTTTTGCCTCTGCCCAGTGCTGAGGTCAAAGCCAGGGCCTTGAGAAAGCTAGGCAAGCACTCTTCCACTGAGCTACACTGGAAATCCCAAACCCACCCTTGGTTTTTAAGACATCATCTCACTATGTAGACCAGGCTGGTCTCCAAACCTCAGTCCCCCTGTCTCTACCTCCATAGCACTGGGATTACAGACCTTCCCATCCAATTTATTAGTAAAACAGGTTGCCTTCCACATGTGAGTGGGCCTCATGCAGTTAGATATCCCTGAAGCAAGACGGATTTCTGCCAGCACGTTTGAACCTGAACTCCAGCATGGGCTCTTACTAGGATTCTGGCAGGTCCACCCTATCTATTTGGAACTTGCTAGCCTCTACAATCACATAATCCAATTTTTATAAAACAACATATCTTTCTACATACTTATATGCATGCATACATAGAAAGATACACATAACCCTATCTCATGAGTTCAGTTTCTCTGGGTGACCCACGGTAACACAGGAATGAAAATGTTCCCAGCCTTGGCAAAAGGTACTAGCCTGGAGGAAAGGCTGCCTACAGAAGACATTTTGTCCCACTTCTTACCAAGGTTCCCCTGAGCCAGGAGCACTCCTGTCTGCTCCCCTGCCCGAGCTAACCCTTCTCCTACACCCCCTTCCTTCAGGTCTTTGTTCTGGCTGGTCCTTGTATACCCCACAGTGTTGTCTTTCTGGCCAGGACCACCAACGGTTTTTGGGTTTTCGAGACAGGGTTTCTCTGTGTAACAGGCCTGGCTGACCTGGAACTCATTTTGTAGACCAGGCTGGCCTTGAATTCACAGAGATCTACCCGCCTCTGCCTCCCTAAGTGCTGGGATTACAGGCATGCACCACGGCGCTGGGCTAGCAACTGACATCTTTGGGGCAGAAGTTTCTTACCTTTTCTGAACTTTTGATTTGAACCAGAGCAAAACATGACAAACAAATCATCCCCCCCTGTGGGTTCATATAAAAAATTGGGTGCATCTGGGGGTCTTTTCTGAAACTGATGTTCCAACCAAGGACCATTCATGGATATAACCTAGAACCACTGCTCAGATGTAGTCCATGGCAGCTTAGTCTCCAAGTGAGTTCCCTAGTAAGGGGAACAGGGGCTGTCTCTGACATGAACTCAGTGGCTAGCTCTTTGACTGCCTCCCTCTGCCAGTCCACAGAGGAGGACAATGCAGCCAGTTCTGATGAGACCAGATAGCTAGGGTCAGATCGAAGGGGAGGAGGATCCCCCCTATCCGTGGACTTGGAGAGGGGCATGGGAAGAGATGAGGGAGGAAGGGTGATATTGAGAGGGGATGAAGGAGAGGGCTACAGCTGGGATACAGAGTGAATAAACTGTAATTAATATAAAAAATAAAAATTTAATTTAAAAAAAATGGGTGCATCTACTGGTACAATGGCAACCCCATATTTCTTCTGAATCTCCATAGAAACTCCAGTCATGTGTTCTGCCAACAACACTAAATACCTGCAACATATAGCACTCATGAAAAAATAATGCACTCATCCCTGGCAACTATGGGAAACCACAAAATAAAGCTAATTCTATATCCCTGCACCCCTGGTAGGTGAGTTCAATGGCAAAAGACTAACATAAACATGTTTCAGAGGGCACAAACCATACAGGTGCTCTTCCTTAACAAAGGCTCAAGTCTCCAGACTAAAGTCTAGCCAGCGACCTCATTCACTTTAGTTTCTCAAACGTTTTAGAGGCGAATATCTTATCCAGCACGAGTATATTCCATGACAATAACAAAACTCCATCCGTCCTTTCTCTTTTGCTTGCTCTGCTGTCTTTTCCTTTTTATTCAACATAGTCTCACTTATACACCCCAGGCTGGCCTCAAACTCATGATCCTTGGCCTCTGGAGAGCTAGGATTATGGATGTCCATACTGTGTCTACATGCTGGGGTCATTTGTTGAGGTGTGTTGCATCCTGACTCACTTGTGTTCGTGGGCAGACATGTGCAGGTATGTATCTTAGTCAAAGATGGCTGTGCCAAACGTAGCTGACGACCATTATGATCACTTCTTGTCCCACTGTCCCTAAACTCTTTTCCACCTTACCTGTCCACTTATCAAAGATAATCACATCTGTGGGGCATGGTGGCACACACAGTTAATCCCAGCACTCAGGAGGCAGAGGCAGGCAGAGCTCTGTGAGTTCGAGACCAGCCTGGTCAACATAGTGAGTTCAGCCAGGGCTACACAGGTAAAGCTTGTCTCGAGAAACAAAACAAACAAACAAAAATCACTGCATTACTGAGAAAATCAGGCTCGTCTCTTGATGCCCCTTGCCTTCTCCACTCTCTATATGTCAGTCCCTCGAGCCCTCCTTTGCCCAGGCCCCCCCTCCAATTCATTCACTCCCTTGGACTCACATTCTGAAATAAACATTGTAGGCCCTTCAAAACTCAGCCTTGGGGCTGGAGAGGTAGCTCAGAGGTTAAGAGCACTGGCTGCTCTTGCAGAGGCCCTGAATTCAATTCCCAACAACCACATGTTGGCTCATAACCATCTATAATAAGACCTGATGCCCTCTTCTAGCCTGCTGACATATATGCAGGGAGAACAGTGTATACATAATAAATAAATAAATAAATAAATAAATAAATAAATAAATAAATAAATAAATAAATAAATAAAAAGGAAAAAGAAGGCCTCAGCCTTGGCTCCTAAACACTGCGGTCCAGTCAACAAGGCTTGGTTGGCTTTTGCCTCTCTAAACACTACATCTTCGCTGAGCCTATCTCATCCATCAGGGAGCCCCCTCCTCCCATCCTTAAAGAACCTGGGTGAAATGCCATGGGTTTCAGGAAGTCCCTATCTGCTTGAATGGATCCCTTTCTCTCCTGTAGGCTCCTCGGGCCCTCCTGTGATAGGCATCACCTTGAGCAGCCTGTCTCCTGCCATGGGGTCTGGAATGAGGTCAACCCATGATTGGCCACATCCAGGGTCTGGAAACTGCTCCTTTTTCACATATTCCAGCTATTGCTACAAGCAAGAAAAAGAAGGAAGAAGAAAGGAAAAGGGGTTAGGCCGCCAAGTCACAGGTTGTTAGAACTCTGGGAGTCCTCACAGGAGTCCTCACCCAGGTGAAGAAGATGTAAGGCTTGTGTTTGTTTGGAAGCCTCATGCATGAGGCCAAAGACTGAGAGCAGGTGGGGCAGGGGGCAGAATGCTTGCCTCATGACCAGGAAGCAAGGAGGGACAGCAAGCGGCTAACAACTCCCTTCAATGTCAGTGGTCAGTCTTAGAGGTCAACATAATAGTATTTAGAATTGTCACAGAAATTAACTTCCATGTTTCCTTCAAAATTTCTCTACATTGGGTTAGTTGAGGTAAGAAGATCCACCTTAAAAGTGTGTGGCAGACTTGGATGTCATACTTGAAAAAAAAAAGAACACAGAGCTACTCAGCAGCATCCGCTGCCCTCTGCCTCCTGACTGCAGGGGCACTGTGACAGCCTCACACTCCTGCCACTGCTTCTCCTTCATGGTCGACTGTACCCTCAAACTGAGAGCCAAGGAAACCCCTCCTTCCTTACGTTGCCTGTTTTCACGTATTCTCCACAGCAATAAGAAGAGTAACTACGACAGTTCCAGACTGCCTAAGTCCCCACAGTGGGCCTTTTCCACCACAGGTAGAACGCCATGACTCCAAAGTCCAAGCCTATGAAACACAGACCCTTAGAGGACAATTACTCAAACGCTAGCAATAGTCAACAGCCTCACGGCTCGGACCTGTGCCCGCCCCATTCACAGTGAAGAGATGTCAGTCTGACCTCCTTATTCCAGAGCCAAGAATAAAAAGAGGCGGAACGTTATCCTTCAGGGCACCCCTTGCCAGGAATGGGCCAGGACGCCAACACACATCCCTGACTTGTGAACTTAGGTGCCATCTGCTGGCCAAGGCAGGTACTGCATTTGAACCTGTGGCCCTATGGATATTCAGGAAATGGCGCTGATACACACAACTCAGTCCAGACCAAGGTCACTTCTGAGATGGAAGAGAATGTCCCTGTCTCTTTAGGGACAAACTTTTGGGCCTCCTCCTATTAATGTCTGCTGCCCTTCACTTAGCCAAGTGGCCCCAGAACTCTCCTAAGCCAGTCCCTATGCTCTACACTGACGGTACCTCCTGATGTCCACAGGCTGGGACGCATCTGGAACCAAATGTAATCCTGAGGCAAAGAGTCCAGGAATGCTGCTGCTTCCATCTTATGCGCCATCATTACCGTGGGGACACCCTCTGGGGCCAACCCTTACTATCTGGAACAGGTAATGGCTTGAATACACAATAGACTTTCATGGACCCTATGGATGAGACCGGTCCTAAAGAAACACATGAACTAAGCCATCAGGGCCAGAGCAGCACCCTAAGCTCCTGTCTGTAGTCTGAGAAATAGATGCACTCACACAGACTTTGAACTTGGGATGACCTTAGAACTTAACCAAGGACTGGAGAGCTAGGGAAATGGTGATGCAGGATATTCAATTTCTTCTGACTACATCCTGGGAACTAGGGGTTGAGCCTGGTTGCCACAGAAGAGGCTCCAGCTGGGAGGGGCGGGAACTAACCCATCAACACTGTCCTTACAGAGAGTTCTTCCCAAGCAGTGTCATGGGAGGGGCTGAAGGAGGAGGGAGTGCAAAGTGAGTGATTTCCTCCGCCCTCACACCCCCACACTCACCCACCCTGCCTCCTACACAGCTCCTTTCCCCTCCCTTCCACCCACAGATGAAAAAGTGTGTCACCAGAGAACAAATGCCACCCACCTGGGGTGGCGGGGGAGAGGGGCGCTCTGACTGCGTACCTGTGGAGCCTGTGGTAAGAAACCAGAGGAGGTTTCTAGGCTCCCCAGAAGTGAGGGACAGCTTGTCAGAACTGAGCTGGACAACAGCCTCACTCTCTCAGGAGGACTAGAGACAAACTGGGGCAATGGCCGTATAGTCACTGGGCTTAGGCCTACCCAGCTGGAGGAGGCTGGAGAAGACCCCCTGAATCTGCAGGACACATCTTCCAACCCCAAACATCCTGCAACCAGCTGGGTGGCCCACCATGACTTTTCACCTCCCTCTGCCCTGGCCTGGTCTAGAAGGAGCCGCTGACCTCCCTACCCAGATGCTTCCAAGGGTTAACCTTTTCCTACCAGCCCCTCCCCACACCCACCCCTGCGGAGTTGCCACGTGCCAGCAGTGACGTGCTCAGCGCTGTTATTACAGTGACTTGTTTCCTTTTAGGGTGGGAAGGGGGTGGAGGGTGCAGCTCACACTGCTGGAAGCCAGAGGCCAACAGCCTCAGCCTGAAGCAACTGGCATGCAGGCTAGCAGTGACCCTGTTCCGGCTGCCCGGGGCTCCTCTGCCCAAGCCCTGCTCCTCCAGCCTCCAGCTTTCTCCCTAAGTCAACCTGCCTATCATTCCTCCTCTCTCCTTCTGGAGCAATTGTTCTTCAGAGCAAGGGAGTCTTGGAGGCACCTGTGCCTGACCCAGATCCCACAGAGTCGCACCATGCAGGCCAAGCTATTGCTGATATGCAGAATCTCTTTAGCTGGGTGCTGCATCCTTACTGTCAGCTCCACATATCAGTAAAAAAAAAAAGGGGGGGGGGGAACTGATGTTTATCCCACCTCTGCGCCTATCCTCAGCCTTGCCTTGCATAACCTAGGAGAGCTCATCTGCCCATTAAAAAAAACACTGGTTCCTACCATATACCTTACTATTCTGGCGCTACAGGTCCAGAGAAAATGGACTGTCACAGTCTTCATCCCTAAGGTTTTCTGACTTGCTACAGAGTGGCCTGATTCCAATCAAGCTACACGGCAACTCTTGAGAAGCGCTGAGTTATGTGGACCTGATACAGACGGTCTAGGAAGGCCAAGGACTTCCCAGGGCAGCTGCAGTTTATTTGGCACCTAGCACTCTGCCTATCATTTGTTTGATGGACGGACAGTTGGACAACTGGCCTAGAATCGCTTGGCAGATAGAATTTATAGTAAAAAGCACTCTAGGCAGAGCAGGGACCAAGGCCACAGGCACTGAAGGCTAGGGGCACAGAGAGAAGACAGGCAGAGCACAGGACACACCCCTCTAGTTGCTGCCCATTATCCTCTATACTCTTTGTGCCAACCCTGTAAGATGGGCATTACGGTCTTCCTCATTTTACAGAAAAGGTGAGGTAACAAGAGCATATAACTTGTGGCTCCAAAGCCCAACTGCTAGCCACCGGGCCGCTTCCACGCTGAGGCAATCCTAAAACAGGAAGGTGGCGGGGACCAGGTGGGATGTGCAGGTGGGCATCAAAAGACTCATTAAGGGTTTTATTCTCTCTTCGTACCTGCATGAGTGTGTGTGTTTGTGTGTGTTTGTGTGTGTTTACATGTGCACATGCTCACATGCAAGCCACATGTATACAGGTGCCCATGGAGGTCAGAAGGGTCCAACAGATCCCAAGAGCTGAAGTTAAAGGTGTTTGTGGGTCACCTGATGTGAACCCCCTGCAAGGTTGCAGGCACTCTTAAGCACTGAGTCACCCCTCCAAGCCCAGACTTTTAACCTAAGGACAGCTGAGAGGCATCAGCTGCTGAAGGTTGGACTTCCAGATCATGTGGCTCAGGAAACTCTAGGAGACAAGGGAATGAGGCCCCAGGAGAAGGCTCAGGTGGTGGGAGGCAGGGGGTGTGCTCAAACTGCAATTTGAAGCTGGGCCTGACCTGCTGCTCAGGCTGCCTGCAACGGTCACTCCAATTCCTCCCTGTCTCCAGAACAAGACAGCGAGGGTCCAAGCAACTGTACCCAGTTCAGCACCAGATAAAAAACAAACCACATCCCGCAGGTCACCAGCTTCAGGGTGAAGGTGTAACACCTCTCTCTCCTTTTCTCTGTCACTCCAGGGTTCAGAATGGATATGAGAAGTTGGGACTTGAGATCAGTTCTCGTGCTTCTACTGTAAGGAACTCTTTTTTTTTTTTTAGTTTTTGAGACAGGGTCTCAGTATGTATCAGTATGTAGCCCTTGGTTGTCCTGGAACTCACTATGTAGACCAGGCTGGCCTTGGACTCAGAGAGATCCATCTGCCTCTGCCTCCCAAGAGCTGGGATTAAAAGCATTCCACACCACGCCAGTCAGAGGTCACCGACAATAGACAATGGAGCACCTTGGATGGCAGACAAGAGTAAGCGGCTCATCCCTGGGAGACCAAACAGGCTGCGTGAAAGTGTCTGTGAGATACACCCAGAAAAGCCATTTCAGTAAGCTGGATGGCAGGCTGATGACAGTCCAGCACTGTGTGCAAGTCTCCATCCCTCAGCTGCAAAATGGAGTCGGTGATAGTCCTCACCTCACACTTGCTGTGAGGACCAACTGTGACAGTGTAGCGCCGAATACCTCTTAGGTTACCAGCCAACACAGCTGGATACAGACATCTCAAATTTCAGCTAGTATTTCTTGGGTCTCTGAGGCTCCTTCTAGCTCCTGGTTAGCACAGAACGTTGCTGAGACATTTGACTGCATGAATGATGGATCCTCAGAACCCTAGGCGAGGGCATCGAGAACTCTGCCCGAGCCCTCTGTAAGGCACACTTTTCGTTCTGGTCCCTCCCCGCTCCAGAGCAACAAGGTACCTCCTTGCCCAGGTCTTCTCGGATGACCTGTCGGACCTCTTGCATGCTGCTCTGTGGGGCTTGACTGTGCAACACCTTCAGCGTGCTGGTGTACTCCTCCGGCAGCAGGTAGTCCAGAGCCCCCAGGTGCTGGCCCACCTTGATGAAGGTGCCCCGGTTGGCACAGCAGAGCTCACAGAGACGCCTGGCAGAGCGGAGATGCACCTGCAGGAGACAGGCAAGCCAGAGAAGTGAGTGCAGCCTGTTCCCTGGGTGGCATTCCCTTCTCCTGCCTCTCTGCTCAAACACCTTTGTCGACTCCCCAGTGCCCAGGGCAGGTACACACACACACAAACACACACATACATACACACAAGCACGCCCCTTTTCATCTTTTACTTTAATGTTCTCCTGGTATCCAATGCAGTCCATTCTAATGTCACACTGAGCTAGCCTCTGCACACAGCCTGATGCTTCCAGTTTCCTCCCAGTCTGTCAAAGCTTAACTGGTTGGAGCCTCACTCCCCACAAACGAGCACTCACAGCTATTAACCGAGACTAATACACTGATGCACTCGAGGGTCTGCTGAGCTGCTACTCTTGCTACCTCGACCAGCTAATGCCTCAAGTTTGTTTGCAACTCTACCATGGACAGGATGCTAACAGTACTAATAGTAAATAATAGTAACTACTCATACACTTTGGATTTTTTAACTCTCAAAGTAGTTCAGAGTTGATACCTTTAAAGATAAGAAAATCAGTTGTCTTATTTAGAAAATAGAAATGAATATCCAAGGAAAGGCTATAAAACACTAAATCTAGGGCTTTGTTCGCACACATGGACGTCACCTTCATCCAGTTTCTAACACACAGTCACATACACATGGCCACATGCACATGAACATACTCAGAGAGAAGAAGCATCAATAGTGAAAACTTAAAATATTCTATTATGGTGAAAAATACAAATGCCGGCTAACAATTTAACACTCAGACTCTAGGGTCCCTGCGCTGCTCCAACTCCCACACGTCCACTGTCCTTTTGGGTCAGAAGCCAGGCTCATTCTAACATTTGGTAAAGTTACTGACTTTGTACAAAGTCTCTGGTTGTCATTCACTCTACTTGGTACCAAATGGTGCTGAGCCTACTGACAGCTCGGAATCCACGGAGGAATGAACAAATCTCTCTTCCTGGCATCATCTTCCAGCCATACATGTGCGCTTGATGGACAAAGCTTCCAGGATCTCCTGACCTCTTCTCCCTCTTGGCTCTGGTCCTTAAGCACACATCCTTGAGTACACATACACACAGAGTACAGGAGAGGTGAGCGATAGATGAGAGCCAGCCGGCAACGCTGAACTTCCTGTGACATGGAAATGCTCTGCTCTGCGGCCTACAGAGTGGCTACTGTGCACGTGAAATGTGGCTAGTGTGGCTGAGGACTGCACTGTTAAATCACTTAACATGAATCATTATATGAGTGATTTTATTTTAAGGAGCTAGTGGCTGCCACAGTACTAAGGCCCATCAAACAGCAGCAGCTATAATAAATGCAAAAGCATTTGTCCAGTGCCCTAATATAAGCACACACCTGTCCTACAGTAACCACTCAAATACAGATTTTTTTTAAATCTGCATAGTACTTCTAGAAACCAGGTATCTCTCTCCTCAGCCCTGTGTCTTTCTCTCTGTATCCCTTCCCCCTCCCCCATGACCCTGTCTGTCGCTGGTGGTCTCTCTGGCTGTCTTTGTCTCTGGCTGGCTCTCTGATTGACTCTCTCTCTCTCTCTTTCCCTCTCTCCCTTCTTCCCTCCCTCTATGTGTGTGTGTGAAGAAGAGAGAGAGAGAGAGAGAGAGAAAACAACCTCAGATGTCACTCCTCAGTTGCCTCTCCCCTTTTGTTTAAGACATAGTCTCTTACCAGCCTGGAGTAGGCTGAATGGCCAATGAGCTCCAAGGATCTTCCCATCTCTACTGCTCATCTGAGTCTCACTGAGGTTACAAGCTCACACCACCATGCTCACCTTTTCATATGGGTTCTGGGGATCAAATCCAGAGCCGCACATTCACAAGACAAGCACCTCACTGAGCCATCTCCCCAGCCCCAGAACAGAGGTCTCTGATATGCCCATAATGATTTGGCATTAGTGACAATTTCAAAGTCTCGCAGCCAGGAGATGAATGGTGTAAACCTTCATTGGCCAGACTCCCAGCCCTGTATCCTCTGTGCCATGTGCAAGGAAATAGACTTGGGGGGGGGAGGGGAGGTATATGTTCCAGGCTTGTAGTGCAGGTGGTCTTTGCATTGAAAACCACAATATCAACTGAGCGGTTGACATACATCCACAGAGCCAAAACCAGCAACAGCAGGCAGGAAAGGTAACTGCCCTGTCATTCCACATGGTAGGTACTGGATGGTCACCAGGTTAGGAAAAGGTAGCCCTGACAGTTGGATCCAGTGTATACATTTTAGATGGCTAAAGAAGATGTGTTCACCCCTGAACAAACAAGGAGGGTCATGTGACTTGCTTGTGACTTGGCTATGGCTTGACCCTAGAGTCAGAAAGACTTGGGCCCAGATACTGTTTTGCTACTTACCTGTCATCAAACCTTATAAATAAACTTCAGAGCCTTGGTCTCTTCCTGAGCAGAAAGGGGACAATAACTATGCTCATCACTGTGGCTAAGTAAAGTAATACATAAACTCAAACCTAGCGCCTGATCTAGCATACAGCCAGTGCTCAGAAATTAACAGAAAGCAGCAGGGGGAAAACAAATCAATCTTCACAGGGAATGAATGCCTAAAAATTAATAAAACAGAGAGTTCCCAAAAGATGGCACACAAATGGCTGGGGACATTTTTAAATGTTAAACATCTGTAGCCATCAGGGAACCAAAAAACGAAAACTACTTTGAGATTTCATCTCATCCCAGTCAGAATGGCTAAGATCCAAAATGCAGCCAGATATACACCTTTAATCCCAGCCCTCAGCAGGCAGAGGCAGGAGGATCTCTGTGAGTTCTAGGTTAGCCTGGTCTACAGAGTGAGTTCCAGGACAGCCAAGGCTATACCTTGTCTCAAAACAAAAAAGTTATCCCCATCCCCTCCCTATACTAGGTTCAGACTAATAAGCCTGTGTCCTGCAACTTAAGAGCAACACTGCTAATCTCACACTGTCACCTACTTCAAAGCATCACTACACGAGAAATGCACAGAGCACCTGTGGCACAGACCTCGTGATTCCAGCACTTACAGGCTGAGGCCGGGGACTCACGAGCTTGAGGCCCATCCGGGCTAGCTAGAGTGCTAGGCCCTCTAAAGTAAGGGGTGGTGCCAGGGAGGGAAGAAAGAAGAGAGAAAGGGAGCGAGGAATGAAGGGAGGCAGGAAAAAGATAGAAGTGCGCGCGCACACACACACACACTCACACACAGACTTCAGGGTCCCTCAGAGATCTCCCAATTTCTATGACCTTTGCCATCTGGCACCCATTTGCTCACTGGACCCCAGCTGTGCCCTTACCAGTACCTGGCTTCACTGATCAGCTGGGTGTATGGGTGCAGCACCTCCTCACCAAGAGCCCAACACCTGCCTCCCATCCCCACTGAACGATCACAGAACAGCTGGCATGGTCCCCCAGCTCAGGCTCCTTCTTCCTTTTCACTCCCAGCTCAATAACTTGCCTTATGATTACCCCATTACCAATAACCTTGCTGTAATGAGTTTTAATCTGCCTCATATTAATTAAAAGCATTGTTATTAGACAGCCTGGTTTGTGCTTTGAGAGGTGGGACAATGAATGACTAATAAGATAAACTCAGTACCGATTAATTACTGATTTGAGCCAAAGGAGCAAAGGCCCAAGCAGGACCATTTTCTCTTTCTGTCTGAACGCCTGAGAGCAGGGGTTCTTCCTCCCCAAAATTGGCACCGAAGGAAGCAACTTCAGACTGAATCCACAGTGGTTGCATCAGAACTGAGCAAGATTTGGGGATGTCATAAGACAGAGAAACAGATACACAAGTGCCCCACAAAAGATGGGAAGGAATAAGGGACAGTGAAAGACAAGGCCATGGATTCCAAACAGAGCTGACTGAGTCTTCAATCTGATTAAGTATATTGTATGCATGTTTGGCCATGTCATAATAAACTCATTACACTGTACAATTAGTATATGCCAGAAGATGACAATGAGCACAAAGGCAACAATAAGGACAATGAATAACAGCAGCAGCACCATGGCAAAGAACCCCTCTCAACTTGCTCCTCACATCCATAAACAATACCTACCTCATGAGGTTGCTGGGAAGTGAGGTCACATATGAGCTGCTGCTCTTAGCCAAAGCTAAAGTATTTCTATACTTGCTCTAAGGGAGCCTCAGAAGTATTTTAATCAAGTATAGCAAGATGCATAAACAGAGACACAATTATCACAAAGGAAATTTAAGAGTTTTTAGTCATCAATCCCTAGAAGTCATGGCATGCCACATAAGGCTGGAAAACCAGCAAGATGGGTAGAAAGCATGGGCAAAAGCCTTTGTTGTGGGTTTTATAGGCAAGACAAGGTGAGGCAGGACTGTCTGACTTGAGTCATTACTGCAGGCTCTGGGGCAAGGGAGCTATGCCTAGTTGTCTGGGACCTGGTCCTAGACATTTAGCACTAAGGGATGAGGCCTTGAATAGAAAAAGCTGAATGGAGGTGGTTGGGGAATAAGGATTCAGTTGGTTTGCATAAGAAAGTCGCATTGCCAGGAGAGATACTAGCTCTCTCAGAATCAGCTAGTGAGAGGAAAAGCCGTCCTAATGCCTACAAGGACCCAGACTTCAAAGCATCCAAAGATAAAAGAAGGTTAAACACGAGCACATGTGAGTCTCTAGCTTTGCTTCCTCAGCAGTCTCCCCACACCCAGAACACACAAACCAACACTACCGACCCAGACTGCTCCACTGTCTTGAGCAGAGCGGGTCCAATGGCCTCTCTGACATCACACTCATGTCCAATCAGTGCCTTAAACAGCATGTCCTCCTCACCACACCCATGACCATAAAAGATCAGCCCCCTACCCCAGTGTTGCTCGTCTTAGGAAGTGACAACTCTAAATCTGGAAGTCTCCCCAGGCCATAAAACTTAATGTCCTAAAAAAGGAACTTCTCTTTCCTTCATATCCACATTTGAAACATAAAACAGTAATTTTCAAAACCCTGTGCATCCAGCAATGAAGGTAGAAAGAAGGAAGACAAACCCTACAGTGGCCCCAGTTTACTACAGAGTCTCTGTGAAAAGGACCCTTAAGCTGAGGTGGAGTTAAGTCTAGAAAGAGTTCACAGGAGAGAAGCCAGATTCAAAGACAAATAATACTAAAGGAAAGCTGGCAATCTGCACAGAGCCTGTTTCCTGGTGTTCACCTTAAGACTGATTGGCACACACACATGCAAAAAAGTGTTTGTGTACAGAGAAAGAACAACCCCAAAAGATTAGAGTTGGGTACCAGGACTCGTGTGTGGACTGTTCTTACCATCCAGACTGGAAAAGCCTCATAATGCATGGGCATTGTTCATACCCAGGAAGTTCCAGCCTCACTAGACAGAGATATCTTAAATACTACCTCATTCCCGACTAACAAAAATTAAAGCTAGACCTGAAAAATAAGAATCCAACTATCCCCCAGAAATTTAAGAATGCCCCAGATGAAATTTTAAGAATGTTCATTACAAAAATATGTAATACCCAAAAAGGTAAAATACAATATGTAACAACTAATGGGAAATTAATAGTTATACAGAGGATGGAGAAAGCATGACACACACAGTATGTGCCATGGGAAGAGGGACAAATATCAAAAATCAACGCAGAACTGAAACTGAGGCTACAGTTATAAAAAAAATAATAATAATATTAAAGCCAACCTGGTGATGCGGGCCTGCATTTCCAGCACTTGGAGGCAAAAGAACACCAAGTTCAAAACCTGTCTAGACTATAAAGTGAGTCCTAAGCCAAGGCAGGGTGATTGCGAGCAGGGCAGTCTGAGTGCATAATGTCACCGTACCTCTAAGAAGAAGCAGAAGCTAAGACAGTTTCCAGACCAAAGAGTGCACGTCCCAGCTCCCTCTTTAGGTTGCCTTGGCAACGGTGTTTTATCACAGCAACAGAAAAGAAACTAATAAAAAGTCTCACCGTGTAACTCCAGCTGGCATGGAGTATACCATGCAGACCAGGCTGGCTTCAGACACACAGAGATCTGCCTGCCTCCTTCTCCCGAGTGCTGGCACTAAAGGCATGTGCCACCTCATCTAACTGGCTTTCTTTGAACATGGGTTACTGAACTTAGGTCCTCACGCTGGTATAGCCTGGGCCATCTCCCTGCCCGATACCTGTATCATAATAGGGAATGAAGTTTTTGGCTGAAGGAATTACTCTTTTCTGCTGGAATTAAAACTGCCAACAATGATTTGGGAAGGTATGGAGCAAAGAAAGTCTCCCCAGCACCCCTGGAATGCCAACAAATGAGCTGTCATGACTGCAAGCACTCAGCAAACAGTAAACGAGTTGCAAATTTAAGAGACTAACAATATTATTACTGGCAACGCGAAGCTCCTCCTGGCAAAGAGCAAGCCTGCCTCCACAGATGCCCACAGGAGTTGGGGACCTGCGCTCTTCAATCTGGAAAGTATCCATTTGGGAACTTCGTGGCCAGAAAAGCTACAGAAAACCCTTCCCTCCATCTGCCCTTTAATCACACACAGTGAGAAGATGCATAATTAATTTGTTCTCACAGTTGCCTGGCGACCGGAAGAGTGGGGGCATTTCTGGAATGGCGATTACAGACAAGAATAACAAATGTTGAGGCCATGAGCAGAATAACACACCCAGACAGCTTGCTTCCCCTCTTGTCTCACTGTGCTTGTTCAGGATACTGGCCTGTATGTGGGATGACAGTCTCTTTTCATGTCTATACAGCTTTGCATTCTCATGGCTGACGGCAGAAAACAAAACAAAACCACAATGGATAGGCAAGATAGCCTCACTCCTGGAAAGAGAAGCCTGGGCAGCAGATTTGGGGGCCCATGAACAGCATTACATAGGGAAGCTTGGAAAAACTGACCAAGGTAGCAATTAGATGGTGTGGCTGTCAACTTGACTGGGTCCGAAATCAACTAAGAGACATGCTTTCCCAGGAGAATTATCTGAGGGGGAAGTTCCCCAGAGTGGACAGTACCTTCCAACAGCAGCCCAGATATAAGGAGATCTGAGGAAATGGCAGTGCTGCTTTTGCCTGCCCGCCTTTGCTTCTTTGTGGTCAAGACCCTCTACTCTGTCACTGGTGACCCTGCTGCCACTGTGCTGCCGTCCATGGCTAACATCAGAACCCGGCTTCTTAGGCCCTCCTCTGAAGAAGATTGAAGATTAGTGGGTCTCTGGGAATCTTCCAGGCCTTTGGTGCCTCCTGCATCCATCCTCCTGCAGTAAGAAGCTATGCGGCCCTCAGCCTTTCCCATGAACAAACAACTACTGTTGGACTACCCAACCTGTTCAGGTCAGTCAATGGAACTATTTCACTTTGTACACATTCATGCTCTATGTTCCGTTCCTCTAGAGCAGCAGTTCTCAGCCTGTGGGTCGCAACCCCTTTGGGAGTCCCATATCAGACATCCTGCATATCAGATATTTATATTGCAATTCCTAACAGTAGCAAAATTACAGTTATGAAGTAGCAACAAAATAATTTTATGACTGGGGGTCACCACAACCTGAGGAACTGAGTTACAGGGTCGCAGCGTTAGGAAGTTCAGAACGTAGAGAATCCTGACTAACACGGACGACATTAACACTTCTTAATTTAATTACGTGTACTCATGACAGTGTGATTCCTTAGAGAAGTGTCCTGGTTTAGAGATGTAGACTGAAATTACAGTTTAAAGTTCTTCAGTGGTAAGTAAACAAAAGAATTACAGCAACATGTTTCAGATGAAGGCGCCAGGTATAATATTCATTTTATGACTCTGTGTGCTTTGTAATGACATTTGGAACTTTTCATAGTGAGATTTGTTTTCTCAACAGATCCAACAGCAGCTCAGAGCCCCGCCGAAGAAAAGAAGTCTGCTCACAGCGCCATGATCTTGAGACACTGGGATTGGCAGCACTGCCCAGGTGCACGCTGGTAATCTGACATGGGCAGAGGCGCACCAGAGACGGCAGCATGAGAACTGCCAGACGCTGCCGGCTTTGGAGACGGGAAGAGAGGGCCATGAGCCAAGAGACCTGCAGCATCTCTAAGAGCCAGAAAAACAGCCAGGCATCTCAATGAGGACTTCTACTGCCGTGAAGAAACACCACGGCCGCGGCAACTCTTATAAAGGAAAACACTTGCTGGGCAGTGGTGGCGCATGCCTTTAATCCCGGCACTTGGGAGGCAGAGGCAGGTAGATATCTGAGTTCAAGGCCAGCCTGGTCTACAGAGCAAGTTACAGGACAGCCAGGACTATACAGAGAAACCCTGTCTTGGAAAATGAATGAATGAATCAATCAATCAATCAATGAATACATTTAATTGGAGCTGGTTTTCCGTTTCAGAGATTCAGTCCATTATTGTCATGGTGGGAAGCATGGCAGCATGCAGGCAGGCACAGTGCTGGAGAGGAACTGAGAGTTCTACATCTGGATCCCAGGCAACAGGAAGAAGGGGTAACACCATGCCTGCTTGAGTGCCTGAGACTTCAAAGCCCACCCCTTAGTGACACACCTCCTCCAACAAAGCCACGCCCACTCTAACAGGCCACACCTCCTAATAGCGCCACTCACTATGGGCCTATGGAGTGGTCATTTATTTTCAAACCACCACAGGTGTGCTGTCATTCACCTTGAATCACAGCAGAAGCGGGAGCAGGAAGATCTCAAAGAGTCCAAGGCCAGCTTGGTCTACATGATGAATTCTAGGCCTGCTATGGAAACATAATGAGACTCTGTCTCAAAAAAAAAAAAAAAAAAGGAAGAAAGGAAAGAAGGAAGGAAGGAAAACAAATAGAAAGAAAGTAAATAGAAATTTAAAAACAAATCAAGGAACTGGATTCTCTCCAGAGCCTCCATTGGGAACACCACCAGCTGACACTTTCATTTTGTCTACACAGAATCACTCTGGGCTTCTGACCTCCAGCACCCTAAGTCTGTATTGTTTTAAGCCACCGTTCAATAGTAATTTGTTATGGCAACCACAGGAAACTAACATATTGGCTGTCTTGAAATGCTTTATTTCAGAATTGATGTTTCTAAGTGAAATCTGATGGTGCAGTGGACTCTGCAGTGTGGGGTGGGGAGGGTTAGCTCATACACACTCTTCACCCTTAGGATGGGTTCTTGGAGGCTATTCCGCAAGCTCTAGCTCACTGGCTATCCCCAACCCCAGCCCCCCTACCTCTGCTCTGCAACCCCTGAAGCTCTACCCAGGATGGGTCAAATTCTGCAACTACCCTGCAGCCCTGCAAGGGGCCTAGTATAGATTGGCATGATGAGACTCAGGTTCACACAGGAGCCATATGGCATCTATCCCCATCCATGACTATAAAGACTGTAGCAATGTCAAAAGGTCACGTGGCAAGGATCTTGCACCACTTTCAGGTGCAGACCCTGACCATGCACCAACACTCTCAAGTAGCCTCTTGAGAGTGCCCATTGTTGGTGTCAGCAAGGCAACACCGACACAGGGAAGGAAACCAGCTCACCTTTTGAACAGAACCCCAGGAAATACAGAGCCTGCTCTGGCTCCTCTGAGAGCCTCCCCTCTCCCCTTGCTAGCTCTTGGACAGCTCTTTGGACATAACCTAGGTCAGAGAGCCATCCTCTACCTCACTTTCAGTTGTTCTTTATCCTGTTCTTTATCCCAGCAAGAGCTCAAAATCTCTTGCTCCTTCCCGACAACTCATCTAAGAATATATAATGAGCCCATTGTGCTGAGTGTACAACACAGGAGCAAGAGAGACCAAGTCCCTGTCCTCTTGAAGCACATGCTCTTGTGAGTTCCACAACTCGTACTCACCTCTTGACTCTTCAAGAATGGACCACTGAACAAAAATGTAGCTTGGCAGAGATGGCGCACACCTTTGATCCCAGCACTCAGGAGGTAGAGGCAGGCAGATCTCTGAATTTGAAGCCAGCCTGGTCTGCAGAGCTGGCTACACAGGGCAGTCAGGGCTACACAGACAAACTCTGTCTCGGGGGTGGGGGAGGGGGGTGGACCACGGTACACCCAGCGTCCCACACAGTGGCCAGCATACCACGGTTGTTCACAGAGCTGCAGCTGCTCGGTTGCCTCCTTGGATACTCTGCCCAATGATGCAGCACAGCATGATGTCCCTCACTATCATACAGATGGTCAGGATGGAGACCCGTCCCCTGAGCAAAAGTCTGGAGGGAAGGAGAGGCCTAACAATGGGTTGAGATGGGGGAGGAGGCAGTAATCCAGTTCCCAAACTACTTTGCCTTAAATTAGCCTCAAACATGTGCCGCTGTTGTCAGTCAACAGTTTATCTGTATATTTAAGCAAAATTATTCTGCTAATTGGACATATGTCTCATGGTTCTACGAGGCAGAGTCTATTAAAAAGCCTTGCTGTAACAGGCAAGAGCTCGGAGAGGAGTTTTTATTTGGGGACAGGAAGAGTGCTGAGTGGATTTTAATTTGGTAGAAAATAGCTGCTTGGGGCCACAACACTGAGAAGCAGGAACCAAGAGCAGCCTGTTCGACTGCTACTCTTAACGAGCAGTCAGACCACCTCCGCAGCTGCAGCGCTTTCCTCCACACTTCATTTGTAGGATAAAGCCATTCCCACATTCCTATTTTAGAGGTGCAGCCACTGAGGCAAGAACGCCACATCCATCAGACCTGCCCAGGTATGAAGCTGTCCTCACAGCCCGAGGCCTGACTTCCTGAACACATTAGGGTGCAAGACTTCTTAAATCCAAGATGAACAGCTGAAAGGCTACAAAAGAAGCGGCCAAGAGCTGAAGACATGGATGGTTGGGGGCCACAGAATGTCAAGACTTAACAGCCCAAACTCTCTGATAATACAGGGAAATTCATGCCTGTATCACTATTGGCTTGAGAAGTCCCAAATACTCCCAACCAGGAAGTAGTGGGCACATGTAGCCACTTGAGCTCCTTACCAGCAGCTGACCTCCCCTCCCCCCCCCAAAGCAATCACATCCTAGCATCCTAGCCCCTGAGACCTACAATAGTAACCTATTTGGAAAGAGGCCTTTTGTCAAGATTACTGAGAATTTTCAGATGTGATCAGCCTAGACTACCTGGGAGAGGAGGGAGATATGTCTAAGCCCAATTGTCCTTACAAGAAAGGGAAAAGAAGATGGAGGTAGAAACTGAAGAGATACAGTCATAGACGGGGCTGTTTGGAGCTTCCACAGGAGACCAAAGATTTCTTCCGTAGGGACCCCAGAACCAACACAGCCCTGTTAGTCCTTCAGTTCTGGGACTTCTGGCCTCTAGAACTATAGGGGAATATGTTTCTGTCATGTTAAGCCACTAATTCTAAGTCATTTGTATGACAATCACAAGGAGGTAATTAGCTGTGGACCCCTAGACAAGTCACTTTACTAATGTATGCCAGAGTTTCTTCATCCGGAAGCGGACTGGCTGGGGAAGAGGAATCAGGTGGAGGAGAGACACAGGTGAACTCAGTGGGAGGGGCACAAAGAACAAAGTACAAGGCCATACCTATGACGACAACATTAGGAAACGTGGTACTTTGAATTCTAACCAAGGAAACTGTTTTTTAAGTTTCTTTACAAATGAGAACCTTGCTAGATTGTCAGAGAGTTAACAGATAGCAGAGTCCTTAGCATCATACCAGCCCGGTAATGACTGTTCAGTACCTGTGAACACCTGCTCTTAGCATCGGAGAACCTGTCTCATTAAGCTGGGATGCATCTAAGATGGCAAAAGCAGGCAGAAGCTGGGTTTCCGCAGCTCCTGCCCTGATGAGAGCCTTGCATTAGGTGCAGACTCTGAGGTTCTCTGGGGAACACGACCACCACCCTCCCCACCACCCACAGAGTCAGAAAACAGGGACAATTTGAAAGCAGTCCATGGGTACAGGCAGGGGGACTATAGATGCACAAATACAGGTACTCAGAATAAAGAATAGTAAAGTAATAAAGAAGCAGCACTCTTCCTACCAGAAATGTAGGGACCTGTTTCATATCACTACAGCCACAGCCTTTGGAAAGTGAGGTTGCTTCGGAGCAGTGGAAGTAAACCCTATCCCACCAGGTTTCTGTGAGCCTGATGCAGTCTCAGAAGATTAAAAAGGAAAAAGAAAAAGAAAAAACTGGGCCAGGAGCAGAGTCGAAAGAGAGTGGCCAGACTCAGCAGGTGAGAGAAGATGGCCATGGTGGGTGGGTGGCAGCCAGAGTCTGGCCCAGCATCACCTACAAATGCCTTGGGCTGGCAAATATGATGCTATGCTAGTGACAATGTGGAAAAAAAAAAGGGTGCAAGAGGCAGTTGTAGGTAGTGCCCAGGATGCTATTAGCATTGCACTGAAGAGGAGAGAGGGCCAACAAGATCGTTCAGCAGGTAAACATGCTCTCTACCAAGGCTGACCACAAGTTCAATCCCCAGAATCCATATGGTGAAAGGAGAGAACTGACTCCTGCAAAACACACACGCACAAAAGCAAATGTAATTATTTAAAATTTTAGAGAGGGGACTAAAGAAATGGCTCACTGGTTAAGAACACTTGTTGCTCTTGAAGAAGACTTGGGTTCAATTTGCAGCACCTACATGGTGGTTCACAGAAATCCATACTCCAGTCCTAGGGATCCTATTTCTTCTTGGAACCTCAGTGGGCACCAATCACACATGGCACACAAACACACATGCGGATAAAATGTGCACACATATAATAAAGTGGTTATGTCTATTATTTTATTTAAAGAGGATAAAAAGGTTTCAAAACTGGAATTTCACCAATATTACTTCTTAAATATTGAAAATACAAGGCCAATATTCAGATAAGACAAAAAAGGACACTATTAATGGCCATAGTCCATAGGCCACAAATGAGCCTATGCCAAGAAGGTACTGGTATGTCCCTGGACCTACAGAGAGGCCACCACAGGGGAACCCAGTCTCCAGGGGGAAAAACTGCAGTGCCACAATGCTTTCCCACAGGGAGGACAGTGGCCCCTAAGTCTCCAAGACTGCACCCAGACCCACTTCTGTCAATCAGATCAGGGCTCCTACCGAGAACTGCATGTATTTGTGCTGCTCGGGAAAATTTGGGGACACAGACGGCCAGAAAGGAGGTACCAACTCAATCACAGACTGCCTCCCTCACACCAGAGAACCAATCCCCAGGTGACCCCACCCCAGCATACTGCATGCAGCTCAGGCTCTGCGGAATTTATCACAGGCTCTGAGAAGGCCAGCCACAGAGATAGCAAGGATTCAATTTCCCTTCTCTATGCAGGATTTCACAGGCAAACGCTTGTGATAGCAAGGGAAAGCAGGAAAGGGAGGGCTGAGGGGTTCAGGGTGTGAAAAGACACCGAAAGCGATCAACACTAGGTGGACAGGCACTGCTTGTGCAGAGGAACTGTGGTATAATTACAGTCCCTGTGTTCTAGCTGAGACTATCTCCAGCATGCACCCACACACACCCTAGTAGGGCTCCTGCACCCCCTAGCTGGGAGCCAGTGGCTGTCAGGGGTCAAACACAGTAATTCCAGCCCACAGAGCAGAGCTGTAAAGAAGACAGAGCTGTTTGCCATGTCTGTTTCGCCTCCCTCAAGCACACAGGAGCAGTGACTAGAGGGCAAAGATTGCCTCCTTCCCTGCACATCTCATGAGCCTCATGCAGCACCTGGCATAGAACAGGTTAGTCCAAGTCAGCTAGAGCGATGGGTGAACAGAAGAATGATTTGGCCAGGATGGTGTCCTCATCTCAGAGAGTATTCACGAAGAACCACAGATCAATACAGTTCCCCTCTGCAAACTAAGATCCTTAAAATGCTTTCTGAATGGCCATCCCTACTCAGGCATGACTCCCAGGAACCAGCCTACACCCTGTTAGCCAGTACATACAGCCACCACATGCTGCCCTTCCTCAACTGATCCCCAGAGCTGTCAGCTTCTAGAGGGGCAGGGCACCACTGCCTCTCAGATCACTTACACCTGGCAAACAAGTCTCTTCACAGCCCCAAGCTCCTCAGAGTCCCCATGACAAACCTTACTCTAGTCCTACCCTGGAAATCTCTGAAGAACACACTCTGGAGGATTCCAAGGGCCACAGCATAAAATACATGGAGAAAGGAGGTGGGTGAAACTATATCTCAAAGACAAGGGACTTGAGATATCACAACAAACCCTTTATGCCATTCATTTATTTGTTCAAGCCCTTATTCCGAACTACCTATGCCCTGGGTACTTGTATCAGTGCTGTAGACTTAGAAACTCACAGGACACACCAGGTCTGTCCTCATGAAAGCACACCTTCAACGAGACCTCTGACTTCCTTCCCATCTGCTTTATCTTTCACTGACTCCAGTGGTGTCTACATAATCCTCGGTGAGTGCAATACCAACTCTATGGTTTAAGGACAAGGAAAACAGCCATTCCACAGGGCTAGATGATCTTCCCAAAGCCAAGGCACACAATCAGGATTTCTGAATATAAACCTTAGATTCTTCCTGTGGCCTCTCCAAAGGCAAAGGTATAACCTGACACTGAAACTGACAGTAAACCTCTCCATCCGAGGCATCAATGCTGGAAATTAAACACATAAAAATGAGAGGCCCAATCTCTAATGTAAGAGAACCAACAGTCAGGGAGAAAGATGTGTAACTAACTTTCATCTATGGCAGGAATAAAGACAGAGTGATTAAATCACAGGCAGATCGCTCTGGAAAGATACACAAGAAATGATGATTGTCTCCAGGCAGGAAAATTGGGTACCTGAGGAACAAGGGTCATTTTGTCTCTTTCAGATATCGTATATGTTGGATTGTGAGCTGCTTGAATGCATTTCCCATTAAATAGCACTTTGAGGGTACAATCAGCCAAATCCTGAATGTGGAAATTCTACAGGATAAATGATCTAGTTCTCCAACAAGTGAATAACTGAATAAAAAATAAAATAAGAGAGAAGGATGTTATAGATTCTAAAAGGCTCAGGAAATATCAATAAAATGCAATACGCATGCCATGTTTGGGTCCAGGCTGAGGCAAACTAACCATAAGCAGACATCTCAGGGCTGGGGAGGTAGCTCAGGCGGTAACAGGGCCAGCATGAGGACCTGGGTTCAAATTCCCAGACTCCAGGTGAAAAGCAGACATGGTGTCAAACACCTACAAGCCCAGCACTGAAAGCATGGTGGAGACGGAAGGCCTGATGGAACCTGCCTCCCACCAGCCTCACTCCAGGTTCAGTGGGAGACCTGGCTTAAGGAAAACATGCAGAGAGCAATAGACTAAGACACCCCAACGTTTGCACACACACAGCTCATACATACTCACAAATAGTGAAAACTTCCAAAAGGCATTTCAGGGAGAAGCTACTGTAGGATTGCTTGTCGTGTTACATGTGACCACAATGTCATGGTTGTGGTTTTTCAAAGGTCTTTCTCTATTGGAGACATAACCGAAGAATGTATACATGAAACGATATGGCACCCGAGGTTTCCTTTAAGCCCTTCAGAGGGAGCATATAAAGGAGGGGAGTAAGCGACAATCACAACATCATTCATTCCTCAGGCTGGACAGTTGTATGGGGGAGGAGTGTCATCACACTCTGCAATGAGCTCTACTTTTGTTACTTTTGTGGACAGTTAAAATGCACCAGTTTACTGTCAGCCTCCCCATGTTTGACCTCATGTTTGACCCCCCCCCCCCCATCTCCCCAGTGTCTCTCATGCATCCACAGCAACTACTACATTCTGACTGAGGAGGTGTGTGAGGTCCAGAGCTGCACCCTACAAGAGGCCCCAAGTGGCCTTCAGAGGACAAAAAAACAATTAACCTCTTTCTGCCTAACAACACGGCTTAGAAGTTGTTAGCCCTCCGGAGGCAGCCTACATCCCTCCTGCCATCAGAAACACACCGCAGCCTTCCCAAGAGCACTTCATAGACAACGGCACTAGTACAGGAGGCGAAGTTTGACGTAAGATGGCAGCCCCACTCACGGGTACTAAGGCATGGCCAGCGGCCACTACCTCAGTGCCCATTCTGTCCTCAGTCCAGCTTTCCATAGGAAGTAAACTGGCTGTGCCCACTCTTCAGATGTACCCCATCCTGGCCCAGCTCTGATGGGTTCCAGAGGTCGCTTACCTGGGATCGACGCTGCAAATACTCCTCTGAGCCATACGGGACACTCCTCAGGGAGGTGAGGTAGTCATAACTGATGACAGCTGTCTGTGAAGCAAGGGAGGAGAAGGTTCAGCACTGAGAACATCAGTACCACAGCTCTGCCAAAGCCCTGAGCAGAAGACCAGTACAGGAGACGCTGGCTCCGTGGGAGAAGCTGGCCCCACCCCTTGGATGCTCAGCTACCAGATCTTAGCCTGGATGCTCCCTCCTGGCCTTCAAGAACACTCCTCCAGGGAGGCCCAGTCTCAAGTGGTCCCTTATGCACCAGGAACTGTCCATAATCGATCATAACCAAACACCTCCAAACTTGTCTTTCCCATTTACTTCCTTGTTTGTGAACTGTCTGAATTCAAGGGCTGGGTCTTCCTGCTTATTACTGTTCTCCAGCATCTTTCACACTAAACAGGTGGACATTGAATAAATACTAACCAAAAGAACGCTATTAAACATGAATTTCCATTCTAGATCCTCTAGCCAGCCCCTACCCCCCTCAGTGAGGGACCCTTATCCACAGTCAAACAGAAAATCACAGGCTTCCCACATATCTCTCCAGCATGGAGGAGCCTTGAGCTCAAACTTTCCTTTTCAGAGCTGAGCAACTAAGGTCCTTAGAAACTAAGTTCTGAGTTTTATATTCAAAAATGTTCATTTGTGCAACCCTAAGCCCTAGTTCCACTCTACTTGTACATGCTGAGCGCCAGCTATCAGCAAGGTTTGCTCACTGAGGTTGAACCAGGATGATCAGAATCATAGGCCTTCAGAGAATGGAAAACCACTATTGGGTCTGCCCGCCTTTCTGTGTCAAAAACTCAAGACTTTTCCTTTTTCTATTCTACCACCATTTTCTTCTGGATGGTAGCCAGAGCCTAAGTATGCTTTCTCATTTAGTTGGGGGCCTCTCTCTCTCTCTCTCTCATTTATTTATTTATGGTTTGTTTGGTTGGTTTGGTTTTTGATTTTTCAAAACAGGGTTTCTCTGTGTAGCCCTGGCTGTCCTGGAACTCACTCTGTAGACCAGGCTGGCCTAGAACTCAGAGATCTGGCTGCCTCTGCCTCCCGAGTGTGGGGATCAAAGGTGTGTGCCACCGCTGCACTCCTTTTCTAATGCACCGTTCCATACCATGTGGCTAGCTCTGTGCCAGTTTAACTCAAATGGAATGGGTTTGTCTTTCTCTTCCCCGTCTTCCTCTTCTAGGCAGCTACTGAGAGCAGCAGCTTGCCTGACCCAAACTTTGTCCTTTAAACGTTAATAAATCCGTCCTTGAAGAGGAAAAAATATATATATTCACAGCTTAGTGACTGACTTATAAAACTGCCCACAGATACCTTCCTGCCTTTCTTATGGCTAGTCAACCTTAAGGGTCGACTCAAAGCCTGCTTCCCTTAGGATACTCATCCTGACCCCTGGGCCCCGGTGCTCACATTTACATCTGATCACAGCAGCAGTCCTGACATGTGTTTGGCTTTAAACTGCTTTTGACTGCAACTGTGTGTACACATGGAGTGTGTGCACACCATACACAGAGGCTCCTTCAAAGCTGGAAGAAAACAGTGGGCCTGAAGGGCACTTGGTAAACAGTCAGAAATAGTTTCATAACCGGAATCCTGTTATTCCAAAGCCCATTTGCCTATTTGATTCTCTAGCTCAGCTTAGCCTAGAAGGCAGGCACCATCAGTGGCCTCCCCAAGGATGCCTGATGACACTGAGTTCTCAGGAAATGAAGTAAACAGGCGCACACACCTACATGGGCAAGGTAACAGCAGCAATGATGGAGAAGAGCCAGGATGTGTATGGCTGGCACTCTATTCTGCAAACACTGAAAAGCAGCGTCTGGGAGAAGAGTTGTCAGCAGAGTTTAAAAACAAAAAAAAGCCATGATAAACCAGGCGGTGGCGGTGCACACCTTTAATCCCAGCACTCAGGGCGCAGAGGCAGGCAGATCTCTATGAGTTTGAGGCCAGCCTAGTCTACAGAGTGAGTTCCAGGACAGCCAGGGCTACACAGAGAAACCCTGTCTTGAAAAGCCAAAAATAATAAAGAAAAAGGGAAGAGAGAGAGAGAGAGAGAGACAAGAAAGAAGTCATGATGGGTGCTGGAGAGACGGTCTGTGGTTAAGTGCACTTACTGCCCTTGCAGAGAACCTGGTTTGGTTTCCAGCCCCTGACTGGCTCGTGACCATTTGTAACTCCAGTTCCAGTGGAGCTAATATCCTTTTCTGACCTCCAAAGGCACCAGGCATGCACATGGTGTACATATATACATGCGCACACACATACATGTGCACATACATGCAGGCAGAACATTCATAGACATAAAATATAATTTTTTTTTCTAAAAAGCCATGATAACACCAGGACGATATTGCTGTTGAACCACCATAGAAAATATCTAAAGTCAAATATTCAAATCAGATCCACTTGGAGTCGGTTCCAGACAATCCACATATAAATGCCATATCCAGATCTCCCCAGACTAGCTCGCTGGAGCGAGATCAAGTGTGCTGACAGTTTTTCTCGAAAGAAGGATTTCTTTTGACTCATGACTTCAGAGTGTTCAGCCTGGGTTCACTTAGCCCCATACTCTTGCTGGAACATCATGAGGGTGGGAACCTGTGGTAGGGGAGGCCTCCCGAGGCGTTCACCTCAGAGCAGACAGGAAGCTGAAAGGCAGCAGGCAGAACTGAACTGCCAAAGTCTTTCTTTCCACAGAGTCTTCCATCCTTGGCATTTTCCAAGGAACACTGCCCCTCTGAGTCAAGCATGTAAAGGCTTCAGAGCAGGGACCTGCACTCTGTGTTCAAGTGCAGAGTGGCAAGAGGAGTGAAGCTCTGTGAGGATGTGCGTCCATCCCTGCAGCTCTGGAAACGGTGCTGACACCCGTGTCTCCATATCCGTCAGCACACCCACCTGCCGCACCTATGGAACGCCTACAGGTAATGCTGTGATGCCTCTGCCCCAAAGGAGGAAAACCCACCGTAGCAACAGCTCTGCCCATCCTGACAGCGCCAAAGTCATTGGGGTCCAAGTAGTTGTTACTGTAGAGGTAGACACCGGAGGCAGCGAGAGCCACGCTGGTCCACGAAGCAAGCTTGAGAGCCTTTCTGGCCATGTCCCTAGGCCCTGTGCAAGAAAAGAAGGTCAAGAAAGGTTAGCAATTACGAGTTTCATAGTGGGTCAATCCAGAATTAAAATCCCTGCTCTGCCACTCACAGATGGTATGACCATTTGTCATTTTCTTGATCTCAGGGGACCTCAGTTTCTTCATTTATAAAACAAGATAATGCCTACCTCAAAATTAAGATGAAGTGAAATAATTAAAGTGCTTAGTGTAGTACCTGGTACAAATCAACTCCCAACGTCCTTCCTTCAACAGCACCAGGTGCTATTCTAGCTAGCATGGAGAAGGTGAACAGACTACAGTTCTTGCCCATGTGACGCTTATGCTCTAGAGTGGGATGGCAGAGAAGCAAAAAGATACATAACCACTGTAAGTGGTAAGAAGCAGAGAGTCAAAGGGTAAGGGATCCAGATGAAGGGTGCCTTTAGAGAGGCAAGCTTGAAAGGCATGCCACTGTTGGCACTTGTAACTAGTTCTATACCAGCAACAGCCACAGGCACCATGAGCCTTGACCCACTGTCAGAAGAAGGCAGGACCCTGCCAAAATGGTAGCTGGGCAGGAGCAACCAGTAGTTCCTCCAGATCTAGCTGATAGTCAAAATCTTTACTACAGTTTAGCCTGTGCTCCTTGAAGGTGGCTGATGCTACTTTGTCCACGAACTGTCCTGGGGATCCTACTGGGTACCAAACTCATACCTCTGGGCAGAAAGACCCTGCCTCCTTACTCAAACCTCCTCAAGCCACCAGGTGCCTACACAGACATTCTTGGGGACAATGAATCCAATGGGCTACCTCCTCAACAATCCCTGAGTACTTGGTTTCTAACTGAAGCCCCTGACTCAGCTGCAGGCGCCAAGGGACAGGCCCCAGACAGAAAGGAATGTCGCCAAGCCTCCTGTCAGTGCTAAGCCTTCAGAGATGCAGCAGCAAGATGCAGGACGTCACATCAGAGGTTTCGGCTATGGCCCTGTTCTGTCACTTCATCTCCTCTCTGCACGGAAACTACTGCTATAAACAGCCTTGTCTTCATTTTCTCTGCAGTCTATTTTGTCTCATGCTTCATAATATAGACCCTGGCTTTTCTTTAAATATACACAAAGCACATCTTTTTCCATTCTTTTACTTTCAACTTAGACTTCACACCATTTAAAGAGCATGCAGTTGGCTTCCTAGATTTATATTAAATATAGCTTACGTATCTGTATTGAAATTTACCACCTTCTTCCAACCCTTCCTATTTTTCCTTCCTGTTCTGCTTCACTCCTTTTTTTTTTCAAGACTTTATTTTATTTATGTATATATGTGTGAGTCTGTGTGTGTTTAGGTGCCCATGGAAGACAAAAGAGGGTGCCAGAGTCCCTGGAGCCAGAGTTGCAAGCAGTTATGGGCTGCTAGACATGGGTGCTGGGAACCATGTCCAGTCCTCTGAAAGCAGCAAGCACTCTTGACTGCGAATCCACCTCTCCAGCCCACTTTCTCTCCTGTCTTGACTTTTCATGGACTCGGTGATACTTTCCATTGAGTTCTATTATCTTTCCTTTCGTTGCTGCTTCAGTTACTGTGAAGAGGCACCCTGACCAATGCAACTTACAGACAAAGCATTTAATTGCTTACAGTTTCAGAGGGTTGGTCCATGATCACAATAGTTGGGAGCATGGCAGCAGGTATACAGGCATAGTGCCGGAACTCTAGCTGAGAGCTTTCATCCTGATCCACAGATAGGAGGCAGGCAGTGAGAGACCAAACCTAGTATACATGGGCTTTTGAGGGTAACCTCAAAGCTTACCCTCATTGACACACTTCCTCCACAAGGCCACACCTCCTAATCCTTCCTGAACAATCTGCCAACTGGGCACCAAACATTCAAAGTGATAAGCCTACATGGGGGCAGCAGGGCATTCTCATTCAAACCACAGCGGCAGCCTTGTTTTCCTAGGGCAGCGTTTGCAGAGTATGGTCAGAGGAACACCTGAACAAAAGTCAGCCTCCGTAACATTTCAAAAAGCAGGTTGCTGGGTCCCACCCTAAGGCCACTAAATCACCAACTCTGAGGTAAGATTCTGTCTGTGAATAAGCTAGTGGGTGATTTTACTTGAAAGCTTGAGTTAGCACTCTTCTTTACCTACATTTCAAGTGGATGTGCAGGCATTCACTCCACTTTGTTATTAATGTGTTTATTGATAAATGCCACTAGTGGAAGAGGCAGATGGAGGCTAGGCTGTTAGAGATAAAAGCAGATCTTAATGGTTAACATCCATCACCAACTCTCTTGGATGCCTATCAGGTCAAAAGTAGAATTTATGACCACTGTTAAGATTTTAATAAGAAATGTCCCTCTACAGGCTCATGTGTCATACACCTGGACGCCAGCTGCTGGAAATATTTTGGGAGGTTCTAAAAAAAAAAAAAAAGCAAGGAGATGGGACCTAGCTGGAAAAAGTAAGGCCATTTTCTCACTCTCTGCTTCCTGTCCACCAAGAGGAGAGCAGCCTCTGCCACATATTCCTACCGCCATGCCATGATGCTCTGTCCAAGAGTATGGAAGGCCAAATGATCCTGATGTGAAACTATCGGCAAAACAAATTCCTTCTCCTTTTGTTTATATCAGACAACATAACACTGAGGAAAACTATTATGATATAGCCTGTGGTGGTCTGAATAAGGATGGCCCCACAGGCCCATATAGTTTAGTGTGTGGTATTAGGGAGTAGCACTACTTAAGAGAGATTTAGGAGGTGTGGCCTTGTTGGAGGAAGTGTGTCACTGGGGGTGGGCTTTGGGTTTTTTTGGGTTTGTTTTTGTTTGTTTGTTTATATATATGAATACTCTAGCTGCATGTACACCTACATGCATGAGATCTCACTACAGATGGTTGTGGCCACCATATGGTTCCTGGGAATTGAACTCAGGACCTATGGAAGAGCAGCCAAGTGTTCTTAACCGCTGAGCCATCTCTCCAGCCCAAGCTTTGGGTTTTAAATGTTCAAACCAAGCCCAGTTCCTGCTGCCTGCCAATCTGGATGTGGAACTATCAGCTACCTCTCCAGCACCATGTCTACGTGCATGTTGCCATGCTTCCCACCGTGATGTCAATAAACTGTAAGCCTGCCCCAAATAAATGTTTTCCTTTATAAGAGTGGCCATGGTCATAGTGTCTCTTCACAGAAATAGAAACCCTAAGACATACACATTCCTCTAAGAACTCAAGACCAATCTAGAGGTAAACACAGTAAGAAAATTAAGAGTAATTTTCGTCCTCCAGTTGGTTTTTCGGTTGATTGGTTGGTTGCTTGCTTGCCTGATTGATTTGAGATGGAATCTATGTAGCCCTGGCTGGCCTGGATCTCACTATGTAGACAAGGATGGCCTCAAACTCACCACCACCCTCAGCTTCCCTGAGTTGATTCTTTCTTTTTTTTTTAGTTTAATTCTATTTATATATTTATTTCCTGAGTTGATTCTTAATGTAGAAACTTAAGTCCAGCTAAACACCTCTGTGCTCTCAGCTGTCCTAATAAAGTCAACTCATTCATGAAGAGCCAAGGTCTTAAAAGATCTGCCTTCTAGACTTCCACTTTGCCTTCTACTCACTCCAACTTGCTAGTTTTCCAATATGCTGCATACTACACTCCAAGAGTTTTTGTATTGCTGTTCTCTCTGCCTAGAACAGAGGCCAGCAAGCTCTTCTAAAATGCCCATACAATAACTACTTCTAGCTTTGGAGGCTACTCTACAGCTGAGGCAACTACTCAATTCTATATTCTAGTGCAAGGCAACCAAAAAGGACATGCAAAGCAATGGGCGTGGCCAAATACAGTCCCCAAGATATAATATGCCAGTCTTTAGTCTAGCACACCATAAGTGCTCTAAAAACATTTACTAACCAAATTAATCAATGAATGGATCAATTATACCCCATGGAGCACCTGGTATAACCAGTAACAACACAGGTCTTTATTGTAGATATAAATATGTTTTTGGCTGGGTTCCAGGTGTGGGATGTGGGACTGATTTAGATAGTCCACAGCAGCAAACTATTTGCCTCATATTGGCTCTGAGAGGCACTCTTTGCCAGCTGCAGATAGTTTAAATCTGAGGGCTCTGGAGAGAGAATAAATGCCAGTGCCCAGACAGTGCGGCAGTTCCAAGAAAGAACAGGCTGCTCCTGCTTCCCCCTTGCTGCTCCTAGTTGCTGTTGTGAGGCAAGAAGTTGGAGATCTGAAAACAAGGATTGGACTGGCTCCAAGGAACCCGACGACCCTAGCCAGCAGGAAAAAGCTAAGAGAACTGCACCCCCTCTCCCTCTAACCCTTTCTCTTTCCTATCTGGTGTTCGGGTGTTGGAAGGGATTGGGGTGGAGTAGGGAAAGGAGATATTAAAAAATGTAAATGAAAGGTATTTTTTAAAGTATGTCTACAGGTCTCTAGATGACTATAATACCCTGGGCCTCCAACTCAGTACTCATTATTCTCTCCCCATCACTCCCATACCACCTTGCAACCTTTGCTTCTCTGAACCCCACCCTCCTGCGGTAGCATCCTCCAGAGCAGCTCCTGATGAACTGCAGTCTCCCCCATCCTTGAGACTACCCCTGGGCATCAAAGAAACAGGGAGGTAGCCCCCATTTTCAAACAAATGTCCTCAGTAATAAAAGTGGTAAGAACTGAAATACATAAGAGCCAAAATGTGTCTAGATTGGAGTTGGAGTGTTCCATGAGGAATCAGAGTCTTCAACATGAAAAAGAGCTGCTTCGCTCAGGGAGTGAAATATGTCTGTCCATGAAACACACCTTTGGTTACTAAGGCGTCTGATAATGAGTCACCCACCTGTCTGCTTGCCTTGACTTTCACCTGAGTTAGCTCTCATAAGGCCACATACCTTGTAGGAGGTCTGAGGATGCCAAGAACCTAAAACCTCATCACTGGAAAATATCACTAGCAATCACTAACCTTTACAGAGTCCACTACACACATGTTGGGTCTGGTGGCACACACTTCTAGTCCCAGCACAGAGTACACTCACCTTGTTAGTATTCCACATGGAGCAGCCAGATGAGGCAAGTAGCCTCCTCTCGGGTATAAATGAGGACACCAAGGTGAGTGGTCAGTCCTGGGTGGCTCAGCTAGTAAAGTGGCCAAGAATGATATAATCAGGCCTTCCCACTGCCAGTGTTTAGTCAGTCTTTTTTTTTTTTTTTAAGATTTATTTTGGCCTGTGTGTGCATGTGTTGTGTCTGTGTCTATGTGTTTATATCTGTGTATGTGTGTATATATGTGTGTGTACGTGTGTATATGCATGTGCCAATGAAGGTCAGAAGGGGAACATCAGATCTCCTAGAGCTGGAGTTCTATCTTTGTGAGCCACCCATTTAGGTTCTGAGAGCCAAATCCAAGACCCCTGAATAAGCAACAAGTCTGAGCTCCAAGCCATCTCTCCAGGCCCACCATCTTTTTTATGACATCTCTCTGATAGGGACCTCAAGGGACTTGGACCTCAAGACACTAAGGTCCTTACTACTGGCTTAACGCAAATACAGCTGCTGCAGATGAAAACTATCATTTCTAAACTGCTACCAAGCCCCAGAAGAGCAAAGCCTATGGAAGGCAGTGCCTGGTGCTCTGGAAATCAATAGCATGTCAAAGATCACACAGTATTTCTCACTAGAAATAAACACATTCGAGCCTGAAGAACTGCATGGCTGTTTAATCATCAAATCAATGTGAATGAACTCTTCATCTCTGGGCCAGAGGAGACACCCATTCCATCATGAAACTGAGCATCAAGAAGCCGAACAAGTGGAAGTTGATGGTCAGAAAAAAAAAAAAAAGAAAAAATGTCCATCTCAGGGCCTGGAAAGCTGGCTCAGCAGTTAAGAGAACCCACGTAGCTGGTCACAAATGTCTGAAACTCCAGATTCAGGGGATCTGACACGCTCATACAGACATGAATGTGGATAAAACACCAATGCACATGAAATAAATCATTTTTTAAATGTCCATCTTGAGCTGGGAGTACCAGTGCACACCTTTAATCCCAGCACTCATGAGACAGAGGGGGTCATATCTCTGTGAGTTAAAGGCCAGCCTGGAACAAAGAGTTCCAGGACAGCCAGGCCTACACAGAAAAAGCATATCTAGAAAAATTTAAAAGAAAAAAGAGAGAAAGAAATTTTTAGAAAGTCCATTAAGGATAGAACCAAGTATGAAGCATTTATTGCAAATGGCCTTTCCAACTATGATCTACCAGCTGCCCCTTCCAGAGAATGCCCAAAATTACATCCCACCCCCAAACCCTCAGTGAACAAGAGAGAATACTGCTGAGGAAAGTCCCTTAGGGAGAAAATTCTATTTATCCCCAAAAGTCACCCTAGCTACCTTTCATTTCCTACAGAGATTACTGAGACTATTTCTTTTCCTGGAATGTTCTCCAAACCAGAAAAGACCCAAATATACTCTTGGAAACAGTAAACAAGATGAGTCCATATGCAGGGACAGTTGGTCTGAAGAGGCTCATAGTCTTCCCCATCCTACAGAGAGTGGTAATGTTCAAAGCAAGAGTGAGTTTTAACTACACTTCTTAGTGTGTAATGGCCAGAGGTTGCTCGGATCAATATTAATTAAATAGTAGGAATCCCAGACAATGGCAAGGTTCCTCAGCAGATAAGGAAATAAATCTCACCCAAGAACAGAAAAGAAACCTTCTTTCATTCAGCTCATCTCAGGAAAGGGGAAATAACAAGGCCAAGAGCAAATGGCATGCAGCAGATGAGAGGAATGAGTGAGATTTCAAAAAGTTCTTAAAAGAATAGCTCAAGCAATTTGCACAACTAGACTCTCGGGTACACACCACTGGAGTTAGAACAGCCCAAAGGAGCCAATGGAGCAAACTGCTTGGATCCAGGTGTGTCTGTGCCGCCAACAGAGCAACAGGTGCACATGAACAAGTCGTTTTCTGGGTCCTGGAGGCCAATGGTTCTCTGTCATGGACAATGAGACCTAGGTGACTCAGTGTGCTTGCTGTTCTATTCCAGGACAAGACAAGGATGGATAGCTACACCAAAGCACGTGTCCCATTCATCGATCCCTTCTCCAAACGGTAGGAGGCTGGGGGAGCATATTTGGAAAGAAAGAAAATGCAAATTTTTTCAAAAGAAGTAAAATCTCACACCACGAGGCCTGTTGAATATCAGCCAATCAAATAACACAGCAAAATAAGCTACGACATAACCCAGGAACAAAATGACACAAGTGATGAAACTACATGGCTGGATGGATGTAAAGAAATGGGCAGAGGATTCCACTGTGTAAAGCAATTCCCATGGGTAGTACAGCGGTGAAGCCACCAACAACCATAATCAAATATGAAGAATTTATGGGTTTTTTTCTTATAAAATAGTAGCATTCAAATTATAGTCCCCAGGAAAGCTACATCGCATCTCCTGGGATTCATGTTGGTCATGCTGATTCCAGAGTTCAAATACCATACTAAAATCAGAAGTTTGAAGGGAAGTGGGCAGAATTCTGTATGGTAACAGCCCCTCCACATAATTCTGCTTCCCACTATACAGCCTGAGAACTACAGTGACAAAGAAGTCACTTAAAGGAAAACTATGACAGGATAAAATCTAATTCTTAACCACTCAGGAGCTATTTCTTGAGCGCCTACAAAGCATTAAGCTTCCCACTTGGTGGCAAGTAAATGCCACTGAAATCTAGGACAGCTGTATTACGTGTCTTCTACAGGCTTCTCTCCTCACATCAACTGGACGCACCAGAAATCTGCAAGGTACATGGAATCAAAAGCAGACTGGCGCCGGTTGCAAGCCTAGGTGACCTGATTTCTGGGGAGGCCCCTCCTCTTCACCACTCCACGCTCACCGCACCAGAGGTCTGCGTGGGAGCCCACAAAGCCACCAAGGTATGAACGCTTCTGGCGGAGCCACTCGGAGTCCCTCTCCACCTCCGCCTACTCCAGTGCACACAAGGTTGGGCCACCCAAGTGGCCAGTCCAAGCTAACGACCCGCTAAGGCATGGAGCTAGAGAGTCACAGCGGAGGGGGCGGGACACTGCGAGTCACCTGAGCCACGTGGTCACGCCTAGGGTGACAAGGTCACACGCCAGAGTTTCCTCCCCGCTTCGCCATGGCTGCAAAGCCTGAGCTCAGGCGGGGTGAAGCTCATCTGCACAGGATTCCCGGCACTCCAAGTGCCGCGCGATTTAGCGGCCGGGGGGTGGGGGGTGCCCGGGCTCTGTGCGCGAGTGCTACTCACCGGGAGGGAAGGATAACAGCCCCGCCGCAGCCCGGAACCCAAACTCCAGGAAACTGTCCCTCAGCCACCGGGCGCCTACAAAAGCCGGTGCCGCGCAGCCTGCTGGGACTTGTAGTTCTCCTCGGTTCCTTAAGCTGCTGACACCACTCTAGGTCCCTGAGCCTGAGAGGAGTCTTTCGCTGTTTCTTTGCCCGAGATACCCACACAGAATCTTACTCAGAACGTTTTTCAGGAGTCAGGTTATAGATTCGTGTTTAGTGGAGGATGAAATTGTGGATCTGTAGATTAAGTAGGCATTAGAGTCTTATGAGTCTAATGATTAGAATCTAACAATAATTCTAATAATGATTAGAATTATCTGTGATCCTAATGTATTGACCTCTAATGACCAAATGTTGACTTAAAAGATGTCCTTTAGAAACATTTACAAGGCACCCATTCTAGAAACAACAGAAGCTATTCCCGCCGTGGGAAGACACAGGTGGAATGGAAAGATCCATCTTTCAGTTCAATGTAATTCTAATCGAAAAATCAAACAACGTTTTTACCTAGCCATTTACAAGCTGATCTAAAGAGAAACACAGGATAAAGCATAATCAAGACATTATGGAAGAAGAACATGCTTCAAGGACTTGGCCTTCCATACTTCACATGTACAATTAGGCTATGAAAATTAAGACCATGTGGTATTGACATAGGCTGGAGTAGAGGAGTGGAGAGAACTCAGAAGCCTCCAGACCTCCTTGGAAGCTTGACAGGCAGGCATTCCAGACCGTTTGTGGGAAGGTGGAGGGTTTCAGGACATGAGCTGAACCACTAGCTATCTGCTGGACACTTTAACTAGCTCCATAGTAGAAACTAATTTCAAGACAAGATTCTAACAAGAAAATTAAGGTACCTTTTAAAAGGAAATAAATGAAAACATCCCCATGAACGCAAGACAGGGCTTAAGTGAACTGTATTAAATTTAAGAACTTAGATTCATTGAAAGGCAGCATAGAAAGCCACAAGGTTGGGTGTGGTAGCACACTGAATTCAAGGCTATCCTGGTCTACAAAGCAAGTTCCAGGACAGGCAGGATTACATAAAGCAACCCTGTCTCAAGAGATAGCTCCTCGGTTAAGAGCAGTTCCTCCTCTTACAGAGGACCCAGGTTCAATTCCCAAAACCCACAAAGCAACTCACAACCTCCTGAAATTTCAGTTTCAGGGACTCCAATGCCTTCTCACATTTGTGGGCACCAAGCATACATGTGGTACACATACAAACATATCAGCAAAACACTTATAAAATAAAGTGAATAAATCTAAATCTAACTCTAAAGAGAGAGAGAGGAGGTGACTACAGCACAGAAACATAGTTGACCAACATAGTCCTTGCCAATCCGAGTTTGCAGTTTATACACATTGAAGTAAGAAGATCAATAATGTAGTGGAAGGGATATTAGAGTCTAGAGGGCTTCTTTACCCCAGCTAGTTCCCAAATAATTAAGACAGAGAGCTTTTACATTTATAAAAGCTTTAAGGCATAATAACTGGGCAGATATCAACCCTCTAAGCTATTTTGCTATTTCCTAGCTACACACTCCAAGTTACTTGCTGTAATTTTTCATGCCTGGGCTGCTTCTCTTCCATCAAGCTAGCCCTCATGGCCACGTGCTCATGGTTCAAACTGCCCATTGGGGACTTGCTTCTCCTCAGCTTCATCTTCTCTTTTCTCTCCCATCTCGTGGTCCCCATTTGACCCCAATCCCGAGAATCTAAGCTCCACTTATTTTGCTTTTGCCCAGTTACAGGCTTCCAGCTATTTTATTAACCAACCAACTCTAACTTGGGAGCAAGGTTTACACATATTTGGTGTACGTGAGAATGTGCTTGTCTGGGCTGTAACAAGATCTTGGGGGGGCAGTATTTAACAACTGAATGCCTAGCACCAGACTGACCCCCAACACAATAATGTCCAGATGGGACAAAGAATCAGTAAAGGTATAATATGAATAAAGCAGTATAGAGAAGGAAGCATTCATTCTGCCCAAGAAGAAACTAAAAGTTGACTTGTAGGTTGGGAATTAAAAGTAGAACAGGGGACTCCCCAGAGGAAAGATGTTTGTTTGGGAGCAGCCCAAACAGAGAAAGTCATCCAAAAGCACTAAGATGGAGCAGAATGAGGCTGGTAAGATGGCTCAGTGAATAAACATGTGCTTGCTACACAAACCTGATGATATGTGTTGTATCCCCAGAACCTACATACTGGTGAAAGGGGTGTCTCTTCTCCACTAAAATGTCCTCTAACCTCCATGTGTGTGTTATGGAATAAATACATGTAGATGTACACACAGACACATGATCCTGGGCTCAATCTCCAGGAGCACAGGAACAAACCTCAAACAACAGGTGAGAGCAAAGGAATGTATTTGCCTAGCATGTGTGAGGCTGAGGAGGGGAAAATTACATAATCTGGTTGCTATAATTAAACAGTAAGTCTAACTATGAGACTGTTAATACTGCAGGCCAGTAGTTATTACTGCGGAGTGCAAAGTGTAAGGCACTTTCAATTGACATAGTGAATGGGTAAACTTTCATATTAAAATTTAATTAAGTTGATTTTTTTAAGTTTTCAGACATTCAATTAAACATGATAAATTAAACAAACACACCTATTTAAATCCTCTCCCTTCTGAAATCCCATGAAAACTTATTTTTTTAAAAAAGAAAAGGATTAAAAGTACCTCACAAAGTCAAAATAGATAGGAAAATCAAAAGACCAGTATAAGATGCTCCAAAGCAGACAGGCAATGGAGGCACCTTTAAAACAAGTGGTGGCTGACCCCACCCCAACAAGAGTCTGATCTTAGAGTCTAGTTTCGGGTCTGGACCTCAATAATTTGCCAAAGGTCCATAGTTGATTTCACCAGGATGGTCAGGAGAAAGGTTCTGGCAATGTGCAATGGTAAAAAGCAGGTGCATTGAGAGTGGTTCTTGAGCACATTAGCACCACCTACAGATCCCCAAACATCCTCCCAGGCCATCCCTGGACCTGTTAAGTCTAGTTTCAACAGGCAGGATCCCAACATAGTATTTTGTGGAACTTCCCAAGCGGTTTTAGTCTCTAGCCAAGTTTAACAACACTGTGTACAGTCAATGAATCATGTTTGCCTTGTGTGCCTTATTGCAGATTTTCTAATTTGATAGTATCTTTATTTCCTTCTTGATAAGCATTCCATTGTCTTGGCCCCTACTTACCTAAAAAGTTCTTGTGAGACTCAAGTGAGTGCTTTGCCAACTGAATATTTTGATGCTCAAAGCTGTTGCATTTCATTGTATAGAAAAATCCACCAATGCTTCTCTCCCCTGGCTCACCGCACTCCAACTATGGCAGCTTCTTTTCCATTCCTCAACCTGACAAGCTGGCTGTGGCCCTTACACTTGCTACTACCCATGTCTTCGCAGGTCTGCTCCATCCTGGAATATCTGCTCTCTGGGGTAATGTCATGTCCACAGACAGGCCATCTGTGCTGGCTAGTTTTATGTCAACTTGATACAAGCTAGAGTAGTTTTGGAAAAGGAAACCTTAATTGAGAAAGTGCCACCATCAGATTGGCCTGTGGACAAGCCTGTGGTGGATATTTTTTTTTCATTGATGATTAATATGGGAGGGCACAGCTCACTGTAGGTGGGGCCTCTCTGGGCTGGTCCTAGGTTTTTATAAGAAAGCAGGTTGAAAAAGCCATGAGGAGCAAAACAGTAAGCAGCATGCCTCTATGGCCTCAGCATCAGCTCCTGCCCCCCAGGTTTCTGCGTTGAGCTCCTGACCCATGTGACTTGGACAATGGATGCCTTCCTCTTCAAGTTGGTTTTGGTCATGGTGTTTTATCCCAGCAGTAGGAACCTAACACTCCATCCCTGTTTACAACTGCCCAGCTCCCCCATCCCCCCACACACGTACATTCTCTGAGACTTATTCTATCCCCTTATAGCACTTTTTTAAAGCATTTTTTTCTTAAAATGATATCATCCTTTCTTTATGAATGATATCATTCATTTTTTCAAATGGTTTTGTCTGTCTGCTGGTACAATATAAATTCTAGGGCAACGAGGATTTGGATCCATGGTGCCTGACATACAATCAGTATTCCCTGCTGAGGGCAGAATGTTGACGAGCGGCAAAGGCCCCTGCTCTTGTTGACAGAGAGAATCATTTGGCTAAGGTTGAGAAGGGAAAAAAGTGATACATGAAGAAACAACAGGGTAGTTGTGTGCTGCAATAAACCCTGCAATAAACAGAAGCAGGAGTGTGACAAAGAGAAACCATGCAGAGGCCACTGATCCCTTTTTTGAACTGCATGGTCAGGTAAGGTTCCTGTGAGGAAATCCCAACCTGACAAGTGAGGAGGTCAGCCATGGTGGTAGGGAGGGGGCTAAGAGTGCTCCAGAGAGCAGAAACCACAAGTATAAAGACTCATGAATAAAGGAAAGCTGAGTGTGTTTGAGAAACAGAAAGGAACCTGGTGTGACTGAGGCAAAGACACAGTATGCAAGAAGGTAGATTCACCAAGCTAGGCTACACCACATAGAGCTTGGAGGGTTTGGATTTTCATCAACAAATGACAGAAGTCTATTAGAGAGTTTTAAACCAGGAGGGGGTCTGACCAGAGATGCTCAATAGAAAAATGCAGCAAAGCAACCAGAGCCGGAAGGGAAGCATTTCAGAATCTCCCCAAGGCCCAGCTGTGTTTCTGCCACAGCAAGACCCGAGACTGGTGATTGAGTATTTAGAATTTCATGCAAGATTTTGTGTCTCTATTCCAAAAATGAACCATCTGCAAGAAGAATCAAAGCACGGGGTTCCTCTTTGAGGACATAAACGAAAATCAGTGTAGAGGAAATGAGGAGGAAAGTGTGTTTCCCTATGTTCCGGGGCAAAGGAAAGAACACGGAGCCTGTGCTAAGGGAAGAAGCAAAGCCAATGTGATGACCAACAGTGCCCAAAGGTGAGCAGTGCCGTTCAGGGAGAAAAGCAGCAGCGTGAAGCACCAACCGCAGCCAGGAGGCTTGTGTCTGTGTCTGCCCAGAACAGAAGGTCCCAGCAGGAACTACCGGAAGCTCAGACCTAGGCCAATCATCATCCAGCTCTCTCAGAGGGTGGTGTGACGTCCACTTGCCAGTCTCCACGGGTGTGCTAGGGCTGGAAGAGCCGAAGCAGGGCTCTCACAGGGAGGCTGAGACCTGAGACCTCTTGGATCTGGACAATTTCTAGGTACCTAATCTATGTCGATGGAAACCTGCCTAGCCTGCATCACAAAGTGGTCACACTGTCCTGGGCCTGACAGAAAGCTAAAGGAATGTGGGTGTGATATCTGAAAGGAAGCAAATCAATGTGAGCAATCTAGAATTTCTGACCTGGACATTGGAGTAGCATTATAACCAAGCTGAGGAACCCAGGAAAGGAATAGCACTTGGGAATGTCACTGCCCTCATCTGTCCTGAGACGAAAACTCCCTTGAGAAATTAGTTCACACATCAGTTACAGAAAAAGCCATATGAATTCTTCTGTATGTGTGCATGTGTACACATGTGGATGTATGTCTGTGTGTGCAAGTGCACATGTTGAAGAGGTACAATGGGTGTGTGTCCGTATGGCAGCCAAAACCAATCTCAATTGTTTTTTCTTATATGTCATCTATTTTTTTTGAGAGAGAGAGAGAGAGAAGGAGAAGATCCCATTGGCCTGCAATTTGACAAGCAGGCCAGCCAAGTGGCTGGCAAGTTCTAGGGATCTCTCCCTGGGTGCCTCCCTTGTGTTAGAATTATAAGCATACAATGCCACATCCAGTTGTTTTTGCTTTTTGTTTGTTTGTTTCTGGGAGGGATCCAGGGATCAAACTGAGGTAACTCATGTTTGCAAGAAAAGCATTTTACCCAACTGAGCTATCTCCCCAGCATCCTAGGTGAATCAGAATCCCAAACAAGTTTCTTGGAATGGGATAAGTCTGTATACATTTGAATACATTGGATGTGCTATGCTAATTTGAATTCTTTTTTTTTTTTTCTCCTGAGACAGGGTTTCTCTGTGTAGCCTTGGCTGTCCTGGACTTGCCTTGTTGACCAGGCTGGCCTCGAACTCACAGCCATCTGCCTGCCTCTGCCTCCCTGAATGCTGGAATCACAGGTGTGCACCACCACGCCCAGCTTAATATGGATTCTTTAAGTGTATTTTTGCACTTAATCTTCATGTTATATGTAATCACTATCATTATTATACCTCATTTTATAGTTGAGCAAACTGTGATTGAAAGACTTAAGTAATTGTCCAAGATCACCCCCCCCAAAGACCTAGTGATTCTCAACCTTCCTAATGCTGTGACCCTTTACTACAGTATCCCAACCATAAAATTATTTTGCTACTTCATAACTGTAATTTTGCTACTATTATGAATTATAATGTAAGCAACCCACAGGTTAAGAATTGCTGCCATAGACACAAAATTGAGCCCAAGCCCCATGAACCGGACTCCAAGGCTACCCTCTGGAGTTGGGAGGTCCACTTAGGCCAGTGATGGATTCAAAAAGAAAAACATTTCAGGCAAACATCCAAGGCCAAAGAAAGTTAGACCCTAGGGTAACTGTCAGCCCATTTTAATAGGAACTGAGCAGATGATAATGAATGGTAATTCTCTATAACTAGCCAGTCATAAACCGCATTCACAAATTAAGTGACAAATTGAGATTTAAGAATTCAGTTCCTGTGTTCAACTCTAGGCTTCTTGGGAAAAAATCTAGGTAAGAAACAAGGGATGTTTAATGACTAAGACATGTTTTATAAATAAGGTCTGTTGGAGGTTGTTCTGATGCGTGTTACTGGTCCTATCTTTGTTTTGAAAGGTGTGTTACACCTATCTTTGTTTTGAAAACCTGCCTAAGACATACCTTCCTGTTGGATTAAATGCCCTATATCTGGGCAGGACAGAATGGGTTAGGCGTGGAAAAGGTTCCTGGGCTTTTGGGACAGGAGAAACATGGGAGACAGATGGATGGGAAGAGAGGAGAAAAAGGGATACCATGATGTGTTAGTGTGTAGAATAGACCATGTGGGTTGATAGGAAGGACTCTAATGATAGCATTGAAAGGCTCAGATGAAGAATACTAGCTTGTACCATGGGATTGCAGATAGAAGGTAGAACAGATGAGGAGGATTAAGGTGGATGGCATTGGTTGGGGGCTAGGAGATGGATGGTGATGTTATTGAGCCAGCATACGTGAAATATCTGTCTGGCCCAAAATAAATAAGCCAAGTATCAAATCTAAAAAAAAAACAAACAAAAAAAAACGAATTCAGTTCCAACCCTCCCCACCCTACTAATTGACCTCTGGGTCTTGGGGCTTCTCTTGTAAAGCAAACACATTTTATATGTAAAATTCTAAGGGCTCTTCCAACCTTCACAGACCATGATTCTTCAAATGTATAGCAAGTTCTGATCTTCTGTAGATGCCCACACACTGAAGATTGAGACTAGTGTGGAAACCATGCCAAGTAAGCCCCTGTACTGAATATTATCTGTGTTTATCTCAGGGGATTTTTCATTCTTCTCTTCCCTGTGCTTCAGGAAAGCTGGCCCCTAAACAGGCTACATGCCCAGGGCTCAGCAGCCTCTGTTTTCTAAATGGGTTGTCCAGTGTAAACCTGAGTGGGAACTGGGATGTGTACATCAGCTCTCCTTTGCTATGTTCAAAGGCTTTAAAAGGGAAAGGAATGTTTATTTTGGTTCATGGTTTTGGAGATTTCTGTCCATAGACAGCTCCCAGTGTAGTGAACCTATGTGAAAAAAACATCATGGCAATTGAAGCATATGGCAGAGAAAGATGCCCATCTTGGGGGCCAGGAAATAGAGTAAGCCACCCAGGTTCCTTTTTCCACTGTTGTACAGCCTATTAGATGCTGCCACCCATATTTAGAGTAGGGCTTCCCACCTCAATTAACCTAATCTACAAAATCCCTCCCTGGAGTTTTGTTTCCATGGTGATTTAAGTCCTATCAAGTTGACAGTCAAAAGTAACCATCACAGTAACAGAGAGTCACTAAGAGGAGGTAAAGTATCTTCTCCAAAAACACCACACCATGTTCTTCTGCTCATCAAAAGAATGATGAGTCTCTGGTGTGGCAATGGACCAAGGTAGAAAAGAGAGAGGGAGAGGAAAAAAATGGTAGGTGGGTCATGAGAAGCATCAGAAACCAGGCTTTTCCCAGGAATGGTGGTGCACACCTTTAATCCCAGCACTGGTGAGGTAGAAGCAGGTGGCTCAGTATAAGTTTGAAGCCAGCCTGGTCTACAGAGTGAATTTCAGAACAGCCAGGGCTATGCGGAGAAAGCCCATCTCAAAAACAAGGAAAGATAAAAGAAAGAAAAAAAGCCAGGCTTTTGTCCAAAGGAAGAAAAAAAAAAGAGGGGAAAGAAAATAAAACAATGCCCAAATGCAACTGCGGTGTGCAATTAGAGAACAATAGATGAATGCTTTCTGTAATTAGAGGGAGGAAAATCATCACGAATGACTGGAGCTGCTTTGTCTGCACTGACCTTCTGCACCCAAAGAGCTGGGCCCATGAGAGATGCAGACCAGGGACTTTGGTGTCTTTTTTTAGTTGTCTTGGGAAATTAAATCTCATACCAGCCTTCTGCTGTCAGGAAAGGACAGATCAGGCAGCAAAGATGCTCTTACTAGGAGAGACAGGCAATTGGAAATGTGAGTCACGCTGAGGCCGATGAGATCCTGAGAAAAAAGGTTCTACATGATGGTGGCATCTCTGCAGGAATAGGAGGCAAATGGGTTTTGGTACCATCTCTCACGCCCCTTTTGCTAAACTCTAAACTCCTTGCATTTGGCAATAAGCATGGGTTATCAGCTAATACATTTTTGAGGATTTTTAAATCAACAATTAGAATCATTGTCATATATGTCATCTACATATTTACCACACAGCAGCTCACAGCAGCCATCTGTAACTTCAGTCCAAGGGGATCAGACCACCTCTTCTAGCCTCCAGGCGCATGGCATGCATGGAGCCCCCTTCTTCCAGGAAGCACATTATTGGAGTCGGCACAGAGGCACAGAATTAGCATCTGTCTTAGTTAGGATTTATCCCTGTGATGAAATACAATGACCAAAAGCAATTTGGGGAAGAAAGGATTTATTTCACTTAGACTCACACTTCACAGTTCATCACTGAAAAAAGTCAGGGAAGACGCTCAAGACAGAAACCTGGACACAAAACTTGATATAGAAGCCATGGAGGAGTGCTGCTTACTAGTGACTTGCTCAGGCTGCTCTCTTACAGCACCTAGGACCGTGAGCCCAAGTATGGAAGTACTCACACTGGGCTGAGCCCTCCCACATTGATCGCTAATTAAGAATATGCACTACAGAGTTACCCATAGGCCAGTCGTATGGAGATGTTTTTCTCAACTGAGAGTCCCTCTTCCCAAATGACCCTAGCTTGTTTTCAAGGTGACATAAACTAACCAAAACCCACTAACTGAAACTATCTAAGTAACCCGAAGGTGAGACCCCTTTCTTGTTCTTTCTGGACTCTGGTTGGCTGGTTCAACTCAATTGTTCTGGCTCAAACTCCTCTCCAAGCTGACTTGATTCAAACTGCCTTCTCAGCCTCTCCTGAATTGCTCTGCTTGGCCTCAAACTAACTCTAGCAATCTGTTCTAATCTTCTGGCTCCTTCTCATCCTCTGGCTTGTTCTGTCTTTACTTGTGTCTAGCTTGTGATAAACATTCTTCTACCAGTGAAACGAGCCAATTCCTAGACAAGTTAAAGTATTTAAATCCAGGTTTATTGGGAGCAGCTCTCATAGGGTTCACTGGTCCCAAAGAACAGGGTCAGCAAAGTTGCCATGCAAAGGGAGACAGAAAAACAGGGGCAGTAGGGGGCAGTGCTGTGGTATAGAGAGACAGGAAAAGAGATGAAAAGAGAGAAATAGGAACCAAAACTCATCCTTCAGCTGCTTGTTCTGAAGCCCAGCAATTTGTTCTCTCTTCAACCTGTCTCTGTAAAACTCTCCTGGTAAAACTGCCTCCTCTTTTTCTCTCTCTGTGCCATTCTCTGGCTTCAACTGCCTCTGCTGATCTGCACTGCCCTGTACTCACCAACAAACTCCACTACCCTGCCTCTCAGCTCATGGATTCAACCAAACTGACTAAACAGAGCTGAACCAGAACCCAAAAACTGCTTGCTAGTTTTCAGTGTGTCTCAGCGGTTGTGATTTAATCTTGGTTATCTGCCTGATTGCAACCTAGGGGATTTATCAAGCACAGCTCTGGATGTGTACTCAAGGGAGTTTCCAGAGACAACTGGATCATGAGGGCTCTCACCTACCTACGGTTTAGTACATTGATAGAGTTAGAATTTGAATATATTGTTGAGAGGTAGTAGACCTGTGGGAAGCGCAGCCTTGTTATAGGAAGTGATTCATTGGAAGCATGCCTTTGTGTAGAATGAAGTTCTGGCTCCTTTCTGTTACTCTGTCTCCTGTCCACGGAGAGGCAAACCACTTTCCTCTACCACATGCTCTTCACCATACTGTTCTGCCTCACCATGCAGGGACCAGGAGCAATGGAGCCAAGTGACCATGAACTGAACCATCTCAAACTGGGAATTAAATCTTTCCTCCTTTAAGTTTTGTGTGATTGGTGCTCGGTCACAGTGATAGAAACTTAACTAGCATGGCGGTAAATACTTGACATGCAAAGGGTTGAGTTTGATACTCATCACTACAGCAGAGGGCTGGTGGGTTGGTGATGCCCATCAGTGGTAGAGCACTTGTCTACCATGTATAAGGCGCAGGGTTCAATCACCAGTACCTCTCACACAAATATATATATATATATATATATATATATATATCATAGATTATGTATTTTATATATATAAATATTAAGACTGTGGCTATTAAAGAGAAACACTTTCCTTTGTGCTCTGTTTGAGAGTTAATAAAATAATTGATGAAAGGAAAAATTATGTGGTATTCTTCTGATTGGTTGGTTGGTTGACTAGTTGTTGTTTTGTTTGTTTGTTTTGAGACAGGATATCACATAGCCAAGGCTAGCCTTAAACTTCTGATCCTCCTGCCTCTGTCTTTCTAGTGTTGCACTTTCAGACATGTGTCACTATATCTTCCTGGAAAATTCCCTTTAAAGAAGTGTTTCAACTGAAAAAAGAAAATAGATGACAGAATTAGACCATCAACAACTTGCAATTCTTAATGACTGACAGACGTAACATCAACCAGAAGTGATGGCAAGCAAAACATCTGATCCTTCAAATCGATGCAAACACCCCACACTGTTTTAGCCTCATCACACCTTGATGAAAAAAAAGCCAATCTCTGAATGCTATCAGGCCTCTATATCTAATGAAGGATCTACATGAAACAGACAGAATTCTGTATAAAGTGTTGAATGACAGGAAGATGCCACATCACTGGCCAGCAAGATGGCTCAGAGGATAACACCCCTTGCCACCAAGCTTGACAACTGGAGTTTGATACTGGAGATCAACATGGTGGAAGAATAGAAGGAATTCCTCTGGCCTCCACATACGGCATGCACGAGGAGGAACACAAACACACACACACACACACACATACACACACACACACACTATAAATAAGTAGATAAGTGCACTAAAAAATAAAAAGGAACTAAATAAAGGCTGTGGAAAACTCTACAAGTGATCCAGTTTCTTTGATAAAATAGTAAATGAAATAAATAAAAGAGTATGCTAGAAAGATTGCTCAGAGGTTTAGAGCATTTATTGCTCTTACAGAGGACCTAGGTTCAATTCCCAATACTGACATGGCAGCTCACAGCCATCCATAACTCCGGTCCCAGAGGATCTGATGCCTCTTCAGACCTCCCCATGCACTAGGTATATGCGTAGTACACAGGCATACATGCAAGCAAAACAAACATTTACATGAAAATAAATATTTTTGTTTTGTTTTATTAATTTTTTATTTTAATTACAGTTTATTCCCTGTGTATCCCAGCTGTAGTCCCCTCCTCATTCCTTCCCAATCCCACCCTCCTTTCCTCATCTTCTCCCATGCCTCTCTCCACAGATAGGGGAGGTCCTCCTCCCCTTCCATCTGACCCTAGTTGTTATCAGGACTGGCTGCATTGTTCTCCTCGATGGCCTGGCAAGGCTGCTCCCCTCTCGGGGGCGGGGGAGGGGGCTGATCAAAGAGCCAGCCCCTGAGTTCATGTCAGAGACAGTCCCTGTTCCCCTTACTAGGAAACCCACTTGGATACTGAGCTGCCATGGCTACATCTGAGCAGGGGTTCCAGGTTATATCTGTGAATGGTCCTTGGTTGGAGTATCAGTCTCAGAAAAGAGCCCTGGGCCCAGATTTTTTGGTTCTGTTGCTCTCCTTGTGGAGTTCCTCTTCTCTAGGTCTTACTATTTCCTTCTTCTTTCATAAGATTCTCTGTATTCTGCCCAAAGTTTGGTTATGAGTCTCAGCATCTGCTTTGATACCCTGCTGGGTAGAGTCTTTCAGAGGCCTTCTGTGGTAGGCTCCTGTCCTCTTTCCTGTTTTCTCCTCCTTCCAATGTCCATTCCATTTATCTTTCTGAGTGAGAATTGATCACGTTACATAAATATTTTTTAATCTTATTAGTGTTGATTATACATTCTAGTTTCCCTACCTTTGAGTATGTTTGAAATTTTTCATGCATCAAGTATTCTACAGGTTCATGTTAATATTTTTTAATTTCTCAGCAGAGGTACATACCTTTAATCCTAGCACTTGGGGAGCAGAGACAGATGGATCTCTGTGAGGCCAGCAAGTTCCAGGAGAGCCAGGGACACATAGAGAAACCCTGTCTCAAAAAAAAAAAAAGAAGAAAAAGTACACTTTTAATTTCAGAAACATTTTATGATATTCATAACCCTGCTCTTCAGAGATAATCATTACTATCATTTTACAGTATACCCTCCTAACCTTTTAAATAATATCTACTTCATATATCATGCTGTGAATATTATTTTGTAATCTGCTTTATTCAAGTAAGTACACTTTCTCTTATTACCAAAAGTCCCAAAGTACTATTCTTATTCTTGATGTTTACAATTGTTTTGTTAGTTCCCCCAAATTTACTGAATCAAGCCTCTTTATTTTTCATTATTGTATCTGGGTGAGTGTATGCCACTAGGTTGGGGGTGCTCCATTGGTTGTGAGCCACCTGATGTGCTGGTATTGGTGGGTTATCCACCAGAAAACACTACTCAGACATGGGTTTAAGCCAACAGAAAGTCTATATTAACCAGCTGGTGTTTGTGATACCATTGCAGCCTCAAGCCTTTCTCAGGGTGAGCTTTTAAGCACAAAACCACATCCTGGACTGACCTATTTCAGTTAGCAAGAACCGTTAGCCAGAAGCATAACTCAGAAGCCAAAAGCAAGGTTAGTACTTTTAGAACGTTTCCCAAAACTATGGACTTTGATGGATTAGGTCTTTCATTTTGGCAGGTGGTAATGTCTATATGAAAAGTTTTATGGCCTAAATGGTACTTCCATCATGGAGTCAGTTGCACTAAGGTCTGGGGGCCTGCTACACTGGGATCCAAACTCAGGTCCACTCAGGTCCTCTGGAAGAGCAGCAAGCCCTCTTAGGCACTGAGCCAACCTCTTCAACCCTTCAGTCCTCTAATTTTGCTACTAAAATGTTTGCTGCAATAGACATCCTTGACATTCTCCACTAAAATCACAATTAAGAGCCCCAAACAGATCTGTACATATAAACACTTGCTACATGGCAGAGGAGGCCTGCAGACTCGCCAAGAAAGAACAGGCTGTTAAATAAGTGCTGTTGATTAAACTGAGCTTCTGTGGAGAAAAAGTGAAATTGGACTGGGTCCTATCTCACATCAGGCACAATATTCAATTCCACCTGGAATGACTATAAAGCTTCTATAAGATAAGACTTTGCCAGGGGAGAATTTCTCAAACAATACACAAGGAATGCTAACCATAATGGGAAATATTCATAAATATGCTAACTGCAGAATTAAATCCTCTTGTTTACCGAAAGATACCATTGTTAGAGCGAAAAGGCAAGCAGAGTAATGGAAGATATTTGCAGCAGATAAAGAACTAGTATTCAGTCACATGAAGAAGTCTCACAGAACATCAGAAAGAGACATGCAACTCAGAGATAAAAAGAAAAAAGAAAAATCAAAGGTAGGGATGACAAGATGGCTCAGCAGGTGCAGTGCTTGCTTCATAAACAAGAAGACCTGCATCTAATCCCCAGCACTCTTATGGTAAAAATTGGGTGTGGTGGTTTGTCTAGTGCTGGGGAGGCAGAGACAAATGGATCCCTGGGGCTCACTAGCCAGCCAGCCTAGCTTTACTGGTGTTGGTGGGGGGGTCTTGTGCACTTGTCTTCAGATGATAATCTCAGAGCCCTGATATCAGGTTACCACCCTGCCATGGGCATTTTTATGTATGTTGAACATTTCCTGTATCCGTGTGATGTATGGAATGTTCCCCAGTTATCCCAGATTGGCTAATAAAGTTGCTGACAGCCTGGGCTGGACAGAAGAAAGGTAGGCAGAGTGAAACTTCCCGGGCTTGGGGTCTCAGGAGAACCACAAGGAAAAAAGCAGGAGGATGGAGAGAAGACAGAAGGTCACCATGGGGTAATCAAGGCAAGAGCAGCTTGCCCCTGAGGACCAGCCTGATAGTGTAGAAGCAGCCCAAATGGAACATGTGCAAGTATTTGGGATTTTGGACGGGAAGCAGACAAAATAGCTTACAGAGTAGATATCTGTCCAGCTCTAGTGCTTTAAGGCTTATTATAAATCTAACAAGTTTCTGTGTCTTTTAGTCAGAAAATAGCTGGTTTATGAATAATTGATGTTATAATAATCTCCTATATTTATTAATATACAGAATAATTAATTCATTTTACAGATTGGCAAGCCTCAAGTCCCAGTAAGAGACCCTACCTCAGAAGAAAAAACTTTTTGTGCAGTGAACCATGCTTGATGCCAAAGTGTAGAGAATAAACATTGGAATGCTCAGTGACAGATAGAACATCTATATCAACCCATCCCGACATAGTCACCAAGGCTCAGGGATCTATCGCAGAAGTAGGGATGGAAAGATTTTAAGAGCCAGAGGCTGAGAAGGACCAAAACAAAACAGGGTCTTTTGGACATGACAGGAACACTGACTCATGAATTCACAGCAGCTGTGATTACCTATATAAGACCTGCATAAGATCAATCTAGTCAGTGTTCTAGCATGGATGGAAGAAGAGGTCATGAGCATCCAACCCTAGGCTTAGGAGCTATTGATACTTAATGATCTCTAGGGGAGGGTGAATCTATATTCTTTAGGGATGTGACTCCTGGTAGGCCAACCACTCTCTCCAGTGGAAGGCCCCATAGCTATAAGTATATGGACAGCACAAATTGGACTCCGTAGTTTAAAAAAAAAAAAAAGAGCTGATTACAGTGATGCACACCTTTAATCCTAGCACTGGGAGGGCAGAAGATCTCTGTGAGTCTAAAGCCAGCCAGGACTACACACTGAGACCCAGTCTCCAAAAAGGGGGCAGGGGGAGGGGGAAGTATATTTAGAAGTAGTTATGAGGAGAGTGGGAGGTGAATAGGTTCAAAACCCATTATATGAAATCTTAAAAAATAAACTAGTTATGTTACAAACACAAAAACAAGGTGGACAGACAGTACCTGAGGAATGACACCCAAAGTTGAATTTAGGTCTCCACGTGGAACTAGGTGTTAAGAACCTATTGCTGAATAGAAAATACAGAGATTGCAGGCAAATGGTGGGACCTGGAAACGATCATCCTGAGTGAGGTATCCCAAAAGCAGAAAGAAACACTTGCTATATACTCGCTTATCTAGACCTATAGGATCGGATGGACATGCTGAAATCTATACACCTAGGGAAGATAAACAAGAAGGAGGACCCAGGGTGGGATGATCAATCCTTGCTTAGATGGACAAATGGGATGGACATTGAATGTAGGAGAAAACAAGCAACAGGACAGGAACCTACCACAGAGGGCCTCTGAAAGGCTCTAACTAACAATGTATCAAAGCATATATTAAGACTCACAACCAAGCCATCGCCAGAGTGCAGAGAATCATATGAAAAAAGGGGGAGTTAGTAAGACTTGGCGAGGACAAGAGCTCCACAAAGACCAAATAGATCAGGGCACAGGAGTCTTCTATGAGACTGTTTCTCCAACCAAGGACCATGTATGGATACAAACTATAACCCCTGCTCAGATGTGGCCCATGGTAGCTCAGTACCCAACTGGGTACCCTAGTAAGGGGAACAGGGACTACTATTTCGGTCATGAACTCA
>CM053765.1:25911799-25948014 GCA_028658305.1 Pachyuromys duprasi
TGGACTTGGAGGGGGGCAGGGAGAAGATGAGGGAGGGATGGGGAGAATGGGAGGGAATGAGGGAGGGGGCTACGGCTGGGATACAAAGTATATAACCTGTGATTAATATAAAAATAAATAAATTACTTAAAAAATAAAAGAACCTTTATGGAAAAAAAAATACAGAGAAAGCTGGAAACATCTTCCCTGTTATTTAGAGCTCATGGTACCAGAAGGTGTTATGCAGGCTGCTAGGAGAGAAAAATCGTGCATGGCCTTACCTGGCTATGGACACTGTATGCTACAATACCACATGTTGGCAAGAAAAGCCCACCATGATAATGAGAGCCCAATAGCTTTGTGATTGGATTTGAGGCCTGATCCATGGGAGGAAACACATACCTGGTATAGTAAACATGGTCAAAAGCCTATGGCTGGGGTAGGGGTAGCCGGGAATCGCAGGCCCAGGTGCAGAATCCATGTTTTGCTAAATAATGTAATCAAACTGTTTGCACCCACAAACTAGTGCTCTCTCACCCTGTGTCAGAGAAGCAAGCTTTTTTGTGGTGGTTGTTTTGCAGTGGGTAATGGTTAACGCAGAGACACGTGACAGCTCAAAGCGCTGAAAAGAAGTGACTGTTGAGTGCTTAGCCTTGCTGGAACACCTAATTACTCCATCCAAGGTTCAAGGAACACGGTGGAAGAAGCAGCAGAAGGACTGTTAGAGCTAGAGGCCTGAGAGGGTGCATGAAACGCTGTCTCCTGGACACGTGTGGTATAGCCACTGTAATCAGCGGCACACAGCAGCCGTGGTTATGTACGATCTGTGTGGGTACACACACACACAGGAAAATAGGAGGATGACCAACCGGGAAGAAGATGGATTCACCAGGAGTGAAAGGGGAATGAGGGAAAGCAATGGAGTGAATGTGATCACATACGTATGAAGTTGTCAAAAAATAATTATTACACTTACAAATTCATGTGCTGTTATTACAAATGGTAGCATACAATTTGCTGTATTCCAGATGTTCAGAACGAGATACTGACCAACCAAGAACATGCGAGTATTAGCATTTCCGGTTTCCAAGGGAGGAAATTGAAGTCAAGGAGTTAACTTACTCAAGATTACACAGTTGTTCAGCCAGCAGTAAATTTGGGGAGTAGGCCTCCGTGAATCACAACCACCACTTCTAAAACAGAACTTTATGTTTATATACTTTTTTTTGTTGAGATAAGATCTTACTATGTTACTCTCGCTAATCTTGAACTCACAGAAATCTGTCTGCCTCTGCCTTCTAAGTGCTGGAAATAAAGGTTTGTGGCAAAGGGCTGGAGAGATAGCTCAGAGGTTAAGAACACTGGCTATTCTTCCAAAGGTCCTGAGCTCAATTCCCAGCAACACATGACTCATAACTATCTATAATGAGATCTGGTGCCCTCTTCTGGTGTGCAGGCACATATGCAGGCAGAATATTCAATAAATAAATTTTTTTATTTTTTATTTTTTGTATTTTTTTAATCTTTTTTTAATTTATTTATTTTTATCTCAATCACAGGTTAGGTACTTTGAATCCCAGGCGTAGCCCCCTCCCCCATTTCCTCCTACCCTCCCACTCCCTCCCTCATCTCCTTCTTCCCCGCCCCCTCCAAGTCCACCAACAGGGGAGGACCTCCTTCCCTTCCATCCAACCCCAGCTTAGTGTCATGTGCCTGTAACTCCAGCCATTGGGAGGTAGAGAAAGGAGGATAGGAAGTTCAAGGTCATCCTCTGCTACATAAAGAAGTTAAAGCCAACTTAGGCTAGAAATCCTGTCTCAAAAAGCTTTAAGATTTTGAAGAACAACTATTTTTCAACAAATATTACACCATCTAACATACCCACCAGAAAGGCATAAGAATTTCATTTTCTTTCATTCATTGTTTCTGGTTTTGTTGGTTGGTTAGTTGGTTGGTTTTGGTTTTGGTTTTTTTTTGGGGGGGGGGTAATTTTTTCCAGATAGGGTTTCTCTACATAGTCCTGGTTGTCCTGGAATTGCTTTGTAGACCAGGCTGGCCTCAAACTCACAGAAATCTGACTGCCTCTGCCTCCCTGAGTGGTGGGATTACAGGAGTGCATCATTACTCCCGGCTTTGTTTTATTTTTAAATTTATTTTATTTTTACATGCTTACTTATTTAGTGTGTGTCTGTGTGTGCGTGTGTGTGTCTATCTGTCTGTCTGTCTGTCTCCAGTGTGTTCAGACATGCATGCTACAGTACACATGAGGAAGTCAGAGGACAACTTGAGAGAATTAATTCACATCTCTCACAACAGTTCCAATTAAACTCTGATCCTCAGACTTAACAGCAAGTGCCTTTTTGTGGCATGCTGAGAAAGCCCTGAAAAAGTGAAGTCCTATGTGAATATCTATTTTGACCTGAGCCTGGCCTGCTGAGGTCTCTGAGACCAATAGACCCATGGTAAATTGGTCAAGCCATTGCCCATATGGGCCAGGCTCAAGAAGTATGGCAAAGCTTTCCTCAGAAACCTGAGTGTTTATGGTTAATTGATCAGTGCAAAGACTAAAGACTGCTGTTTCCTCCTGCCAGAGATTTAACACCAGAGACCACTCATCTACAGAGACCAGCCTTCCTCTTCCCCTGCACAGTCCCTAACAGGTTGCACAGTTATGGTTAGTGGATAGGAAACCATACACGATCCCAGCTTCATTGTACGTGTGTCTGTCCTTTCATCATTTCCTCGACACCCCTAGCCATGATTCCAGGACCCAAACCTCATGAGACAGGGCACCTTTTAACTCACTGAGCCATGTCACTAGCCCTTTTGCTTGATTTTATTTTTTGATACTATCCCTAGGTAGTCAAGGTTAGCTTTGAACCTACAATCTCCCTGCCTCAGTTCCCAACGTGCTGGGGTTGCTTTGCTTGAGAATTCTACTTTTGTTGTGTAACAATCTCCTCCAGAAACTAAACATTCCATCCTGTAAACAAGGTCCTTAAGAAGGGAGGGAAACAACAACAACAGCATAAGTTCAGGAACTCCCTGAAACTGACCAGATTCACTAGTGCTCAACTATAAAGAAGACTTTGAGACCAGACCAGCTTACCTGGATGAAACGGAAACTAGCCAAGCTACCTGGAAAACATTTAGACCAATCAAAGCACCTGGAAAGGACACTCTCCAACCTGTTGAACTGCCTGCAGTGTGCAGTATGTGCCAGGTTCCCAGCTTTTTTGAGCTGTCACTCATGTTGGGGTGAGCCTTGGTAATGCCGTTGTCTTTGAGTCATTTCTGCTTCTGTAAGTAACTACTCACCCACATTCCTGTAAATAACCCCAATAAAATTCATTGGTTCACCAAGTTGGACTATGGTATATCCATACTTTGGTCTGTCAGGGGTTCTATATCTAGGGTGAATAGATGGAGTAGATGAGTGTGTTTTCATTCCAGAAAGTTTTGTCACACAACTTTGTACACATTCTCACTTTGGCTTTTTTTTTTCTCTCTTGCATGTACATGGATGCCAGTAGAGGGCATCAGATCTAATTGTAGATGGCTGTGAGCCACCATACAGTTGCTGGAAGTTGAACTCAGGACCTCAGGAAGAGCAGCCAGTGCTCCTAACCTCTGAGCCATCTCTCCAGGCCCCTCACTTATGCTTCTTGTTGTCTGTTTGGTTCTAGCCAATCTAGTGAGTGGTGCTGGACATTCAAGCAGAGTTCATGACTGTGAGAAGAATTTAATCTTGAGCTTCACAAGGAAAATGCTCTCATTAACCAACCTCTGTCAGTCTCTTTCCCCCTGGCAGGAATGGGCTGCTGCCCAGGTCTAAGGTCAGACTCATGACCTTCATTTTCAGTTGGCCTTCCTACCAACTGGGTCTAAGCCTGCTGTTTCCGTAGATATTTTTTAAGGGGTGGGGGAGAGAGGCTCGAAGTCAACTGACAATGAAAAAAAAAAGTTGTTTTTCTATGGGCTAAATCTAGCCCTATTTATTTAGATAGAAGACATATTCCTACTTCCTTTAGTTTTCTGGATCCCTCTCGTGTATAGATGGTTCTCTCTATTGCACTGCGATACACTTAAATTTACCTTTGTCAGGAAAAGGCATTTAGAAGCGGTTTGAGAGACATAGAGTGAGGGTTTCACCTACCACAGAGAAACTTGCTTCTATGATTTAAAAACTAAAATAGGAGTGTGGATATGGCTCTATGGGTAAAGTGCTTTCTGTGTAAGCATGAGGACCGGTTTGGATCACCGGAACCCACATAAAAATCTGGGTGGCCATGGAAGCCTGCCTGCAATTTCAGTGTTCTGGAGATGGACACGGTGCAGTTCCCCACTGCAAGCTGGCTAGCCAGACTGGTCAAACAGCAAACTGGTTCAGCAAAACGCTTCATTCTGTAAGTGGAAGAGAGACGTAGGAAGGCACTCAGTGTTAACCTCGGATCTCTGCATACACATTCACCTCCAAAGACTTACGTGCATACACACATACACATATGCATATGTAAAAGCCCTAAAATATTTTCAACCTTTCATCGGGAGCAATATTGTTGGTGTATAACTAGGTTATGAATGAAAAGCTTCACAATATTAGCAGCCTGTATGCATAGCATTTTGAAGACTCTCTGGAGAACCAAAGAGGTGCATATCTTTGATCCCAGCACTCAGGAAGCAGAGGCAGGCAGAGCTCTGTGAATTCCAGGCCAGCATGGTCTACAGAGCAAGTTCCAGGACAGCCAGGGCTACACAGATAAGTGCATCTGGATCTGAAGCCAGGAAGGGCTTGGCCAGGGGCAGGGCTCAGTGGGCTTTTCTCTGCAATAATGAGGTCTTCAGAGAGGCTATTACCCCTGAGAAAGGGTCTGGACAAGTTCAAGGTCGATAAGTAGATAAAAGAAATAACAGAAGTTGCTCCTTTCCAATGTTGTTCCCTGGCTCTCATACCACCCACCACCCAAACATCTGCATGATCTACTAGGTCTCACCCATAAGTGGCATATGGCATCATCAAGGTGTGTTCTCTAAATGCTCCAGCACCTGGTTGGTGCTCTCAAAGCATCTCACCACCTGAGAGTGACCCTGGCCCTTAAAACAGAAACAATCAGGAGTCGGGGTGCATGCCTGGAATCCCAGCATTGGGTGGCTGATACAGGAGGAGATTTTTAGTTCCATCCCAGCCTGTTCTACATAGGAAGATATTGCCTTAAGTAAAGAAAAACAAAAAAAAACAAAATAACTTTTTGCTGGGCAGATGAGAAGATTCAGCAGGTAAAGGCACCTGCTACCAAACCTGAATGGCCTGAGGTTGAACCCCAGGAACCACATGGTAGATGGAGAGGACTGACTCCCAGAAGTTCCCTCTGATCTGTAAATCTGCCTCCACATATACATATACACAGTAAATAAACTGTAAGAGAAAAAAATCATTTAATTAAAATTTTTAAAAATGTTATGTGTATGGGTGTTTTGTTGTCTGCACATCACATATGTACCTAGTTCCAATAGAGGCTAGAAGAGAGCTCTGCAGGCACCTCCCACTTTGGAGTTTTTGTACAGATCAGAGGGAAACTTTTAGGACTCTGTTTTCTCTCCTTCCACCATGTGAGTCTCTGAAGTCAAAGTCAGGTCGTAGGCTTAGCAGCAAGTGCCTTTGCCTACAGAGCCATCTTACCAGCCCAATAAACAATATTATTGTATCACAGTTTTTCCCTGCAGGGTGATTAAACCATGGCCATCTACACCATAGCTCTACAGATCCTTAGCGCCCAGGCAGGATCTTGCTGATACAATAGGATATCTATCTTAGAACTACAGGAAAGGGAAAGGACTGTGTGGTAGTTTAAATGAAAATGGCCCATAGGGAGTGGTACTAGTAGGAGGTGTGGCTTCAGAGGAAGTATGTCACCAGGGCTGGGCTGTGAGGTTTCAGGTGCATAAGCCAGGCTCACCGTCACGCTCTCTTCCTGTTGCCTACCGATGCAGACGTAGAGCTCTCCAGCACCATGTTTGTCTGTGTGCTGCCATGCTTCCCACCATGACAATAGTGAACTGAACCTCTGAACTGTAAGCCAGCCCCAATTAAACGCTTCCCTTTATAAGAATTGCCACGGTCATGGTGTATCTTCACAGCAGTAGAATCCCTAACTAAAACAGAGTGTCCTAAGATATCAGATGGCTGCCTTCTGAGCCACAGAATGCTTGATAGTAAACGAAGATGATCAAAATAAATGACAGGGCTCAGAGCAAGGGGTTAATTGTTCCCCTGCCAAGTTATTCAACAGAAAAAGGAACTGTTATCTCGAGTCTAAAGCTTCGTCTTTGTTTTGTACATCCCCTTAAGATTAGAGCCAAAGTTCCAAAGGAATAATTAAATCTGGGAAGAAATGAGGTCTACAGGTCCCACAGAGCTTTTGAACAGGGAATCTCAGAGCTCGTGAGGAAACAGCCAAAAGCAACGCATCTCTCCTATTCACCCACCCAAAGAACAGCTCAGTCCAAAGGAGGGACAGGATCAAATCTCGGCCAATACAAGGTGACCCCAGCTCTAAGACATCTGCAGCCAAAACTTGATTCTTGACATTTCAGAGCATTTTTGGTTAACTTAATAAAAATTAGTGTTATACTTAGTAATCATATAAGAACAGATTGCACTCATGATAGCAAAAAAGAAAAAAGAAAGAAAGAAAGACCCAAGAATTTATATACTAAGAAATCTGTCCAATCTATAAGAGTCAACTTTAGAATGTTATTAGAAGATATGGAAGTTTAGGAGGTTGGGGGGGTAATGGAAGACTTTAATAAAACCTATGCACACTATTGAGTGAAAGCAAATTCAAGTCTAAAGATAGCAACACTCATCCTAAGTGGATTTACAGACAATGCAATGCCAAACAAAATGCCTACATTTAAAAAGTGATTTAAGGCAACTGGGTTTTTTTAAACAGATTTTTTTCTGTGTAGCCCTGATAGCTCTAGAATTCACTCTGTAGACCAGCTAGCCTCAATTTCAGAGATCTTCCTGTCTCTGCCTCAACAGGCTCTGCAGAAGAAAGTTTTTAAAAGATTTCAAACTGGGTGGTGGAAGTACATGCCTTTAATCCCAGCACTATGTAGCCTAGGCTAGCCTCAAACTCGTAGTAGAGATCTGCCTGCCTCTGCCTTCCAAGGTGCACACCGCCACTCCCCAACTTTATTCACCTTTTAAAAACTACAAATTAGGGGTGTGGGGTGGAGAGAGATGACTCAGAGTTTAGAAGCACTAACTGCTCTTTCACAAGGCTTGGATTCTGTTTCCAGCATCCACATAGCGATTTAAAACTGCCTCTAAGTCTAGTTCCAAGCAATCTGGTGACCTCTTGTGACCACCATGGGCACCTCTTATATATATGCAAACAAAACATTCATACACATAAAATTTTTGAAAGTCTTTTTAAAAATATTTTTTAAAAATAATAACATCTACATATTAGAGGGGCCTTTTAAAAGTATATTCACAGAGTTTTGCAACTGTTACCATTACTTATTTTTCAAATCACATACAAGTTGATATTTGTTAAGTCATCTGCCTTTCCCATCCCAACCCAACTATTAGTTCATTTTTGTCTCCTTAAATTTTTCTCTCTTTTTTAAAACATGAAAGATTTCTTTTCATTTTTTACTTATGAGCACACATGTCTCTCTGTGTGTGCTGTCTGTACAGGAGCTCAAACAATTCCTTGAGCTTGAGTTACAGGCAGTTGTGAGGGAACTGCTAAGTATAGGGACTGGGAACACAACCCTAGACCTCTATAGAAACAGCAAGCCCTCTTACCAGATAAGAGCCATCTCTCAACTCCATATTGATATTTCCAAAAAGTGGAAGTCAGTTGTCTTACATAATTTATCTCATTCTAGATTTTTCTGTTTTCCCTTGACTTTTAGCTTGTCTCCTCCTGGATTTCTTCTGAACTGGAAATTAGGTCCGGCTTGATAAGAAAATTAGAGACACCACTGGGTATAGAGTTACATGCCTTTAATTCCAGCAGTGGAAAGGCACTCCATTGCTGGAATCTCTGCAGCGGATCTCTGTGAGTTCAAGATCAGCCTAGTCTACATATCTAATTCCAAACCTCAATCAGAGTTACAGGAAGGTCTTTGTCTCAAAGAAAAATGAAAAAACTAGAGACATTTCTTTAAGATATACCTATGTCCTGTGACCAATGATACTAACAAGTAAATAGCTAAATCCTGTCACCAGGAAGCTTCATCGTTTTTCCTTTGCAGTTACTTTTTAACTACACTTCAAACCAATATTTTGTAAAAATTTATATTTAAGATTGGATGTGTTCGTGAAAGCTCTGAAAAAAGAAGAGCAGTGTGCTGGAGAAGCTCTCCCTTGTATGAGAGAACCAGGTTAACCTCAATAGGGAGAGCATCATGGCCTCAGACCCTTCAGTAATGGCATCAAAAGCAATTCAAATGCCCAGCAAATAAAGCAATGTGTTGCACAGCTTTGAAACCATCACAAACAAGGTGTGAATTTGATACCCAGAGTTTCTATCTTAGAGCCTGAGTTTGTATTCTACTTTCATGTTTTTGTTTAAAGGATGGACATCTCATCAGCTCTCACATGTGAAAATTTGATTCAGCTCCCTACTTTCCTTCAAGAGTATAAGTATTTCTATCTTCAGAAATGGAGCATCAACTCGTATTGGACCTCCCTCCTTTGTCACTGATCTCAACTATTAGACTTCAACATATGTATCGACTATAGAGTTTGGTCAACACCTTGAAGGCTCTCTCAGGCTTAGACAGCAAGGCTGCTGCCAGCTACTTCTCTGCAGACAGAGTACAGAGGAATTTTAATACAGCAACATGGCTGCTCTGGCAAGGGATCACATCTAAACACCTTCTAGGTCTATGTGATCTGGCTGGAATGCAGACATATTCTGGATAACAGTATGATCTGGCTGGAATACAGACATACCCTCAGTACACAGCTTGGATCCCAAACAATGAAGTTAAAGTTAGTTTTTAGAAGGAAGCAACCATGTTTGAAAGTGAGGGGCAGACAAAGTGAGAGAGAAAGGTTTGCCAGAATGAGTCAGAAATAGTATACGCCCAACACTCAGGAGAACAGGACAAGAAGAGGTTACATAAGAGCAGCTTAGGTAGAGAGGAAAGAGTTTTTACTGAGAGTTTCTTACTGGCAGAGTTTTACAGAGACAGCTTGCAGAGAGAACAAGCTAGACACAGGTGAAGACAGAATGAGCAAGAGAATGAGAAGGAGCAAGATGATTAGAACGTATTGCCAGAATTAGTTTGAGGCCAGGCAGAGCAATTCAGTCAACAGCCAAGAGCAACAAGTGTGATTTAGTCAGCTTGGAAAAGAATTTAGGGCAGAACAGGTGATGGAACCAGCTAGAATGCGTTCAGAAAGAGCTAGAAAGGCTTGGGAATGGCTCTCATCTCAGCCCCTCATCTGAGAAAATAAAAACATTTACAGAGAGAATTCAGACTTCGCCTGCCTGTGTATCTTTGAGGCCCACACCTGCCAACACCTATAGCATCCTCTAGCACAAAGACACTTCACATGCCATGTTGTTCTGGATGCCCTCTGTTGGTCAAGCCAGGGCCTGTTTCAAGAACCGATGCTATGGAGCTGATCAAAGTTCACCTAAGCTATGCTAGTGAGGTTTGCTCATATTATATCACCGTTTTGTTTGTTTGTTTTCTCTGTTACATGAGTGGGGTACTGATTTCGAGTCCTCATGCTTGAGCAGTGAGCACTGTAGTAAGTGAGTCATCTCCTCAGCCCTGGTTAGTTCATTTAAGCATCTTTAAAACCTTACATTTCCAAGTGGTAAAACTGAGATAAAGAGAAGTTAGGTCTTCTGGTTTTCTTTTGTAAATTGCTGGGGGGTGGGGAAAGGGAGAAGCCTGCAACATAGACAACTTAGGTGATGTACCAGAATCTAGAACCAGATGAGGTGGGGAAATTCATTAAGACACAGCACAAGTGAACAAAACCCACACCCCACTTAACGAAAGCACTGCCTGTGGCATGTCAATTGAAAATATGTTTTATTGTGATTGAGATAAAAATAAATTAATTAAAAAAAAGAAAATATGTTTTATTGGGCTGGAGAGGAGGCTCAGAGGTTAAGAGCACTGACTGCTCTTCCAGATGACCTGGGTTCAATTCTTGGCACTCACATGGGGGCTCACAACCATCTGCTACTCTAGTTGCAGTGGGTCTGATGCTCTTTTCTGGCCTCCTTGGGGACCAGCATGTGTCTGATGTACCGATATACATGCAGACCAAACACCCATACACATAAAATTTAAAAACTAAATTTCTGTTACATGTAGTGTGTGCGTGCAGAGAGAACTGCCACAGCGCCTGTGTGAAGGTCAGAACAGCTTGAGGGAGTCAGTTTTGTCCCTCTAGCGTGTGGGTCCTGGGGAATGAACTCAGAGAGACAAGCTTGGAGCAAGCCCTTTTACCCACTATGTCAGCAAACCAGTTTTGCAGATCTACTTTCTTAATCATGCTGTAGCGAAATTGCTGTTCTCTATAAAATCCTAGGTCAATGAGGGACCATCATGGTGCAAGCACCCCAAATGGCACACCTCTGTGGAAAGTGAGAGTGACTATAAGAACGCATTTTCATCCCTTTCTTTCAATGCTACATCCAGGTTTTAGTCTATGCCTTACTGATTTCCCACATTCATTATTTTAACATTGTCCTTAATAGCCTTTTTTGTCTCTCATTATCTTAGAAACCCAATCTACCTCAAGAATTGTCTTTGGCTGTACTGGAATTAGCTCTATAGACCATACTGGCCTCAAAATCACAAGAGCTCTGAATGCTTCTGGCTCTGAGTGCTGGAATTAAAAGCATGGGCCACCAGGGTCTGGCTACGAATTATTTTTCTTGAGCTAGGGTGTGGCAGTGAGCGCCTTCAATCCCAGCACTCAGGAGGCAGAGGCAGGAGGATCTCTAAATTCTAGGACGGCCTAGTTGGTCTACAGAGTGAATTCCAGGGCAGCCAGGACTATACAGATAAACTTTGTCTCAGAAAGAATGAATTGTCTTTCTTACCTGTCTCTTTCACTCAGGCTCTCTAGGGAAGTGCTCCTTCAGCTACAAATCATCTGTTAAATTAAATCTAAGCTCCTTGGTCTTAATTTCCAACACCTCTATTTGCCTCCACTCTCCACACCCCCCCCCCCAAAAAAAAACACAGAGTTTTTGAAATAATGCATTTCTGGAGCAGAATTTAAAGCAGATGATTGTTAGGCGAACTGTTAACTATAAGCACAAAGACTGCATATAGAGAGGGAGCAGCCAAGTTTTACATCCTATTTAATACAGTTAAGCAATCTTAAGGTAAGGTTGGATGATAGTACTACCTTCCTAAAATTATGTCTTTATATCCTATCTTGTATTATCGCTACTAATCTGCTAGATTCAAAGACCTTCTTCCCTGTAAAAAAAAAAAATCTATAAATGTAAGGAATTTTCTTTGTTAGGGCAGTTGTTAAAGGCTCTGCTAACCCACTTTCTCTCCTAGAAAGGGGACCGCATAATTCCCGCTCAAAGAACTACAAAGCCCATAGGGCCCTTCTGCCAAGGCGCCTGCGCAGTGACCACTTCTTCCATTGTGTTCCTCGTTCCAGGGCAAGACCCGCCCCGCGACGCTGTGCCTTGCGCTGGAAGAAGCGGAAGAAGATGGCGCTCACCAGGTGGGTTGTTGATTTGGGTCCTCGATACGGAAGGGTCTGGGAGTACCCATCTTTTCCTTTTTTCTGCCCGGACTGGGCGGGCAGTGACCTGGACTGGGGCGCAGAGGAACTGTGGCCAAGACCATGGGTAGACCCGCTCGCGGGCTTCCTTAGCGACTAGGCCGCGCCGAAGCCGGGGTCTTTCCTTAGGGGCTTCCCGGGTTGAGTTCTCCCCCTCCCCGGGCCGAGAGCCGCGTCGCGGCCTCGCGCAGAGGAGCTCACGTGTGCTTCGCGTAAGCGGCACGGCAGGTTGGTGAGCACCCTAAGGACCTCAGGCTGAGGCGGGCTCGTTGAGAAGCAGCGGCTTATTTATTCCTGTTGAGCAAAGCGCGCCAGTCTTGTGCGAGCCGCTTTCCAGCCGCTTGCATGCTTTGGACTTTCTCCTTTTTTTCTGCTACTCTCTTTTCCAAAACAAAGATTTTGGGGAAACAAACAAACAGAGTTTGGAACGTCCCAGGACTGACCAAAAAAATTGAAATTGGCAGCAGTTTGGGCTGCTGTTTACTAGATGCGCCGCTGCTCCGCGCTTTAACTTTGGACCTTAGAATTTCTTTGGTACATAGAACCGCCTCCGACTTTTGCGGTTCCTGGTTGCCCTGGTTACCGTATGTAAAGTGCTTCCAGCCTTTAAGAAAAAGATGCTAAGTGGGAGATTTCCCCCGAAAAGTTATGTAACTCTTAGTTGTTCAAGTGAAAAAAACTTTTCCATCCAATAAAAGTCTGACTTTAAAGAAGGTATAAAGAAAGTATTCATTTAGGACATTACCTCTCTCCTATTAAACCTACTTCTCATGTTTTTCCCTGGCTTGTATGAATCCTAAAAATGTTTTGGTCGTGGGACTTACGGTTCGTTGTCCTGCTTTGTCATAGAGGTTCTATATATAGAATGAAATGTATGTTTTACTAATGGGAAGATGGACAAGTAGATAACAGTTGAAAAGTAGTGCAGACAGGAGGATCTCTGAGTTCCAAGGGCAACCTGGTCTGTATAGCTATCATAAGGCAGAAAGAGAGGTCACTGCCCGCAGAGTCTGGGTAGAAAACAGAGCAACACTGTCCTGGTTAGCCTCAACACACTTGGTAAGAATGGTATCCGATGAGGATTTGCCTTGATCAGATTGGCTTGTGCAAATTTTGTAGTGGATTGTTTTTCTTGTTAATAGTATGGGCAAGCGCCAACTCCCTAGTCCTGAATCTTGAAAGAGAGCTAGATGAGCATAAGCCAGTCCACCAGCAAAGCAAGCAGCTTAGATGCCACCTTGCCTGCCTGCCTCCCTCCCTCCTTCTCTGAAAGGAAGCAAGTCCCTCTTGCTTTCAATCATGAGTGGGATTTCACTAGCTGCCTTGACATTCCTTAGTGAGTTGTTACCTGGAATCCTAAGCCCAATAGGCCCCTCCTCCTTCAATTTTTTTTTTGCCAAAGTATTTTAATAATAGCAACAGAAATGAAACTAGAACCAACAGAAAATGCTTACTTGTAGTTCTAACCTTAGTACAAAAAAATTAGAGTGAGTTATGCAGATTAAATGTTACAGGTGGCAAACATTTGTTCTTCAGGAACTGTGATACTTAGTAGGACTATGAGGGGAAAGGTAGAACTTGAAATGGGTACACACAAGAACAGTGCCAGGGGTATGGTCTGTATTGTGTGGTTAACATAGCAATGGCAAAAAGTGAAGTCTCAAATGGCCATGCTTGGGAACTACAAAGCTTTTATTACTAAGTTTGTGTGTGTGTGTTGGTGGTGGTGGTGGGGGGAATCCTTTATAAAAACTACCTGGAAAAACAGCTCAGTGGTTCAGAGCACTGGCCATTCTTGCAGAGGACCTGGTTTGGTCCCCAGCACCCAGATGAAAACTCACAACCATCTATAACTGCAGTTGAGGAATCTGACACCTCTTCCAGTCTCTGAAGGCATCATGCATGTTTGTGGAACATAGATATACATCCAGACAAAGCATATACACATAAAGTGACAATTAGTGAATGCTTCTATAAGTCACTGAAAAGTCTGTTCTCTGAGCAAAGGAAAAAAGTAGCTGAATTGTGATAGTTAAATGTTTTGTTTTGTTTTAAATTCTGATTCTGATTTCCTGTAGCTTTTTACCTGCGCCTACTCAGCTATCTCAGGACCAACTTGAAGCTGAAGAAAGAGCAAGATCTCAGAGATCACGGCAGACCTCACTGGTCTCCTCTCGAAGGGAGCCTCCCCCATACGGATACAGGAAAGGTTGGATTCCACGCTTGTTAGAGGTAAATGTCGACTGAAATTTATTATCGTACACTTCTAAGATAAATTTAATCCCTGGAGGATGATTGTTAACAGACGTGCGATGCTGGGTTCTGACGGCATGTTATTCCAGAGACATTTCCTCTTGTTGATTGTCATGATGTGTGATCAGCAGAGGAATCACTGTTTTGCTTCTTGTTGTGCTGAACTGTTGAACTTGTACAAAAGGAACTGGCATACTTTACAAATGTAGGCCTTACAGCTCATGAACAGTAATGGCAGAGAACAATGCAAATACAAGAGGCAACAGATGGCCTGACAAGGAACAACTCTCACTGCACAAACCTGACAATTTGAATTTGATTCCATACTGGAAAGAGAGAGCCTCACCCTGAAAACTTTTTAAAAGCACTGTGGCGTGGGCATGTGCCTGTGCCCTCACTCCTCTCTCTCTTTCTCTCTGTCACACACACATTGTAATAGTAAATACAATTTTGAAATCTTTAAGGGGCAGAAGCAGTGGGTTCTGCATTTGAGTTGTGCCCACCCCCACCCCAATTCCAACAATGAAAACAGTAACGTCACAACTCTTAGCAGGTCATAACTCTGAAGACATAACTTTCCTTTAGGGAAAATCCAGTAGTGTCTTTGATGTATTTCTCTGTGCGCTTTTTAAATCTTCAGTTTGAAAATGTTAGCACATGCCTTATCATGATATTACATATGTACATTCTCAAGAGTATGAAAGTTAAGTTTTGGTTGATTTGGTAGATGCAAAGAATTTGAAATGATCCTTTCATACCTCTGATTTGTCTCCAAAGAACAAATTCCTTGACAGCCCATATTTTCCTGATTATTCAGCATCCTGTGCACACTTCATTATATATCTCTTTTCCCCCAATTCCAAGGAAGTTATCACATACTTGACCATCTTTCTTATCTAGAGAGAAAAGTGAGTATTTGAGACTTAACCTGTGGGTTGGAGAAATGGCTCAGCACTTCAGAGTCTCACATATGTGTTTATATCAAATGATCACCCCTTAGCTGGCTATATTGGCACACACCTTTAATCCCAGCACTCTGAAGGCAGAGGCAGGTGGATCTCTGAGTTTGAGACCAGCCTGGTCTACAGATGGAGTTCCGGGGCAGGCAGGGCTACACAGAGAAACCACACACACAGACAAGATTATTTTATATGTATGGGTGTTTTGCCTGCATGTACAGCTGTGCATCACATGCATGCGGTGCCTTGGATCCTGTGCAGCTGGACTTAGAAGTGGTTGTGAGCCACCATGTGGGTCATGGAAACTGAGCCTGAGTTTTTCATCACTGAACCCTCTCTCCATTCCTGTGTAGCACTTTCATACTTGGTTATGGCATCTGCCTTACAGATGAGGTGTCTGCCTTTTTTCAGTCAGCCTCCAGGTGTGTTTATAGTATCTTTGAATAGAAACATTGCTTAGCATTTTGCTCAAAACCTTCTGCTCTCTACCACATTTGCCATGCCTCTGCCCACTCCATCAGGTCTAGAACTGAGCCTGACAAGTGCCTCCCTGCCTTGCTGGAACATAACCCTGGGTTTTGTTGTTATTTTGTTTTGTCTCTATTCTCATCTGGTCTTTGTGAATCCTGATGTGTGAAGGCCAGTCTTGCTTTTGTTAGTTAGGGATTTTGTACTTGCTTTTGTTCTGTCTGGAATTAGTGACATGCACTGCAAGAGAGATTATCCAGGAGGCTGGAATGCCTTCCTGTCTGTAGCCAAAGAGTAGTGGTGGCTGGTGTTATATAATTGTACTTCGTGTCCTTTTTTTGAGAGGTTATAGATATGTTTTGGAGGACCTTTCCCTGGATTAGAGTGGGGACAGCAGGTCTCATTTTCCATACAAGAGAGTCTTTGAGCTTTATGACATCTGGTGGCTGTTAGCTTTTATAGTCTTAATTGATTATCAGAGGTTTTGTATATCCTGGTGGATCAGAGCAGTTCATTTGGAAATCAAACTCAAATGGGCAGCTAATCTGAAAATGCCGGGGATGCTTTGAGGGGAGTGACTGTTCTCTGAAGAAGGCATTTTGTTCTAGTTCTCACAGTAAAAGCTATGATTTTCTGGCAGGCTTAATGACCACATAATGCCACAGCCACAGTTCTGAAGTGCTGATTACAGTCAAGGAACTCCAGCAAATCTGAGCGGGTGTCAAATGGATAGTTTGAGTACAGGGAACACTTTTCTTAGGAAGACTATTTCTGCCTAATTTACAAGAAAATATCTTTTTCACTTTATTCTGTTGGTTTTCAAAAATTTCAACCCTCTCCAGTAAATAAATATATTTTGCCTAGGAATTCACAACCAAGATCTAATGAAAACAAAATCTTATAAAAATAAGTTTATTTTTCAGCAAATACCCTCTTGTTGATGAATCTCACTTTTCTTGGTAGTATGGTAGAGAATATCTTATGTAATTATATATTTAGGACCAAAAGTTGTTCAGACTTCAGAGGTTTTGGATTTTGGAATATTTACACTGACTTTACATGGACACTACTGATATGAAACTACTAAGGAAGCTAGATGTGGCAGGGTGTGCCTTCTGTAACAGTGCTTGGGAAACCCAGGACCCCTGAGTTCAAAGCAGCCAAGTCTACTTGGGTGCATGCCCTGCACACTGGCATGTACATCAAACAACCACACGAGATAAAGCTTTTGGAATCCAAATCTGGATTTGCATTTTGCATATATGCTAGCTATGAGATCTTGAGGAGTCTTGGTTTTTTGGAGACAGGGTCTCACTATGTAGCCCTAGCTAGCCTGAAACCTCCTGGCCTGAAACTCACCAAGATCCATCTACCTCTGCTCCCAGGTGCTGGGGTTAAAGGCATGTGCCACCACATCCATTATTACATTTAATATTTGTAAACCTTCATTTGTTCCTTATGAGAATACTCAAATGTGAGTCAGACTTGTTCTACAGAGGTTTTTAGAAATATTATAGGCAGAACATTGTTCTACTTTAAAAAGTGTACTTCTTGCTGGGCAGTGGTGGTGCATGCTTTTAATCCTAGCACTTGAGAGGCAGTAGCAGCCAGATCTCTGAGTTTGAAGCCAGCTAGTCTATAGATTGAGGTCCAGAACAACTGGGGTTACAGAGAGAAACCCTGTCTAGAAAAAACAACAACAATTGTAGTTCTTGTTCCTGTGTGATGCTATATAATCACTGTTAGAGATGTGAGGCTGGGTGGAGGTGTATGTGTTATCTCACCTGAAATAGGACCTCTTGGGCTCAGGCCATCCTGTGCAGCTTAGTTGAACTTTAAAACTCACTCTCTTATGGTTTAAATTTCATCCTTCCAATTCACAGGACAGTAACCCCAAAACTCAGGGGGCTAGGGTGCTTTAAACTCAATGGCCATTAAAGCCACCCCAAGCCAGTGGCTTTTTGGGTTTTTGCCTCATGAATTTAGGATGAAATTCACAGACCATAGAGGGGTCTATCATAGAGCTTCTGCACAGGAGGGAGCCTACTCTCTTTAAGGCTGCACTGGATAGAGGTATGTGCTGGTTAGTCTGATTTCTAATCCAGCCATACCCTCGGTGAGAACTCCTTTAGGGGAGCAGAAATAAGGACAAACCAGGCTTTATCTCTGGCATCCTTGGCCTCTGACAAGGATGATGCTGCCAACAGACTCAAGGACATTTCCAGCATTTAGTCACAAAAAAAAAACCTTGACTTTGACGTTTGTTTTTTTTCCTCTTAAAACTTCATAGCCAAATCCTATACCCTGTTCTTATCATAGGACTTAGGACTTTGGTCAATCCAAAGGAAAGAAAAAAATGTGTTAACTCATCCTGGGTCCTTTCTGTCTTATTTGTCTCTTGTATAGCAATAATAAATGTGTCAATAGAATCTGGTTCCAAGAGCATTTCTTCACATTTCTCCTAGATTTAGCTCCACCTGGTGCTCTATGTTTCTGTGTATATTGCTAAAACTAGTCTTTGCTTTGTACTAAACATTTTGTTTAGTTTATTCTAGTATATGTGATAGCCTAGAAGGCCCCTCTGTGACTTATTTGTCTTTGCAACCTTAGCACCATTTCCTCTGTCCTTCCAGAAGTGAGTAACTCCTTGCTGTATTCTCTGGAGAGTTAAGACCACTTGCTGCTTTTGCAAGAGGGCCCAATTCAGTTTCCAGGACTATGTCAGTTCACAACTGCATGTAACTCTAGCTCAGGGAATCTGACTCCCTCTTCTAATCTCTGCTGGCACCTACACACAGACACACACCTACCTTACCAAAAAAGAAAAAGAAAATGCTTCCCTTGAGTCTTAATTTGTTTTTTTGCTTTTTGCTGTGAAGAGACACTATGACCAAAGCAACTTTTATAAAGGAAAACATTCAATTGGGGCTCGGTTACCGTTTCAGAGGTTAGTCCTTTATCATTATGGTGGGAAGCATGGCAGAGTCTAGGCAGACATGGTGCTGGAGAAGGAGCTGAAAGTTCTACATCTTGGTCCAGGAGATGGTACCACACTGGGCATAGCCTGAGTGATATAAGAGACCTCAGGACCAGCCCCAACAGTGGCACACCTTCTCCAACAAGGCCACACCTCTTAACAAGCCACTCTCTGTGAGCCAAGCATTCACACACCTGAGTCTATGGGGCCATACTTTTTTAAACCACCATACATTGGATTTTCCTTTGTTTACTTTTTCATCGTTGAGGCTTTCACTTGTGTTATTTCTTAGAAGGGCTATCACAGACACTCTACTGAAAGTATGAAACTGTCTCTTCCCAGGACCTGTCCCATCTTCATGGTACTTCCTACATTCAGAGATGTGTTTTATACCTTTGCCCACTGTAGACTGCACAAGACAAAAACCTTGCCTCTGTTTACTGCTGACACTCATACATAGCATAGATTTGATAACTTGAATAAATTGCTGCTTATTATTATTACTAAATAATGGTTTTTACTTTTTTTGAAATATTCAGGATTTTGGAGATGGAGGTGCTTTCCCAGAAATCCATGTGGCCCAGTATCCACTGGATATGGGCCGAAAGAAAAAAATGTCGAATGCGCTGGCCATTCAGGTGGATCCTGAAGGGAAAATTAAATATGATGCAATTGCTCGACAGGGACAGTCCAAAGACAAGGTAATCTTCCGTTGGTTTTGCTTGTTTTCTTCTTGTTGATAAATATTTTGTGAAGTTCTATTACATTTTGTGGAAATGATAAGTCACTTGCCAATTTGGATTATGTAAAAAAAAAAAAAAGCAGTGAAGTTAGAGCTGGAGAGGTGGCTTAGTGATTAAGAACACTTGCTCATTCAGAGGACTCCAGTTCAATTCCCAGTACCCACATGTAACTCCAGTTCCAGGGGATCTGATGCCTTCTTCTGACCTCCAAGGGCACCAGGCATGCATCTGATGTACATACGTATATGCAGGCAAGACATTCAAACACATAAAGTAAGTAAACACACAAGTAAATAAATCTTCAAACAAAATAGTGAAGTTAAGGTTCTAACTGATAATAAGTCACCCTGTACTCAAGGCTTTGGGTTTGAGTCCAATAGTAAAATATACTGTATAAGCTGGGCATGGTGGTGCACTTCTATAATGCCAGCATTTGCGGAGGCAGAGGCAGGTGGATCTCTGTGAGTTCGAGGCCAGCCAGGGCAACACTGTCTCCAAAAACCAAAAATACGCTGATGGCTATAAAGTACAGTAGATTAACCTTGTGGCCAGCAGTGACACTGTGCCTTGGAATTCTGCACGGATTGGTAATAACTGCTCTCCTCTTCACAGCAGTCCCAACATGTAGCCCAGGCTGGCCTTGAGCGTAGACCTTCCTGCTTTCAGCCTCCCAGTGCTGTGGGCCACACCCGGAAATGATGACTTTTGTACTTAGGTTTTGTTTTATATTTCAAAAGTTTTCTTTTTCTAAAAGTGCTACCAAACTTGCAAAAGTCAGTAACCCCACACTCTTAAGAAAAATCACTTTTGTTTTTGGTCTTGTTAGAGATGGAACCCAGGGCTTTGGGCATGCTATAAGTGTTCTACACCTGAACTATGCCCCTGGCCCCAAATCAGCTTTTGCTTTTGTCTGTAGACAAAAATTTCCTGTGTACTTGAGGAATACTTACACTGATGCTTCTTTCTTTACTTTTTGTGGGTTGTACTGGAGATCCAACCTAGGATGTTTGTGTGATGCCAAGCCTAGGCTCTACTACTGAGCTACATCCCCAGTTCTTAATTGAATAATTCATATACTATAGCACAGACCACTTTTGCTACCCAGCAGCTTAAAAAGTAATCCAAAGACCCAAAGTAGAACTTAGAATAGTCTCATCACAGTGCAGCTACTGCTTTGGTGGCCTAGTTTTGTTCTGTTTCCCCTCGTAAATAATACTTGGTAGAAACAGATTTGATGATGTTAAGATGTTGCAAGCCTTCATTAGCTCTTTCACCTCTCTTAGACTTCAGTTAAACCCTCTAGAGCAGTGGTTCTCTTTTTTTCTTTTGGTTTTTGGCTTTTCGAGGCAGAGTTTTTCTGTGTTGCCCTGGCTGTCCTGGACTCATTTATAGACTGGCCTCGAATTCAGAGATCGTCTGCCTCTGCCTTCCAAGTGCTGATATTAAAGGTGTGTGCCACCACCGCCCAGCTGAGCAGTAGTTCTCAACCTGTGGGTTGTGACTTATTTGGGGTTGTGTTATAGTCTTCTAAAGTCTCTCTCTGCTTTGGCAAGGGTCCAGGGTAGGATCTGGGGCAGGATTTGGAATCCTCCATTGGCTTTTATCTCTTGGGGCACCAAGCCAATGGCTCAGGCAACCAGATAGAAGGATGGCTGAAGGAAGGAAGAGGGGAGTTAGCTGAGGATTCCTTCTCTAGGACTAGGTACTGGCTACACTGCTACTAAGGAAAACTTAAACTGGTCACTTTTTTCTCTGGCTGGAGTTGTAAAAAGGAGGCTCTTTGATCTCTAGATAGGCCTCTTTGCTAAGATCAGCTGTTTGGCTAAAGTATGCTTGCTGATGGCAGTGCTCTGAGTCTGTTAACTTACTATTGAATCTTCAGGAAAACAAGAAGAGATGAAGAATAGACCACACACACACACACACACACACACACACGTGCGTGCGCGCGCACACGCGCGCATTAAAGAGAAGAAGGTGGATGAAGTAAAATCTCTAACTTCAACTTCCAACAATTTCCACATGCTTACATATGGCGATGATGTTGATTCCAGCTTGCATCTCCTCTGCAGAAACTGGAGCAAGTTTAGGCTGCCAGTTCCATAGTATCAGCCCATACATACACATAGATAAGACTTACAGACCTGTACATATTCATATATACATTCAATGGATGATACAAAAGGAGCTCCTTATATACAGATAGACAATTGACATACACTTCTGTAACATATGTACAAAAAACAGACAGATGGGCATATTTACATATATACAACTCATACAATGAAGCCAATTCCAGTGGACTTCCATTCAATGGGCTTCTACAACAGGCTTCTGCCAGCGGGGTTCCACCAATGTTTATTGTATGGTCATAGCTTTATACGTCTAAGACAAAGCTCACAGAAAAGGAATTACCTCATAGTCAAAAAGGCAATCACAAAAACAGGTGAATTCTAATACAACAGGTTACGTGTTTTAAAAATAAATATTTCTATGTATCCATTACATAAGTTATTGTCATGGGCTCAGATTGTCAAAGTGTTTCTTTTTACATTTATGATCATCTTTCTTGTCAGTTTGTATATATGTGCACCACATGTGTACCTGGTACCTGAAGAGGCTAGAAGAGGGTGCTTGCCTCCCTGGCCCTGCTTTTCTCTTGATGAGTAAAGCTGTTTGTTCTCCTACCTTCAAGAGCATACTGTAGTTTTCAGATGACTCCTCCTAGCAGTGTTGCCTACTAAAATATGCTGAGTTTCTTCAGCACATTTGATTTTCCAGCTATAAAATGTGGGAGTTTATAGTTAATTACCACAGAGGAATCCTGTTCTTCAGATGTCCTTTACTTTGCCTTGGAAGATGGGAGAATCTTACTGATACTTGTTTAAAGGATCATTAACTTTTGAATACCCAAATAAGCAGCAAATGGTTTTTATTTATTAAATAGTATTGAGAATAAATCAAACATACGTGACTACTAGGAGCCATTTACTTAGAATCTCCCTGTAGTGTCTAACATGTAAAACTGGTTAATTTTTGGTAATCTCAGTGCCTTCTTCTATAAGAGAATTTTCAGTTTGTGGTGGTTCAGATTTTTCCACCCTAAAAAGAAGTAAGATTGGCTACTAGTTATATGATCCTTATGTATTGAACCTTACTTTTCTCATTATTTTGTGCTTCCAGGTTCATTTTAAAATGAACACTCATAAAAGACAGTGTTGTTAATGGCTCACATATCAGTAGTTAAACCTGTGCTAGATCCTCTCTTTGCCAATCCTTCTCATTCTTCAAAACAGTGAGCTAGACATTTGAGTTTATAGCTTTGGGAAATCAATACCTTGTGTTGATTAGGAAGTTTGGAGCCAGGCACTGGTTGCATACCTGTGGTCCCAGCTTATTGGAGGATGAGTCAGAAACTGTGTTGATCCTGATAGAACTCATAAAGTAGTCCTAAAGCTGAGTCTAGAACAAGTTACATATTGGGATAATTAGTTTTTATTGTCAACTTACTACAGCCTGGAATTACTTGGAACCTGGAATTACTTGGGAAGGGAGCTTCAGTCAAGGAATTGTCTAAATCTGGTTCAACTGTGGGCATGTCTATGGGAAATTACCTTGGTAATTCTCCCTAGACAGAAGGATTCCTTCACCATGTGAGACAGGAGAATGGGAACAGACAGCAGAGATTCATTCATTTCTCTCTGCTTTTGACTGGATATAATGTGACTAGTTGCTTGAGTTCTTGCCTTCACTTCTCTCAGTAATAGACTCTGACTTGGAATTGTAAGCCATTTAAACTCTTTTCTTCCTGAGGTGTTTTTTGTTTTTGGTTGGTTGGTTGGTTGGTTGGGTTTTTTGTTGTTTTTGTTTTGTTTGTTTGTTTGTCTTTTTAAGTCAGGCTATCACAAAGGCCAAAATAAAACTAGAAGACACATATACATTTTTGTTTTACTCTTGTAGACGAAAACATTATGGACTTTTTCTTTTCGTTCTTGTTCACTTTCCTAGTTTGTGAATAGAATTGATTTCAGAAAACAGAAACATTATAAATAGGATGAGGTCAATGGAATTTTCTAGGCCCAGTGAATTTGGAAATTATTTAGTACCCTGACTTAAATTTTGATGAGTTTTTAATCCAAGATAATGGTGCTATAGGCAGTTTATATCATCATTAATTTCAAGTCTTCGTGAGCCTCAAAAATAGAGATCACTGATGCATAAGGTTTTGTTGGCAGAGTGTATTTGGATACTGACTTGATTAGAAGATCTCAAATAATTTAAATGCATGGGGTCAAGGGAAAGTGATTAGCTTGGAGCTAGGGCAGCAATTTGTGTATGCATTTAAGCTTCTTTAGTTTTAAAATCTGATGACAAAACTGGGTATCCTAAATGTGTAAATATGCTGAAAGGACATGTTGACATCTAGAGTGACTTAATGAAGCTGCTTCTTTCCATTCTGTGTGCTCCTAAGCCTGCTTGTGTTTGAACACTCTAGGTCATTTACAGCAAATACACTGACCTGGTTCCAAAAGAGGTTATGAACGCAGATGATCCAGACCTGCAAAGGCCAGATGAAGAGGCGATCAAAGAGGTAACTGGGACTTGATACATGTGATTATTTTAGATGACTATTTATGTCCTTATTAATTTCCAGACCACTCGACATGATGCTTCTCATTTCAGATAACAGAAAAAACAAGAGTAGCCTTGGAGAAGTCCGTATCGCAGAAGGTGGCTGCAGCCATGCCAGTTCGGGCAGCTGACAAGCTGGCGCCTGCTCAGTATATCCGGTATGAACCATGCTGGAAGAGTTAATTGCATGTTGATAGCTGGGATTTCGATTATTCTTTCATCAGCCTACAAAGCCGGTTACAAACACAATGTCTTAAATAATGACTTGAAGCCTATTGACTCTTGTTTGCAGAAGTTAATGCCCACGTTAAGATGTTAACTGCTAGTCTATGATGGTAGTGTATTCCTTTAATCCTAGCTCACAGGTGAGTCTGTGAGTTCAAGGTCATCCTGGTCTATGGCATGAGTTCCAGGATGGCCAGGGCTACACAGAGAAGCTTGTCTCAGAAAACAACAAAAAAAGATGTTGACTGTTGTAAGCTGGGCAGGGAGGCATATGAGTAGGCAAAGTCATGTGGATCTCTGAGTACTAGGCCAGCCAGGGTTACATAGTAAGATTATCAAAAGAGTATTTGAGCTGTTATAATCTTGTGCGTGTTTTTTTGTGGGGGGGAGGGGTGTTAGGGTGTTTTGATTTTCAGTTGTTTAGAAAATAACCATTGCCTATGGTATATGACCGAGACCACAATTGATTACAGTTTCAATTATATTTTTATGATTATATTTAATAAACATTTACAATGCTGCTAAGTGTTGAGGGCCTTCACTGGACTGTATACAAGAGGAATGAATAGAAATAGATGTTAAGGGAAAACTTAGAGTTAGAAAGACTTCCGCCACAGGGTTTTAAAAACAGAGTTAGTCAGAAACTGCTAACTGCATGTTGCTAGTGGGCATACTATTGTGATTATTTTTTTCCTGTAAGAAAATATTTATAGGGGCTGGAGAGATGGTTCAGTGGTTAAGAGCACTGTCTGCTCTTCCAAAGGATCCAGGTTCAATTCCCAGCAACCACATGGCAGCTCACAACTGTCTGTGACTCCAAATCCAAGGGATCTGACGCACACACTAATGTACATAAAATAAAGTTAAACAAATTATTAAAAAATATATATTTATTGTTATTTTATGTATATGGGTGTTTTGCCTGCATGCCCAGTACCCAGTGAGGCCAGAAGAGGGAGTCAGATCCCTTGAAATTGAAGTTGCAGGCAATGATGAGCTGCCATGTGGGTGCTGGGAATTGAGTCCAGGTGCCCTGAAAAAGCAGTCAGTGCTCTTAACTGCAGAGCCATCTCTCCAGCCCTGGCGATTTTTTTCTCCATAAAAGTAGAGCTAGTTTTAGACCTACGAAGCTGAGGAGGTGTACTTCCCAGGTGGGATATGGAGAGGATGAGAAAGAAAGTCACCAATCACTTGCTGGAATGGACATTTTGTTTGTGATTCAGTTTCTGTTCCTTTTCTGGTCTGTTACTGGCTGCCCTGTCTAAATGCATGGTGATTTTAAATTAGTACTTCCTGAAAAGAATTGAAAGTGTAGTCACTTGGGACTGTAATATGAGATAAATGCCTACCACAAGTTTAAACTAATTACAACTTTAGTTTTCATCTAATTTCTTTAGCTATACACCATCTCAGCAAGGAGTAGCATTCAACTCTGGAGCTAAACAAAGGGTTATTCGGATGGTAGAAATGCAGAAAGACCCAATGGAGCCTCCAAGGTTCAAGTAAGTATATGGCTTCACGAGGATGAACTGTTGTTCTTTCTTTCTAAGATTTTATTATTAGGCCAGACAGTAGTGGCACATACATCTAATCTCAGCACTTGGGAGGCAGAGGTGGGAAGCTCTCTGTGAGTTCAAACCCGGCCTGGTCTACACAGCGAGTTCCAGGATAGCCAGCAAGTTCAAGGTGGGGAGGGGGATATTATTTGTTTATTTAATGTGTGAGTGTTCTATGTGCATATCTGCCTTCATGCCAGAAGAGGGCATCAGATTCCAGTATAGATGGTTGTAAGCTACCATGTGATTGATAGGAATTGAACTCAGGACCTCAGTAGAAGCAGTTTTCTTATCTGCTGAGCCATCTCTCCAGCCCCAACTGCTGCTGTTCTTAAAGTATCAAACAAAAAAATGTCCCGCGTGTTCATCAACAGGTTAATAGATAAGCAAACATCAGTACATCAATACCTGGAAAATTATTGGTCCAAGAAAAGGAGTAACATACTACAATAACATAAATGAGTCTGAAAATAATTATGTTACATGAAAGAAACCAGACAAAAACAAGTAATACAATGGTATGGTTCCTGTGTTTATATAATAAACACTCTAGAAAATGGTGTCCGCAGTAAGGTTCAGAGGTTAAAGACACTTCCAAGTCCGATGACCAGACTTTAGTTCCTGGACTCATATGGCATCAGGGGAGAGCCTATTCCTGCAAAATTGTTCTGTGACCTCCATTCTTCCCAGGGTTTGTGCATAGCCATCTCTCGTACACAGACAACAATAAATAAATTTAACTTCAAGAACTGTAGAAAATGTGGTTTTGTTCTCAGTTACAGTCAGCCAGTGGTTGCTCGTAGGGAGGAAAGTGGGGACAGAGAAGTCAGAGTGATGAGGGTGCTCTCTGTCTAGAGTGTGGGCCAAGTGATTATCGGGTTATGGGAAACTCTCCGTGTTCAATTGCCCGTGTGCCAGTTCCGTCAAGCCGCTGCGCTGTGGACAGTGGTGGCAGTGGCAGCATACTGACAACTAGGCGCGGACCGCAGAGCCCTGAGGGCTGCAGAGAGGCTCCGAGGTCCAGAGCACTGGCTGCTCACAACCATCTGTAATGGGGTCTGGTGCCCTCTTCTGGCCTGCAGGAACACATGCAGGCAGAGTACTAAATAATAAATAAATCTTTTTCTTTTTTTTTTAATTTATTTTTATTTTATGTGAACTGTTGTTTTGCCTACATATATATCTGTGGGTGTCAGATCTTAGAGTTACAGACAGTTGTGAGCTGTCATGTGGGTGCTGGGAATTGAACCCAGGTCCTCTGGAAGAGCAGTCAGTGCTCCTAACCACTGAGCCACCTCTCCAGCCCAATAAGTAAATCTTTAAAATAAAAAAATAAAATAAACTTACAAAAAAGAAATATTAAAAAAACATTAAAATGAGAAGGGAAGACTTGGGATCTACTTGATAACTGAAAAGTGACTGAGGACCCCCTGCTGATTACTTATTTTACTTTGATTTCTTCTTCAGGATTAATAAGAAAATTCCCCGGGGCCCACCATCTCCTCCTGCACCTGTAATGCATTCTCCTAGTCGGAAGGTAATCCTTGGCTATCGTCAAAACTTTTTTCACTTGTGAGTTTTAGTTTTATAAATAGCCCTCTGGCTAAAGGTACATGTCACCATGATGATTAAATTTTGGTTTTTAATGTATTCTACAAGGTCAAATATGGACAGTTAAGACTCTTAAGTAGAGTATGCTTGTGAGAATATATGTAAGTGGTAGCTGATCTACCAGCAGTAACTTGACCTCTGCTTTCAGTGGAGTGGACAGGATCTGTTTGACCTGCAGAGGGGTGTGGGTTTTCCTATGAAAGCTGCCACTTTGCCCCACTCCTCCATGCAAGACACATTTAAGTATGGAAGAGTACTCTCCAGTATTTGTAATATCTGATACCGTCTCAACCTTCATGTTACATGTTAGCATCGCTGTGGCTAGAGCCCGTGCCAGGAAATCAGTGTGCACTGCTGGCAAAGATTTTCTTGCAGTTGTCATTAGGGAGGCCCATATTGGGGTCTTTAAGTAGACTGTAATAGAAATGTCTCTCCTTCACCTGTTTTTCAGATGACTGTAAAAGAACAACAAGAGTGGAAGATCCCCCCTTGTATTTCCAATTGGAAGAACGCTAAGGTGATTATGTGGTCACACAGTCTGTTAGTACCCTCCCTGGGAATTTGCTGCAGCCTGGGGACATTCCTTGAAGCCTTAGCTCCTCACTTAGCTAAGCATTCACAATAAGAAATTACAGCTGCTGAGAGCAGACCCAGTGGAAGAACACATATTTGGCATCTGAGACCCGGAGTGCCACCAAAAAAGTAGAGAGCATCATAGGAAATGTTGCTATACCAGGCATTTGAACATCATGTAACTCTCTCTGGCGTATTATAGCTATCAGAAGCACATAGACAAGAGTAAGCAAAGTACCCTACTGATTGAAGATGTGATTCTTCGTGAAGGTCAAACTTCTAGGTTAGAATTATTTCCTAAAAAAATTTAACCAATCTCAGTGTTCACATGAGAAGAAGCAGTGAGTGAGTGTTTGGGAGGGAGGAGGGGAGTTCGCTGCTTTATTTCCAGCTCTTCTGCTTTGTAGCATTGCTGCTCACTTGTTGCCAGGCGTGGTGTGGCATTATTGTAATCCCTGCACACATGAAACTGAAATAGGAGGATAACAAGTTGAAGACTACTCTGGACTATATATTAAGATCCTGTCTTAAAAAAAAAAAAAGCCCTGAAAATCAAGCCTTTGTATTCTAGGGCATGATGACACTCTTGAGGCACAGGCAAATCTCTGTAGATTTGAGGCCAGCCTGTTCTAATAGTGAGTTCCAGGACAGCCAGGGCTACGTAGACCCTATCTCAAAAAACAAATTAAAATCCTATGTATCTAAACTGCCAGAGCTTCCAGAAGGCAATAAGAATCTGTGAAATATGTATACAGTTAGTATACAGTTCCTAATTCCTATTCCTTATAGGTTTGGAGTCCTAGTTCATGAGTCATGTTGAAATATAAAGTTACAGATTCATCCACCACTGGAAAGGCTATTGAACCATCTTATATGGGTTGATTCATATCTGTTTAACCCTATGACATGTTGATGATTCTGAAATTGTGGGTTTTTGTTTACTTATAGATTCTTTTCAGATGGGAAATTGTTTATATTTTTTGTTTGAGGGCCCAGGTCTCACTCTGTTGCCTAGAAGTTGCTATGTGGGCCAGGCAGGTCCTGAACTTGTACTCTCCTGCAAGTGTGGCTGCACACATGGAGCACTGCACCTGGCCAGCACTGATTGATGTTAGAAGTGGCCTTGAGAGTAGTGTTTGACAGACAAGGTAGAAATCTAGAAAAGTTTCGTAGATAGGCAGCACATTCCCAGGATTATAGCAGTTTGTCTGCATTCTTATGACTTGATTTTACTCCAGTCTGACTACTGGGCAAGTATTGCCTTTTACTCTGATCTACAGTTATTAGCACAATCACTTTCAAAGTTTGGGCTCTTGCATTATACTGTTGGTGTTCCCGTCTTGGTTCATGCACATACTGACTCTGAACCTGCCACCATCCCCTCAGCACTCTACTCTACCCCATTTTCTTGTGAAATGGAGAATATTGTGTTTGCAGCCCCATAGGGCTACCAGGACTGTGGGTCCTCCATTTAAATAATTTATTGTTTTTTTTCCATTGTCTAAGAAGGAATGTGAGAAATTTCAGGGTTCTCAAAATGAACTACTTTATGTTACCTGATGACTGTAGCCCTACTGTGCTAATTCACCTTCTGCTTTCACCTCAGGGTTACACAATTCCATTAGATAAACGGCTGGCTGCTGATGGAAGAGGACTTCAGACCGTCCACATAAATGAAAATTTTGCCAAACTGGCTGAAGCACTGTACATTGCTGATCGGAAGGTTGGTCTTTTAGGGTTTGCTGAATGTTCTTCCATCTGTAAGCCCACACCTGTTTACCTCAGGTACTAACTTGTGTGTCTGCTGATGACAGCAGGGGCGAGCTGCAGCTCTGTACAGAGCCCTACCCAAGTTATGAGCCCCTCCTTCACTGCATGCCAGAGGAATGGTTTCCTAGGCTAATGCCATTTTGTGAAGATTACTAGGTACTACTGTACATCGCATAATCTTCTATTTTAGATGTAGATGTTCCCTTTTGTAGAGAAGGGTGGGCAAGCATTATGATTAAATTCTGCATAAAATTGGCCTTTGACATTATAGATAAGTGCTGTATCAATATGCATATACATACAAATAAGTGGGGTTTTTTGTTGTTTCTTCACTAAAGTCTTTCAGATGTAGGCCAAGGTTTTATCTTAAGGGTTTGTCATAGTTAAATTTTGGTGAGTTTTGGTTTTTCTGAAACAGGATCTGAGTTTCAAGCTCAGGCGATGCTGGAACTCATTGTAATCCTTCTACCTCAGCCTTCTGAGTTCTAGATTGCGGGTATGTACTATCATATCCAGCTACATTTATTTACCTATTTACCTATATCTTGAGACTGGATCTCCCTGTGGTTCAGTCTGGTCCATTTCATTTTATTTTATGAGATAGGGTCTCTCTGCATAGCCCTGGCTGTCTTGAAACTCACTATATAGAACAGGCTGGCCTCAAACTCAGAGATCTACCTGCCTCTGCCTCCTGAGTACTAGGATTAATGGTGTGCCCCACCACTCCCAGCGGGTTTTGAACTCATGGACTCGGGTGCTGGGTGCTTGCTGCTGTGCTCAGCCAGTATTTCATTTTTACATTGTTTCTGAGAAAGCATTAGTAAGGTACTTGACTTAAACCAACTGGACAATGGGCAGTGGTGGCGCATGCCTTTTGATGCCAGCACTTAGGAGGTAGAGGCAGATGGATCTCTGTGAGTTCGAGGCCAGCCTGGTCTACAAAGCAAGTCCAGGACAGCCAAGGCTACACAGAAAAATGCAAATGCTGTCTCAAGAAACCAAAAAAGAAAAGAAAAAGAGAATCAACTGGAGTCATTGTGGTTGCAGCCATTAAAGCATTCCCAGAGACAAAAGGCCAACTTGCCAAAGTCATCTAGTCTTTCCAGTAGCAACAAACAGGAAGTATGTGTGCTTCTTTCACATGGCAGGCTTTAGTAGGCAGTTCAAAGATAGCTGTCAGTATTTAACCCAGCATGCTCCACTTACCATCTCACTCCACTCAACAGGCTCGTGAAGCTGTGGAAATGCGAGCCCAGGTGGAGAGAAAGATGGCTCAAAAAGAAAAGGAGAAACATGAAGAGAAACTTAGAGAAATGGCCCAGAAAGCCAGAGAGAGGAGAGCCGGGATAAAAACCCACGTGGAGAAAGGTATGACATTCTCATTCTGCAATTTACGTAGTGAACAATGTGTATCATTTTAGAAAGTCACCATGTACTACTGTGTTCGTGTGTGTGTGTTGGGGGAATTCAACATACAAAATTGTATGTATGAATGTTGTGTTTATATATGTATGTATGCATAAGAAAAATTTAGACATTAAGTAGTTCATTTTGAGAACCCTGAAATTTCTTACATTCCTTCTTAGACAATGGAAAATAACAATTTAGACATGTAAGTAAGGTGTGACCTTTTCCTTATTAAGCTTAACTAGAAACAAAAATGAAGTATGTATTTAAAATGGATCTTTAATATGGGAGTATACTAGAAATTCTTAAAAGTTTTAGGAAATATACAGTACGTTCTCTATATTCTGAGGATCCACAGCCACAGACTGAACCAGTTATGGATTAAAAGTATTTAGGTTGGGGAGTTGGCATCTGCACCCAAATTGTGCACTTTTTTCTGCCATTATTTCCTAAAAAATTTGGCCTGTCAGCTGTCTGTGTAGCATTTGTGTTGTATTTGGTGATATAAGATTGAAAGTATGTGGGAGGGATATGGGTTATATGCAAATACTACCTGATTTTATAAAAGAGATTTGAACATTCACCCATCACTTAAGTACCCATGAGGTAGAAAAGTCCAGAAACCAATCCCTACAGGATGTTGGGAGACAATTGTACTTTTTTGAGCATAGCTGGCTGTCCTGGAACTGCACAGAACTGCATAGAGGCCTCACACTCAAAGAGATCTTCCTGCCTCTGCCCACAGAGTGCTGGGGTTAAAGGCGTGCACAACCACACCCAACCTGACAGTTACACTTTTTAATTTGCGCTAATGCTATTGATATACTCTGCCAATTTTTATCCCATTGTAGTTTTTTTTTTTTAATTTAGAAAGAAAAAAAAAAATAGATTCCCAACTAAGTCAACTTGCCAACATGGTAAAATAATCTGAGTTTTGCTAGTTTGGAGACTAATAGATCTTTTAGTAATCAAAATTGCCAGTGTTTTTCTGCCTGGCTTTATGTAGTAATTGACATTAGTTTATCAAGTCCATTGAGATGAATTTATAATTTGTGGGGAGGGCCTTGTTTGTTTTGTTTTGGGTTTTTTTCAGGACAGGATTTTTCTGTATAGCCCTGGCTGTCCTGGAACGCTTTGTAGACCAGCCTGGCCTCCAACTCAGAGATCCTGAGACCTGCCTCTGCCTCTAGACTGCTGGGATTAAAGGTGTGCACCACCACATCCAGAGTGAATTCCAGGACAGTCAGGGCTACACAGGGAAACTCTGTCTCAAAAAAAAACAAACAGAAAACCAGCAAGTGAAGTTAATCATGTAATATAATACAATGGATAAAGAAAAATAAAACATAAGAGATATAAAATTACCAGAAGGAAAAGCTTGTGAATATAAGCCTTGCTCTTAAAATGCTAACATTATTTAAAAAAAGAAAGAAAGAAAGAAACTTGGAAATAAACCATGTGGCTATCTGGGAGAACATTCTAGGCAGAAAGATAAATGACTATAAACACCCTGAGTTTACCCAGTGTAGCTGATTGTATACATAGGAGATATGTCAGAGTAGTTAGGGATCAGATCCAAAATCAGCAGGTCAACCCCATAACAGTGCTGCCACTATTGCAGCCATACAGGTATAGGTGAGGTCCAGCACTTGGATAAGATCACTGATCTCCCTGTCCTCTCCTTGTCGCTTTTGCAGCACTGTGAAAGCTGGCCAGCAGTCACCTTATTTTTTGAAACTGAGTCTATTTGCCTAAAGCTCACAAATCTAAAGCTGGCTCCAGTGAACAAGAACGTGTACATGGTTCTTTTTCCTTCTGTTTTTTTGTTTGTTTTTTGTTTTTTAAGATTTGGTATGGTGTGGTGCACACGCGTGTGCATGCACACACACACACATTCGTTTTGCCTGCTTGTATATGTGTGTGAGGGTGTCAGGTGAAGTTCCAGACAGTTGTGAGCTGCCATGTGGATGCTGGGAATTGAACCTGGGTCCTCTGAAAGATCAGCCAGTGCTCTTAACCACTGAGCCGTTTCTCTAGCCCCTGTAGTTAATATTGGTTTGTTTCGGTTTTTTGAGACAGGGTTTCTCTGTGTAGCCTTGGCTGTCCTGGACTCACTTTGTAGACCAGGCTAGCCTCAAACTCACAGAGATCCACCTGCCTCTGTCTCCCCAAGTGCTGGGATTAAAGGTGTGCTCTACCGTGCCCAGCTGTGGTCAATTAAAAAAAAAAAAATAGCATCCCTGAATTTTTTTGTACCACCTCTATCCTCATCTCTCTACATCAGTCTAACTTTCTACCTAGGTGCAATGCAGTAAACTAAAAGCAGCCTGATGTAGGCATCCACAGTTCACAAACTTGGCTTTAAACTGACTACAAGTAACCGTAAAGGGCTGAGTATGACCACAAAGAAGTGGTGGTGCACACCTAAAATCCCAGCAGCAGGGATGTGGGGACAAAAGAACCAGAGTTTAAGGATAGCCTGGGCCATAGTGGTATGTGGTCCCAAAAAATAGAAAAGTGTGGCATTTTCTAAGGTTAAAGAGCCTCTTGTACAAAATATGAGTAACTAATGCAGTGATGAAGTAATTTTCATCTGTGTCCACAGAGGATGGAGAGGCACGAGAAAGGGATGAAATCCGTCATGACAGGCGAAAAGAGAGACAGCATGACCGGAACCTTTCCAGGGCAGCTCCTGAGAAAAGGTGAGTCAATGCTTGCATAAATGAGTTAGGAAGAAGGGCATTTCTTTAGCTTGGTCATAAATTAGCAATTAACTTTGTCATGCTCAACCACTTCGTCTTAACAGAGTTGACTCTCCCTCGAAGGTAATTTGTTTGTCCTTCACCTTGTAGGACTAGTTGAGAAGGCAGGGAATCCAGGTCATGTCTGTGCAAAAGAAGGGAAAAATAAAATTGTTGTGTGTGCTTTTACTACTCTTAAGTGGTGGGTAGCATGCCTGTGTGTAGATGAAAGCCAGCACCATGGCCTTACTGACATCCTTTCTATGCCATGCACTGTGCCTAGTGCAGTGGGAAGGAGAATAAGTTCTGAAGGAAGTTTCTGCATGCCCATGAGTAATTTATTTAAAATCCAGAACAGAGCTGTGTATAATGGGAATGAAGCGGTATAAAACAAACTAACATGTTTAGGGCATAAAATAGGAACCAGGGAAGTTTGTGATTGACCAGTAGCTGAGGACTGTAAATATGAAACACTTTCTTCCCATATGAGCAATTTTCCATGCTCTGGTCATCCTAGGAGTTGATCCAACCCACAGTTTCATCTTATATCTTAAACTATGTCTGCCAGGGCGGTTCCTTGTTTAATTGGCATATTTCTCCTCTTCAGGTAAGTTAGGGAAGCAGGAACAACCCATGCCAAAGAGGAATGAATGAAATATCAGTGTGGTCAGTGAATTAGGGAGTTATGTCATAAAGTGACAGTGGCTCTGTACAGAAATTGGGCTCTTAAAACCAGTAAAGTGACTGTGAGAAATGATGACAGAAAAGCTGTGAACTTTTAATTAGATGAAAATAAAATTGTCTACAGAAATATTTTAAGACATAAGCATCTTGTAAAGTAGTGACAGTTGCCATGGTTTCATTGAGATGTTGATTGCATTTATACTAAAAAAGCAGAGGAATTAATGTAATGTCAGAAGTCATAAAGTTATCAGGTCATTGTCATGTTTTCCTCAGAATCATGATAGGATAAAAAATTGCTCTATGTAGTTAGGTCAGAGCTGAGTGTAGCCTGCTTTAAAGGATTGATGGTGTGTGGAGCATCCATTTGCATCCAAGAACTAGTCTCTCGTGTGTTCTTTTGAGCTAACAGGTCCTAATTGTATATAACTACCTTCTCTAATATGCATCTGAAGTACTCTTAAGGCTGCTGATAGGATTGCACATTATCAGAAGAATATATATTCTTGAGACATAAACATAACACATTTCTTTTGCTTCTGAGAGTGGTTGTATTTATATTGTCTATATTCATCTTGTCTGTGAAATGTGTTCAGTTAATGTTTGTGTATTTCAAATAGGTCAAAACTACAGAGAAATGAGAATCGAGATATCAGTGAAGTCATTGCTCTTGGTGTGCCCAATCCTCGAACTTCCAATGAAGTTCAGTATGACCAAAGGCTCTTCAACCAATCCAAGGTACGAGGAACTTAGAAAACGCTTTATCCTGTGTGTTGGTAAGGCTATCTTTCCTCAAAGTAAAGTACATACTTTGGATTTGGATTAGCTAAAGATTTGTCAGAGTGATGATGGGAGAAATGTGGAAGTTGTATGTTTTTACTTATTCCTTTTGAGAGGCTGGGCAGGAAGACCAGCCTGGACCTGGAACACTTCTGATTATGACTTCTTAAAAATTCTCTGTTCTAAAGCACTAGTAGACAGTGAGAGAAATCAGGTGATAAAACTGGATACTGCTGTATCTCTTTTGTTTCTAAAATAGCCAGTTTCCTATAAAACAGTGGTTGTCAACCTTCCCATGCTGCTACCCTTGTTTTATGGTGACCCCAACCATAAAATTATCTCATTGCTACTTGATAGCTGTAATTTTGCTACTGTTATGAATCATAATGAAAATATCTGGTATGCAACCCCAGGGTCTGTTACTGTTTAAATTTTAAGTTTTTCTTTTCTTTCTTTGAAATCTTTGTAAAATGAAGCTTTAGAACTGGGGATATACCTCATTTGATAGTGCTTGCCTAGCATGCTTCACGCACTGGATTTGATCCCCAGTATGACATAAATCAGGTGTGGTGCTGTGCATCTATAATGCTAGTTTTTGGAAGCTAGAGGCAGGAAATTCAGGAGTTAGCCTGAGGTGCATGGGATCCTACCTCAACAAAATAAAAAATATTAAATATAAATGAAGCTATGAGACTGGATTATTAAGTACTAGATTGATTGTATGGAAACAATTTTAGTACTGGTTGTAATTAACTAGCCTAAAACAAGTTAATCACCTAATTTTGATTACTAACTTCAGTAAGATCAAAGATACCAGTGCCTCTGCCCTTAAAGAAAGAATCTTCCTGCTGAATATGCACACATGCTACAGGAAAGAGAGAAAAGGTGACAGTATAGTATTAGCTCCTCCTAGGGATAAAATTGTGACTTGATGGTTTTAGAGGATTTGGAGATAGCATAAGTTAAGTTCTTTCAAACAATAGATTTTTTGAGACTTTTTATATCCCAGGCATTGTTCCAAGTCTATTCCTCTCAATTCTTTTTTTTGTTTTTGTTTTTTTTA
>CM053765.1:25948514-26057506 GCA_028658305.1 Pachyuromys duprasi
TCTCTTCAAAGCAAATGAACTCTTACTCACAGCCCTAATGATGCAAGTCACTGGGAAACCCTTTGTAAATGATCAGGATAAAAACCAAATCTGGGTGATAGATCCCAGCACTACTTTTTATTCCGGGAGACTGGGGGGTTGAATATTATACTTTGGATTAGTTTTTTTAAAGAATGGGTTATGTTTGTGCTTCTCCCATCTTGCAGCACTTAAATACTGCCCCACACAGAAATAAGACCACTTCCTTGTGTGTGACACTTACTGATCCAGGGGTAATATTTTGTGTAAGAACTTTATGAATAAAATTACCCCACACAGTGAGTAGGATAGTGACCACATACTGAAACTACCACCAAATATGCCTGCCCTGTTGTGCTGTCTTACCCTGCAGTGGGGAAACTGAGGTCTTGCTTAGTGCACCTTTTGTTTCAAATAAAACCATTTAGAAAAAGTCTGTTATGTTTATTTAATGGGGAGTACATGAATCACATCATAAATCTTCCTCTTCATCAGAAACCTTTGTTTTCCCAGCTTGAACATGGACCTGTGGGGGGGAAAACATTGTAAGAAAAGGTTTGTTGTTGTTGTTTTTAAGAAATAGTAAAAGCAGAATTTACCTACTTGTATGATTAGAGGCTCACACTACTGTTTTTCAAGACAGGGTTTCTCTGTGTAGCCTTGCCTGTCCTAGAATTGCTTTGTAGGCCAGGCTGGCCTTGAACTCACAGAAATCCACCTGTCCCTGCTTCCCCAAGTGCTGGGATTACAGGCATATGCCACCAACCCTGACCAACTAAAACTTCTTAGTGAGAAAGCCAAGATTTCAGCCTATGCTGCTGTTTCCGCCATCCTGTGTTACATAGACCCTGTTAAACCATCAAAGGGTCTTTCACATGTAGCTCAGCAGAACATGTGCTTATAATGTGTGGCATTCTAGATTTCAATCGTGGCACCAAAAACTAAAAAGGGTCTTCTCACCAGACCTTATAGGTTACCACCTACTGTTTAGAAAGCAACATGTAACATACATCAGACAGAAATACTTGCCTTTACCCCATCAATAATATGATCTTTGTGTTGTAGTACATTCTGAAGTTCTTCCTGTGAAGAAAAGTGAATCCAACCGAAGCCTCTGTGAAAACCAGTCTCTTTGTCCTAGAAATGAAAATTCAATAGAAAAGGATTAAACATGAACATCAGTAGTTCATCCATGAGTGAGACAGGGTTTCTCTGTGTAGCCTTGGCTGTCCTGAACTCACTTTGTAGACCAGGCTGGCCCTGAACTCACAAGAGAACCGCCTGCCTCTGCCTCCCTAAGTACTGGGATTACTGGCGTACGCTACCCAGCTTCATTTGCCAAAATCAGATCACAGACAATATGTATCAGTAACCCAGTAATCCTGGTTACCCAAGACTAAATCCTAGTGTTCGGCTTTTCTGCTGGCAACAGAGGAAATACCAATAGCTTTCTGCAAGTGCATTTGATATAATCAAAAGTCCAAGAAGCAAACTACTAGGTGAGTCAAAGAAAACTGAACACTGAAATACACATTTTTTTTGTTTGTTTCTAATGAACTACTTACTGGAAAAGCCCTCAAACCTAAGTGTATCTCATCACCACTACTTCATCACATGCTTTGTTTTGATTTGTATGCCGTATGTATATGGGTAATTGTGGAGCCCAGAAGAGGCCATTAGACACCATGGAACTGGAGTAGAAGTGGTTGTGAGCCATCCCACATGGGTGCCAGGACTCAAACTCAGATCCTCTGGAAGAACAACAAGTGTTCTTCAACACTGCGCTCTTCAGCAAATGCATCCCTCCAGCACCTTCACTGAAGAACAAGAGTAAAAGTAAAGCCTTCACTAACAACTTCAGGTTAAACCATTTTGCTACTTGTGGAAAACGCAGAGCACTTACTGTTTGACCTAAGTATCAGGCACAGAAGAGATTATAGTGTGCCTGGAGGGACTCTGTCTCACTCCTCCGACCCTCTGACAAAAGACACTACGAAGATGAGTATTTGGCCCCTATTAGTTCCAAAAAACAAATTGTTAGATATTACTCTGATACTTCAAAAGTAGCTTTATTAACGTTGAATGCAGGAAAAGCTTCTGGTGACCCCAACAATCATCCAGTCCAATGCTCACATGACCATTCTCAAAATTCAAGGCATTAAGTTTGTGTTAAAATGGAAATGACACATCTGTAAGCCCAGCATTTGGGAAGCAGGCAAGCTTAGCACCGATTAAGATGATCCCCTGCTAAACAAGCGGGAAGGCAGCCCAGGCTACATGACACCCTGTCTGAGCTAGCAGACTGCTCCTTACTGGCTGGATCTCATGGTACCAGGTGGTACCATGAAGTCTGCTATGGGATAAAGGTGTTGATGGTCTGACCCAGCTGTGAACTCTGAACTATAATACCAATAGATACATGGGAGGAATTGGAAGCAGAAAGGGGAAAATTATGCTTGTTTTGTTTTTCTTTCTCTGTTGTAGCCCAGGCTGTTCTGGAACTCATCCTGTAAACTAGATTGGTCTCAAACTCAACTCCACCTGCCTCTGCTTCCCAAGTGATGGGATTAAAGGCATACACCACCATCACCATTGTCTAAAACAATTTTTAATTAAAATGAGCAAATATTTGTGATAAAATGTACTTTGATGCAGTACCACCCACAAGTTTATCAACAGATTTTGGGAGTGTTTTACTCCATTAGATAAAAGAAACCAAGAATAAAAGAGAACATTTTTTTCCTTCTGGCAGTCTGACTAAGGCTAAACCCAGAGCCGCATACACACTAGGCAAATGCTGTACCACAGAGATAATGTTCCCACCCCACCACCCAGTAGTTTTTGGTTACTGTTTTAATACTCACAAAAGGTACAGTACACTTTTTTATATAGCCAAACTGAGCAAAATGTTCTCTCAGCTCACCTGTAAGAAGGGAGAAAACATAATAAGTTCGTGTATCTTACGTTCTCTAGATTGTAGATGACAATCAGAAAGATTCCAGAGTTCCTAAACTTCTTACAAACAACTATTTTGAATTTCCTGAGTCCGAAGTCCAAAAGCAGCAACAGGACTGACTGTTGTAAAGCACCAAGTGTAGAGGTGGGAAGGAAATCGACAGATAAAAACTGCTGAACTGGCTGTATTGGCCTCCTCAACAGACACTCTTACCACACCAGGACCTGCCCACTGTGTGTGAATACAATCCCTCTAAGCAGTAGGCATAAATCTTTACAGCCCAGTGTCCTGCCAGATACATTGAGAATTCCAAGCAAAATCTCAGCTTAGTGTCTTTCATCAGTCCTACCTATGCTTCCTGCCTTGTTTCCTATTGCAGGCCTAGATACTGTCAACTGCAGCAGAATCAATTCTCTGTCCCAGCCCACGGATTCCCATTTTTGTGTATGTGAGTTCTCTTCCATATGCCAGTATTCTCATATCCTCTAACCTAAATAATAAGGCCCCCCCCCCCGCCTCTGGCTGAGCTAAATACATCCACCGAGTATTATTTTATTGAGTTCATACTATAATATAATATTCTTCCTGTGTGATCTCAAAATGTTTACAGTACATGATCTTAAAACTACATGGCATCTTTCTCTTCTGCAGTGGTTCGATTTTGCAGGTTTACATTTTAATATTACTTGCTATTGTCCCTGCAGTGGTTTGAATGATAATAGCCTTATGGCCTCATGTACTGGAATACGTCGTGGTCCATGGTGACCGGAGCTGTTTGGGAAGGATTAGGAAGTTTGGCCTTGCAGAAGGAGGTATGTCACTGGGGGGTTATAAACTTATTCGCCTGCTTCAGTGTTGTCTCAGAGGCTTACTGCTTCTGTCTACTAACTTAGGCCTAGTCCTGAAAGTTGTGAGCCTCCATGCAATCTAATGGCCTAGAATGTTTTCAGCCTCTGAGATTTACCGCTGAACAAGGTCACTCTTTCTAAACTCTGGATGGCTAGTTCAACTCAGTTGTTCTGGATCAAACTCCTCTCCAAGATGACTGATTCAATCTGGCTCCTCTCAGTTTCTCACTGAATTGCTCTGCTTGGCCTCAAACTAACTCTAGCAATCTGTTCTAATCTTCTAGCTCCTTCATTCTCTGGTTTATTCTGTCTTTACCTGTCTTTGGCTCATTCTCTCCTCAACCTCTCTCTGTAAAACTCTCCTGGTAAAAACTGACTCTGAATTCCACTAACTGAACTGCCATGAATTCAACTCCATTGTACTGCCTCAACTGAACTGCCTGACAGCACTGACTAGAACTCTGCATAGCTCTGTCTCCTGAGTGCTGGACCTAAGCTTTTCTTTACCTGAAACTTGCTCTGTACTGGGCTGGCCTTGAACACAGAGACCTGCTTGCATCTATCTCCTGGGATTAAAGGTGTGTCAATATTCCAGCCAGATCACACAAACCTAGAAAGTCTCCGGATGTGCTCTCTTACCAGAGCAGCCATGTTCTGAATTAAATTTTTTCTACAGGGGGTTTGCATCGAAGTTTCAAAAGTCCACACAATTCCCGATTGTTCTCTCTGCCTCATGGTTGATGTAGCAAGAGATGAGTACTCATCTACTATTCCAAGGTCATGCCTACCTGCCTGTCTCCATGCTCCCCACTATGATGGTCATAGAATCACCTTCTAAAACTGTAAGCCCCAATAAATTGCTCCTATAAATTGCTTTAGTCACAGTATCTAATCACAGCAATAGAAAGTATGACAGTTCCAAGATAATCTAAGCATCACTGGCCCAACTGTGTACTTCTTGCTTAGCAGTCTCCACTACTACAAGCTGAACCAAGAAAACCATGCTCACAGTGTGCTGCACGGTAAGGTTTCAATCGCAACTGAATGAAGAATGAGTCAACATCACATAATCCTTCAATAACTAGAGGCTAAATTTCTGAAAGGTCCTAATGATTGGCAAGGTTAGAGACTAATAGTCCATAACTGGAGATTAGGCAAAACAGCACCAAACAAGCATGTTAAAATTAGTAAAAGTTCTAGAAAACACTTCCAATGTTATGATTTCGATATTTAATACCCCTCATCAACTCCCATGCTAAAGGATTGGTTACAAGCCTGTAGCGCTATTAGAGGCAGGAACCTTTTAGGATATAGGACCTTGTGGAATGATGTTATAGCAATGGAAGGGACACTTGAAGGAACACTGGAGCCCCTAACTCTTATTCATTCTCTCTTGAAGTAAGCAGCCTTCTTCCACCTTCTGCCCCAAATATGATATACTATGCCAAGACAAACCCAAACAAGGCTGGATAAAACTGGACTTGAAAATATACTAAAAATATTTCTTCTTTTAAACTGTTTATGTCAGATGTTCTGTCACGGCAACAGAAAGCTAGCACTCATCCAATCACTTCAGGAGAGTGTGCTGCACACACTAAAAGCAGTGCACAGATACAATTTAAGTATTTGCTAGGAAAGAAGATTAACTAGGAAAAAAAGCTATTGCAATGTCATAGGGTTTTAAAGGTTTCGCATCATCCATTACAGTATGGAAATTTGAATATACTAGATGCTGGTGAAAATCCTCAGGCTCTCTACAAAGTTTAACAGAATGTAAGGGAGAACACTATGGTGGGTTTGACATTTGCCAGGATGAGGCTCAGACCCTATTTCCAATCATACTACTACATCTGAACCAGAAAAACTAAGAAATCACTATATTCTGTAGTTTTAAGGGGACTGATATATACATGAATAACTAACTCCCCACCCCCACCTCCAAAAATGAGCTTGGATTTTAAGTTTAGGTAAGCAAAATTTAAAAATTTGCTTAACTTAGCTGGGCATGGTGTCTCATTTATAAAACTAAGTGCTGGTATAGGGCTATAGTATGAGATGCTGTCTCAAAATAAATAAGTAAAGGCTGGAGCAATGGTTCAGCATTTAATAGTACATACTGCTCTTACAGAGGACCCAAGTTCAGATCTACAGATCCCCATGTCAGGAGGGCTCACAATTGCCTGTAATTCCAGCTCTTGTGGATCAAACACCCTCTTCTGTACTGCAGGACACCTTCATTCACCTGCACATATTCACAGACATACATATGTAAAGAAAAACCTTAAACCTAAACTGCAGCTAACAAGAATCAAAGCTGGCAAGTGATTTTAGAACCAACCCTCTATCACCAGACTAGTCTTCCCGTATATCAATTTTAACAAGCATGTAAATAACTATCACTTGTTGAGTACTTAAAGCTCTAGCATAAATCTACCAAATTTACATATAAACTCATTTCTTCCTCTCCCCATTTCTAGGGGGAGGTATTACTGTTTCTACTTTTTAGAAAATTAAACGGGTTCTCTTATGAGAATCTTTCCCACATTAACTTCAATTATTTGGATTATTCAGTTATTAAAATTACTAGTTTGGAATTCTAACCCAGGCAGTCTAACCTCAGAGTCCACTTCTCAACCAAAACCTATAACCTCTGTACAAATGCTGGCCAGAAACCTCACAGACAGCTCAAACTCACACACTGCAACTTTTACTCTTCATTTTTTGTCAATTTCCTCCTCCTAAATTCTAAAAACGAAGGTCTTCTATGCTAAAAATCTGGAATATACACCTTTCTCCTCAAACCATCACGAATGCTGTGGATTTTATCTTGAAAAACTACTTGATTCCAACCCCCTCCCCTTTACCAGTTCCCTTGTCCACGTTTTCATCTTTGAACTAAATTAAATCTTTTCTCTCTTCTCCACCCTTACATTCTTGCCACTTTAAGGTCAAGCTCCCCAGGAGTCAAAATAGCTCCTTCTATTATAAATGTCCAAGAAAGCAAATCATAAATCTTTCCACCAGATCATTCAAAATTGCTGGATACCGTCGAGTAGCACCCTAAAAGCTGGGGTGAGGGTCGGACGGTGGGATAGAAATCATCTACCTAAACAGTTAAACAGCAGGAAGCAAAATTTTCTGCGCAATGGCTTACTCAGGAGCAAAACACCTGTGCTCGGTGCAAAAGGAGAAGCATGGCCCTGCGCAAGGATAAGGCGCAAATTCATAAGGCTTTCATTAAAAGGGGGGGAGGGGGGAGCAAACCGCTGACTTAACCCACCGACCACGCTGCTTTAAGTTCTCTACAGAGAACTTTTGTTTTGCGCGTTGTAGTAACATAAAAATTGCGCCCTTCCTCATCTCTATCACTCACTCGACGCAGCAGTCCAAGGAATTTTTCTGATAAAAGCAACAGGCCGACCAGCACTGGAACGCAGGGCCATCATGGCCCTGACGGTGGAAACTGCCATGTTGAAAGTGAATGACTCAAGAGCTGTCTGGGGTCGTGACCCGGAAGAACCTGCGGGATCCGGATCTTGGAGTTCTGTTTCCGGGTCAGACTGATAGCAGCTTCGAGATGGGTAAGATGGCGGCGGCGGTGGCTTCGTTGGCCACGCTGGCGGTAGAGCCTGGAGAGGACGCCTTCCGGAGACTTTTCCGCTTCTACCGGCAGAGCCGGCGGGGGACGGCGGACCTGGGAGCCGTCATCGACTTCTCAGAGCCTCACGCGGCCCGAGTCCCGAAGCCCGGCGTGCCCAAGGTACAAAGGGAGTAGTAGTGTGTGCTGCTCCGCACGCCTAGCGTCCTGGAAGGTCTCCCGAGACTTATCTGCCTCCGGGCCGATAATGGAGGGAGCCCCGGCTGGGCTGGCCCCAAAGCGCTGCGCCGCAGCTTTCTTCCGGCCGCCACCCCCCACCCCGAAAACTCCGCGCCCTGCCCTCCCCCCCAGCCTCCTAAAAAAGCCTGGAAATTGCTCGTACTTCTTTAATTGTCCAGTACATTATTTTATGTAACGTTTTCGTGGACGTTAGGGTGACTCCACAGCTTCAACCAGGCATCGAATAAGGCTCGGCCCTGCCCTCCGAGACTTAGGAAAAACGTCTTTGAAGAATTTTGAAATACTTCACCCAAGGTGAAAATAAAGGTCAAATTAGCGTTTCTTTAAAAGAATCTAGGACCCTGGAGAGATGGGTCTGCACTTGTGTTCCAGAAGACCCGAGTTTGGTTCACAGTATCCACGTGGCAGCTCACAACTGTCTGTAACTCCAACATCCTCTCCTGACCTTCATAGGCAAAACCTTCATGCATAGAAAATAAATTTTTAAATAAATGAATTTTTTTAAAGACAATCTAAACTACCTACATTCCCTAGTTTTGCTTCTCCTTCCTAAGAAGAAAGAGAACATAATGAGAAGGAGCCGGGGGGGGGGGGGGGGAAAGTGATTGTAGTGGTATGTATGTATACTTTACTTAGTCACATTTTTAAATATTTATTTGCGGGTTTTCAAGACAGGGTTTCTGAGTAGGCCTGCCTTTTCTGGATCTCGCCCTGAGACTGAGCTAACCTCGAACTCACAGATCCCCTTGCCTCAGTGCCAGTGAGTGCCATCACTGGCTGGCCTTACTCACGTGTTTTAAAGCTTTCCTTGTGGAGATAGTCTCATTCTGTAGTCGAGGCTGGCAGCTAACTGAACCATCATGCCAGGGTTTCTTTGAAGTAAATTTTAATGGAGAGAATATGTAAACCCTTATTTGGCCTTAGTATTGTGCATGGATGTTCACATCAGAAAATCTTAAAAAGCACAGAGTAAAATTGGAGTCTAGAAACTTTTAGCAGAAATGGATTTACAGTCATCTGAATTACACGTGGAAAACGTGGTGCCCGGACACTAACATTTTGACTCTGAAGAGAGGTTGAGACACGCTTAATTTATTTTGCCATAATGCATGTATACATGCCTCCTGAAAGTGTATATTTTGTTGCATAGTGCTCAAAAATAAAGTATATGTTGCATAAATGAAAGCTTGGGTTTTCGGTTTTCTAAACTCAGAGCAAATTAAAAGTGGCATTTTAGAGAAGCTGTTGTCACAAAACATCAGATGAGAGCAGTGGAGAAAAGGGTGGCTACCAGTCTGGCAAGGGAAAAATCAGAATGGAAAAGAAAAAGCTTTCTCGAAAGGCTCAGTGGTTTGGTTCATTTAGCATATAGAGTAAGTTCATAAACCTTGAGTTCTGATGGGGGTACTGCATTATAATTCAGTATCAAGTGTGGCCTATTTAAGAGATGACAAAGTATTTTGTTAACTAAGTAAGTGGAAAACTTAAAGTGATCAAGACTCTCAAAGTCTCAGACAGCCCTTTTATTATACAGACTGGTGGACTTGGCCTGTAGCTCTGTGATTGAGAACTTGCCTATCCTATTTGAGGCACTGGATTTGATTTCCCATCATCAAAAAGAATTTTGTTGTTGTTTCAAGAAGCTGCTTATACACCAGTCCTTTGTTGGTATTTTGTCAGGAAATCTCCATACTTGGAGGTTATTAAAACAAAGAGCTCATTTCTTAAGCCAGGTATGTGGCACACACCTCTAATTCCAGAACTTAAAACAAAGGCAGGCAGATCTCTGAGTTCCAGGACAGCCAAGACTAGGAAATGAGGTTTGCCTCCAGAAACCAACAACAACAATTTTTCTTAAAGCTCATTAATCTGGGGGGGGGGGCGACACATATTGGAAGCTAGGCTGAGGTGACCCACGCCTTTAATCCTATCACTCAGGGAGTCAGACAGGCATTCACTGTATTTTAAAGCAAGCTACTTCTATTTTTGTGGAAAGATGAAGTGGTTTTGTTGTTTGTTCCCTTGATATGCCAACACTGAGTTTGGAAGTTTGGGTTTTTGTTGTTGTTTTTAATAGCCTCTCTTTGTATCCCTGACTGTCCTGGAACTCAGTTTGTAAAGTAGGCAGGCCTCAAAATCACAGACATGTACCTACCTCTGCCTCCCAGGTTCAGAGATTAAAGGTGTGTGCCACCAAGCCTGGCTACTTATTGGGTTTCTTAACCATTGTAATGACTCATCTAAAAAAATTCCCTGTGTATAAAGAAAACTACATGAGCTTCTAATGCTCTTTTTTTTAGTAATAAAAGCAAATTCTAGCATTAGTATCTCATCAAAGGGTAACACTTTGAACAAATGGGACTCTTATTGTTTCATGGAAATAATTTTTCTTTGTGGCTAGAGAACTCTCCCATTTTCTCAACCTACTCCTACTTGATATTTTGCTATGGCTAACGATAACAATGGTTTAGAAGCAGTGCTTTAACAGTTACCAGACCAAATAGCATTGTGTCCTGAGATACTCCAAGATAGCAAACACTTTTCATGAATCCTCTCGAGAAATTAGTAAAGCGTGTTCTCATAGGAAAAAGTTGTCTCGAAAGTCAAAATTAGGGACTGGCGAAGTGGCTCAGCATTAAGAGCTCTCACTGCTCTTCTATAGGACCTGGGTTCAGTTCCTGGCACCTGCATGGCAGCTCGTGACCATCTGTAACTCCGGTGCCAGGGAATCCTATACTTTCTTCTAACCTCCACAGGCATGTACATGGTGCACATTCATACTCATAAAATGAATAAGTCTTAAAAATAAAAGCCAAGCCAGGTGCAGTGTCACATGCCTGACATCGCAGCACTCAGGAAACAGAGACAGGTAGATCTTTGGGTATTCAAGGCCAGCCTTGTCTACAAATCAAGTCCTGGACAGCTGGAACTACACAGACAGACCCTGTCTTGAAACATCTCCTAAAGCAGAAAGCCAAAACGAGTCTAGCTTAATTGTCTTATTACTACTTGGCTCAGTTTTTTTTATAAAATAATATTTGCTAGATGAGTTAACAGGGGCCATAGGTCAAGTAGGAAGGGGAACTAATATTAAGAGGCCATAACAGAAATGTCTTTGGATGTCTCGGCTTCCCAGGGTTGACCCCTAAGGTAGCTTGCCCCTGACTTAAGTCTCTCTTTCCAGGTAGTCAGATTTCATCTGAATGTGTCCTCAGTGAGTGAGCATGATGCCTATAGGGCAGGACTTCAGCCTGTGAGCAAGTGGCAGGCCTATGGACTTGAAGGCTATCCAGGTACGTGTGCACCTCAGAGAAAGTGAAATTACTTAGTCATTTGTGATTTCATAGGAAGAGTGTGAATACCCTGGAGCATATCCTGTTGGTGCCTTCTGAGCTGTCTGTTTAATGCTACCAAAGACTGGAGCGACTCAGAAGTGTCATAACAAATTAAATGAAAAAAATTAAAGACAGACTTTGAATGCTGCCCTAAATCTGAATCTCAACTCTGCCAGAGTTTTTAAGTAATAGAATAATTAACTGATAATTGTTATTCCAATCACATTTGCAAGTAGTGCACCAACTTACAAGTTGTGGCTGCCATGTCTGAACACTAAAAACATGAATAAATATGCATATATATGTAGTAAGCTCAAAGGTTCTAATAGACTCAATAATATAGAATATTTTGTTGATTTTTCTTAAGATGCATTTGTCTAATTTTTTTGTATAGTGTTTTTCCTGCATATATGTCTGTATACCATGTGTATGTCAGGTGCCTTCAGAAGTTAGAAGAAGGTGTCAGATCCCCTGGCACAAGAGTTAGATGGTTATGAGGTGCCTTGTGGGTATTTGGAACAAAAACTGGGTCTTCTAGAAGGGCAGCAAGTGCTCTTAACTGTTGGGCCATCTATCTCTCAGGCCCAAGATTTGTTTATTATGTATGGGGAGAAGGGTTATATGCACATGAGTGCAGTTGCCCTTAGAGGGCAGAAGAGGATGTCAGATCACTAGAGCTGGAGTTACAGACAAAAGAGCCACCTGACATGTATCCAGGGAATCAAACCCCAGCTTTCTGCAAGAACAGTATATAATCATAACTGCTAAGCCATTTCTCCAGCCCCAGAATGTCTGTTTTCATGTTCTGTATATGACTGTTTTGCCTACATGTGTGTATGTACACCGAATTGAGGCCTAGCCCTCCAGTTCCAGGAAACTGCTCTTAAACTTCTAACTCTTAGCTCCTCTTTTCAAGGTTGTGATTGTCTTTTGGTCTGGCCCTTCTTCGTGCCATGTAGATTATACAGAGTACAAGGTTATCAGGTCCCCTTTGGTTTTGTCTCGTCAGAGTGATATATCTGATTTTTCAAGCTTTTAAGAAAGAATTCTTAAGAATTTAAGTCATATCACTTGGATTGTTACTTCATTGTGTCCTTGGAGAATTTCTTTGGCTTTCACAGCCATCGTAAGCTGCATTGAATAGAAGTATAGTATATACAAAGTACTGAAAACTACTTTTAGGGTGATCAGAAGATTATGTTTACTTCTGCATCCTACTTATTCTAAAGGAACTTGTGTGTACTGAAACCTGTTTTTACTGGAGTAAGCAGGAGGAAACTGGGTCTGGGGAAGAAAAGACTGATGGGAAATGTGACAGCAGTCATCAGACATTTAAAAAAATGGTTATGCACAAAGGATGAGAAGCAGTGGAGTTAAGACATGGTTCTGGTTCCCATTTATCTTGTGTCTTCTGTGTACTAGCTGACATAGGACAATTTTCTTTCCCTTGTCCTCAATTTCTTCGGGCATAAAATGTGTACAAAATAGGGCCCACCATAAGATTAGGATGAAGTTGGCTTGAGAAATAACTCAGTGGTTAAGAGGGCATATTACCCTTCAGAGTACCTAAGTTCATCTCAGCTCAGAACTAGCTGTGACGCCACTCATAGATACATACACGTTACTAAAAAATATTGTAAAGGGTTACAATGGTTTAGTTTAAATATATATGTAAAGTGCTCTTATTAGTGCCTGACAAAGTACAAGGTCAGACTCTGCCTCAAAGCCAGCACAGTAAAAAATGGCACAAATCAGTTCAATTACAATAACAAGATCCTGTCTCTAAAACCAAAAAAAAAAAAAAAAACCAGCAACAAAAATAACTGATTTGGAAGTTGTGGGTGCCAGAACCCCAAAACAATGCAAGTTTAGACGGGCAGAATTTTGATGCATAGAAGAAGCTTAGAGATACCACTCAGTGGTATAGTGTTTGCTGAGCATGTAAAAGGTCTTAGTTCACTCACCATTACAAGAAAACACACACACATAAAAGAAAAGCCAGGTAGAATATGGGTATAAGAATTTGAAAAAAAAATGAAACCGTTTTGAATTTATTCTCTCCCACCCCTGTCTTTCTTTTTTAAATAGGATTTATTTTTATCCCAAACCCATTCCTCCCGGGATGCCAGTGGCACTGGGTAAAACAGTGCCTTAAATTGTACTCTCAGAAACCTAATGTATGTAACCTGGACAAGCACATGACCAAAGAAGAGACCCAAGGTCTGTGGGAACAGAGCAAAGAGTTCCTAAGGTAAGTTCTACAGTCAGAGGAAGGTTCTCACAGATCCTAAAAGAAACTATTTCAGACAAGTACTATGAAAGTGGCTGCACTGGGGTGGGGTGGGGTAGGGTTGGGTTGGGTTTTTCCTCCTTGTTTTTTACTTCACTAGTCTTTCCCCAAGAACATTTGCACAGATGCTCTGATGTTATATTAAACTGAGGTCCATTTTAAAGATTCTTATCATTGCTTAGAAACTGAGTTTATCCACATTCATCATCACATGATTCCTTTTTATTCTGCTTCAGACATTTTTTTGTAGTGTGTGCCTTTAAAGACCTGTAGGAAAAGTTATCACTGGTAGCACTTTCTTCTATTTTTACATGGAGTTGCTAGTGCTGGCTCTTCAGTGATGGGTCAGTTGTTGCATGTGGAGGAACTAGTGTTTAGATCTCAAATGTTTGAGCATTTATTCCACGAATGCTCATTGGAGAAATCAGTTGGGTAACAGGCATGGTGCTAGGTATGGAGACACAGCACTTAGTTAATAGGACACTCTTTTCATGCTTAAAACTGAGTGGTCTGTCAAAACCACTGTATCTGTAGGAGTAATTACAATGCTGAGAAAGTGTTACAGTGGTGGTTAGGAAAAAGTCTGGCCAGGCAGGGAATCTTGTGAAAGAAGGGGGAGATGAAAGACCTTGAGGGGACAAGAGTTCCACAAGGAGAGCAACAGAACCAAAAAAACTCTGGGCACAGGGGTCTTTTCTATGACTGACACTTCAACCAAGGACCATGCATGGAGATAACCTAGAACCCCTGCACAGATGTAGCCCATAGCAGCTCAGTGTCCAAGTGGGTTCCCTATTAAGAGGAACAGGGGCTGTCTCTGACATGAACTCAGTGTCTGGCTTTTTGATCACCAGCCCTTGTGGGGGGGCGGGCAGCGTTACCAGGCCACAGAGGAAGACAATGCAGCCAGTCCTGATAAGACCTGATAGACTAGAGTCAGATGGAAGGGGAGGAGGACCTCCCCTATCAGTGGACTTGGGAAGGGACATTGGAGATGAGGGAGGGGTCTAGAAAGTGAATAGATTGCAATAAATTAAAAAATGTTTTGCTAGGAGTATTAATCAGCATAAGCAGAGATGTGGTATTTAAAACAGTAAATGTGCTGTGAGATCGGAGCACAAGGTATGTATGAATATTAGAGATTGAAAAGAAGGTAGGAAGCATTTCTTAGGCATATCCGTAGACCTTGCTTGACTCTGCCTGTGGCCAGGCAAGGGGGACAGCGTATGCAAGAGTAATTGGAGTTCATGCAAGTTCTAACCAGCTTAATCAGTAGCTGGGTGAATTGCAGTACTCCAACATTCTGTTTCTAACTTCTTACAGCTTTCATGCTGGAAAGTGATGGCAATTTAACCGGATTCTTTTTTCAGTTCTAAAAAGGAAAAAAAAAAACAGTTCCTGTCTTCTGTGATTTTTGTAAAAGTGAAAAATAAGAACATTTAAATAGATTTAGTGGCAAATACTAGTTTAGATTTATAGATTTTTCATGAGATGCTTGCTTACATGGCAAGGTTGGAATAATTTATAATAAAGGCTTCCAGGTAGGGGCAAGATGAGTAGAGTAGGACCTAACTGTACAGTGTTTAGCAATCTAGAGCTTGGGAGACTACATTAGTCCAAGCCACTGTCACGTTTTCTATAGAATGCTAAAGGAGCCTCCGAAGTGTCTGCTTTCTGCGCCACTTCTGCCTGCTGTTAGCTTAGAATGTAGAAGCTCTGTGTCGTTCTTCTCACAGCTCTCAGCTATAGCTCAGTTCTGATGAAGCTACACAGAGTTAGCACAACCTCTTAAGACACTAGAAAGTCTAGAGGACTTTCTAGACCGCTCATTCTTAATGACCACTGATTATAGATTCAGGGACATTTCATGATCTCTTTGTCATCGGTAATTCACTAGAACAGCCCTAGAACTCAGGAAAACATTATGCTTCCAGTTTCACTAACTCGTGTCCAGGCACATTAAGACAGGTGTAGTGGCCTGTTGGTGCTCTTTGCTATCAGATCAGGGCATACTGCCCTTATAGTGTGTTGATGTTTTTAGTAGCCAGGGAGCTCCAAATTTTAGTGTCCAGAATTTTTTGTGCGTTTTGTTGTATAATCACCACTGATTAAACCGTAGTTGTATACACTGAAGAGGTAACTCCGTGGGGAAAGTGTTTTACTTGTAAGAACAGGGACCTGGGTTCAGTTCCCCAGAACCCATGTGATTTGTCTTAGTTGAAAAAAAATTATTATTATTATTTTTTTAAGGCCAGACATGTCCTTGCCTAGTTGTAGTCTCAGCACTGGTGAGCAAATTCTCAGAGATGAGTACATTTCTGGAGCGTATTGCTTAGCCAGCATGCTTGATGAGTTCCAGGACAGGGAGAGAGACCCTGTCTTAATAAAGGAAGTTAGGAACTGGTGAGATAACTTAGTTGGTAAAGTGCTTGCCACCCAAGTTTGAGGATCAAAATCCAAACCCACACTTTCTAAAGAAGGCGTGGTGGCACTCACTTGCAGTCCCAAGGGCTAGAAAAGTAGAGACAGATCACTGGGGCTCATTTACTGGTCAAATCGGGAAGCCCAGTGTTCCACTGAAAAACACTGTTGGGTAAAAGCAAAGTGGACACCTTGGAAATGACACAAGTCATTAGTCATGTGATTGAATTCAATCTTAAGGTCACCCATTCTGGAGGTATAACTTATACCACCTAGCTCAAACCTCACCCCTCTAATCACATGGTTGACTTGTATGGGATTACCAGCCGGCATCCTGAATCATCATTCCGTAGCATAAACCCAGGTGTGATTCATGGGCCCACCATGATTAACAGCGGAACTGCTATCAGGAAATTCTGAGGGCTTGGAGTGGATGTAGCTCAGTGACAGCATGTAACTAACATACATGGGGCTTTTAAGTTTTATCCTCAGGACCAGGAACAAAAAGAATTTCCTTCCTAGAACCAAAGCAAAGGACTAGTCAAATCCTTCTTGCATGACACCATCATGGGTTTTTGGTTGGTTGGTTTTTGAGACAGGGTTTCTTTGTGTAGCCTTGGCTGTATTGGAACTCACTATTGTAGACCAGGCTGACCTGGAGCTCAAAGATCTGCCTGCCTCTGCCATAAAGACATTCGCCACCACTGCCCAGCCATCATGGGTTTTTATTTGTGTTTTGTTTTAATATTGTGTCCTTCCATATAGTCCTGAAGTTTGCTATGTAAACCAGGGTAGCCTGAAACTCACAGAGATCCTCCTGCATCTGCCATCTGAGTGATAACATTAAAAGTATATGCCACCATGCCCAGTACCTTCATAGAAATCTGAAATTGTGTGCCTATAAGAGGTAAGATCCAGGGAGGATTAACACCTGACCTCCAAGGGTACCTATGCTCATGTGTATACATACCCATGAACATAATTGAAAACAATAAAACAGGAGAAAACTAGGCAGAGGGATGATTTGAATATATAAGAAAGTTCTTGTGGAGAAAGGCTTAAAAGTTTATTAGGGTAGTGGGGTGTAGTATGAGTCTAGGAACCAGGAAGAAGGCTGATTAGAGTATTGTGGGGCCTGTAGAGGTTTGAACAGGGAATGATGATGTTTTCCTGCATTGTTTGATTGTGCCTATGTTTCTCATTACCTTTGAGGACAAGGGCAAAACTGAGAACATGACATACACAAAGGTGTAGAGCTGGAAGAGTAAATGAGGCAAAATGATGTTAAATAAGATAACACTGAAGTGTTCACTTGTGATTAAGAGATTCAGGTTGAGAAAGCTAGAAACCTTCATACTGAAAGAACATGGCTCTAGAAATAGCAATTAAAGATCAGGTTCAGAATGGGGCTTAAATGATGGCTCACTTGCTGTTCTTCCAAAGGACCCAGGCTTAATTTTCAAAACCTACGTGGTGATTAATAACCATCCGTAAATCCAGTTCCAGGGTATTTGTCACCCTCTCCAAACAATCTGGGCTCCAGGTGCACACATGCAAGCAAAACATGCATGCACATAAAGTTAATAAATCTAAAAAATACTTACTCTAAATGGCAGGTTTAGTGCAAAGAGAATGGAAAGGAAGGATGAAAGAAAGCTGTGATCTCTGAGGAAATAGTTCATGCTTTAAAATAAAAGAAAATAAATAAAATTAAAAAAAAAAACTTTTAGCAGGTGGATGCTGAGGTTTTTCAAGATACGGTTTTTCTCTGTATAGCCCTGGCTGTCCAGGAACTCGCTTTGTAGACCTCAGATCTGGTCTTGAACTCAGAGTTCCACCTGCCTCTGCCTCCTGAGCACTGGGATTAAAGGCAGTATGCTGGGCTGAAGAGATGGCTCATAGGTTCTAAGTTCAATTCCCAGCAACCACTTGGTGGCTCACAACCATCTGTAATGAGATCTGATGCCCTCTTCTGGCATGCAGGTGTACATGCAGACAGAACATTGTGTGCATAAGATATTATTCTTAGAAAGACAGGGTGCTACCACCACCACACCACTGTTTTGTGTTGGCAAAAAAGAAAATGCAATGCTTACTTAAGGGATCCAGAGTGCCCACTGTAGAGTGGACAACTGGCCAGTTTATTTCTGCATAGTTAGGGTTCTCTTGAAGGCAATTGTATTATAACATGATTGTTGAGAACACTGCCTACACTTACATAAAGCACTTAGCCATGACGAAAACATCAAACTGCTGTGTGAGCACACTGACCGGGGAGAGGGTGGCCAGCTGGCCCATCCATCATCCTCCTGCTAATGCCTGGAAGAAGCATCACAGGCAGAGAGCATAGCATGTTTTTGTTTGCTGTGAAACCAGTAATTAGGGCTATGCATTCCTGAAACATTGAAATTTATTTTGGGTAATTGGATAAAGATTTGAAGCTTGGTTAGATGCCAGGAACATCTGTTCCAAGCTAGGAATGATGATGTTCTCCTTAAAGCCAGCACTCAGGAAGCAGAGGCAGGCAGATTGCTTAAATGTGGAGCCATTCTAGTAAGCTCTAGACCAGCCAGGGCTACATAGTAAGACTGACTCAAAAAGTTAAAAAAGAAAAATTCTCAGTTCAGGTCTTAGTACTCTTAATGTTGGCCTCCTTATCAACCTTTGGCTAATAGCTTAGACTAGATGCATAGACTCGAGGGCCCATAGAAAGGATTGTTGCTGCCATTTAAGATGACTAAATTTCTCTTGTTTATACTCTTTGCAGGTCTAAAGAAGTGAATAAACGAAGGCCCCGAAGTTTGCTGGAGAGGCTGCGCTGGGTCACTCTGGGCTACCATTATAACTGGGACAGTAAGGTATTTGGTTTATTCATTTGTTACACATTTATAGGTTCTTGAGCACGTGTAGTTGGATTTGTTCCTGCACAAACTTGAAATGCCACTGCTGGAGCAAAGGCTGTCAGAAGCTTGAGTGGACCATTTAGAGGAGGGGCTGTGATTTATTACCTTTTCCACGCCTCCCTTGGAGAGCTGGCCGTGGTAGCACATACCTGTAATCCTACCTCTAGTCTCAGGAGGTGTGCTATTTCAAGGCCAGTGTGAGCTATGTAACAAGACCCTATCTCAGTTAAAGTATGAGCTAGAGCGATAGCTCAGTGGTTAAGAATGTATATGGCTTTTACAGGGGGCCCAGCTTCAATTTCCAGCACCCATATGGTATAACCAGCCTTAAGTTCCAAGGGATCTAATGCCCTCTTCTGGCCTCTGTGGGCACATATATAGATGCAGGCATTGACTAATGCCTATAAAGTCTGTCTAGCAGTACCTCACTGTTCTGAACAGTTAGCTATCATGACACCAAAAAGGCAGTCAGTGCATTTTTATTTGCTCTTAATATTTTTATGGACAGGCTGTGGGGTGGCACACGCATTTAATCCCAGCACTTAGAAGGCAGAAGCAGGAAGATCTCAATGAGTTCCAGGACAGCCAGGCTACACAGAGAAACCCTGTCTCGAAAAAAACAAAAAATACATATATTTTTTTCTATGTACCTCAAACATCCTTTCTTTCCTAAGTGAAAATTATCAATAACTACATGAATATTTTAAGAAAAACAAAGATAAAATGAACATGAGTAGGAAAGTTTATCAAAATAGTAAGACAGTAAAGAAAATAGTATGTAGACAGGGTGGCTGTGGATAAAGACCCCAAGGGGCAAGACTCTAGGACAGCAGCCCTGGCTTTATTTTCTAAAGGACTTACGCTCAGTATAGGACACCTTACTATGGGACAACATCTTCCATCTTATGAATTAAATAGGGTGGGGCTGGACAGTGCTAGTACACTCCTTTAATCACCTAACACTCAGGAGACAGTATTCTACACAGGTGAGGGGTGGTGGACCGCTCTATACACAGCATCCCATAAAGAGGCCAACAAGGACTGAACAGAGAAATTATCTCGTAAAACAAAAATATAAAGTAAGGATTAAATAGGAAACCAAGGGTATATAGAAAGACCCTATCTCAAACAAACCAAAAGGAATTAAGTAGCTTTCTTTATTTGCTGTTGAATTTTTTAAACCAAGAAAATAAAATTTGAAAACAAGTTCCAAATAAACAGGAAAGGCCATCCACATAGATATGTTTTTCTTTTACACAACAGTTGGTCCCATTTGGTGCTTTTGTGATTTGCACCAACTAACTAGACTACACCAGATGAAATTTGTAAGACAAAAGTAAAAATAAAAATTGTTTTCTGGTAGATTTTAGTTTAACTTAGCACAGGAAGAAATAAGGGCAAAGAAGCATCTGTCCTCTGCAGAAGTACTCAGTCCAGAAAGTACAACTCCTCTCGAGGCCAACTTGTTCTTAATGGAGCATATGCAGAGTCTGAAAGTAAGAAAAACAGAAGCTCCCAGCACTCAGGGAGGCAGAGGCAGGTGGATCTCTTGAGCTCGAGGCCAGCCTGGTCTACAAAGGGAGTCCACAGGAGGGCTACACATAGAAACCCTGACTTGAAAAAAAAGAAAGAAAAACAGGAGCAAGTTAAGGAGATTAATGGCTGAAAAAAGACTTCTCATTTAAGATTGTACCTTGACCGTGAGTTCTGAGCATATAATTTCATCACATTAACCAGACAGGTGACAACCACCCAGGTTACAAACTTGCTATAGTTTTGGGGTTTCTTTTAGAGGAAGACCTCACAGAACCCCATCTCTCTGTGGAGCTGTGTGGTTGCAGGGAAGGGAAGAAACATGACCTTAAGTAGTAACCACTGGTACCAGTGTGCCTACAGGTGACCCTGCTGGAACACAGTGTGTCACAAAAAAAAAAAAAATTTTTTTTTTAAGCCATGAAAGTAGAAGAGAGAGGGGATAGGAGGTCAGACAAGGGTTGTAAGGTATGAATATGGTCAAAAATACATGATATATATTTAAGGAAATGTCACAATGAAACACATTGTCTTTAATTAATATATGCTATATAAAACTTTGGCATAAACAAAAATTGGAGATGATAATACAAAATGCCAAGCCCAATTGTTTTGAGCATCTTCTAATACAGTACTTTTGTCTCAGTGACCCATAATAATAGTGAAGATTCTTCCAGATTTCCTTGGGGGTTTGTTTTTGTTTGGTTGGTTGGTTTTGTTTCTTTTTTTTAAAGAGGTTTTTGTTGTTGGTTTCTTTGTGTAGCCTTGGCTGTCCTGAGCTCAGTTTGTAGACCAGACTAGCCTTGAATTCACAGCAATCTGTTTCACCTCCCTGAGTGCTGGAATTACAGGCTTGCGCCACTGTACCTGGCCCAGATTTCCTTAGTTTTTAACTAACACCTTTCTCTATTCAGGTGTCTCATTTATGGTACTATTTTATATTGATCATCTTGTTTGTTTAGGCTCTCTTGATCATGACAGTCCTGCGGTGCCTGTAACTTAAGAGTGTATCCTGCTTAGGATTCTGTACTAGAATCCTAAGAGAAGTTGCTTCTATGTATACAACACACATTGTGATTTTTTTGTGACTGCACTGCACAGTGCCTGTCATGCAGTGAGTGAGTGCTCAGTAGCTCACATGGTTTATTATTATATCTCTTTATGCCACAAGAATGGATAGATACCCAGCCAGGCATTGTGCACATCCTTATTTTCCTAGCACTTAGGAGGCAAAGGCAGAGGGATCGCTGCAAGTTGAAGACTAGCCCAGTGTGTATTAGCAGGTTCCAGGCCAACCAGGGCTGCCTTGCAAGAACTTACCTCAAGAAAGAAATGGGGTGGGGAGCTTAATAGATAGGCACCTGTGTTAATAGTAGTGTGAGTTCAAGGATTATGCACCACAATTTCCTGTGTTCTGAGATCATTGTTTATTTCTCCTGTTTTCTCTACTTTTACCAAAGAAATACTCAGCAGATCATTATACACCTTTCCCTTCTGACCTGGCTTTCCTCTCAGAGCAAGTCGCCGCTGCCTGTGGATTTCAGAGTTTCCAAGCAGAAGCAGGTATCCTGAATTACTACCGCTTAGACTCCACACTAGGGATCCATGTGGACCAATCTGAACTAGATCACTCCAAACCCCTGCTGTCCTTCAGGTAACTTAATTGCAGGAATTTCAGATTGTTTGTTGTTTAATTTTTTTTCTAAGGCATGAAGAAAAGATGCATCTATGAAACAAATAATGTTGATGTTCAGTTTTTGCTTTGCATATCTGCTGCATCACATTTTATTTTGCAGCAGGTCTGTGGGCTGTCATAATGTAGATCATAGGTTGGTCACTTGGAAACACAAGCCAGAATAGTTTTAAAGGGATGACTTGTGCTGAGGAGATGGCTTAGGCCTCTAGAACCCATGTAAAAATCTAGGCATATGTAAGCGGCACATGCCTGTAATCCAGTGCTGGGGGGAGGGGGAGCGGGGAGGGGGATGAAAAGTCAGTGGTTCCCAGGGTTCCAGGGTCAGTGTGATGTCCTATCTCAAAAACAAACAGCAAGGTGAGGCCTGTGAGATGGCTCATCAGATAAAAGCATTTGCTACAGGCCTGACCTAAATTCAGTCTCCGGACCCACAGGGTGAAAGGAGAGAATCAACCCCTTTGTTATCCCAACTTTTCACACATGCACTGTGTCATGAACATAGCCACAGAGAAAATGAATGAATGAATCTAATTTCTAAAAGGAAATAATACGATGGGGTCAACAAGATGGCTCAGTGGACAAAAGCACTTTCCCCAACAAGCCTGATGGCCTGAATTTCTTGCCCATATCCCACAGTAGAAGGAGAGAACTCCTAAATGTCCTCTGACGACCATGTATGCTCCATAGCACATGCACACACCTGTTAGATGCACATGCAGAAATGATCAAATATAAAATTAAAGGGTGGGGGGGTGGAGTGAGAGGGAATGAGGGAGGGGGCTATAGCTGGGATACAAAGTACATAACCTGTGATTTATATAAAATAAAATATTTTTAAAAATTAAAGGATGCAGAACTAGAGGGATGGTATAGTGGTCAAAACCACTTGCTGCTCTTCTAGATCCCTGAAGTTTGATTCTCAGCACCCACGTGATAGCTCACAACCTCCTGTAACTCCAGCCCTAGGCAATCCAGTTCCCTGTTCTGTTTCTGAGGACACTAGACACACACATGTACAGGCAGGCATGTAAGCAAAACACCCATACACATTTAAAAAATATATGGAAGGCATCAACATTAACTTTTGGTCTTCACAGACATGCACACAGATCAGAAGTAAGAATCACAAGGTGGCCAGCAGGCTACTCAGCCTCAGTTAACCACTGAGAGCCATGAAACAGAAAGAAATAACACTCCTGTGAGTTCTCTGATCTCCACACATGTGAGTCAGTCTGGAATGACAGAAGAATGCAGTAACCAGTGACTTTCACAAGTATAACCAATGACAGAAACAGTTTTTTCACTTTTCTGTTTTGTAGCTTTGGACAGTCTGCCATCTTTCTCCTGGGTGGCCTCAAGAGAGATGAGGCCCCAACAGCCATGTTTATGCACAGTGGTGACATCATGGTAATGTCGGGGTTTAGCCGCCTGTTAAATCATGCAATCCCTCGAGTCCTTCCACATCCTGATGGGGAATGCCTGCCTCACTGCCTGGAGACTCCTCTCCCAGCTCTCCTACCTAATGATTCAGTGCTTGAGCCTTGTTCTGTAGAAGACTGGCAGGTGTGTGCCGCCTACTTGAAAACTGCTCGAGTTAACATGACTGTTCGGCAGGTTCTGGCCACAGGCCAGGACTTCCCTTTAGAACCCATAGAGGAGACAAAAAGAGATACTAGTGCAGATGGTGTGTGCCATCTGGATGACCAGAGTAGCCCAGTAAAACGGGTGCGGTTAAGTCCTGACAGCTAAGACTTAGGGGCTAGATTCTCTTACTCAGGTGGGCTTCTGTTGCCATGCATTCTAGCCCCAAGACAAGCCACTCACAGAGGCAGGAAAGAAGTCATCCATCACGCCACTGACTTCGGGACATCTTAGAGAGTAAGCTGATTATCGTTTGCTCAGAGAAGTGTTTTCTCCCAAGGAGAAGGAACTTGTGTTGGTCAGACCGTGTTGGCATAATGATCCACACAAACTTCTTGGCCTCTGCTATTGTCAGGTGTGGTGCTCACCCTTTACCCCAGCACTCCAAGGGTAAAGAATACAAGTTCAAGGTCATCCTAGGTTCCCAGACTCTCCCTGGTGGCTTTTTAATTTGTTTTAATGGGCTAAAGTGTTAACTGTTTTCTCCATGAATAAACTTACTTGACTGTAAATTAAAGATCTGAATCTGTCTTTGAGGGTGGGTATATCAGATTCACTTTTTCCTCGTGTTATTGAAGCCTCTGGCTGTCCCCAAGTTTTGTGCCTGTCACAGGAAGAATGTACCTTGACAGTCCAGTTGCTGCTGTTTTTCTGATGTCAAAAATATGTCCTCTCCATGGGGAAATTTTGGTGTTAAAGGGGAGTTTGGTACTTGTTTGTAGAAAATGGGTGTGCCTGTTAGTTTGGGAGGCTGAGACTTGGCGGAAGCCACTCTGCAGTAAGTTTCCATTGATGTTCGTTAAATGTGACCTGAGACCAGAAAGCTGTCATTTGGTAAAGCCAACAAAGTGTATCTGTATCGTTAAAACAGACTCTTAGGTACTAGCATTGGCCTGAGTTGAGCAGCAAATAGGAAGAGGCTAGCCAAGAGCAGGAACATGTCTCCACCCCAAGCTCCTGAAGGAACATGCTCAAGTAAGTTACAGGTCAGCAAATGGCAGCCCAGCTTTGGTTTCTTTGCTGTGTGCAAGCTGTTTCTAAGGGGTTGCGGGTTGTGGGGAGGGTTATAAGAGTATGTTATCACACATAAAAATTCCATGAAGTTCCAACATCCAGAATTAACTTCTTGAGGGAGCAGCTGGAGAAATGACCCAGAAGTTAAGAGCACTTATTGCTCATGCAGAGGACTTGGATTCAGTTCTCAGTCCCCATGTGGCATCTCATAACCATCTAACTCCAGTTCAAGGAAGCCAACAGGGTATTCTGGCCTCCAGTCCCCAGGCGCACATGTGACACATACCTGAGGCAAACAGTCAAATACAAAATAAAAATATATTTGTGTTTGAGAGACTTTGGGAACAAGTCTCTTTGATTGAGTTATAAGTGAATGTACAGTTAGAAAGTTGCCACAGAGCCTGAAAGATATGATCTGCACCTTGACAGAGCAAGTCTAACCTAAGAAACATCTGAAGGGCCCCAGCAACAAGCCTGACACCAAGGAAAGAACAATGGGAAGTAGTGTTTTTAAACTCAATTACTAAAATTAAAATGCAGCATAGTGTGATTGGTGTGGTGTGGTGCAGACAGTAGGAGTACAGGAACTGGCACTGTAATATTCAGCTGTCCTTAAAGGAGGGAAAGTACTGGCCTTGGGGTGTTTGCATTGTGGGGCCCAGGTTGTGTCCTTTTTCCATTTATAGAATGGGTATTCTAAATGTTTTCAGATGTGTGTTCTTTTTTTTTTTTTTTAATTTATTTATTTTTATCTCAATCACAGGTTAGGTACTTTGAATCCCAGGCGTAGCCCCCCTCCCTCAGTCCCTCCTACCCTCCCACTCCCTCCCTCATCTCCCTCCTCCCCGCCCCCTCCAAGCAGATGTGTGTTCTTAGGCCCAGTAAATTTCACTTCTGAGAATTGAGTCTTCAAAAGTCATGAGAAACCATTTGGGAAGGTTTTTGTTGAAAAATATTTATCATAATGAAGAAAAAGCCTGATCATTAACTATGCAGAACAAAATTTTGTAAGAATGTTACATACTCATATTTAAATGTTATGCCTTGCCTGTATTTCTGTTCTGATGTTTCTATTTACATATTTCTTTAAAAAAAAGCTTCAGTGAACGTGAATGCTTTTTGTGCTCCCTTGTACTAATAATTTATAAGAAAAATAATAAAAACCATTCTTATTTTTTTAAAAATAAAAATTGTCTTTAAAAGGTGGTGATTTATTCTTGCTTATTTTATGTGTGTGGGTATTTTGCCTGCATGTGTATGTCTTTATACAACATGCTTGTCTGGTGCATGTGGAAGCCAGAAGGTGTTGCATTCCCAGAGTTAGAGATATTTGTGAGCCACTGTGTAGGTGCTAGTAATCAAACTCAGACCCTCTGGAAGAGGGCTAAAGTGCTCTTAACTGATGAGCCATCACTCCAGCCCAAAAAGCATAGCTCTTAAACCTGGCAGTTCTACCTCAGTCTGAAATTTATAATGCAAGTCTAAGACCAACAGCATTCTTCCAAAAAGGACTTGTACTAGGTGTGGTTACCCTTGCATTTTTTTAATCCCAGCACTTGGGAGGCAGAGGGGTCTATGTAATGAATTCCAGGTCTTCCAGAGCTACCCAGTAATACCCTTAAAAACACCTCAAAAAGTACCAGTGTCTTTTTTTGTGGGGAATATTTAACTTGGAAGGGAGTCTTTAATATGTTATATGAAGAAAACATCTTAAACAGCTTACAGTCTTTTGTGACTACTGATTCAAGGTAGCCAGCACTCTGGCTCCTGGGGGCACTGGGTGTGCATGTTGTACCTAGGTATAGGTGCAGGCAAATTAGCTGGCACCATTAATTCCAACATGCTGGAGGCAGTGGCAGTTGGATCTAAGTTTGAGGCCAGCCTGATCTACTGAATGAGTTCCAGGACAACCAGGGCTACACAGAGAAACCATTTTGGGAGGTAGGGGTGGCCATCAGGTATATATTGTAAAAAAATTTTTTGAGCCAGCATAAATTGTTCTTTTGAAGGCCTTTATGAAGGGAATAGTTTGAACTACTTGAGCGAGACATATGCTGAGCTCAGCACCAACAGTTTTGTGAAAGGTCACATTGAAGAGTCCTTCCTAATGCCCTCCCTGCTCATTGTGACAACTTCTCTCCAGGTCTTAGAATCTCACACAAAAAAACTTCCTGGGCAGCTCTAATGATTGCTCAATTCCTACAAGTGAAATGTATGCCGAAACTTCTGAAAACAACTAGGAAAGTCACATGATTAACTGGATCCTACCTGCTTTCTGCCTGTTCCAGTCGAGCCTTTTGGCTGTTGCCATGTTCAGCCCATGTCTGACTTTCCCTGAAAGAGTCCCAAGGCCTTTGTGAGACACAGATGTTTTGCTAAACCAGGCAGACTCAGCAAGATTTAGCTCTCCCGTGTTCCAATTTTCTTAGTTCCCTTTTCACTGAGATAAGCTGGTTTTATCCCTTTTTCCTTAATCTCGAGGCTATTTATTAGAGTTGAGAAAAGAAAAAGAAAAGCCCTAATACCCTGGGTGGATTCAACTGAGGCAAATTTGAATGGTAGTGAGGCTGCAAGGAGCTTGGTGACTACTGACCTCAGCAAGCCCCAGAGGCAGGAGGAGCTAGGCAGGAAAGACCCTCTTCTCTATCTCCAGCTTGATGAGGTATCATGGGAAGAGCAATCGGAGGTCTAGTTACTATCCGAGTGGGACGCTTTTATTGATTTTTTGTTTGATCAACTACCTCTCCAAACATGAGCTCCCCTCCCTGTAAATGGGCATGTTGCTTCTCCCTTGCTTTCACCAATGAGTCAGATTTCTTGCTTTAAAAAAACCTAAATTTTAGTTCCAAACACTTAGCAACAACTTGAGTGAGAGACTTGGTTCTCTCCTTCCACCCTGTGGGTCTGGGGTCACCAGTCTTGCCTGGCTAGCATTTTTCCCACTGAAGCATCTCCCTTGCTCCTTTACTCTGTATCTAACCCCCATAAGAAACTCTCCTTTTAAAGTTTTCACATTCTGGTTCCTTCTCAAGTCACTGTTACTACCCAGGCCCAGGCCACTGCCACCTCAGCTGGATTCTTACAATAGCTACCTGACTGGCTCCTCCCATTCATGACTCCCTGTCTCCATAGTTGAGGTACGTCAAATGCTGACCCCTGATTTCTCTTGGCTTCCCACTCCCATCCAGCTGCTTTGACCTCACTCTTCCCCTGGTCATTCTGTATTCTGCATAGGTTACTGAATAATGTAATGAACTATGATAAATAATTTAAATATGATAAATATGTTTGAAATATCATTGTTGCCCTCCTCGGGATTATCAGTGCCACAAGACAAAGATTATGTCTAGAACAATGCCTGACACATAGCTGTTCAGTGATGGCATGTTATGTGTTGAAAGACACTGACCCACTGCTGTGGGAATGTAAATTGGTGAAACTGGAAGCTAATTGTCAGTGTTGACATAAACTGTAATCAAGTAATTTAGGTCTCTTCCCTAGGGAACCTCTGCATGGGTACATAATGTGTAAAAGGATACTCATAATAACGAAAAACTGGTAACAACCAGAAGTTGGTACTCAGCAACTAATAGAGTACACACATGCACACTATAGAGCGCTGATGCTGAGTGGGACATGGTGGCCCTCACATGCAATCCCAGCACTCGGGAGGCAGAAGCAGGGCCATGGAAAATTAGAGATCACCCTGGCTCCAGACCGTCTGGGCCTACAAATCTCAAAAACTAAAACGCCTTTGATCCCAGCACTAAGTAGGCAGAGGCAGGGGAATCTGAGTTCCAGGCCAACCTGGTCTAGCCAGCAGTGCTACACAGAGAAAACCTATCTCAAACAAAATGATGCACATGAGAGGTGTACACAGAGAGGTTAAATGAGAGAACAAGTTAGATATAGGTGATGGCAGAATGAGCCAAAGTAAAAAAGAGCCAAGAGATTAGAGCAGATTGCTGGAGTTTGAGGCCAAGCAGAGTGATTCAGAGGCTGAGAGAAAAGCCAGAGTGAATAAATTAGCTGGGAGAGGAGTTTGAAGCCGAACAGGTGAGTTGAACCAGTCAGCTATGAGCTCAGAAAGAACAAGAAAGGATGAGCTTAAGTTTCAGAAGCTGAAAACATTCTAGGCTGAAGTTAGATTGTACAGAGGATAGAAGTTTCCAGGATTAGGACTAGGTTAGCAGACAGGGGCAGTAATCCTCCAAGTCAACTGAAGCAGGCAAATAAAAGTTCCTTTTACAATACCTATGAGGAATCCTAGGCAGAGGTTCAGGCATGGCGGCTAAAATTTATAATCTCAACATTCTAGAGGCTGAAACAAGTGGCAAGCAGTCTGAGCTACAGAAGACCTGTCTTAAAAATACAAAAACAACCAAAAACCCTACCATATTAAGTCATAAAAGTAAAAACAAAGTTTTGTCCTCTAACCACAGTCTACCCTGACTTTGTGTTTATAAATAAGATCCCATATGGCCTCATTTGTAGCAAACAGCAGCCAGTGTGGGATGCTGCCACACAGGCAGAATCCTTGCCAGGATTCTGGCTTCCTTCCAGGCCTAAGTTCATGGTCCCACCTATCCCAACAAGAGAATGAGCCTCTTGCTTTTCTGCATCCCAAGCTCAGACACCTAGCTGTGCTCAGCAGCTTTGGTCTGCCACTCGTATACGAGTACCGATACTGGGCTTCACTTAGTAGGGCAGCAGCAGATTAAGTCATATTTGATGTTGAGCCATTTTGTAAAATCCCTAATACTGCCTTGAAAAGGAGTACTGTATTCAGGGGACATGCCCGCAGCACTGAAAACCACAAAGCACTAAACTGAATTTCTGTGAGCTCTGTGTTGGTGGCAGAAGGGAGGAGAGGTAAGCTCTCCTGGTCTACAGAGGGAGTTCAAGACAGCCAGAGCTACACAGAGAAACCCTGTCTCAAAAAACCCAAAAATAATGATGATAATAATAAAGAAGTACTCAGCAGAGGAGCTCAACCATGGGGGAAAAGTGGACAATCCTGCCCCTGTGTTTCTGAAGCCAGGCATGTTCTATCTGAGTCATTAACCACCTCTTCCTAACTCAGTCAGGGTCGTATGTGAAAGAGCGCTCTAAAGATACAAAACAAAGGTCAGACCTGTGATGCACCAACCAAAGACCATGTATGGAGAGGACCTAGACCCCCTGCTCAGATGTAGCTGATTGGCAGCTCAGTCTCCATGTGGGCCCTCTGATTAAGGAAAGCAGGGGCTGCCTCTTTGATCACTTGCCTCTAGCTATGTTGCCTGCTCTTTGATCACTTGCCTCTAGCTATGCGGCCTTGCCAGGCCACAGAGGAAGAGGACCCAGGCAGTCCTGATGAGACTAGATAAGCTGAGGGCAGATGGCAGAGGAGGAGGACTCCCCCTTTCAGTGGACTAGTGGAAGGGAATAGGGGGGAAGAAGGGAGGGATGGTGGGACTGGGAGGAGTTGAGGGAGGAGGCTTCAATCAGGATATATTGTAAGAAAATAAATAAATAAATAAATAAATAAATAAATTAAATAAATAAATAAAGTGTTTAAAAAAGATATGAATCAAAACAGGAGTGTTGCTGATCAGGCATCTGTTCCTGGTGTTTATTCTTCTGGCAACTATTGAACATCGGTGAAGAGATCATTGTGTTAGCTGAGTGATGGCAGGCATCATTTCTATTCTCTGGTCTCATAGGGAGTGGAAAAAACACCTTTATGACCATAAGGATATGGTAATGGTCCAAGCACAAGGTGCAATAGGAAAGACCTTTAACCCAGAGCTGAAGGCCTTCCTGCAAGCAAATGCTGTAAAAACTGAGAGCAAGGAAAACTTGGTTTTACCCTGCTGCTATTTGGGTTAAAGGGCACCTGGCAACACAGATTACAGGTGAGTCATATCCTGAGAGTTATCCACTGTGTTCATAGCCCACAGCCCTATCTGTTCTGACAGCTTTTATTATTTGTGTCCTCTGGAGAATAAACTCTGCAAACACACCCTCATTTGGAGCTGCTTCCCTGACATCTGATGCAGCATACAGTACATAGTAGCTGCTCAGCAAAATACTGTTAAGTGAAAGGGGGAAAAAAACAAACAAACTTGGTTTCTTGCTGTGACACTGAGCCCACAAAACTCTGCAAATAAGTAGCCGTGGGAGAGCAGGCAACATCATCATGTCGTGTTTGCTCATTTTCAAGCCTCCTCCTTTGTTGTTACTGTGGGTGGGATTGTGGTAGAAAAGGCACCTTGGGCAGAACTTTACCCAAGTGCTCATGCTCTTAGGGAGCAAGTCAGACAGTAAACAGCCAACTGCAGGAAGCAGCCACCAGCCCTCCAGGAAGCAGAATCAGGAAAAGATGTCAGAACACCAGTGATTGTCCTCTTCCCCTCCTATACTTCCTCCTGTGGTCTTAACTGCCTTAGTCCAACTCTGATGATTTTACTTACACGAAGCTGCCTCTACATGACCTGACTTGATGGAAGACAATCAGCCTGGCCAGCTTTGGGTCAGTTGTGTGCCCCAGACCATCTACCTGTGACCAAGGAGGCAGGGATGCTTGATGACCACACAGAACCTAACTCCTCTTCAAAACCCAAAGGAAGGACAATGGATGCGCAGAAAGGAGCTAATTGCTGGAAGAAATGATTGACGTCTCTGACCACATTTCATTGTATAGATCCTTCTTTTCGACTGAAGTGCTGGAAGACATTAACCCCAGACCACTGGTCCAGGAGATGATAGACGTGGAGCCTGTCCAGCTCCTTAACTAATGGCTACTTACAGGCCTTTTCCCCAAACCAAGCCCCTTTGGGTCCCCACATATCACCCCTCAGGCTGGAAATGAGGCTGAGGCATCTGGTGTCCCCACAGTCCCATTGCTTTGGAGACTAGAAGCAATTGAGGTGCTTTCAGCCAGAAAAATATAATTTAAGGGCTTGGCATCTGGCTGGGAGCAGAGAGATGTGTTGCCATGGAAATGCCTCGCTTCATTTAACAGCAGCATATCCCCGAGTTTGGTCACATCTACACTGAGGCGCACACAGCTCCCTGTCAGCAGCCCTTGGGCAGCGCACACACACCTCTGGCAGAAATACCTCTGCAGGACCCAGAGCCCATTCCCGGCCCCTGCCCCTAACATAGACACCCATCCACACTCCTCACCCTTTCCTGAAAGGCATCATGCAATCACACATGATCGCAAATTCTCTTCACTAAGCTTATGCCACGTGGAAGGCCACTGGGTCCACATGCTTTGCCGGTGTCCCCGGAATCGCCTTCATAACTCTACTTTATATATCTTCTTTAGCTTTTTTATTTTATTTTATTTTATTTTATTTTATTTTTGAGACAGGGTTTCTCCGTATAGCCTTGGCTGTCCTGGACTTGATTTATAGGCCAAGCTGGCCTTGAACTCACAGAGACCCACCTGTCTCTGTCTTCCTGAGTCCTGGGATTACAGGTGTGCGCCACCACACTCTACTCTTCAGCTTCTTAATAAAGCCCAGGGAGACAACATCCAGAGAGAGGAGTGCAGTGGTCACTGTACCCAGATGTTTTTCTATTTTCTTTCTTTTTTTTTTTCTTTTTAGAGACATTTTCCTTTTGTTTTTCCTTTTTTAATTTAATTAATTAACTTTTTTAGGTACAGTTTATTCACTTTGTATCCCAGCTGTAGCCCCCTCCTCTATCCCCTCCCAATCCCACTCTCCCTCCCTCTTCTCCTATCCCCCTTTTTATTTTCTTAAGAGAACAGGAGTTAACTTCTCCGGGTAGTCCAGAGGACAAAAGCCTGACAATTACCCAGAAGTCCCTAGGTTTCTCAAGCAGATTAGATTCGCCCAAGGAGCCATGAAGGTCCAGAATAGTCACTGCAATATGATTGATCATAATGAGAAATTAGTAATTGCCTAAGACCTCTATTAGTAAGGAAGAGGTAAATAAATGTGATGCAGCTTGTACAAGGCAGTACGCTAAGGAGGCTTAAAGAGCTAAAGGATCCATATATGTTCACATGAATGCATTTCAGCATGAAGTTACATGCATGTAAATATAACGCATGAGAAGGAGCCTGAGAAGCGTGAGATTTACACGGGTGAAGGGAAAATGGTTTCAGCTATGCTAGCCGTAGAACAAACCACCCTCAAACTTCCTTGCGTGAAGCAACAAGGGCTTATCTTTCCAAACCTGTGGGTTGGTGAGCGAGCTCCCAAGAGCTCACGTAAGCTGCTGCCAGGTGGGCTGCATGGGTCTCTGCGTGATCCTTCCTCATGCTGTGGTAAGACCAGCTTCTCTGAGACCCTAGGACAGTATTCCAAAACCATGAAAGCAGAAGCATCAGGTCTTGTGAAGGTCGCGGCTCTGGTCTTCACCCACATCCTACCTGATACATTTTTCTGGTTACAGTGATTAAAAAGCCAGCACGGTTTCAAGGGACAGGGAAGTACCCTCCTGGTGCCACGAAGAGCATAGTGGCGTCACACAGGGGCATGGTGTGGGAAGAATCTGTGTGTATTAGATTAATCTGCCGACCCATTAGCTTGATTTTTACATTGGGAATAGGTGTGTATGTATATATACAGTCACTCAGCAACAGTGGATAGATAATGAAATTTTTCACTCTCTGCTAACCAGTTACTAAGGCTTGCACAGTTATATATTCTAACCAAAGCCAGATGTGGTGGTACATGCCTTTAATCCTAGCTCTTGGTAAGGCTGAGGCCAGAGGATTACAAGTTCTAAGCCAATCTGAGCTGTAACGTAACATTCTGCTAAGAAAAGGAAGGAAGGAAGGAAGGAAGGAAGGAAGGAAGGAAGGAAGGAAGGAAGGAAGGAAGGAAGGAAGGAAGGAAGGAAGGAAGGAAGGAAGAAATGTATCAGAACCACAGTCCCACTCAGAAAGTGAAATGATCCTCCTTGATAAGGTCTTTGTTTTAAAAACTGATTTTACATTTGTATGCTATTCCCAAAGAGGCAATCTGTTCTATCCACATGGATGATCTAACAAAACTCCAGGCTTGGGAAAAACAGAGAACAAAATCCCTATTTTCAAAGCAAGTTTCAGGGGCATGGATATAACTCAGTGATAGGGCACTTGCCGGGTACATGTGAGGCCCTGGCTTTGCCCTGGTAACACAACAACAACTACATAAGGGGCAAGTTTGAAGCATCATGACAGCAGCCAGGGAGTCCTGAGCAAGGCCCTACTCTGTGGGGCACCACCACGTCATCAAGCAGTCCCATCGTTGAGAGAGAGGCAGGAGAGTATGGCTGTTGGATACAGAGATGGAGAAGCCACAAGGGCACCAATCCCATAGGGAAGAGGTGGCAAGTGCGTGAAATGGCCCCCTGTGGAAGGGAAGAATCTGAAAGCATCCTTCTTCCTCGCTTACGTCATTTGGCTTTCCCTTACTCTAACAAGCAGCTACAATCCCTTATAAAGAGGAAAGAGTCGTGTGGCTCTCAGTTTTGGAGGCTGAAGTCTGTCCTTCCAAGGAGGACATCATGAAGTACAATGTCCTCAGAGAAGAGATAGGAGAGCAGAGTTGTCTCTCAAATCCCTTTGAACATGCACCCCAGTGACCTAAAGACCTTCCAGAAGTTCCCTGAAAGTCCAGAGTCCCCAATAGCATCATTCTGGGAAGCAAGGCTTTACCACAAAGGCCTTTGGGGGGGGGGGGCGCTTACTAATGTAACTACAGTTCCTTCCCATGAAGGAAGTTGAATTAATAGAATTTCTGGAACTTTCTACCTCATAGCTCCTTCCTCCCCTGGTGTATATGGTGGAGAAACAGGAGACTCCTCCCTCGATTTGGGACAGATACCCAGGCAACCTTGTCTCAGATCTATGCCTTGTCTCTCTTGGGCATGCGCATACCTGCTCAGGAGTGCTCCCCTCCTTCATGTCTGTCTTCAGTGCTCCTTGGGACTGTGTGGGTAAGGTTGCCTAACATTTGTGGTTTAGTGGTAGCAGACTCAGTGGCTGAAGACCTATGACCACCTCGGGGCTCTTATCAATAATAGAAGTATTTTCTTCTTTTTTATTTTTAACAGTAGGTGCTTTTTATTCATTTATTGTTTATACAGTGTTCTGTTGGCATGTATGCCTGCAGGCCAGAAGAGGACATCAGATCTCATTATAGATGGTTGTGAGCCATCATGTGGTTCCTAGGATTTGAACTCAGGACCTTTGGAAGAACAGCCAGTGCCCTTAACCTCTGAGTCATATCTCCAGGCCCCAATAGTAGAAGTGTTATTCCACCTTCTGTGTCAGCTTTTCATTATTATTCTTTCTTTGTTGAAAACCCAAGAAAGGTACTAGAGGGTTGGTCAGTGGATAAGAGCACTGAAGGCTCTTCCAGAGGACCTGGGTTCAATTTCCAGCACATGACAGTTCAAATTGTCTGTAACTCCAATTCCAGGGGATCTGGCGCCTTCACAGACATACATGCAGTCAAAACATCAATGCACATATATAAAAATAAGTAAATCTTGCCTGTGCGGTGGTACAAGCCTGTAATCCAAGCACTTGGAGGAGGCAGAAGCAGGCAGATCTCTGTAAGTTCGAGACCAGTCTGGTCTACAAAGCAATTTCAGGACAGCCACGGCTACACAGAGAATTTATGTCTCAAAAAAAAAAAATCTTAAAAGAAAAAAAAGGAAAGCAGAAAATCCAGGAAGGAAATGGGCTTGTTCTTTATTGAGAGCCCCCTGGAAGCCTGTAATAGAATGGTTATTTATAGCTGTGTTATTGGCCAATCATCCCACTTAGTGATTTCAAATGATAAATATTTAAGATCTTGCTTTCTCCCAGGGAGCAGTTTACCAGCTTGTATTTGAGGTTCAGAGTCTGTGTGTGTCTTTCTTTCCTTTTTTTGTTTGGTTTTGTTTTTTCTTTTTAAATTTTTTTTATTTTTATGTACATTTGACATACATATATATCTATGCGAGGGAAACAGATCCACTGGAATTTGAGTTACAAACCAGACAGTTGTGAGCTGCCACGTGGGTGCTGGGAATTGAACCAGCCAGTGCTCTTAACGGCTGAGGCATTTCTTCAGCCCCCATTGATTTGTTCTTTTCAAGACAGGGTTTTCTGTGTCGCCTTGGCTGTCCTGAACTTGCTCTGTAGACTAATCAGGCCTTGAATTCATAGAGATCGGATTGCTTCTGCTTCCCAGTGCTGGGATCAAAGGCATATACTACCACTTTGTGCCAGTCTCAGAGTCTCTTAAGAAAGGCTACAGAGGTGGGGTATGAAGGTCAGGGTCATGCCCGAAGAGTTCTCAAGCTGCAGGGGTGCTAGAGGCATTGGAAGCTCGGTGGAACAGGACTACTGACTCCGACCTGGCTGATGGCAGAGGCTTTAGGTCTGCATCGTGTGGGTTTCTCCCCAGGATAGCCTCAGTGTCCTCATGAAGTAGCATTTGTCTTCCCTTGAGCCAGGATCTAGTTTCTAAAGTTGAATATGGACATTCTGTTTTGTAAGGTCAGCAGTTAAACCTATCCTAGGAAGGGAAGTAGGCACCTCATCTGTCGCAGTTGGGAGAGTACCAAAGAACCACAGACCCTCAACAAAGGAAAGGTGACTTGGCTTTCATACAAGGAGGCAGGGAAAGAGAAGGCATTGCATTTCAAACTCCCCAACTGTTAGGCTTTGCTTTGGACATGGAGTGAAAAGACAAATAAATACTGGGGTGGAGCTCAGTGGTAGAATTCTCACTTAGCATGAGTGAGGTGCTGTGTTTAATCCCCAACATCGCAAAGAAATGGAAGGAGGAGAGGGGGAGGAAATGGAAGTGGGAAGAAAGGAGAGAGGAGGGGAGAAAGAAGTCATGGGACAGGGTGGGGTGAGCTACTGCAATATCCTTTTGCTTCAGAGGGGGTGTAAAAGGACCCATGTCCTTAGGTCCTCACTTTGTAAATGCCCCGTCTCTAGCAATGCTCATCCCCATGCACTCAAAGGAAATTTTTACTCAATGCCCTTGACACCCCTTCTAGACTTTCCTCTGAGCTCCAGAACCCCAGCATTGTTTTCCCAAGTGGCCTGTCCCTGCTTCTCCCACCTGTGCTGGCCTTGTCTTAAGACTCATCTTCCCATTAGTCTTCCCCACGTGCCTGAGAGGCCTTCTGTAGTGGTAGACAAAGTTTGTCTGTATAAGCCTCAGTGGCGGTGCCTACACATGGGGCCCCAGCACAGAGCAATAGAATGGAAAGGAGGCTTTGCGGAAAGGCTTCAAGCGCATGGAGGACCAGGTTTCCATAGCAGCGCATAAGGAACCTCCCCCTTCTTCCTGCCCTCAGGAATAGGCCAGCAAGTCCATCTCTGCTTATGTAAATAGTGCTCTGGCCACCTCAGTTGCACACTTTCTCCAAAGCAGGACCTGATGCCCTCAACAGGCCAGTGCAGCTCCACTTCTGAGCCCAGGTCTCCCTCTAGTGATCATTTAAGAGACAACAAGCAGGCTCCTTTCTCCTTGGCAGAAAGGGCCTTTCTGGAATCCACTTTCCAAAGCAAGTATCTTACCTGTCATCTTTTGCTTAGAACCCTTAAAAACAATGAGTCAAACCTTCCAAGTTCTCTCTTTCTCCATAGGCCTTCAAGGAAAAAAAAAACCCAGCCAAGGCTCTACAGTCTGGTCAATACTGTAATAGGTACACAGGACACAGCAAATACCCGTGGCTCATATACAGGCCCTTCAAATTTTTACATTTTTCCAACATGCAGTTTTAGTTTCTTAAAAAACCCAGTTATGCATATTTTTTTAATCCCAATTGTAGAATATGGAGCTGCTTTGAGTTTGTTCACAGCTGGTTAACAGCCTTGTGGGGCACAGAGAGGGGCGTGGTCTTTGCCAACTGCAGATAGTTTAATTCTGAGGACTCTAATAGGGGATAAATACCAGAGCTCAGAGAGAAGAAAGGAGACTCCAAGGAGATGGCTGGAGGGGGCTGGAGCAGCCAGTGAGTAGGAGGCAGCCATGACAGAGGCTGGAAGAGAGCCGGGAAAGAAGGCTGCTGCTCCTAGTTGCAGTTGATGCAGTTTGATAAGAAGTCAGAGATATCCTGAAATGGAGATTGATGTTTTTCCCAAAGAACCCTAACCACCCGGAACTAATTCTAAAGAGACCTATGTTTCCTTTCCCTTCTACCCTTCTTTCTCTCCGTAGTAGCCTAAGAAACCAAAATAAAATAGGGTTAAAAAGCAGTGTCTACACCAATACCACACGGGTTCACATGCACATGCACATGAACATACATACATACATACTTTTTTGTTATACATGCACATGCAAATGTATTCTGTCTCTGCTAAACCAACATACTGCCTCTATTTTCACATAGCACACATCCCCATGCTTACATCATGCTTTTCAGTCCACACCTTGGACACCTTTCTTTTTCTTTGCTATGTTTTGTTTTATTTTGTTTCGTTTTGTTTGAGTCGGGGTTACTCTGTGTAGCTTTGGCTGTCCTGGGCTCACTTTGTAGACCAGGCTGACCTCGAACTCACAGAGATCCACCTGCCTCTGCCTCCCCAAGTGCTGGGATCACAGGTGTGTGCCACAACCACAATGGACTGTTTTTATTGTTTTGTTTTGTTTTGTTTTGTTTTGTTTTGTTTTACCAGAACAATTGCTGTCATTTATGGAGCACAACCTTCCTGTCTCCGCCCTGTGGCCACTTTGTCATCGAAGACCTTCACTAGCTCTAAAAGCCAGGTGCTGCTTGGCCTTGGGATGCCAAATGCCATCTGTTGACTGACGCTGCTACCTTCTAAACCACAGCTGCCTCCAGAGCCTCCAGTGAGAACCACATTCCCTGGCTGCTGAGTTCCCTGCCTGGAAACCCCATGAGCCTGTGTCTGGGGCATAGGCTTGTAGTCAACTTCCTGAGCTAAATGGCAGACTGGGAAGATGCCAGCTCTTGCAGTCTGCCATTGCCTACCATGGTATCTCTCCTTTCTCTCAGATCCTTTTGCTCTAGTCTGAACCTTGAACCCCAAGGTGAGAAACCCTGTGGCCCCACATGAAGCCAGTCAGACGTAATTAACAGGTAAGAGAGAAGCTCTGGATTTCGCCTGCGAAGTAAATAACACTCACCTAAGAGTTAAGAAACAGAATCCGGAGCCGCACGCAGTGGCGCGCACCTGTAACCCACACTTGGGAAGCAGAGGCAGCCACATCTCTATGAGTTTGAGGCCAGCCTGGTACACAGGACAACCAGGACTACAGGTAGGAATCCTGTCTTAAAAAAAACAGAAGACGAAGAAGACAGAACGGAAGCCAGGTGATGAAATAACCAGGTGTAAACACGGGCTATCTGGACAGCTGTATTACTTCTCTGCAACAGAACAAAGGAAGGAGAAGGCTTCTCGTTGACTCATAGTTAATGTAGGGTCTGTGGCAAGAGGGTGAGGTAACTGGTCACATTGCCTCTGCAGTCAGAAAGCAAAGAAGAGTGACCGCCGGGTCATTCTCTGCAGCAGCGGTGAGTGAGGGGGAACTCTTGGGTCCTGCTCACAAACTCCGGGGACTATGTCCCTAGTCTGTATAAACCGGGAGGGCTCGGGGTTCAAGGTACTGTGTGGAGGGTTAAATCCCCAACACCTCTAGAGAGAGAACTATAAATTCACATTACAAAACTCACAAGAGCCTAACGCATTAAAAACCAGGACAGTAGCTTTATCATTTTTCTAATAAATCATTTTCAAAATTTATTTTGTTTGTCTTATTTATTTACTTGTTTGTTTCCTTGTTTGGTGCTGGGATTAAAAGTGTGTGCCACACTGCTTGGCGATATTTATTTATTTATTTATTTATTTATTTTTGGTTTTTCAAGACAGGGTTTCTCTGTGTAGCCTTGGCTGTCCCAGATTCACTTTGTAGACCGCCTCAAACTCACAGCAATCCGTCCTCCCTCTGGCTCCCTGAGTGCTGGGATTAAAGACGTGGGCCACCATGCGGGGCTGATTTATTTTGTTTTTCATGTACATGTGTGTGTGCCTGTGTGGACATGTATTCATGTGGGTGGGGTTGCCCTTAGAGGCCAGGAACCAGTATTGGGTCCCCTAGAGGTCAAGTTACAAGCAGTTGTGAGCAACCCAACATGGGGCCTGGGAATGACACTCGGGTCCTCTGCAAGAAGAGTACACACACTTAATTGCTCGCCAGCTCCAAGAAATAAAAAATTGGAATTTTTATGTGCATTTATGTGCGTGGGTGGGCGTACACAGATTGAATTGTCAGGCACACTAGTTACTAAACCCAGAGCTAAACAGCTTATGCTCAGTTTTCCCTTTTGTTCCCTGTTTGTTTTTTGAAACAGAATTTCTCTGTGTAGCCTTGGCAATCCAGGAGCTCCTGTGGACCAGGCTGGTCTCAAACTCAGAGATCTGCCTGCCTCTGCCTCCCTCGCACTGGGATCAAAGACAGAGGTCACACCACCCAGTTGTATTCTTTTTTTTTTTTTTTTTTTTAAAAACGTAGGTCTCTAGAACACTGTGTGGAGGGCATTGCTGTATGGCTACTTTGCGTATGCCTAGAGCGCATAAGCAGGGCCTCACGACCCAAGCCCAGTTCTTCCTTCCACTAAGCCCTGCATCCTGAATTACTTGCTTTTCCAGACTCCCCATCCAGCAAACCGGATTAGAATCTGGACTCGAAGCAAGGTGGAGACTCAGTACAACTCAGGTGTGACCCAGCTTCTTAGAAGCCAAACTCACATAACTGTATCTCCGGGGAAAGTGTCGATCTAGGAGCCAAGGCATCCGTGCTAAAAGTCTATTCCCCTGAAGGTTTAACACAAACAGAAGGAAGTTACCCACCACAAAACTCCAAAGTGACTACACCCATATGTGTTTCCCCACTGCATGACTTTTCCCTAATGACAGCTGTCCAGAGGGCTGCGTTCTTCCCTGTCAACCTCAGCCCACTCCCTCCTTCTTGGAGGCTTTCCATTTTCATCCCTTCCAAGAAACTATCTCTCTAAGACCTTTTATCTACCCTCATTGCTTATCTCAGAGATTTCAGACGGGTGACCTCCAATCAGCCTCTAAAATAGGTTTTCCTTGTTGTCAGTATCTAAAACTAGCATATTTCACGTAAAAAGTCTGACTTGTTACTAAAACCAACAAAAATGCTTCCCTCCCCCCCCCCCCCCGCCTCCCCATTCCATAGCAACAACAGCCTGAAGCTGCCCAGCAGGCTTATTTTATTTTAATTTAATTATTTTGGGGGTTAGTTTTGAAACATAGTTTTGCTGTGTCATCCGAGTTGGCTGGGAACTATATAACCTAGGCGGGCCTCAAATTTGTAGTAATCCTCCTGTCTCAGCTTTTTAAGTGCCAGGATTGCAAGCCTGGCATGATGCCAGCTTCGCTCAGCTGTTCCTTTGAAAAGCATGGAGCGTCTCCAGTTCTCAGTCCCCTCCCCCGATACAGCCTTTCTGACCCCAGGCTGAAAGGTCCTTACTGTCCCCACCCCTATGTATTGCTTGATATATTGCTAAGGATAACCTTGAATTCCTCCTGATTCTTCTGGCTCCTCACCACACTCCTACCCCCCATTGTAGCCTTGGCTGGCCTGAAGCTTGTTATATAGACCACACTGGCCTTGAACTTGCAGTGATCCCTCTGCCTCTGAGCCCAGAATGTATCTGCATGTCAAAGTGCTATAGTAATTGGTGAAATTACACTTTGGAGTCAGCCCTGGGGTTGACTCCCTCTTTCTCCACCCCAAGGCAAATGGGAAGACCCCATCTCTGCACAAGTTCTCTTTGCACAATTTCCAGGCCTGGGCACCTCCACTCACATCAAATTCTTTAACTGGGTGTGCCGGGGAATACTTGCATCCTGAACTCATTGAAAACCAAGCAACACCCAGATGGACTGTATCTAAGGACATGTGCCTATAAAGCAAGAGTCAGCTGAACAACCAGAAGTGAATGTCCTCAGCATTCAAGAAGCAGAGGCAAGAGGATCACTGCAAGTTCAAGACCAGTCTAGTCTACATAATAAGTTCCAGGCCAGCCAAGGCTATAATGGTGGCGTAGTACAGAGGGAGGTGGGAGGAAGCTGGAGGATCAGGAGTTCAAGGCTATCCTCAGCAATATATTAAATCTAAGAAGGCCATCGTGGACTTCATGACGCTCTGTCATGAAAAACCAGAATCTAACAGAGATTTCTTTTTAAATTTAAGAACAAGGGTTGGAGAGATGGCTTAGTAATTACAAACAGCGTCTGCTCTTCCAGAGGTCCTGAGTTTGATCCCCGGCAACTGCCATGGTGGCTGGCAACTATCTATACTGGGATCTGATACCCTTCTCCGGTATGCATGAGTTTGCATGCTATGTGTGCAGATAGAGCACTCATATATATGTAAAAAAAATACATAAATCTTTTGAAAAATTAAAAAACAAGAGCTAGCGAGAGCTCACTGGCGAGCTTCATGTATATAAGCAGAGAAGCCCACAGTACAATGGAGCTGCCTGTAAGCCAAAGCGAGAGGCCTCAGAAGAAAACTTCGCCAGGCCCTGGATCTGGGATTTGCAGCCTCCAGAGCTGTAAGAAATCAAGTGCCAGTGTCTGCGCCAATCCCCTTGTGTTTCTTTTACTGTGCTGCAGCATCCCAGGGAGGCTAAGATCTCTGGGCACTGCATCTGTACTGGCGGAGGCTGCTGTTTCACACGTTAGGACTGTCTCACTGTCTCACTGTGGGATCCTTGGCTTTTCCACCACCAGAGGCTCCCTCTTTTGTAGACTTTTTGGAGTAATATCCTTTTTCTTGGTTGGACCTCTGAGCCAAGCGACTACCAGCTCGGGGAAACTCTGTGCCCTTTTGTGCAAGATCATCCCAGCTGGGCTGCTGACACAGGAGTAGGGACCCTCAACCTGAGTGTGCTATTGCTTCCTTCCACCTGTTACATGCAACTGTGCCTTAATTGTACACAGCTTCTGGGAGTGGCTTCTGGGATCCCTCATCCCTGCTGGATAAAGTCTTTCTGGGTGCAGCCTGTTTCTGGGAGCAGCAGCCACACCCCTCTAAGGGACTCCTTACCTGTAAGGAAAGCCAATAAACTCACTTGTTTGCCAGTTTTTTTTAATGGATCCTAAGAAGGGGCAGATTTCTCCTGGGGAGAATTTTAGCAACAGGATTCCTTTTTATTTTTTTCAAGACAGGGTTTCTCTGTGTAGCCCTAGCTGCCCTGGACTTGCTTTGTAGACCAGGCTGGCCTCGAATTCACAGAGATCCACCTGGATCTGCTTCCCGAGTGCTGGGGTTAAAGGCATTTGCCACCAACAAACAGCCCCTTATCATTCTTTCAAGCTTTGCATGGGCTGTGATACATTCAACTGAAATCACTAGAAATGTAATGTGCCACCTAAGAATGAATTCTAAATTAGGCCTGGGATCACCTCGATGAGTGATACAGCACTCAGTTGGTATGTTTGAGAACCCAGCACTGCAAAAATAAGATAAAATTAGACGGCCCCATGTTTGAATTTTGATTCCATCCAGTGCCCAAGTCTGTTGCATAAGTTTCCCTAAGTCTCAGTTTCCTCTTCTGCAAAATGGGGACAAATACCAAAAGCCATCCAATAGAGTAAATAGTGTTTGTATTAGGTGTGAACCAATAAAGTAGGAGAAAGGACAGAGGCTGGTGAGAGGGCGATGTGTCAGCTATAATTACCAGCATTCTCATAATTCATAGTGTATACAGTTGCTCTCTGGCAGCACTATGGGCCTCTTGGGAGGAGGCCTAGAAATGTGTTTATAATCTTCCACAATGCTCAGAAAAGTTATTAGAAAGTGGGTGGACATCTCTATAAGTTATAGTGTTCTTGATTTTGTAATTCCCACAGAATACCTTACATTAAAACTATTCTTTGGGACCAAGCATGGAGAAGACCTAGACCCCCGTCTCAGATGGAGCCAACTGGCAGCTCAGTCTTCATGTGGGCTCCCGAGGAAGGGGAGCAGGGGCTGCCTCTCTCATGCTTGCTCATTGATCACTTCCCCCTGGTGATGCAGTCTTGCCAAGCCACAGAGGAAGAGGATCCAGGCAGTCCTGATGATACTTGATAAGCTGTGGGCAGATGGCAGAGTAGGAGAATTGCCTCTTTCAGTGGACTAAAGGAAGGGGATGGAGGGGAAGAAGGGGAATAGAACTGGGAGGAGTTGATGGACAGGGCTTCAATCAGGATATATAGTGAATAAATTGTGAAAAAATAAAAAATTTTTAAAAACTGTCCTTTGGACTGGAGAGATGGCTCAGTGGTTAAGAGCATTGTCTGCTTTTCCAATATACCTGGGTTCGATTCCCAGCACCCAGGTGGCAGCTCACAACTGTCTGTAACTCCAGTTCCAAAGGATCTGGTATCCTGACACCAATGCACACAAAATAAAATTAAATAATTTTAAAAAACAAACAAACCAAAAAAATCCTGTCCTTTCTTCTACAGAGTCCAAGGTGAACCCTGATCTTGTCTTCGGTTTCTGAGCTTTTTCGAAAGGACTCCAGACAATCACTTTTGACTTTTCTCCCCCTCTTTGTTTTTGTTTTTTTAATTTATTTCATTTTATTTTATGTGCATTAGTGTAAAGGTGTCAGATTCCCTGGAATTGGGGTTACAGACAGTTGTGAGCTGCCATGTGGGTGCTGGGCATTGAACCCACATGGGTCCTTTGGAAGAACACACAGTGCTCTTAACCACTGAGCCATCTCTCCAGCCCTTCTCCCCACTCTAACACACCCAACGTTGACCCTAGTGTCTGACCTGATCTCTGACCCAGAGGAAGTGCTCAGAACTCCGGAACAAAGGTCAGTGAGTTATTCCCGTAAAGGGCCAGGCACATGCAGTTCCTAACTGGTCCAGTGGTGAGAACATTTTCCTTGCTCATTCTTTCCAACATAAAATGAATCCATCAGTAACAACTCCATGAAAAAGAAAAAGCAAAACAGAGGCCCAAGTTCCCTCCTCCTGCATGGTCCTCTTAAGAGCGATCCTGCGTTCTGCGCAGCGGGTCCTCAAACTGTCACTGAGGTGTTTGCTGAGCGTCCTGTCCAGCAGCAGTGCCCTTTCTTCACTGAAGCTTCGGCAGCAATCTGCAGGAATGCCGGGGAGGAGAGAGAGATGCAGGCCAGCCTCTGTTCCCAGAAACCACGCCTGCTGTTCTGCGATCTGGCTTCCCTGACTTCCTTCCCTACGTGCATCCTCCTCCCGGTTCGCAGCAGCCAGCGTGCAGAGGACCGGGAGGTGCCGTTCTCCCCAGGCAGGTCCCCGTTCAAAGGGTCACGGGAGGAATATACCACTTTGTCCTCCAGAGCAGTATTCTGGTCCCTGCAGCAACTGCTGTCAGGGTTAACCTCAATCCGTTTCAGTGAACTTTCTAGAGAGACAGGTTGTCGCCATTCAGTGCCTGGGAACACACAAACAGGCAGTCTCTTTGCGATGGAAACTTAAAATAACAAGCTGACCTGATTTTCACCCTCTGTGGGGAGCAGAGAGCCTTTACAGGTGGAGAGACCTGGTCCTCGGTTTCCTGGAGACAATGTTTTCTACTCTGGACCCGTTTCTTTCCTTCCTCTTTTATCGTGGTTCTTCCTCATTTCTCAATCAAATCCTTAAGGGCTTGGAGAGGAAGCCCAGCCGGTAGAGGACCTCTTAGCCTGTGTGTGAACACACACACACACACACACACACACACACACACACACACACAGAGAGAGAGAGAGAGAGAGAGACAGAGACAGAGACAGAGACAGAGACAGAGACAGAGAGACAGAGACAGAGAAAAAGCACTAGAGGCAGGAGGATCAGAAGCTCAGGGGTCATCCATCGCCACATAACGATATCCAGCCTGGGCTACAATGAAATCCTACTTCAAAATGGATTGAAATTATCCCGTTAGAGCAATGTTTCTCAGCCCGTGGGTTACGACCCCCCAGGGGTTCAAACGACCGTTTTCCAGGGGTTGCCTCAGACCATCGGAAAACACAGATATTTACCTCACAGTTCATAACAGTGGCAACATTACAGTTATGAAGTTGCAACGAAAATAACTATGGTTGGGGGTAGCACGACAGGAAGAACTGTATCAAAGGGTGGCAGCGTTCGAAGGCTGAGAAACTACTGCATTAGAGTAAATTTGTAGGGCGGCTGGGGTCTTTAGTGCCAGACCTTTGAAGGCAGAGGCAGGAGGTAGAACCTGAGAACAGCCTGTTTTTAAAAAGAAAGGAAGAAACTGACATATCAACTGAGGAATTTCCCGTCTAAGTTGGTTCCTAGCGGGCTCAGCTCTTCTACCTGTTGGAGTCTTTCTCCTAACCCCTCATAGTGCTCTTACCTTTTCTGTCTCACTCAACATAGAATAAGGGACACTTTAGGGAGGTCTTTTACCCCATGCCTGCTTTTCTCTAAGAAATACCTAATTCTCAAGGCCTGGTCTTTAGAGCTAGTTCCAGGACAGCCAGGCTACATAGAGAAAACCAGGGGTGGGAGGGGAGATTGTGACTTGGAGGACAATGGGGCTCCATTGCCTTATGTCAAATAGATTAGATAGATAGATAGATAGATAGATAGATAGATAGATAGATAGATAGATAGATAGATAGATAAATAGGAATTTTAAAATCTTATACCCACCCCTAGGGTGGATCTTTCACAGCCACATTTTAAGCATGTGCCCTCTCTCCCATGCCTTGTTTATTGCGCCTGGGTGTACATGACTCAAAGCTGGATCCACATATTCTCTTTTCTGGGCTCTGGAGTGAGGCTCCTGTGGCAGTTGTAGACTTAGCCACCTAGGATACAAGAACTAGGATACAGGAAACAGAACAGGCTCTGCCTTCGGGACGTTGAGTCAGTGGAAGTCGGTCTGCAGAGAGAGCTGAGGACTGATGCAATTCTCAGAGAGACAGAGAGGTGAGGCTGAGGAGCTGCCACACCTCAGTTCGGGAGTAGCTGCTCCTGGCTCCCTTACAACTCACCGTGAACAAGGCACATATCTGTATGAATTTGGATGTATTTGGAGGAAAAAAAATAAGAGACAACCCAAATGATGACCTAAATCCCCAGGACAAGCAGTTTCCTCAAGAAGGATGGGAGAGGGTAGAGCCAGAGCTTAACTCAGCTGTGTCACTGAGGACCAAGGCACCTTCCATCAGTTGGCATTCACCATGTTGGTTTATCGTTCTGCTTGTTGCTTCTTGTCTCATGGCCTCGGTATGGCTCCCATGGCTCCAAACATCTTGTCCTCATAGCACAGCATCAAGGAAGAAGGAAATGAACCAGAATGGAAGGGACTCAATTTTTGTTAATAACAACAAATCTCTCTTAGAGGCCCTGCAGAAGGGCCTACTGTGTCTAGAATGAGGTCACTGACACTATACAGAAGGTTGGAAAGGTGAAGGTGTGGCAAAGGTGAATTGAATTTCTGTTATTACCTTAGCAGTTATGAATCACGAGCTAGCAAGACTCTGATCTGAGATCAAGGGTTTCCTCCCTGTACCCAAACAGAATCGGGAGGGGAAAGGGAGGGAAGCTGGTGTCAGGCAGAGAGCAGGATCCGCCTCACCTTCCCCAAACTTTCTGTTCCACTAAAGCTAACTCAGCTCTGTTTGTTGCTTATAGACAAAAGACTCTTGAGTTAGATATCTGCTAAAGTGGAAAGCCTTTACAAAGCAGCATGCACTGGTACCTCTGGCTATTCCACGGTGACTTAGAGAAGAGGTTGTCTTGAATCCATAGGCTCAGAGCCAAGCTGGGCATAAAAGTGAGACTTTTATCTCATTTTAAAAAACCTGGCAGGAAAGCTCACAGTGTATTTCCAGTGCTTGGGAGGTAGAGGTAGGAAGATTTCCAGGTGTTTCAGGAGTCCAGTGTGGGCTACATGAGACCTTATCTTACAGGAGGAGAATGAAGAACAGGAGAAAAGAAAGGGGAAAAAATGCCAGGTGGTAGTGGTGCATGCCTTTAATCCCAGTACTCAAAGAGGCAGAAGCAGGCAGATCTCTGTGAGTTTGAGGCCAGCCTGGTCTACAGAGCAGAGTTCCAAGACAGTCAGGGGTGTTACACAGAGAAACCCTTCCTTGAAAACCAAACAAACAAACAAGGGATAGGAGAGCCAGGCGCAAGGCACAGCACTTAGGGAGGCAAAGGCAGGTGAATCTCTGAGAGTTTGAGGCCAGCCTGGTCTACAAAGTGAGTCTATCACAGCCAAGGAAACCCTGCCTCAAAAAACTAAAAAAGAAAAGAAAAAAAAAAAAGGGAAAAAATGGAGTAAAGTAGAGGGCTGAGGCTGGGGTGTGGCTTAGTTGGTAGAGCATAACCAAAGCCCTGTGTTTGGTTCCCAGCATAAACTCATCGTGGCTGTGCTAGCCTGTAATTGCCACATTGGGATAAGTGTGAAGGATGAACAGAAGTTATTTAAATTACTTCAAGTACTTAGTAGTCTGAGGCCAGTTTGAAACATCTGAGACTGGGGGAGCTGGAAAGTTAGCTCAGCGGTTAAGAGCACTGGCTGCTCTTCCAAAGGTCCTGAGTTCAATTCCCAGCAACCACATGGTGGCTCACACCCATCTGTAATGGGATCTGATTCCCCCTTCTGGTGTGCATGAAAGCAGAGCACTCTTATACATAAGATAAATAAATAAATCTTTAAAAAAAGAAATATCTGAGCCTGCAGAGGAGGACAGGTAAATAGGTGGGAGGAACTGCATCATTTCTCATTTATCTAATTCAGGTCTCTAAATCAAATGGGTCCTGACCTTTGTGCACAGTTGCCCACCAGAAAAGGGTGTTGCTTGGGGTTCTGGTCCCCGCCTTCTTCCTCTCCACCAGGATAGTGAGAAAACAGTATATAAGTCACTGATTCAAGCTTTCTTTTAGGGGGGCTGCCTCTGGTGTAGAGAAGAGGTCCCTCGTTTTCCTTCATACTCAAGCCGGATTCTCTGGGGTCACATCAGAACTGTGTGGTGAAGGTTAGATGTTTTCATGTGATTTTATTTTTCTGAAAACCATTTTTTAATTAAATTTTTATTTTTTTTATATTAGTTACAGCTTATTCACTTTGTATCCCAGCTGTAACCCCCTTCCTCATTCCCTCCCAATCCCACCCCTGGAAACCATTTATTGTATGACAGCAGTTCAAGAAGGTCGGATACAACCAGATCCTCACAAAGACTGAGAGCTCATCAGTTAGGTGGCATTGTTGTCACCTACACAGGTTGTGGGGTCCAGTGTAAAATAAAAAGTAGTAAGAATTTCAAGATGTAACAGCTGAGCACAGGAGACTAGGCAAATCCTGGGCAGCTTGTGGCTGCTTTCTGCTTGGCCCTATAGCTTAGCAGCGGTTTCTATTTCTTCATTTATCTATTTGCTTATTTAATGTGCCTTGGTGTTTGGTTTGCATGTATGTCTGTGTAAGGGCACCAGATCCCCTGGAACATGACTTACAGACATGTTGTGAGATGACATATGGTTGCTGGGAATTGAACTCAGGTCCTCTGGAAGAGCAGCCAATGTTCTTAACTGCTGAGCCATCTCTCCAATCCTATTTTGTTTCTTATTTGGATCAGAACTTTGGTGAGGAAGAATTATTTACTCCTTCTCTTGAGCCTTAGCAATATCTAACAGGGATTTTCAGAGCATATCTGTCCTCTCCCTTGCTCAGCCTCCCACCATCACGCAGGCCCGTTTACCTACAACCCTCTTGCTCAAGTGAAAGGAGCTTAGATTCACCCTAACATGTTAAATTCAGTCTTTAACCGTTGGCGTTAAAATTATAAAAATAAATACACAGAGTATTTAGTAAAATCTTGGGTTCTAATATTTTTCCTCCACCAACCACCAGTGTCTGAATCTGAGCCACTTATTAACCCTTTAAAAGACCCAGTTTCTAGCCAGGCAATAGTGGCTCCTGCCTTTAATCCCAGCACTCTGGAGGCAGCGAAAAATGGATCTCTGTAAGTTCAAGGACAGGTAGTCTACAGAGCAAGTTCTAGGACATCGAGGGATACACAGAGAAACTCTGTCTTGAAAAGCATACATACATAAAATTAATATACCATCAAATGAAAATTGAATGTAGTTGTGTGTGTGTGTGTGTATATTAGAGTTTCCCAAGCGTCACCATAACTTGTTAGAAGAGTTCACTTATACCCTATACACACGGGCAGTCATTCCTGTCCTACCCCTCTCCCTTTGCCACATACTCCATCCTTACCCACGTCAATGAAATCACTTTGTGTGCCTTCTGTCGTGGCCATTTTAGAACCAACTATATGCTCTTCTTCTATTTTTTTTCTCTTCTTTTTCTTTCTTTTTCTTCCTGAAACAAAGTTTCTCCATGTAGCCTTGGTTGTTCTAGGCTCGCTTTGTAGATCAGGTTGGCCTCAAACTCACGGAGATCCACCTGCTTCTGCCTCCTGAGTACTGGGATCACAGGCGTGCACCTCCATGCCCTGCGATTGTGTCTGTCTTCTTTTAGTTAGCCCAATACTTTAGTGTTTCTTGTTGTACACTTTATTTTATTTCTTTTTGTTGCTGAAGAATATCCTGTTTTATGAAACATTCACCAGTTAGCAGACATTTGAGCTGTTTTCCTGTATTAAACATTGTGAATGATTATGAGTATTTATATACATGTCTTTGTGTTGACATCCTGACTTTTTCCTTCCTGGATAGAGACATAGGAACAGAATTGCACGGTTATATGACAGCTGTTTCACGTTTTAAGGAACCTGACAACTATGTTCCAATGTTGCTGCATTTTATATTCTCACCATGTACAGGGTTCCAATTGTTCCATAGTTCACCAGTACCTGTTACTGTCTGTCTCTTTATTTTAGCCATCCTAGTGTGTATGAAGTGGCAACTCATTGTGTTGTCTGTTTGTTCATTTTTTTGTGGGTTCTGTTGTTGTTGCTTTGGTTTTGTTGTTGTTGCTTTGTTGAGAGAGATTCTTATTATGTGGCCCAAGTTGTTCTGAATTCACAGTCCTTCTACATATGCCTCAGTACAGGAATTCCAGGCATTCACCACCATGCCTGGAAGCCTATTATTTCATATTCTCCTTGTCTAGCTAGAAGCTCTAGTACAATGTTAAATACAAGTGATAACAGATGACCTTTCTATCATGTTTGTGATTTTGAGGAAAAAAGTTCAGTCTTTCACCTGTATATGTTTTATAAATGCTCTTTACGGGTCTGAGGAAACTCTGGCTTTTCCTAGAGTGTCAAATGTTTTATCATAAAAAAGTTAGATTTTGCCAAATGCTTTTTTGTGTCTATTAAAATGATTGTGTTGTTTTTGCACCTTATTAATATGTTACCTTTAGCTTTATTAGCTTGTTTTAGTTAAGCTTGTGGTTCCACTACTTTTGGGTTTTAATTGCAGTTAAATATAGTGCATATTTACTATGCATATTTACAAAGATCTATAGGAGTAGATTCAATAATATACCCTTTTTCCTATTGTTCATATATTATTTCTATACCCCCTTAAGCTCAGTCAGTAGAGCATGGAACTTTTAATCCCAAGGTCGTGGGTTCGAGCCCAACATTTGGCACCAAAATGTTTTATAAAAATGAAAATCCCAACCGTTCTATTTTAGCAATAAAGACTCAGGAGCCAGATGCTCAGGTGAAACCCTGCTAACTCAGAGAGGCAGAGAAGGTACCAAGCTAACCTTTCTTCTCAGCTCAGGTCCAGACAGAAAAAAAAAAAAAAGCAAAAAGCCTCTCTAGCTCAACTGACAGCCCACGAGGAAAAGGCCAAAAAGTCCAAGGCCAATGGCTTGCTAGCTCAAAGCCCCAAAAGCCAGGGAGCTGAGGAACTGAAGCCGAAAGTAAAGCCAGAGCTTAAGCTAAAAGCTCCTTCTTCTCCACGCTGTTTAAACACCCCTCAACTCAAAGTCCCTCCCACTCTTTAGTCCCTGTCAGCCGTTTCTTCCTCTACCTCTTGACCTATGGTTAACTTTATTAAATCCTGTGCACGGGAAGCTCTTGAATTAAAGGTGTGTGCAAGGGCTGGGTGAACCACACCATGATCACCTGTTGACAGTGAAAAGTTCTTGGATCAAAGCTGTGTGATGGGATCAACCACTCCAAACAAGAAACAGGGTTCTACAGTTCAGAACTTTGGGGTTCACAATGGGATCAAATATCCTGAAACACATATTTAAATACTTAAAAGTAGAAAGCCAGTTTGGAGAGAAGGCTCAGAGGTTAAAGGGCACTGGCTGGCTGCTCTTCCAGAGGTCCTGAGTTCAATTCCCAGCAACCACATGGTGGCTCACAACCATCTATAATGAGATCTGGTGCCCTCTTCTGGTGTGCAGGTGTACATGAAGGCAGAACATTGTATACATAATAAATGAGGGTCTTTAAAAAAAAAAGAAAAGAAAATGAAAAAGCTAATCATCCACAACAGGACCTTAAGATTTTGTGCCTTATGATTTGGTATATAGAGGCAAGAAAAGAAAAGAAATAACCAGGCATGGTGGCCCATGCCTTTAATCCTAGCACTCAGAGGCAGGAGGATCTCTGAGTTTGAGGGCAGCCTGGTCTACAGAGAGTTCCAGGACAACCAGAAATAACAGAGAAACCCTGTGTGGTAATCTTTTTGTGCATTGCTTGAAGATTGTCTGTACTATTCAAGAGTACAAGCCAGACTTTGGTATTGCTAGTCTTTGGTTGCATCGTATTTTGTAAACTCTCCCTCCAACATCTTCTGATTTGTTTAATAAAGAGCTGAATGGCCAGTAGCACAGGCAGGAGAAGAAGGTGGGACTTCTGGAGAGACAGGAACTCTGGGAAAGAATCTCAGGTCAGACAACAGAGACAGAAACCGTGCTGAGACAGGCAACAGGAAAAAACTCAGATGAGTATAAATGGGACAATTTAAGATGAGAGCTAGCTGGAAACAAGCCTAAGCTAAGGCCAGGCTTTCAGAATAAATGCAAAAAGTCTCTATGTCAGTATTGGGAGCTGGTGGCCCAAAGAAGTCCCATTATAATTGGGACTTTATAATTGGCCCAAATGGTTATAAAACCCTGTTTTGAAACACACACAAAAAAAATGAAATAAAGAGAGAGAAACAGAAATAATCCCACCTTAAACGAGACAGGAAGAGTCTGAGCACTGGTCTAACCTGAGCTACATAGTGAGACTGTCTCAAAGCAACAAAACAATTCCACATGAGCATGTGATCACCACATGTGTGATGGTTAATTTGGATTATCAACTTGAATTGGATTAAGAGACACCCAGGGGTCTGGGAAATGGCTCAACATGTAAGCTCACTTGCTGTATAGGCCTGAGGACCTGAGTTCAAGTGCCCATCTTTCCCATAAAAGTCAAGCATGACTGCCATATCTGTGTCCCCAGCTTTGAGGACAGACAGACAGACAGTCAGACAGTTCTTGGAGCTCACAGGCTAGCTGGTCTAGCCTAAAGAGCAAGCTTCAGGTTCAGTAAGATAACCTATTTCAAGGGAATAAGGAAAAGGTAGAAGAGGAGAACATCCTTCCGTGTCCAGTGCACATTCATATCCGCACTCACGTGTGAATACACAGGCATGCACCACTACCACCGTCCCCAAATACATGCAACCGGCAACCACCTAGTGCTTAATAATACCCACCTTGGACACAAATCAGAATCTGAATAATACAAAGACAACCTTTACACAGTGCACAAGAGATTAACCTAACAAAGATCATTTCAAAGAGAGTTTGATTATCTTGTTCAAAATGTGCCTAAGTGGAGAGTGTGAGAGAGAAGTGTGTATGTGTATGTATATATATATATATATATATATATATATACATATATATATATATATTCATCAATTTACGAGTTTGAGTATTTGTAGTTTACTTAAGATTCATTAGACCTAGTAACTGCTAAGCCATCTCTTCAGACCCTCATTAGACCTCAATAATATTCTTAAGATTTTGATGAACTGGGCATATAGCTGCGTTAGTAGGGTTTTTGTTGTTTTGGTTTTTGTCTAGCACGCACAGAGCCTGAGTTCAATACCTAGAACTGCATGATCTGGGTATGGTAGCTTATGAACTCAGCATTTGGAAGGTAGAGGCAGGGGAATGAGACATTCAAGGTCACCCTTGACTACATAGTGAGTTTTATGACTACCTCGGCTACATTACACCCTGTTTCATTAAAAACCAAAATGAAGCTGGGTGGTGGTGCACGACTTTAATCCCAGCACTCAGAAGGCAGGCAGAGGTGGGTGGATATGTGAGTTCAAGGCCAGCCTGGTCTACAGAGTAAGTTCCAGGACAGCCAAGGCTACACAGAGAAACCCTGTCTTGAAAAACAAAACAAAAGCAAACAAACAACAGGATTCTGTTGAATAATTTTAATAGTTGCTAGTGCTTTCAGTCTCAATCATACACACACACATCTGTTCAGTACAGCAGAGCTGACATGTTTAATGCATACTGCAGGCATCCTTCATTCACCGAAGCCTCTCCACCTGTCGGGTGAGTCCCCATCCAGTACTTATTTCTTCCATGTTGAAACAGTCCTCACTGGACAAAGGCAGGAGTGGCGTACCTCCCAGGAAGCTAACAAAATTTAGAAACCTTAGGGAACTGAGAAGTTAACCAGATTCACAAGACCCTTCCCTGAGGACACAGAAGCATCGAACAGGTGCTCAGAAGAGGAAATTGTCCAGTGGTAGTGCATGCAAGTTGGGTGTGGGGCACCTTCCCTGGTTATCCATGCTGGCCTAGGCTTTTTCAATGATGCAGCTGCCTGGTGTCACCTATGCTTCTGTGAGTTATCCTAGTAAACTCAAGAGTTCAGTAAGTCAGACTCGACTGTGTTTGGCTGGTAGTTGGTGTCCTGACTAGGGAATAGGGTTTTGTTCACATATTTCCTGGAAACATCACACAACAGCCACTTGGCCCACTTCCTGGCGTTGGCTTTCCTGGGTGTTTCCTGTGGTAGACAAACAGCTGCAGCTCATGTGAGCTTCATATTTACCTGCCGCACCTCTCAGAGCAAACAGGTTTCCTTCCTTGAGCCATGAGTGAGTCAACAAGATCCCTCTTCTGTGCTTGAGCAATCCGCAACCCTCAACCGGCTTTGTACCTGACTCCTAACCGGAAAAGCAAAAATGATGACACCTAGTAGCCAGGTGGCGGTGGGGCACGCCTTTAAACCCAGCACTTTGGGAGGCAGAGGCAGGTGGATCCCTGTGAGTTTAAGGCTAGCCTGGTCTACAGAGAGAGAGTTCCAGGACAGCCAGGGCTACATAGTGAGACCCTGTCTTGAAAAAACAAACAAGCAAAAAGAATGAGATGTACTACGGAAGCAGAGTAGTCAGTGTGGGGAAGTTTGGGTGAAATATAAGTGTTCTTGAAGCTACTGCTTGAGCTTCAGAAGCCTATATAAAAGTGTACCATAATTGGAAATATTAAAAGATCAAGGGCTTTTAGAAAGTATGTATGGTCAGGCAGTGTTGACTCCTTTAATCCCAGAATTCAGGAGGCTGAGGCAAGTGAATCTCTGGGTTTGAGGCCAGCCTGGTCTACAGAGAGAGTTCCAGGGCAGCTAGGGCTACACAGGGAAACCCTACTTGGAAATATAAGAAATAATAATAATAATAATGGGTGGGACACGTGCATGCATGTGTGTGTGTGTGTGCGCGCGTGCATGCATGAATATGCACGAATCAAGGCTCCATGAAGTGCTTGTGCAGGATAGAAAACAACTTGTGGAAATGAATTCTCTCTACACTTGTGCATCCTGGGCACTGAGTTCAGGGTTGGCAGTAAATGCCTTAACCTGGTGGACCATCTTACCAGTCCAGGATCTTAAAGCTGATACAGACAAGTTTCTTTCCTTCCTAAGCCTTTTTTTTTTTTTTTTTTTTGACTCCTTGGTTGCATTCTCGCTCCTTCATCTAATTCCTGTGCTTTTTAGAAAACCAACTGAGGAAACCTTTGCTGAGGGTTTGAGGCATCCTGGGAGCATAAGCAAGAGAATAAACACTCTTCAAGTCAAAGGTAAGCATGGTTCTACCAGTCACGAGGAGCCAGAAATGATTGCTTATGGGGACAGTACAAGAAGAAAAAATATGGGAAAAAAAAGGATGATTTGAGGGAGGGAGAAAAATCCCCAAAAGATCTATCACCAGACTGTCTCAACTTGCCAGCCACCCAAGTAATGACACAATGACATGGAGATCTTTTATTAATATGAAAGCTTGGCCTTAGCTTAGACTTAGTCCCAACTAGCTCATATAACTTAAATTAACTCGTTTATACTAATCTACATTCTGCCATGTGGCTCGTTACCTTTCCTCAGTACCAGCATGGGTTTCTTCCTCCATGTCTGTCTGGCGATTCCCACCCCCTCTGATTTTTTCCCCCAGCATTCTAATCTCTCTGGAAGTCCTGACTTTCCTCTTCTGCGTTGCTATAGGCCATTCAGCTCTTTATTAAACCAATCAGAAGGTGACAGAGAAGATGTTTACAAAACACTGAGACAGTGATACTTCATAAAAATAATAACACTAGGCTCTAACCTCAAATCTCTACCCATACAAAAATCAGGTTTTGAATAATGCAAAGACAACATTTAGACAGTGCACAAGAGATTATCCCAACAAAGATCATTTCAAAGAGAGTTGGACTGCCTTGTTCAAAATGTGAAGAGAGCAGGGTGGTGGTAGCGCACCCCTTTAACCCCAGCACTCAGGAGGCAGAGGCAGGAGTTTGAGGCCAGCCTGGCTTACAGAGTGAGTTCCGAAAGAGCCAGGCTTACACAGAGAACCCCTGTCTTGAAAAAAAGAAAAAGAAAAAGAAAAGAAAAGAAAAGAAAAAATGGTACATTTGCCTTTAAATTATGCTTCCTGTTGTTTCGTTGTGTTTTTTGAGACGGGGCTTCTCGGTATAACAGAGGGCTTTGTAGATCAGCCAGGCCTCCAGTTTACAGAGATCTGCCTGCCTCTGCCTCCCAGAGTGATGGGATTACAGGGTTACACCACCACACCAGGCTATGTATTCAGATTTTGAGCCAGGGTCTCATGTTGTATAGACTGGCCCAGAGGATCCCTTGAACCCTGACCCTTGAGCCTTTACCTACCCCTTTCTGAGACTGCAGGCCTGGCTAGCTATGCTTTTGTTACAGGAAAATCTCACCATCCCAGTAAATACACACAACACACTATCTAGGAAGAACACTCCTTTATGGCTTTTCCTTTCCCCAAGGGAGGAAAGATTTGTTTTGTCTTATTGTGACTGCAGTCCATCTTATCAGAGACAGCATGGTATCTGACATGTTTTAAGGTTATGGTAACAGAAGCACAGGACTCCTAGGTCACATCTTTGGGGGCCTGCTTTGTTGTTTTTATTTCAAAACATTTGTGGGATACCCTATTGAGATATGGTTCACCTAGAGTACAATTCAATTTTTCATTCTAGCCCTACAAATAAATGTTTTGAATGCTGGAAATTGAACCCTGGGCAGGTTGGATAAACTGCTTGAGGCCCCTGGCTGTAGAGCTGCTGGAGAAACACAGTGTTGCAAGACCAGGTCCAAACATACAGTTGGATACACAGCAGTTCAAGTGGGCCACATCAAGCAGGGGGACTGAGGTGAGCCAGGGCCCCGAGGACAGTCAGGGGTACTTTGCAGTCAGACCCTTGATGTGCACAGCAGGTGGTGAGGTGGAAGGTCAGTGGAGCCACCAAAGTGTTAGGAGCCCTCTTTTATTTGGGGTCCAGGTAAGGGTGTTACAAAAATCTTTGTTGGTCTGTTTGTTTAATAAAATATCAGCCCCCAAGAAAGACTGTGGTAGCACAGGATGACCTTGAGTTTACTATGTAGTCCAGGCTAGTCTTGAACTCACACCAATCCTCTTACCTTAGCATCCTGCCCCCTAGTATATAAGTCACTGTGCCTATCTTTTTTTTTTTCCTACTGGGAATTTAACCCAGGGTCTCAAACATGGTAGACCAGTCTTCCATGACTGAGCTATACCTCCAATGTCTTGGGGTCTGGTATTTATTTATTTATTTAGTTAGTTTTTTTTGAAACAGGGTTTCTCTGTATAGCCCTGATTGTCCTGGAACTCACTCTGTAGACCAGGCTGGCTTTGAACTCAGAGATCTGCCTGCCTCTGCTTTCTTCTCCAACAGGGACCTGGTATTCTTTTTTTTTAATTATTTATTTTTATGTTGTGTTGTAATGTGATATGATATACATTGGTGTTTTGACTGCATGTATATCGGTGTGAAGATGTCGGGTCCCCTGAAACAGGAGTTACAGACAGCTGTGAGCTGCCATGTTGGTGCTGGGAATTGAACCTGGGTCCCCTGACAGAGCAGTCAGTGTTCTTAACTGCTGAGCCATCTCTGCAGCCAAGGGTCTGGTATTTCTAGTATGTTTTTTAACCTGCCCATGTATTCATATGTTCCAAGTTTACGTTGATACATTTATAGTGTAGTATCCTTTTTACTTTTAGGAATAAGTCCTTGTCTCATGGGGTGCTAGGCAGCTGGCAGCACTTATATAAACAGCAAGATGTAGAGTTATTCAGCCACTGAACATTCAAAATAGAGCCACATGTGGCAAGATACACCCTGAAAGCTGTTATTTATTTTTCCACAGTGGAGTCAGGGTTTCTTGATCTCCAAACCTGGTCAGTGCAATTCACTATTCACCTGAGTCATGTCGCCCAAATTGGTCCAATAGCAGAGAAGGTCTGTTTAGGAATGTCATTACCTCAGATTTAGGTGGTCTCCTGAGTTTTCTTGTTTGTTTGTTTACTTATCACTTTTTAAATTTTAAAGTAATTTTATTGCTCATATACACAAGAAGAGAATTTATGCCAGTAGAGCAGGGGAATCGGAAGACTCATGTTTCCAATTGGGAACTTAGTTATAGCCAACCAGTAAATTCTGCTCTTTTTCTGTTCCTCTCAAGATGACTGTGACCTGTTTCCCAATCCAATGGTACAGACCGTCAGGGAGATCAGGGGCAAGGCCTTGGAACTTAAGGATTCTCAAGATTTTATTTCCAGTCACAAAATGGACCTGTGCCATGCCATGTGAGTCCTTCTGGATCACACCTGTCTGGGAGAGAGTATGAGAAGGTTGCTATGAGCAGAGAGGCACCATGAGGATATCAGAGAGAGCAGGAACAGCCAGGAGGCTAGATGGCAGGTTATGGGGCACGTGGCTGGGAAATAGTCCAGACCAGCATAATCGGGTTAGAATAGATAGGTATCTGTCCAGCTATAGTGCCTAAATTTATTATTAATAAATGTAATAGTTCTCTGTGTCATAGAAAAAAACATTCTTTTATTTTTATATAAATATTCCCTGATTTTTTTCCGCTCAACAGTTCTTTGAGAAAATTCCATCAGTTTTAACCAATCAAAGGATAGGATCATCTGACTGGCCCATCCTACCAGTGGCCCTGCAGAGACTGTACAGTTTAAAGTGGCCAGTAATCCTGCCAGTGATCAGTATGAATTCAAGGTCGGCCTGATCTACAGAGTAAGTTCTAGGTCAGCCAAGGCTACACAGAGAAACCCTTTCTGCAAAAAAAACAAAATCTGCCAGTGACCTAGTCAAACTCAGCCCCACTCATCTGGATGAGGATGCTCACGGAGCATTTTTTGTGGCACTTTCCAGGTCCAAGAATCCACCAGCACGGTTCTCCTATTGATGCAGTCCTGTTCATTCTGGTTCTAGCATGAACGCATAGAGGGTTGTTGTTTGTTTTGCTTCGCTTTGTTTAGTTTTGTGGTGTTGGGTTGGCACCTAGAGTCTCCACATGGTTGACAGGCGCTCCACCATCGAGCTAGAACTTGCAGCCTCTGGGAGATTCTGCAGCTCTTCCAATGAAAGCATACTTTCCAGGAGCCATGCCATCAGAAGATAAACAAACAAACAAAGAAACAAACAACAACAACAACAAAACAGCTAAGAGGGAGCCCGTCTTAGTTAATTTTTTGTCAACTTAATCTAGAGTTTCAGTCACACTGACCTGTTAGGCATAAGCCTTGTGGGACATTTTCTTGATTAATGATTGATGAGGAAATCTCAGTCTACTCTGGGAGTGTCACTCCTGTGCAAGGGCGCTTGGATAAGAAAGCAACCTGAAGCAACCATGGAGAGCAAGCCAATAGCCAATGTTTTGTGGGGAATCTGCTTCAGTTCCTGCCTACAGCAGTTTTCTGCCTTGAGTTTCTCTCCTGACTTCCCTCAGAGTTGGACTGTTACCTAGAAGTGTTAAGATGAAATGAACCCTTTCCTCCCCAAGTTGTTGCTTTTTTTTTTTTCTTTTTCTTCTTCTTTATCACAGCAAGAGGAAGTACTTAATACTGATGCCAAACCAAGGGTAGACATTATAAGGGTACCTGGATCCTGTCTGGTAAAATAAGCCAAGAAATCTCTCCGATGCTTAGTCCAGTTTGAATCCTGTTTCAAAACTTGCTACTCTGAATTGATGGAGCCAGAAGCAAAAGTCCACTTCCTGAAGCTGAACTCGGGTAATTGCCACATCGATCTGGCTGAGCGCCCACAGGAAGCCCAGGATGGCAGCTCAGGGGTGTGGTGGCTGGAGAGGAAGCTCTGTGGTCCTTGTAGAGCAAAGGAAACATGAAAGCAGGGACCTGCCATTGAGACAAGCTCTGCCTCCTTCCCAGAGCTCATCTCTTACCCCAGAATTCCTATTGTCAATGTTTTATAAGACACAGATTAAGATCACCCTATTGCATGTTCGATGGGCACCCTGTAGGTATGTACTCAGGAAACATTATTCCTCCTAAAGCCTCATATTTACATGCAATCATTCCTTTCAATGGACCCAATTCTCCTGTCAAGAATGCTCTTGAGGAGGCCAGAAGGCAGGATGATTCTTGTCTTGCTTTGGAGATGCAAGACTGGAGTTGGGTCAGAAATCCAGGGAGAAGAATAGTCTGTTTCCTTGGCTGTGTTATAGCAGGGTAGGGATAACGGAAAAGAAAGTGGCCATCCCATCTTTCACAAATCGAGTCTGGAGACAGACATGCTGTTGTATCTCTACAGGCCCAGCACTTGGGCTGTGACGGCCAGAGGATCAGGAGTTCAAGATTTATAGTTTTTGACTACAAAGATCTTGGATTATGAAGTGAATCCAAGGCTTGATGGGGCTGCACAACAGCATTTTAAAAAATAAATTAAAGGCTGGAGAGATGTCTCAGTTCACCGGCATGCCTGACAAACTGAGTTCTTTCTTTTTAGTTCTTTCAGGATGCCAGCATGGCTGCGAGCCTTTGTAATGCCAGCACTGGGAAGCTGGCAATGCGGAGCCAGGACTCCCAAGGTCAGTGGTCAGCTAGTTTAGCCTAATTGGTGATCTCCAGAACAATGAAAGACCCTGTCTTAAAGGAGATGGACAGTGTCCCCTAGGATGACACTCAAAGTTACCCTCTTTATACACATGTACACACAGCATACACATGAAAACACACATACACACATGCTACCCTGAGAGTTCACTGAGGGCAGAGAACTTACTCTTTCTTCCTATCATTGTGATACCTAATACCTTAGCTGGCAAAGCAATATTTACTGAATGAATGGACACCCAGAGAAATGAATGAATGAGGGAAAGGCTAAATAAGCTCTTTTTGTCAGGATTGCATTATAGCTCTGAGTTATCCATCTTTGTATTTTTTTGTTTTGTCTTATACAGAAGTAAGTGGCGTCTGAAGGGTCTTTTCTGTCCTGTGAGTCTTCTATGATCTCACTGATGAGGCAAGATAAAAGACAGGGAAAATTAAGGGATGTGAGGAAGGAAAATAAAATAAAACAAGACAAAACCAAAAACCTTTGCTCTGGAAGCTAACTTGTTTTTCATGTTGCTCGACAGTCAGGATAGAATTGCCTATAGAAATGCTGCAGGTTTTCCTAAAGACATCTCAAACAAGGATATTAAAAACAACAAATGAGATGGACAGTAATGGCACATGTCTTTAATCCCAGCACTCAGGAGGCAGATGTAGACAGATCTTTGTGAGTTCAAAGCCAGCCTGGTGTACAGAGTGAGCTCCAGCACAGTCAAGGCTATACTGAGAAACCCTGTCTGAAAAAACAAAAACAAAAACAAAAACAAAGCCTACAAATAAGGCTGTGTCCAGAATATTTGTAGCCTTGAATCTTATTCCATTAACCATTCTTTCCATCCTTAAATTTAAACAGTATACCTCATGAGACCACCTTACAATTTTATTTACAAAATAAAATTATGTTTTGAAATGTATTTATTTATTTGTTTGTTTGTATGAAACAAGGTTTCTCTGTGTACCCCTGGCTGTCTTGGAGCTCACTCTGTAGAGTAGACCAGGCTGGCCTCAAACTCACAAAGATCCACTTCCCTCTGCCTCTTGGATTAAAGACGTGTGCTGCCACAAGCCCGGGTTTAAATTTATTTTCATTCTGACCTGTGTGTGCTCATGCATGTGTGCATGTGTGCTTGCATTTGTATGTGTGAGTGTGTGTGTGTAGGCAGGCCAAAAGAAAGGATTGAATTCCCTGGGTCTGGAGTTAGTTTTCCCAGATCAGAATAGCACTTATGTTCCATTTTACACATTCAAGAACCGAGTCACAGAGAAGGTAGACTGTTTTGCGAGGTCACAAGGTTTCTAAGTGTTGGAGCAGGGTCTTTAATTCCTATGTATTTGACAACAAAGTTCTTGTTTATAATCACTCCCTCTCACAGAATTCCAAAGCCATGTGACACAGGCTCTGCCTAATTTTATAGGGATGATGAACTTCAAAAAATGCTTCACAGTTGAAGTGGCTTGAGACCTCTTGGAAGACAAGGAGAGTTGTGTTCTGGTACCAAGCATGAGACTTTTGCCTGTAAGTTATAAAAAATGAAGGAGATAGCTTCTGCATCTGGAAGGGATCATTTTTCTGTGTTTTTGGAGCCAGAGGTATTTCCTAATGAGGTTGTGTGTGTGTGCGTTTGATTTAGCAATGGCCTATTGAGTAATAGGATCATCTGTGTATTATATCATAGATGCACACAACAGTCTGTTGAGGAAGAAGTGCAGGAATTAACCTCAAACGGTGAGTGAGGAAATCAGGGCTGTGTGTATGACTCCTTTAAGACAAATGGTGAGTAAGTGACAGAACAAGATAAGGAGCTGGTGGTGTTCTGTCCTCAGGAGGAAGGGACAGGTTCTTCCCAGGATCCAGGCCAGGCTCTGCCCTGCCCAGTTCTGCACATGGTCTGCTATGGATCATTCCCTTCAGAACATATACCTCTGCCCATTAGAGCCACTTCTTAAATCTCACCCATCCTTTGATGAGCTAGTTGAGCTAGTTGCACATCTTCAGTCCAAGCCTTTTTTACATTCTCTCAGCCCACCTCTGCTTCCCCAGTACTGGGATTAAAGGCATTCCATATCTTTGAAAAAGGATGATTTTTTTATTTTATATTTGCGTGTTTTGCCTACCTGTATGTTTTTGTAGGGCATCAAATTACCTATATAGATGCTTAGGATCTGCCACATAGGTTCAGGCACTCAAATCTGCATCCTCTGGAAGAGCAGCCGGTGCTTTTAAACACTGAGCCAGTAGCCGGTGCTTTTAAACACTGAGCCATTTCTCCATCCCTATGGCTTGTTTCTCAATGGAATGTAAGCTTCATAAGGCATACACTTCTTTGTGTGCATGTGATTATATGTATGTGCATGAAAGTCAAATGTCAATACTGGGTGTCTTCCTCAATCATTTTCTCCTTTTTTATTTTATTTCTTTTTGAGACAGGATTTCTCTGTGTAACCTTGGCTATCCTGGACTTGCTTTATAGAGTAGGCTGCCCTTGAACTCACAGAGATCCACCTGCTTCTGCCTCCTGAGCGCCATGATTAAAGGTGTGCCTCACCACCACCTGGCTTTAGTTTTTCAAGACAGGGTTTTTCTGTGTAGCCTTGGCTGTACGGGACTCCCTCTGTAGATCAGGCTGGCCTTGAACTCACAGAGATCCAATTGCCTCTGCCTCCTGAGTGCTGGAATCAGAGGTGTGTGTCACCACTGTTCATCATCTACCTTCTTTTTGAAGCAGAGTCTGTGACTGAACTTGGAGCTCACCAATCTGGTTAGACTGGTTGGCCAGATAACTCTAGGAATCTTCCAGGTTCTGCATCCCCAGCTCTGGGATTTTAACTGGATGCTCAGACTCTGGACTTAACGCCTCATGTTTTTCTGTCAGTATTTCATTGATTGAATTATCACTACCGTCTCATGCTTAAGACAGGGACTCATTATCACATTCTGGTCTGGAGCTGGTTATATAGCCAAAGATTACCTTGAACTCCTGATCCTTCTACACATGCATTACTGTGCTTGGTTTAAAGGCATACAGAGCTTTATAAGAAAAACAAAAGCATCCAACTTTTAAAAATATGTATTTATTTATTTTACACCTATGAGTGTTTTGCCTGCATGTATGTATGTCCACCGAGTTGGTGTCTGGTGCCCTCAGAAATCAGAATAAGGCTTGAAATCCTCTGTCACTGGAGTTATAGATAGCTGTGAACCACTATGTGGGTGCTAATCAAATCCAGGTCCTCTGTGCAAGCAGTGAGTGCTCTTAAATGCTCAACTGTCTCTCCAGGCCCCATTTAGATTTTTTTCTTATTCCTTTTCTTCCTTCCTTCCTTTCTTGATTCTCATCTTCACTTTGTGATCAGAATGGTTTGTGACTCGAAAGTAGTTTTGTCCTCTCTCCACTTGCTGTCAGTCTGATCCTCTCCTAAACTGAGCAAAACAATACCTTGCCAACTCATTTCTAAAGTTCCAGGGAGATAGTGTGGTTTTCTTTTCTTTCTTTCTTTCTTTCTTTCTTTCTTTCTTTCTTTCTTTCTTTCTTTCTTTCTTTCTTTGTGATGTAGGGATTCACACAGATGCATTCAGCAATTAATAATAACCAGCACTTAATGAATACTTACTAATTGCTAGGTCCTACACAAAATATATCACATCCATTAACTCATTAGATTCTCTTAGGGCAACTATTATTACATAGAGGTCACTCAGCTAGTAGGTGAGGCAGCCAGGATTCAAACCCAGATTGAGTCATACACTTAATTATGACACTAAATTCTTTTTATAGGTAACTAAAGGTCTCTGTAATGCTATAACGTAGACCAATTTCCTTTCTTCTGCTACGGGTCTGGATTGTGTATTTTGATAGGTGCCAACGCTAATATAATTCTTGCAAATGAGTCTATGAAGCAGGAAGAATTTTAAAAGAATTTGGCTTGTTAAGTAATTCACTCCGCAAGTTTCAGTTACCAGCAGATCTGGAAAGCGATCAGGCCTCCAGACTTTCAAGGAAATTGTGCAGGGAAAACCCGGATAGAGACGAGTGACGAGCACGCGACGTTGGCGTAGCGCACAGTGAAGAACGGTGAGAGACAGTCAAAAAGGCTATTCTATTAACACCCACAGAGGAATTTACTAATGAGATAAGGGAGCTAGCTGCCTGTCTTGGGCTTGGATTCCACCCGAGAACCTCTCGGGAGGAAGGGCACAGAGGGCAATCACCACCTGTGCTGGAGAACCGGGAACGGCTCTGGAGATGGGCTCGGCCCGTTTCTTCTTCACACGCTAATTGGCTACTTCTCTCCCGGCTCTGCCTCCTCCCCAGTCTGGACCATTAGGCGGCAAAGCTCCACCTACGGCCTGGCTAGGGCTCCAATCATATGCCCAGCTCTCGAGTTCCTCCGAAGAAGTCCCCTTGACGCCAGCAAGCCGCTTTTCTCTAGCTTTTGATTGGCTTAAAGCAGCATGAGGTCCGCCCCACTCGCCTTCGTATTGGTCAGGCGCCAATAGGCTCCGCCCCATGTTCCCCGTAGCCGCTGGGCTTCGGCGAGCCCCGCCTTTTCGGCTGGCCCCGCCCCCGCGTGACGCCCGGACCGGGAATTGGCAGCGGTGCTGCAGCCATTTCCGGTTTCGGGGAGGTGGGTGCGGTGCGGAGCGGGAGTTGGCGCCGCAGCCGCCTCCAGAGCCTGCGCTGCTGCCGGGTGCTGCCGCGTGCTGCCGGGACGATGCGGCCGGAGCCCGGAGGCTGCTGCTGCCGCCGCCCGGTGAAGGCGAACGGCTGCGTGAAGAACGGGGAGGTGAGGAACGGGTACGTGAGGAGCAGCACCGCCGCCGCCGCCGCGGCTGCCGGCCAGGTACGACGGGACCGAGAGGCCGGGCGGGGTCGGGGCGGTGGGCCGGGACCCCGCGAGCCGTAGCCCGAGCCGGGCCGGGGCGGACGGGCAGCCGCGCGGGCGGGTCTCAGCGGCCGGGTGGCGGCTGGGCGCGGCTCAGGTGTGCTGGGCGGCGGGGAGCCGGTGCTGCCTGGGCCTCCCCCTGAGCGGGAGGGAGACTCAAGGGCAGCGCGGGACTCAGCAACCCCGTGGGGCTTCCGAACCAGGCGGGTTCCCCCAGATCTGCTTCTCCAGTTAATCGAGGCTCCCCAGCCCTGCGGGCCACCTCTTCCCCAGCGATGAAGGGGCTTCCAAGCAGGAGGGACTCCTCAGATTTACCTGGCTTCCTAGGTGTGCGGTGTTGGCAAGTTCTGCCTGGGTCCCCGGTCTCGACGGTCTCCCAAGCCATGCGGGACTCCTTGGGTCTGCCCGGCTTCCTCAGCTCTGCGGAGCTCCCCAGCATTTGCTGTTCTGAGGGGCCGTGGAGGCTGGGTTTCCTCTTCAAGCCCCTGGTTCTTTTCCTGTGTGGATCCCGCAAAAAGTGCAGGCCTCTTTCCCTGGGAGCCCGGCGGTTCCTTCCCCAGGGTTCCTCTTCGGGTCCCCCTCCAGTACATGCTTCCTGTAGAGTCTTGCAGCCCTGAAAGGAAGATGACGCTCGGAGAAAGTTAGGCAGTGCAGTTGTGGAAGTTGTGGAAGACAGCCTCTTCCTATACCACATTCTGGACTTCCTTTTCGAGGAAAACCTTGACTGTGGACTTGGCAAGGAACCCCGTCGGTGTCTTAAAAGTTGTCCTGTTGTGTGATTGCGGAGACCCCATCCCACCCTCCAGATTGGATTAGGTGGCCCCTTTCACCAAGCAACAGAGCTGTCACAGAGGGCATTGCTTAATCCGTGGTACGTTGTCATGAGTCCTTATACTAATTAACTGAAGTTGAATCATCAACCATATTCATGCAGTTCTAAAATATCTTACAGAGTAGTGAATTCCTGACAGCATGTTGTTTGTTTGTTTTGAAGACATGGTTTCTCTGTGTTACAGCCCTCGATGTCTTGCTTTGTAGACCATGCTGGCCTGGAACTCATAGAAAGCTTCCTGCCTCTGCCTTGACTAAGACTGTGTGCCACCACACCCGACTTTCCTGACAGCATTTTTATTTTTATTTTCTGAGACAAGGTTTCTTTGTGTAGCCTTGCATGTCTTGGAACTTTGAGGGTAGACCAGGCTGCCCTCAGACTCATGCCTCCCCAAGTGCTGGAGTTAATGGCATGGACCACCACCGCCTGACTCTGAGGAGTATTTTTTTAAACCAGCCTTTCAATGATTTCTGCTAAAATGTGTTTTTAAACGATGCAAGATTTATGTTGCTGGAAGAGAGTGCTGTGATGATTTTGAGTTTAGCACTTAGGAGTCTTGTATAGAAGAATAGTTTTTAAAGTACTTTAAAAGTGTGATTAGTGCAGTTTGGGTAGGATGGTACCCTACTTTGGCTTCAGCATAAATAGTAAGCAATAGCAACCTGTTCTCTGAATCATTAGCTCTGATGGACCTGTTAACCCTGTAGTATGAAAGGGTCATCTTCAAGTCAGGTTGAGTTATTGAGACTCTGGGGAACTGTTGAGGGTTAAGATGGGGTTGCATAAAAAAGACTTGACCTCCCTTGAATGTGTAAAGTGCTAAGAGTCAAAATTTTGGTTTTCAAGAATTAATTGTGTGAGAGAAGATATGAAAAAGTGTGGTCTGGGCTTGGTGTTGCTCACCTTTAATCTCAGCACTGGGGAAGCAGAGGCAGGTGGATCTCTGAGTTCAGGCTGGCCCCTTTTGGATGGTGAGTTCGAGGACAGCCAGGACTATGTAGAGAGACCTTGTCTCCAAAAAAAATGGGAGCCAGGGGGAGCCATGGAAGAATTTGCTGTTTTCCCTAGCAGTGTAAAATGGTTAGTGAGACAACATTGTAGAGGTGTAGGGTATCAGGGAAATCGAACAGCTGGAGCTAGAAGATAATAGGTGAATGGGTGAGATAATGATTTTTTTTAGATTAAAAAAAAGGAAGTCCAGACAAAGGTGGCCCTGTGTTGGAGGTGCCTTCTGTCTGAATGTTCCTTTCAGTCACGAGGGGGTAATATTCTGACTAAATCGTAAATCAGGTTCTGACCTTCTGGAATCCCAACAATTTAGCATTTGTAGGCATGATATTTCTTCAAAGGTTGCCAACTAAATAAGATGAAGAAATACCAAGTTATTGAAATATAAAAAAACCTGTGACTGTAGCTGGGTGTGGTGGCAAACACCTGTATCACAGCACTTGGGAAGCTGAGGCTGGAAGGAGGCTGGGAGGAGGAGAGTTTAAAGCCAGTCTTCAGTATATAGTTAACCCCCTCCACCAGGATCTTCCTGTTAACATCTGGCTGGCTCTTTTAACCTATTTAACTCAAGGCACAATGGCATTTGGAAGAATGTTCTAAGGGCTGCAATGTCTTCTAGAAAACCAATTTTCACAAATTACTTTAAAGCAGGTACTACATTTATGAGGAATAAGATCTCTAAGTTTGTGAGAAAAAGAAAATATCTTAAAATAGTTTTTGAAATTGGTTGTGTTAGATATATGTGCTCTAAATCCTACCTGTCTTGCATCCTGAGGGGGAAATATTGTCAGTTTTATCTGAAAATAAACAGTAAGATACGAGGCATACAAGGGTCTTGCTTTCACCAAAGTACTAAGTATCACACAGCAGAAATGTAAAATTGCTTCCTGGCATTATGTCTAAACATTGCTTTTAAATGAACAGGAGAGAAGTTAGAAACTTGTAGGCTTTCTTCTGTTAAAGAGGAAGCAGCCACTTCTGATATTTGTATGCACTCAGCAGGGTATGTTTGAAGAGATTACTGCCTGTGTTAACAGCAGCTCCTGGATGGGGCTGAGTTTGATAAGCAGATAATGTGGTAAGGAGGTATTGCGACACAGAGGTTACTGCTGTTCAGTGATGACTGTAGACAAGAGTTTTCACAAGTGGAGCAGTTGAACAATAAAGGCGTGGGAGGGCTGTCAGTGCCATTGGAGGTGAAGGGTGACTTGTAGCCTAAGGAAAATGTGGCAGCATCAGAACTGGGAAGAAGCTCCAGGAGGCCTCTGTAGTTCAGTCCTTCTGTTACTTTGCAAGACTTTCTTAAAACCAGTCTCTGTCGTGTTCTTTTGTTTGTTTGAGGCTGGGTCCCTTTTAGCTCACACTGTCCACCCCTCCCAACCCCTTATCTTTCTACCTTCACCTCCCAGGTCCTGGGAATTCCCAGAGCTTGACAGAAGTCCTTTTTGCTTTTTTGTTTTGTTTTTGTTTTAAGACAGGGTTTTTATGTGTAGCCTTGACTGTCCTGGACTCATTTGTAGATCAGGCTGGCCTGGAACTCAGACCCTACTGCCTCTGCTTCCCTGAGTGCTGGGACCACAGGCCTGCACCACCTAACAGGATTCCTTAAAAAAAAAAAACAAAAAACTGTAATTCCAGCAGAGGCAGGCAGATCTCTTTGAGTTCTAGGCCAGCCTGGTTTACAAAGGAGTTCAGGACATCCAAGGCTACACAGAGAAATCCTGTCTAATCCTAAAACCAAAATCAAACAAAGACTTGGAGAGGGTTTGCAGTGTTTTTCACCAGTTCAGTCACCATGGGTTATTTCTGTGGCTTTAGCAGTTGATTAATAAGCAAAACACACATTTGGTTGTATGTGTTGTCAGTACTTTTAAAAAATGACCCATTCTTTATAAAAGTTTTGATTTGGACTCATATTTTGCTTTTTTAAACCAATTAGTCAGTGTGAAAGGAGGAAAGGTATTGTCATGGGGTACAGTTTAGAATCTAACTTTCTTCCAAGTGGGAGTGGTTTGGTGAAAATTTTAGAGGGATAAAAGACTTCTCATTGTCATAAGCACTAGAATTCAATCACAAGAATGCACTAGGTTTAATTATGTTAAATTGAAGTCAAGCATGTCTTAAAGAGGCCCACAAATAACTAATGAAGGGTGGTTCACGCCACGCTTTAGTTTCAATTGAAGGGAAACTGCTGGGATTTAGTGGGGTAGTGTGTAGAGGGATTGGTTATAAGATAGCAGGGACCAGAATGGCCATAATAGCCATTATACATGTTGGGTTTGGCAGGGTGAGACACCTTAGGCTGCAGGCCTTTTGGAAAAATGTTATAATGACCAATAACCTGTGAGATAAGTTTTTTGTTTCAAATGCATTTTGTCCCAGGGAAGAACAGCTTTTAACTAGCTTAATCTGAAAGATTCCAGTCATTTGTTGGACTCAAGAAGTCTCTTTAGTATGAATTCTTAGGAAATTATAAACCATTTGACTTCTAAGATAGTATTTCAAATGGATGTTTTGAGAAGGCAGACTTGCCAGTTTTTTAGGGGGACTCAGGTACACTAGAAGTTTGTCCTAAGCAACAGAGCTAATTGCTTGATTCAGTTGTTGAAAGAAAGAAGCAGTGTTTATTGGTAGAATGGGCAATTGAGAGAGAGATGGGTAGAGGCAGTGCTTGCATGTGGAGTGGGTGTGCCTTACTTGATTAAAGAAATGATTTGTGGCCCAAAGATACTTGCTTTCTGAGTAGTTTTTTCAGAAGCTTCTATAATATAATTTGTAATTTGTGAATATTAAGAACCCCCTTTGCTCTTGACCTACTTAATCTCCGAAATTTTATTTTAAATACTATTTTCAAGATCCTTAATGAAGCTGAGGCTAGTTTTCTTTTAAAAACTGTTTGTTGTAGAAGTGGTGTACATTCACTGTAAGATCTTAAAGCTTTGGAACAATTGTTTTTTGTTCAGTTTTTTTAAAATCAGTAGATAGAAAATGTAATGTGTTGATATATATATATATATATATATATATATATATATATACATACACACACACACGTGTGTACATTGTAACACATGTACAATGTGTAACGTTTAAGCCAGTGTTAAATATGCCTGTCTCTTGAATCATATTTCTTTAAGGAGACTATTTCAGACAGGCTCAGAGTTGCTATGTAGTTAAGAATGACCTTGAACTTCCAATTCTCCTGTTTCTTACCTCCCAAATGCTGGAATAACAGATGTGTAGCACCATGATACTAGGAATCTAACATGGGGCTTCATGCATTTTTAAGGAAGCACCATACTGAATGAGCCTTGTCCCTAGCCCAAATGTGATGATCTTGAATCAGTTTACATAAATCTTTTGTTTCCTAATTTGGAAGCCCTAAAACAAATATTAGAGATATTACTGTTTTCATTATATACCTTTAATGTTATTTGAAGGGATGGGTAGTCTTTGAAACTATGGCTTTGGCTAAAATATATAGAAGATGTCCTTAAGCTAGAAGAGGAGGTACCAAGGTCATAAAAATTAAGGATCAGGGGCTGGCGAGATGACTCAGAGGTTAAGAGCACTGGCTGCTCTTCCAGAGGTCCTGAGTTCAATTCCCAGCACCCACATGGTGGCTCACAACCATCTATGAGATCTGGTACCCATTAATAATAAATAAATCTTAAAAAAAGCCACTTAAGGATCCTAATGGTCTTTGGAAAAGATGCACACAGAGTTGAAGACCGGGCATGCAAAAACACAATTGGGAAAAAATAGTTTGGAAAAAAACAAAACTTAGGCAGATAGTGGCTATTTCATTAAGGAGAATAAGCAATGTTTTCAGGTAGTGAGAAAGCATGAATAATGATAGTAATAGAGAGGACTAGGTGTGGCTCAGTTACAGAGTGGTTGGCCAGCGTACACAAACCCTGGGTTCCATCTCTGGAACTGCTTAGAACCTGAGTGTGGTGGTACAGCACTCAGGAGTGGGGACAGGAGGACAGATGTTTAAGTTCCATAGTAAGTTTGAGCCTGGGCTACATAAAACTCTGTCTTAGAAAAACAAAAATACCTTTTACAGAGTACCTGCTGTGTGCTGGAGCCTGGAAGACAAAATGTGAAACGCTGTCTTCAGGGTGTGTGTGACACAGACACTGCAGACATGTTCTCCCAGCAGCTGCAGTTGCCTGCACTGGGCCTGCATAGGCCAGTCATGGATGGATGGGGAGGTGTTCAGGTGGCCTCCATCCCACTACTGAACTATTGCCTATTGATAGATTCTGGGGAAGGGACAATTGTCGCCTTAAACGCAGAGGTTAAACCTGTGACCACACAGACTAACCTGGTTAAAATCAGAACCTTACAAAAGACTGAGTGTGGGGAAAGGACCTGTATGGAGAAGAGGTGGAAAACAGATGGGAGGAAAGTAAGAGAAGGTGGAAGATGAGAGGAAATAAAATGAATGCACTTTATACGTGTATAAATTTGTCAAAGAATAAACTTAGTTAATTTAAAAAGTAGAAAAAATAGAGAGGAGACTTTCTGAGTAAACAGTATCCTTATTTTGCAAATAAGAAGGATACAGTCCAGACATTTAAGTTACTGAGTTGGAAGAGTCTTTGTTATATTCAGTTTGTCTGACTCTTGACCATTGAATTCGGAATTCATTACTAGGAGCTAGAGAGATGGCTCAGCTGTTAAGAGTGCTGGCTGTCCTTCCAGAGGGCGTTGGGTTCGATTCCTTGTACCATGATAGTCAGAATTCATTAGTGGTTTTTGGGACATCCAATAGATAATTGAGAATTGGTTAAAGGAGGATGGGTGGTAGCTGAAGCCATGGAGTTGGTAAAGTATGTAAAAGAGGGCATTAAACCTTTCTGACTCCTGTCGCTCAAGATATCAAAGTGAGGATGTGGTGGGTTCTCTGGAACGAAATTCTGGATTTCCCTGGGTCTTCTGGTAGGAGCTGTGATCAACTGTGCTGACAATACAGGAGTCAAAAATTTGTATATCATCTCTGTAAAGGGAATCTAGGAATGGCTGAACAGACTTCCTGCAGCTGGTGTGGTGACATGGTGATAGCAACAGTTAAGAAAGGCAAACCAGAACTTACAAAAAGGTCCATCCAGCAGTGGTAATTCGACAATGAAAGTCATATCAAAGAAAAGATGGGGTGTTTATTTTGAAGATAATGCAGGGGTCATAGTAAACAATAAAGATGAGATGAAAGGTTCTGCTATTACGGGTCCAGTTGCAAAGGAGTATACAGACTTGTGGTCCAGGATGGCATCCAATGCAGGCAGCATTGCATGACTCTCCAGTGTATTTGTAAAATATATTTACTAAAGAGTCTTTGAAAATAAGAGGGCATTAAACTAGAAGAAGAGGTACCAAAGATTGAACACTAACAACCATAATGCTTCTCAGATAACACACACACAAGCAATGCACACAGAGCTTTGAATGTGCAAGGTTGAACGTGCAAGAACACAATTGGGAGGAAGTGGTATGAGAAAAGCCCATGAAAACGGAGGCTGCCCTTTTCTTGGAATTTTACTGAAGCACGCTAGCCTCTCCTACTGCATACCACACATACTAGAGAGAATAGTGTGAGCCTTTGTGTAAATCACACAAGCTATTGCAAAGCTGGCTGTGGTTTTATCAGCAGGAAACATTTGCAAAGTAGTAACCATATCTGCTTTTTATCAGATAAAATCCCTAATATTTGGCAGTATCTATATCATGTGAAACGGACTGAGACTAACTTTCGGGGCTTACTGGAAAACATCATTTGACATGATTTTTATAAACCCACGAAAGAGGCCTTCAGCTTTATATGGGCTGGAAGGTGTCCATTGATAGGCACACTGGGCAAGGGTGTCTGCAAGAGTTAATGCTAGTGTTAGTTTCTTTTTCACAGCTGTGACAAAGTACCTGACAGGGGTCTAGCCCATCATGGTGGTAAAGGCAATCATGAGCAGTTCTAGGAGGCAGGAGTGTGACAGGAACATGCTGACCTTGTGGCTGGGGACCAGGAAGCAGAGAACTCTAGATTAGGATCAGGCTCCACTATAACCTTCAAGGCCTGCTCCCAGTAACCGATTGCTGCCAGCCAGGGTCCTGCTTCCAAAGGCTTCACAACAGCACGGCAAGCTTGGGACCAAGTGTTCGTTTTTGACTCTTCCACTGTCCTAACTTGGTACCCACGCTTCCACTGTAGCAGTTTCTGTCTCAGTCAAGCATCAGCATAACAGACAGGCTCTGGCAGGAGGCTGAACAAATGCAGCTCTGTCACCTATTCTGCTTTGTCTCAGCTCTCACACATCTCTAACGTGCCGATCCTGTCGCGGAAACCGCTTTGCTTGGTCTCTTACGTAGGCTAGTTGAGTGTGGCAGCCTGTGCCCATTTTTTCTTTCCTAAGAACACTTTGTGTGAGATAGACTCCTGTGGCTACTTCTGTGATTTGAGCATATTTCCTTGGTAATAATGTGAACACTTCTATTACCAAAAGGAACCCAACAAACCCTTTCTCACAAAGATTGGGGTTTCTTTGTGTAGCCTTGGCTGTCCTAGAACTAGCTCTGTAGAGCAGGCTGGCCCTGAACTCACAGAGATCATGCTTCTGTTCTGCCTCAGTGCTGGGATCAAGGCGTGTGCCACCATTGCCTGGCAGAGATTGAAGTTTGACGACAGACTCTAAAGGTGACGGACTGGCAATAGAAAAAGTTAGGGCCTCTCTGCTGCCGAGGCCTTGGACCTTGCTGCTTTATGCCTTTCAGGGTTAATTGCCCTCATCAGTTTCCTCTCTTATGGCATGCCACCACCCTTTAAAGAAGTAAACTTTTCGTTTATTGGAGCTTCGCTACTCTCAACTGAAATGTAACGAGTACAATTTCTCTATTAAACACCCTTAATTCTTCTATGCTGTTTTTGGTTTATATTGAGTTAGCATACCCTAAAAACTCTTTGTGGTTTTGTTGTTGTTGTTTTGTTTTGTTTTGTTTGTCACTTCACCCAAACTAGAGTCACCTGGGAGAAGGGGATCTCCGTTGAGAAAACACCTCCATCAGAATGGCCTGGAGGCTTGCTTGGAGGTGTGGCGTTTTCTTTCTTGTCCATGGATGTGGGAGGACCCAGTTCACTGTAGGTGATGCCACCACTGGGCAGGTGGTCCAGAGAAGAACAAGAATGGTAGTGACCATGAGCCTGAGAGCAAGCCAGTAAGCAGTTTTTCTTTATTGTGTTTGTCTCTGCTCCTGCTGAGTTTCTGCCCTGACAGTGATGGACTGTGATTGGGACTTATAGAGCTCTGCCTGCCTCTGCCACCCTAGTGCTGGGATTAAAGGCATGGGCCACTGCCGACATCACCACTGGCTTCAACATCTGTTTTAACTTTTATTTATGTGTATATCGGTGTGAATCTGCTTCTTATATGCCCATGCCCATGTGAACCAAAAAGAGGGTGTTGAGTCCCCTGAGGCTAGAGATACAGGTTGTTATGAGCTGCCTGATTGTGGCTGCTGAGAATTGAACTTGTCATATTCCCTGGAAGAGCAGTAAACACCCTTAACTGCTAAGCTATCTCTCCAGCCCTGTATAGAAATTTCATATATCAGATTTATCCGGGTTGGGGAAATGGCTCAGTGGGTAAAGTGCTTGCTGTATAGGCATGAGGGCCTGAGATCAGATCCCAAGTCTACATAAAAGCTCGGCATAACTTAGCCTGAGTTTGTAATCCCAGCACTGGTGAAATTCTGGGAAAGCAGAGACAAAAGGATCCTGGGGCTTGCTGGCTTTCTAGTCCAGCTGAATTGGTGAGCTCCAGGTTTAGTGAAACCCTGTCTCAAAAAGTAAGGTATAGAACAATTGAGGAAGGTACCTGACATCAACGTCTGGTCTCTGTATACACATACACATATATGCACATGCATTAGTCACAGAGATACACACACAAATACATGCATGCATATACACAGAGGAATTTTAGCCTTTACTGTGTAGCTTGTGCTTTAGTGGTTTTAGGGAAATTATTATATACTCCAAGATCATAACGATTAATTTTTTTTAGCATGCAACAAATTACAATTTTTTTGGATTTACATTTAGATATTTAATAATCTAGGGTTGATTTTACAGTATGTTATTAGGTAGGGGAGCTACTTGTTTTTAATTTAATTAATTTTTTTGAGACATGGTCTGTCTGTGTAGACCTGGGTGTCCTGGAATCCTCCATGTAGACTAGGCTGCACGTAGTCCTTTCAAGCAGTTTATGAGCTGGGGACTAAGCATGCAAATATATGAACCTATGGGGACCATTCTCATTCATATTACCAGACACACTCAAAGGCAGCAGACATTACAGAATTTACTCTAATTACAAGAAAATAGAAGGCAGTGATGGCACATCTTAATCCTAGCACTCAGGAGGCAGAGGTTGTTAGATATCTGGGTTTTTCAAGGGCAGCCTGTTCTAAAGACTTTATTGAGTTCCAGGACAGCTAGGACTACATAGAGAAACAAAAAAACAAAAACTTGGGAAGGGGGATAAATTAAAAGGCCTACCTAATTTTCATAATTTCTCTGCTGAACAAAGAGATGATTTGTGGAAACATCTTCAGAGCATTGCATATACCTTGTATGATTTGCACAAAGCTCTTGGCTCTTCATTGAGAGCATGTGGTATACAGTAGGAAGAGGGTAGTGCGCTTCAGTAAAATTACAGGAAAGGACCATTCAGCAGTTCTTATTTTTTAAAATGTATTTATATTTTTATAAATTATAGTTTATTCGCTTTGTATCCCAGCGGTAGCCCCCTACCTCATTCCCTCCCAAACCTGCCCTCCCTCCGTCCTCTCTTCCCATGCCCCTCCTCAAGTCCACTGATAGGAGAGGTCCTCCTCTCCATCTCTCTGACCCTGTCCTGTCAGGTCTTGTCAGGTCTCATCAGGACTGTCTGCATTGTGTTCCTCTGTGGACTGGTAAGGCTGCTCCCTTTTAGGGGAAGGCTTTTTTGTGTTTTGTTTTTTTTAAAGAGCAGCAGAGATGAGTGGGGTTCCCTTATTGCAGAAGGCATGATAGCAGTTATTGGATTGCTGAAGAGTAATGGGTGGCTTATATTAGGTTTATTTACTTTACTTTGTTATGTGCAGAAAGTGTGTGTGCATGTGCATGGGTGCACATGTGTATGTTGAGACTAGAGAACACCAGGTATTGTTCCTCAGGTACCTTTGTTTTATTATTTTATGTTATTACATAATATTTATCATCATTATTTGATTTAAGGTCTCACTATGCATCCCTGGCTGGCCTAGAACTCACTATGTAGATTTGGCTGGCCTCAAACTCAGAGTCACTTGTCTCTGTCCCTTGAGGACCGGGATTAAAAGCACATGTTGCCATGCTTGGTCCTCATCTTACTTTTGTGGGAGAGGGTCTCTGGCCTGGAGCTTGCAAAGTAGGTTAGGCTGGCTGGCTAGTGAACCCCAGGGATCTACCTGTCTCTTCCTCCCCAGCTCTGAGAATAAAAGCACTGGCTTCCTTGCCTGGCTATTTATGTGAGTACTGGGAATGGAACTCAAGTCCTCCCGAGCAACTGTATGGAAAGACTTAAAAACAATGCAAAGCATCCCCTCCAGCATGCAGCTGGCATGGATTCATTTGCTTGATGACATCATATGAACTTGTGTCGATATCAGAATGTATGTCTGGTTTCCCCAATAATTATTTTGCTATCTGAATTATATGGTTAAATCTGCATTTTTTTCCCATGGGATTCTTAAGAACTTATTAGTCAGGAGTCAATCTAAGTCATTTTACAGTATAGTTAAATCTAGTTTGTGTTTTCCTAAGATCAAAAATAGGATTCTATACCTTAAGATTTTCTTTTGCTAAAAAGGACATCATAAGGGCAGTTGGCAAAATTTTAATAATGCAATAGACTAGATACTAATACTGTATTAAACTAGATAGAGTACTGTAATCCCAAAACTAGATAGAATGCTGTAACCTCTGTATGTTTTTATCCCATACCTGTCAAGATATACAACATTTTCAACCCCCAACCCCTAAAATTCCCTGATGCCAATTGGGTGTGGTGACACAGGCCTATAACTGTAACTGGTATTTGGGATGTGGAGACAGGAGGATCAAGAGTTCAAGGTAATCCTTGACTACATAGTGATTTCCAGTTGCCTGGGCTGTATGAGACCCTGTCTCAAAAGACAAAAATAAAACACACTCCCTGGTGCCAAAGGAGAAGGTCTGGAACTAGCTCTGGGTAGAAGCCAGAAAATAAGGTGGAGTTAAAGATGACTGCAAACTTGGGAGACTGGGTGGACGAGGTGACCAAAAGAAGTAGCAAGGAGGATCAGGTTTGATGGAGGGAGTGGTTGGGGAGGAGGAAGTGCAGCACCAGTTTTGTTGCGTTTGAGAGCCCGTAGGTTCTAAACGACGGAGGCAAATGGAAATTGAAATTTGTAGTGGTGGGGAAAAATAAATGGGATTGCAACATAGACTTGTTTGCTCACTAGCATCCAAGGTCTGTTGAGAACGAATAATCCAGATGTGCTAGGACCTGCCTTTAATCCCAGCACTCAGGAGTTTTTGAGCTCTGAGGCTAGCCTGGTCTACAAAGTGAATCTAGATAGGGCCACACCGAGGAATCTCTGTCCCTGGCTGTCTTGGAACTCTGCCCTGTAGACCAGGCCGGCCTCAAACTCACAGAGATCTGCCTACCTCTGCCTCCCGAGTGCTGGGATTAAAGGCATGTTCTACCACTGCCTGCAAAAAGTAAAAAATTTTTTCCCGGTAATTAATTTATTTAGTTTACATTTTTAGTAGAAAGTTCTTCTCTGGAAAGTAAAATCTTTTAATCATTGACATCAAAAGTAAATTATCCATGTGTCTGTATATTAAAACCTCAGTGCTACCAAGCACAATGGCACATATCTCTAATTCCAGCACTGGAAAGCTAAGGCAGTAAATTCGTAAGTTTGAAGCTGACCTAGTGACATGATGAAACCTTGTCTCCATAAACAACAAACATATCTTAAATGGTAAAAATAAGGAATAATCTTTTCAAGTTTTTCTTTATTTTTATTTTATGTGTATTGGTATTTTGCTTGCATGCATATCTGTGTGAGGATGTCAGATCCTCTGGAATTGGAGTTACAGACAGATAAGAGCTGCCATGTGCTGGGAATTGAATCTGGGTCCTCTAGAGAACAGCCAGTACTCTTAATTGCTGATCCATCTTTCCAGCCCTTGATAAGGGATAATCTTTTAAAGTTTGGAAATGTATTCTTAGATAAAACTAGAGACAGGATCAATGCATGATGGTTGCTGGTTGATGTTTTGTTTTGTATTGTTGAGACAGAGTTTCTCCGTGTAACAAGCCCTGGCTGTCTTAGAACTAGCTCTGTAGACCAGGCTGGCTTCAAACTCAAGAGATCTGCCTGCCTGTGCCTCCTGAGTGCTGCGATTAAAGGTGGGCACCACTACAGTCTGGCTTATATATTCTTTTAATGTATTTTTATTTAGTGTGTGTCTGTGCATATGTTGGGGTTCTTCTCAAGGAAGCTTTATCCAACCATGCAGGGTACATTCACTGAAACTCCTTTAAAATTATTTATTTTTAAAAAGATTTATCGTACTAAGTACTGGGTTTCTGTAAGTCTTTTTTATATTTATAGTTTTGATTGACATGGCTACCCCTTTTTCTCTTCCTGCTCTCTTACTTCCTGTAAGGAACCTTTCTCACCTGGCTATATTACATGTATTATGTATGTGTGTGTGCGCGCTGTGGCTGCCTGTGTGCTATGTATAGCTCATGTGTAGCAGTCAAAGGACAGTCTGTGGGAGTCCATCATGTATATCTTAGGGACTGAAGTTGAGTCATCAGCCTTGGCAGAAAAAGCCATTAGCTGCCAGGCCCTCTCGCCAGCCCTCCGTTTACTCTTACGTGTGTGTAACCACTGAGGAGAGTTGACAGAAGCCTGTCTCAGCCTAGTGCTGCTGGTCGTTTGAAACACTGTGGTGGAGTGGCTTTGGGAATGCTGGTAGTAGATTATTTACACATGTTTTTGTATCACTTTGTTGGTAAGCTAATACAGTATTTTTTAGACTGTGCTTTCTCTTGATATATTTTTACCGTATTAGAACAAAGAATCATATTCCTGAAGTCATAGTGTATTTAGAATCTGTTTCAGGAAAGCAAATTATTGATAAAAATCAGTGTTTGACATTATTGACTGTCTTTTTCAACTGCCTTCTCACCCCTTTGTTGTTCACAAATAATTTTTTAAATCATTACTTTTGAAAATAAACATGACTTTTCCCAAGGTGGAGTTCTACAAGTCTCTGAAGACTGTAGTAGAAAATTTTCTTCTTACTGTGGTTGCAATAAACATTTTTAATTGCTCTTTTAGATTCATCATGTTACAGAAAATGGAGGACTGTATAAAAGACCATTTAATGAAGCTTTTGAAGAAACACCCATGCTGGTTGCCGTGCTCACCTACGTGGGGTATGGCGTACTCACCCTCTTTGGATATCTTCGAGATTTCTTGAGGCATTGGAGAATTGAAAAGTGCCACCATGCAACAGAAAGAGAAGAACAAAAGGTAATTGTCAGGGGGTTTTGATTCTGTAAATAGACTCTGTTCATGGAAATGTTGTTATTGTCATACAGTTTTTCCCGCAAGAAGAAATTTAGGCACGTGGAGTTAAGTTTTGAGGCAGGAGGATTGCTGAGGCCCACCTGGGTTACAGAGTGAGATTCTGTTTCAAAACAAAGCAGAAACCAAGTAACAGCTATCACAAAAACTGGGTGAAAATATTCCACAAGGAACGCTGAAGACAAGGTTGAAGGCACAGAAAGAGCAAAGCATTTGGGGCTAGAGCAGTGGCTCAGTGGCTAAGAACAGTGTTCTTCCAGGGGACCTGAGTTCAGTCCCCGTTCCCAGCATCCACATGGTGGCTCACAACTATTTGTTCCAGGGGATCTTGTACCTTCTGATCCACATACAAACATGCAGGCAAGATACACATATACAGGTTAAAAAAAATACCTAAAACAAAAGCAGCAAAGCATTTAAACTGGTGTGTGTGTGTTTGTGTGTGTGTGTGTTTTGAGACAGGGTTTCTCTGTGTAACTTTGGCTGTCCTGGAACTCACTCTGTAGACCAGACTGGCCTCGAACCCAGAGATCTGCCTGCCTCTTTCCGAGTACTGGGATTAATTGCGTGCACTACTATCAGCCTGTGACATTTAACATTTTAAACTTAACCTACACTAAGAGAACTCAATGAAGCTAACAACAGTATCCTTATTTCATTGATTAGAAAGCTAAAAATCACAAACAATGTGTCTAAAAGTTCCCTAGTATTACAGTGTATGTGGTGCAGAAGCAATGTAAAATACTCTGTCCTTCCTTTTGGCTCCTTGCATTCTGTTTACTTCGATCTGTAGAGACTGGATTCTCTTGGACACATTGGACATAGCTGTTCATTTCACAGATCAGTGCCTGTCCCCAAACATGTCCGCAAGCTGAGTGTGGCCAGGCCAGTCTGTTTACAGCAGCAGAGGCTCTTGTTTTAGAGATGATAGGTAGAAGTGTAGTTGCTGTCTACAATGAGGAAGATTCACTTCAGGTCACTCTTCTCAGAGTGCTCCTATATACCTTTACAGCTTTATACAATGCACATGTGTTAACTATTTCTAATAAACACCCAGGCTTGAAAAAAACTTTTAAAAAACTATTCTTTGAGAACTTCATATAATGTGTTATAATCATATCCATACACCCAACCTTGTTTCTCTCTTTGTATTCATCCTTCCTGTGTCCCTCCCAGCCCCATGTCCTCTTTTAATATTCCACTGCATCCAGTTAGTTCTGCCAGTATATGCCTGAGTGGGACATCCATTGGAGCATGGCAACTACTAGTGGTTGCTATTTTCCTTGCCCTCCACCCCCATTAGTTATTATTATTTTTTTTTATGTTGTTCTCGACCTTGTGAGACATTACGGAGAGAATCAGATACCTGGGTAGTAATAACCATCTCTGAGAGATGAGCCATTAAAGAGAGAGTACACTGAAAAAAAAAAAAAAAAACCAGGAAAGATAGGCATGGTGGCTTATGTCAATAATGCTAGCTCTTGGTAGGCTGAGGCAGGTGGATTGCTGTAAGTTCAAAGATATTCTTGGCTACATAGTGAGTTTTAGGCCAGTCTGTACTATTGAGTGAAACCCTGTCTCAGAAAGAAACAAAAAAAGCGTGGGGGGTGGGGGGCGGATTTATAGATCTGGTGGCAGGTACATTTAATCTTAGATACTTGGGAGGTTGAAGCTAAAGGATTGCATGAGATCAGGAGTTCAACCTGGGCAACAAAACAAGACCTTATGGAAGAATAAAAGGCCCTGTCAGTTATTAGGAAAACACACACACACACATGGGTTGAAAGAAAATTCATATCCCTTGGGGCTATAGGTATGTCTCAGCTGTTCTTCCAGAGAGGACCCTGGTTTGAGTCCCAGCAACCACATGGCAGATTACAACCCTTTGTGTCTGTAATTCTAGTCCCAGGGATCCAAAGCCAACGTGGCCATCTATTGTTTGTTTGTTTGTTCATTTGTTTGTTTGTTTGAAGACAGGGTCTCTACATAGCCAGACTCTCTTGGAACTCTATATATACCAGGGTGTTCTTGAACTCATAAAAATTCACCAGTGCTGGGATTAAAGGCAGACCACTTTCTGAACTCCAAGTGCATTGGGCACACACAGGGTACACATACATGTAGACAAGACACCTATACACATAAGATAAACAAAATTTAAAAAAAGAAAAGAAAATTTGGATCCCTGAGATTCAGGACCAGGTATCCTTCTCTTTCATCTCAGCCACTTTGTATCTGCTTTCCAGGCCAGCCTCACAAGTGAGTCTTCCTACAAAATCAGTCTAAAGTTAGCCTACAAGGTAAATTGATTAAGAACATGGTTTTTTCAAGCCAGGTGTGGTGGTACAAACCTTTAGAGCCAGCACTTGGAGAGGCAGAGGCAGGCAAATCTCTGGTTTGAAGGCCAGATTGTTCTACTTAGAAAGTTCCAGAACTATAGAGACTTGTCTCAAAATACTTAAAAAAAATTTTTTTTCAGGTGGTAGCAAAATGGCTCAGTAGTTAGAACACTCACTCGCTGCTCTTCCAGGGACCCTGGGTTTAATTCCTAGCACCTGATTCCTAGAACCTCCAGTTCTAGGGGATCAAATATACTCTTTTGGTCTCCACAGTCAACTCATGGTCATGTGGTGCATAGATACATGCAGACAAAACACCCATACAGATAAAATGTAAATAAATAAATCTTAGAACAAAAACCAGTTTTAAAAGTTTTGTTTTAAAACTGGAGAGATAGCTCAGTGGTTAAGAGCACTGTTTGCTCTTCCAAAGGACCCAGGTTCAATTCCCAGCACCCACATGGCAGCTCACAACTGTGTAACTCCAATTCAAGGGATCTGACACCTTCACACTAATGCACATAAAATAAAATTAAATAAATTATTTTTTTAAAGTTTTGTTTTGTTTTTTAAAATGCAACACAAGTAAACCTCTGTATTTATAACTTCATCCAGTAGACAAACCAATTTTCGTAATTGGAAATCTGAACACATACTTAATTCTCCTTTTGTAGCTGAGTGCATCTACCTATAGTGACACCAAAGAATGCTAGCTTTGTTCACCCTCAGTTACTTTTTTTTTTTTACCTACTTCCTATGCTGTACAATGGTTCATTTGTGTATTCCATTACTGTTGGGCCAAATTGAAGGTGGTTGTGAGTTTTATTTTAGTGTAGCATGAGCAATATTTGAGAGGATGCGAAATACGATATGTGAGTTTTGAATGTTTTGAATATATATTTTGAATGAGAAATGAGGCAGTGGGGAGGCCTGGGCAATTTTTGAGCACAAGAACCATCATGGTCTTGTGTGGCTGGTACTCCGAGTATATTGGCTGACAAGATAATGCAGTGATGATGGTGTATCTGGGTTATCTTTGGATCTTGTTTGGTATTTCTGGAGGGTAAGTTTATAGTTTAATTATTGGGTGCTACTTGTACATACTTAATTTTATGAGAAAAAATTAGGGCGTAGGTTTTATTCTTAAGTAGATTCTAATTTTGTTGAATAAACATATACATAAAGCTTACCTTTGCAGAAACAGAAGTAAGTACTGCTTGGATTATATTGAAATGAAGAAAAGAAAGTTACTGTGTATCATGAGATTAGTCAGGAACTAATTTTTAGAGGAATTTAAGAAAATAGTTGGGGAGTCAGTGGAGATGACATTTGTCCCTATAGCCGTGAAAAGGATTGTTCTAAGGTAATCAAATTTATTTCAATAGGATTCTTTTTTTGTTGAAAACAGCAGCTTAAACACTTGGGCTCTTCTGTTCTCTTATAAAAATTCTGCTTCTTGAGGAAAAGTATTATTTGTTCTGAGGACAGGAGATGCTTATTTTCTCCTTCAGGTGAACTCTGGTGAAAACAGCAGGCAGTACCAGTTAAACTGGAATGTGAGGGAAAGTGACTGCTGGGATCATGCAGTTCAGGTATCGTGTTGCCATTTTCTCTTTCGACTGAAGTAGCTACATCCATAGCTACAACCCAAGTGTCTTCCTCATTCCAGCTCAAAAAAGGCAGGAGATGTGCGTGGTGATTGTATACCTTTAACCCCAGTACAGAGGTAGATCTGCCATCCCAGGGGTAGGCAGGGAGATCTCAAGTTTGAGGCTAATCTGGTCTTTAGAGCTAGTTCCAGGATAGACAAGGTTACACAGAGAAACCCTGTCTCAAAACCATTCTCCCAGAGAGAAAGAGAGAGGGAAAGAGAGGAAAGAAAGGGAGGAAAGGAGGGGAGGAGAGAGGAAGACAGAGAACACAAGACAGGGCTGTTAGGCTTCTTCACAGGGAAATGAAATGTGCCGCTTTGGGCAACAGCTGAGCAACATGGTCGTGCTAATAAAGGAGTTTACAAGAGTTTATTGTGTTTTGTGTTATTTGAATGACATGTTTTGACACATGACTTTGAAAATGAGCATGGAAAGATTTGGAGGGAAGCAAAGAAAGGGGGCAAGTGATGCAACTATAATCTCAAAAATTAAACAAGTGAAACTCAGATAATACAGCACCTTATCCATTTGCTGTAGCGCCAGTGTTAGGCCTGCAGTTGTCTGTCTCCCATCAGCTATTGGGACTTTTTCTGAGCAGCTGGGTAGTGTTGTCTCTCTGTTTTTCCCACCCACAAAGTTTTGCTGTTTGGTTCTCTAAGCTTCCACCTTTTAACTGAGATTCTCTTTGCTTATAACAATTTGGATCTGTGCTTTACGATTAGCTTTGAACGTAAAAGTATGATTAACTAATATCTGTGTGACACTCTTAGGTCAGCGGTTCCTAACTTGAGGGTTGTGACCCCTTTGGGGGACACATATCAGATATCTTGCATATCAGATATTTATATTGCAATTCAAAAGACAGTAGCAAAATTACAGTTAGAAAATAGCAACAAAATAACTGTGGTTGAGGATCACTGCAACATGAGGAACTGCATGAAAAGACCAAAGCATTAGGAAGGTTGAGAAGCACTGTCTTAGACTAAGTGCCTTTGGGATATCGAAATGATAGTGTATTCAAAATGAATCAAAATGAAGGAATAAATAAAATAAATGCTAATAGAATTTACAGACCTCTCAGTTGTAGTTTCAGAATCTACATTGAAGTTTTTTTAGATTTTAGGCTATTCTGTAGTTGTATTTGTTTCTCTATAGAGCTTTTTGAACAGGGTTTCATTATGTAGCCTGGTTTGGAATTTGGTATACAAAAAAGGCTTGAACTTGTTTGCTGTCCTCCTACTTAGCCTCCCAATTGCTAGGATTACAGACGTGCACAACCATGCCTGTCTCTGGAGCATTTGAAAATGCCATGACACTTTTGGTATCAAAAATACTGAAGTATGGAAATGTGGTGAGCCCCCTCCCCTCCTCCACACTTGAATGCGGCCATCCAGTAGGGCTTATTAAAAGTAACAAGTGGTTAATGATTGGCTGGTCCTCTTCCCCTTTATTGGCATCCAGGTTTGCGTTTGGCCTGGTGCTGGCTTGGTTCCAGTGAGAGATTCTCCTGGTGTATTCCTCTATTTCATACAGAGTTACCCTCCTTTCTTTGGAGACAAGGTCTTTGAATAGGTCAGTTTTTACCTGTCCTCCACTCTCATTCCCTTCCTCCCATTCCCACTTCTGGGGCTGCAGGTTTGCGTCATACTGGGATACTTCCCCTGTAGTATAAAGCTTTCTCACGATTCCATTTTCTCCTAATGTGTTTTCATTTTTTTCTTACAGAGTAAATTATTTTCCTGACATTGTATTTTCAATACTTGCTTTCTACTTTTCTCAGCCTAATCAAGTCAACATTTTGACCCTACCACATCAATGTCCTGAAATTTTTTCTTGGGGTTACCACTGCCTTGTGCTGCACAATCTGGTAGGCCTTTCTTAGTTTTTACTGTGTGTGATACCTGTCTGCTGCATTTTGACAGTTGGTTATCCTGTCCTGACTTGTAGGACATTCTGTTTGGTTTTTCTTCTGCATTTTTGGTTGCTCTTTTTTCTTCTGTGATCCTTCCTATCTGCTGACCTCTGAGTGTTAGTGTGGTCTGAGTTCATTCTTAGGTACTCACTTCAGTCCTTTCTCTGTGCTGATAACTGGCCCATTTTTCTGTGACTGGTTCTCTGGAAGAGCAGTACAGTTTTTTCTTTTTTTTTTTTTTCTTTTTTTTTCTCTGTTTAGTTTCTCTGTTCTCTCTAGTCCTGGCTGTCCAGGACTCACTTTGTAGACCAGGCTGGCCTCTTGAACTCACAGCAAACTGCCTGCCTCTGCTTCCCTGACTGCTGGGATCTTAGATGTGCGCCACTAGGCCTGGCGATTTTTTTTAATCTTTTCCATTCTGTGTGGGTTTTTTGTTTTGTTTTGTTTTGTTTTGTTTTTTACTTATCCAAGATTTAAATACACATAAATCTATTTCATGATTCCAACAAATTTGTTCTTTAAGGACTATGCATTGACTGCTGGAGTAGCTTTATACATTTTCTTTTTATCCCCTGCATTTTATGAAATGTCAAGGATAAAACTCTAAATTATCTTGATGTTGACATATTTCTGAGCGTGTCATTCCAGCATCAAAGCAGTGTTATTTGCCTCAAATGCTCGTGTTTAAAAGAAATTTTGTCCTTTGATATTGAAATTTGTACCCTAGTGCGTCCTTCACTGTGGTTAAAAGAAAACTTGAACCAAACAACTTCAAAGGAAGAACTTTTGTGGGGGTCAGTGACTGAAGAGATTTCGGCTCTGTTGCTTGTGAACCTGAGCTGAGGCACAGAGGAGAGCTCACGGTGGAGAAAAGCAAATCACTTTATGGCAGCTAGAAAACAAAGGAAGAACTGAGGCCAAGACCTCGCTGTCCCCTTCTAGGTCATACCTCCATGATCCTTCTGTGAGGTTTTACGTGCTGAGGGTTCACATCCTCCCGGTAGTGCTGAAGCTGCTATGAACCTTTCAGAGGCACTTGGTATTCAAACCACAATACCTGGACTCTAAAATAAATGAATACCGTTGCTAGAACTGGCACTGAGGATGTATGTATGAATGAACGTAGCTTATCACCAGTGGTGCTGGATTGGAATGCTGCTAGGATTTTCATTCAGCTACCTCACTTGATGGTCATCTAACAACAAACTATTTAAATTTTGTTCTTTTAGTCTGTAAATACTGACAATTTACTAAATATTTTTCAACTAGTGATTACAGAGAATGTGTTGTTAATATAGTTGAAAGTTGCAGTGGAATTAGCCACCGCATTACTGTAGGCCATTAGAGTGAGGAGGAAACCAAGTACTTATAACATTGCATCGACTGGAAGAGGAGGCTCAGGGCCTCCTCTTCCAGCTAAAAAGCTACTCTAGATTAGGAAAGTGCTGGTGCCACAAGTATCATGCCGTGGAATGTCTGGTGTAGCCAGTGTGAAGGGCTGCTATGGGTTTGCATGAAGGTTACATACACTGGTGCAAAAAGAAAAACAGTGTCTCTGCCTTTTATTTTTTTTAATTATTTTTTTTATTTATTACAATTTATTCATTTTGTATCCCAGCTGTAGCCCTCTCCCTTGTTCCCTTCCAATTCTACCCTTCCTCCCTCTTCTCCCATGCCTCTCCCCCAGTCTACTGATGGGGGAGGTCCTCTTCCCATTCCCCCTGACTCTAGCCTGTCAGGTCTCATCAGGACTGGCTGCATTGTCTTCCTCTGTGGCCTGGTAAGGCTGCTCTCCCCTCAGGAGATGGTGATCAAAGAGCCAGCCACTGAGTTCATGTCAGAGACAACCCCTATTCCCCTTGCTAGGGAACCCACTTGTAGCTGCCATGGGCTACATCTGTGCAGGGGTTCTAGGTTATCTCCATGCATGGTCCTTGGTTGGAGTATCAGTCTCAGAAAACACCCCTGTGCCCAGATTTTTTTGATTCTGTTTCTCCTGTCCCCTCCAGGTCTTTCTATCTCTCCCTTCTTTCATAATATTCCCTGCACTTTGCCCAAAGTTTGGCATCTGTTTTGATACCCTGCTGGGTAGAGTCTTTCAGAGGCCCTCTGTAATAGGCTCCTGTTCTGTTCCCTGTTTTTTCCCTTTTCTGACGTCCATCCCATTTGCCTTTCTGAGTGAGGATTGATCATCTTACCCAGGGTCCTCCTCCTTGCTTAGCTTCTTTAGGTGTACAGATTTTAGTATGTTTATCCTATATCATATTACTAATATCCATTTCTAAGTGAGTATATACCCTGTGTGTCTTTCTGCTTCTGGGATACCTCACTCAGGATGATCTTTTCTAGTTCCCACCGTTCGCTGCCTTTAAATTTATATTTCTACTTATACCACTTCCATAGCTTGCTCGCAAGAATATCTGGAAACCCAGTGGTGGTGGTGGTGGTGTGTGTGTGTGTGTGTGTGTGTGTGTGTATGTGTGTGTATTTACAGGTGCATGTGGTGATGGTAGTGGTGTACTCTCGTGCATGAGCGCATGTGTGTGTGTGCGCGTGCCTGCCTATCTATCTCTCATAATGAGAGGCAGTATGGCGTTGGGATTAGGGTCATAGTTAGGAATTAGAAAATCCAGTTCAGGTTCTGGCTCTAGGTCCAGTTTAGTTGTTTCCTTAATGGTGAAAAAGCATTCTGTCTCTGAGAGCTGGAGAAATGATGTCTTCTGTAACAGAGTATAGAGATGTTCAAGGATGTAGAAACAAACATACACATACACATAAAGCAGTTGGCAAGTACCCAGTGTATTGTATCAAAAATTATAGGAATTTTTGCTGCTATTATAATTATTCATATTTCCATTTCATTGTTATGTAACAATGTGTAGGCACCTGTGTTGGGACAAAATTGCACATGATGTACAGAACAGTTGTTGGAAAGTTCCTCTCTAAAAGTGGTAGCACCCATCTTTCTCCTGAGACTATAAGGAAGGCCTGCATAGACAATGGACTGGATTAGAGCTATTGGTTTTAAACAGTGTAGTGTGCTTTCTCAAAGGTTCACCTTAAATAGACGACTAGTTCATGAGATGACCTCAGATTGCTTTGAGAGTGTTTACAGTGATCCCTAGATAGCAAGTTCATGAATTTGAGTTTTTCTCCTGAGTAAAGGAATCTCTGTTTTGAGACAGGGTATCTTTGTGTAGCTCTGGCTGTCCTGGAATTTATAATCTGTTCACCAGGCTGGCCTTGAACTCACAGAGATCTGGCAAAGGTGTGAGCCAGCACTGACAGGGAGAAAAGAATCTCTTTAACTGCTGAGAACTTCAAGCCTAGCATACAGTCTCAAGAAGTTGCTGATTCTTTGTGTTTGTGCTTGTGGTGTTTTAGGAAAAATGCCCATGAGGAATGCTTAAAGGCTGCTTGGATTTGTCTCATTGATTAGATATTCTTCCCATCCTTGAACAGAGATCCCTTCCTAGTACGCATACTATCTAGCCAGGTGTTATCCTATATTAAATTTTTAAAAATGTAATTCCGTTTATTTATTTGGGGAAGGGCGTGGTTAGAATGCAGACACATACTCACCTGCAAACAGACACACACCACCACCACCACTTGCAAACACCACAACTGCAAACACACACATGTGCCTCTGTACCTGTTGCCATGCTGAGACCTTAGTGTAGAAGTTATGCTTACTTACCTTTATCCCTCATGCTGTGCCTGGAAGGAACTGCTCTGTAAATGTTTGTTCAGTGACTGAGCATCATGATTGTAGGTCAGCCCTGACTAAAGTCATTCCATTGTGATTAGGCTAGGACAAGGAAGAGGTAGTGAAATGGTGAGAGGTAGAGGTAGAAAGTATTTCATTGTTTGAAGAGAGACCCAGTTTCTTCTTTAATGTATCCTGAAAGTTTGTCAAAAAATTCAACAATGTACTATATTAAAGTTAAAAATAATTTCTTTTTTTTAAATTGGGCTAGAGAGATGGCTCAGAGGTTAAGAGCACTGTCTGCTCTTCCAGAGGTCCAGAGTTCAATTCCCAGCAACTCCATGGTGCCTCATAATCATCTATAATAAGGGTGGCTCATAATCATCTATAATAAGATCCGGTGCCCTCTTCAGGCGTGCAGGCACACTTGCAGGCAAAGCATTATATACATAATAAAATCTTTAAAAGAATTTAATTATGTTTATTTGTTTATTTTGGGAAGGGCATGGTCAGTGTATGTGTGGAGGTCATAAGAAAAACATGCAAGAGTCTGTTCTCTCCTTCCATGTGACGTCTGAGGACCGATGAACTGAGGTAGTCAGGTTGGCAGCAAGTGCCTTCACCTTCTGAGCCATCTTGCTGACCCAAATCTCCTCTTTTAACCTTAGTACTAGAATATCAAAGGCAGGAGACATTTCAGACAATAGGCACTGTGGTTATCTGGGACTGAGGTGCTCAATAGCAGTTTTTCTTCTGGGCTAAGCTGCCCTTGGATCTGCTTCCAGATCTAACTGCCACTAAAGCTGCCGCCTTAGAACTTAGGTAAGAGGTCAAGAGAAGCTAAATTTGGCCTGAGTACCTCTGCTGCTATTGTGTTCCACTGCTGTTGGACCTGACATCCTTTACTATATCTTCTGTGTCTGTATGCTGGTGTTGCCCCGCTCAGGGATTTGCTGTGCTCTCTTGCTTCTGTAAGGAGATACTTAGCATGCAGTTCTCTCTTGGGAGATGTGAACTCACTCCTCTCTTAATCGTGGATAACAGACGTCACCAGTTGTCTATGTTCAGTTCAGGACTGACTGGTGAAGCTCTGCTAGGCTCTAGACAGCAACCCTCTTTCTGTCTTGGCTTTAGGTAACCTTTCTGGTAACTGAATTAGGCTCAGGAGGGTTGCTTTGTTTTTGTTGTTTTCTTTTATTCCATGTTGATACTGCTAATAAAAATTTGCTGGTGAGGAAATAGTTCCTTAAAATATTTAAAGTTCATGCTTGAACATTAATGCATAGTGTTTAGAAAACAGTTGAATGAAGCTTTAGAATAACTGAGTCAGAAAAGATTCTTCAAATATGCAAGGCACAATACCATCTCCCACATAATCGTTTCTTTTAATATTTACTGTCTTCATAGGGCAGAAAATATCCATAAATACTGTGTCTGTAGGGGCTGGTAAGACAGTGCAGACAGCGCTTGTCATGTAACCTAGAGACCTGAGTTGGGACCATTGAACCCATTGAAGGTCTTTGGAGAGAACCATCTCCAAGAAGCTGTCTTCTGACTTTCACAGATTCTGTTGCACACACTACTCATCTACAAATGTATACATGCATGCGTAAATACTACTAATAAATAAAAATGAAATTAAAAAAATAACCAAAATGATCAGTTCTGTGGTTTCATTAGAAGAGGTTAGGAACTCGGGGTGTGGCTCAGTTGGTAGAGAGCTTGCCTCACTTACACAGAGCCCTTAGTTCAGTCCCCACCACATAAACTGGGCTTGCTGCAGGGTTAGCACTCATGAGGCAGAGACAGCAGGATCAAGGTCATCCTTGACCACATGATGAATTTGAGACCTGTCTGAGCTACATGAGACTTTGTCTCCAACAACAAAATGAGTTGGTGCTGTTACTCTAGTCAGTGTGAGGGCAGAAGACCGCTCCCCTCCCCCGACCCCCGTTTCCTTTGGGAAATAAATACATGGTGAATAGTAGCCAAACTAAAATGTTTAGTTAGAATTTGAGTATCTCTCTCCCTTCTTTTATTCTGCTGGTATTCTTGATGGAAGGGAGAGCATCAAAGGATTAGCCTCCAGTTGTGACAGACACATTATTAGTATATATTTTAAAATGTTTACGTTCCTTGTCTGCAATTGTCTCTGGGCTAACTAAGTTCAGAGTATTGGATCTCTCAGATTTGGAGTTGCAGATAGTCTTAACTGCTGGGAATTGCCTTGGGTCCTTGCAAAAGTAGCAAATGCTTTAAACTGCTGAACCATTCTCCATATTTTCTTAGAACAATGATAGACATGGTAGTATGTTTAGATGTAAGGTGGCTTATTTTGCCTTAAGGAAAAGGTAATAAATGTTAGAAAGAATTATGGGAGATAGTCTGTTCTTCATATTCAAAGAATCCTTTTAAATAGATGATATTTGTAGGGAGGTACTTCACTCTTAGGCACTTCAGAGTTCTAGTCAACACAGTTACTTTAGAATTATAGATAGATAGATAGATAGATAGATAGATAGATAGATAGATAGATAGATAGATAGATAGATAGTCTTTTTAGTATAAATCATATGGTTTCATAAATGGTTTTGATAGTTTTACTTAACAGTTTAATGGAATTTGACAAGCTCAGACCTGATGGCTACAGGCTTAGTGATGTGCCAGCTACAAACACACTTGACCTTTCTGTATGGTTTGCTCTTGGAGAGTTGAGTTGAAGTAGATCTCATGTGGATTGATTATATGTGTTTCAGGAAGGGTTCATATGACACTATGTACTATGTATTCATTTTGGCTCTACTGTGACCTAACTTTTTACAGATTTAAATTTTAGGTTGGTTTTAGAGGAAAGGGAGACTAAATCTGTGGTCCAGGGAGTTCATTTTCAGAATGCATTTTTTGTTTTGAGATAAGGTCTCCTAATGTAGCTCTGGCTGGCCTGGAACTATATAGAAATGCTAGTCTCAGATTCAGAGATCACCTGCTACTGCTTCCAGAGGATTATTATTGTTTGTAAATATTTTTATTGTTTTGAATTACGTGTGTGCATGTCAGTGCAGAGGCTTGGGTCTCCTGATTTTGGACTTCTAGGTGGTTGTGAGCTGCCTGATGGGGGTTCTGGGAACTGAGCCTGGGTCCGGCAAGTAGACTGGGTACTCTTACCACAAGGCATTTCTCACCCAGGATATACTTAACTCCTGTCTAGTAGGGAAAATCCAAGTGGAAGACTTACACCTACATTTTAGTTTTGATTGTTTTTTTTAAATCATTTTTGTTGGAGATGGTATTTGAATTTTTTTGATCCTTAAGCATCTGCAGAGGATAAAAATCTTAATTTTAGAAATATTTTTTGTGTTTTTCTTCTCAGCAACTTGGATTATAATGGTTTTCTGGCATCTTCCCTTACACTCTTACTGGAGGGGTACATGGGAGAGTAGCTTTTTTCAGTATGTTAGGAGGGAAACTATTAATGGAAGAATTATATGACTGGATTTCATTTATATGGGTCCAACTTCAAGTTAAATCTGTTAGGTCTACATTTGTATGTTTTAGTTATTTGATATCATTAAATGCAGGCCATACATCTGAACTAAGCGACTTTTACCTGATCCAAAAGACATTAAATAACATAGAATTAATGCCTCCTTAGATGTTGTTTTTGATATGTCAGTTAATTAAATATGATTGATTGACATCATTCTGAGGTATGAAAAGAAAAATTGTAAGTCATGTCTTCAAGCACATCAGTTAAATTTATGCTGTTTTACTATTTGTTGGCAGGACTTTGTGTCATTGTATCAGGATTTTGAAAACTTCTATACAAGGAACCTCTACATGAGGATCAGAGACAACTGGAATCGACCTATCTGTAGTGTGCCTGGAGCCAGGGTGGACATCATGGAGAGACAATCTCATGACTATAACTGGTCGTTCAAGTGAGTCATGTTTGGGAATTAATTCTTAGCGACAAAGGAAACTGAAAGCAAATGCAGCAGCTGAAGATACAATAGGGCAATACTGTTCATTGTTCTTGGAATATTTTTTTGGAGCGCTAGGATTTAAACCTCCCACATGCTAGGCAAGCACTGTACCAGTGAGCTGTACCCATAGCCCTCACTGAAACTAAAGTTTAAAATCTTTTTCTGTTTCATTTGATTCTGTCTGTCTGTCTCTCTGTTCTTTTTATCGTTCATTTATTCATTCATTCATTTTTCAAGACAGGGTTTCTCTGTGTAGCCCTGGCTCTCCTAGAACTCGCTCTGTAGCCAGGCTGGCCTTGACCTCACAGATATTTACTTGTCTCTGCCTCCTGAGTTCTGGGATTAAAGGCATGCACACCACGCTTGGCTCTCATTTGATTCTTTATTGGATTATAAATCCAATATTGTTGAGAACAGAACTCATTCTATTTATTTGTTTATTTGCCTTTTTACTTGTTTATTTTAGGCAGACTGTCATGTTACATACACTGGCTTCATCCACCTTAGGCACAGATTTACAGGCTCAGGGGAGACAGGTTCAAAAATATTTTGATCAACCAGGTGCCAGGACAGGAAACATCTCCCTCATACTATTTTCTAAAAGAGAAACCCAGTGTTTCATCTGAATTGATTGTTAGGTATTTAAATTAGGACAAATGATTTAAGGATAGATAAGTGGAGCCTTTCAAAAAAACTAGTATTTTTCATAAATGTACTAGTTTTAAAATTAGTTTATATTTTTAACATTTTATTATTTAGATTGCCTGAATATTATGTAGTTTTGTTTTTGTTTTTGTAAGAGCAAATAATGTAAATAACTTGATAATTCCAGGGATAGCTAACCTTGGTCCTTGTGGCCTTCCCTCTACAGATATGCCCATTGCTTTCACTTTGTTTTTGTCATGTTCCTTTTGTCAAAATTGTCCCTTCAGGTGTTTTGTGGGGATGTGTGTTGTATACCTATATTACAGGCAGGTTTTTTTGGAGGCATAAAAATGGGATCATATGTTATACATTTTTTGGTTTTATTTGCTAACATACTGGTAACACTTCGTCTATATGTGTATCACTACAAGTTCATTATTTGTCATGGCTAATAGTATTCTACAATATAGGTGTACCAGCCCCAGCTCTCTTGTGGTAGTAAGTCCCAGATCCTGGGCATTTAAGCTCTACACTTACTTCTACCTTGGGTTGGTGGGGAACCATCAGCCATGGTTGGCTCGTGGACCGTGATATCCACGCTGACTGAGCAGCCAGCATAGGGAATGTCACTGGTTCCTGGGCCTGCAGAGGGCCAGGGTGAAAGGACAGCGGCTTCTAGGACTCTCGTGTGTATGTGTTTACATGCAGGATTGCTGGGTGAGCACATATGTACCTTCCAGTGACCAAGAAGTACCGAGTTGCCCTCCAGAAAAAAATAATGAATGATAGCTAGTTTATAAGACTATTTTAAGCCAACATTGACCATCACACATTAACTTTTTTCCACTGTCAATAAATTAACATTGTTTTTTATAAGTAGTTTTTATTTGACAATTTGATACCTGTGCACAATGCACATTGGATTTTGTTGTACCATTCATTTCTCTTGTTTGTGCTGCTTTTCTATAGATGGTGTCCTCTTTACTTTTGTGTATAGTGCTTCCTTTTGTGTTATCAGTGTATGTCACATTTAAGTGTGAGTATGCTTGTGAATATCATTAAGTTTTATATTATTGAAACACAGGTACACGGGGAATATAATTAAAGGTGTTATAAACATGGGTTCCTACAACTACCTTGGATTTGCGAGGAACAATGGATCATGTCAGGAAGCAGCTGCGGAAGTTCTCAAGGAGTATGGAGCTGGAGTGTGCAGCACTCGCCAGGAGATTGGTAAGTGTGAGCTCAGGAGTGAGTAATAGTGGTACAGCACTAGAGAGATAAATGCAGACACCTGGCCTATTGCCTTAGGTCAGGGCCAACAGATGCTTTCTTTTATATTTTGAAATGGTTTCCAGTGTGTGTTACATGTACATAATGTCCATAGCAAAGTTTTGTGTTTGTTTCTGTGTTGGATTTTATTGACTTTTGTAAATATTAGAAGTGCCACTTATTTCATGGCTACTATCAGAGCTAACATATGTTTCAAGAATGAAGTAATTAAGCTAATTCATGTAAAGCACTTGGAACAGACTAGGGACTCAGTAAATGCAAACTATTTTCACAAGTCTGTAAAATGTGATGGATTAACAATCTTCTACAAAGAAATTTCTTCCTTTTTTTTTTTTGGTAGAGAACTGCTAACTGTTTTAAAGTTATAAGGTGTTTTATTTTATTTTTTTTGATATTTAAACTGAGAAAGTTGAATCAACAATTCACTAGGAAAAAAAAAAAAAAAAAAAAACAATTCACTAGGGTGGGCAAGGCCTAGGAATTGGGTTACAAGTATATTTGGATGGTTTGTGTCCAGGGTCACTGACGTGGCTGCAGCCAGTGGTGACTCAGTGACTCAAGTCTTGTGAAGCTGCAGCCTTTCTGCTAAAGTGACAGGAGGCTTTTCTAAGAGTCAGCACTGCTTTGCATTTGTCAGAGCCAGTCACCAAGCCAGCCTGAGTTCAAGGGCTGTGGGGTGGCTCTCCACCTCTCAGTACAGAGAGAAGAAAGGGATTCCCAATAGCTTTTATCTGCCACAGCACCTCACTCAGCATACTACATTTAAAGTGAAATAAAGAGAAAGTGAAAAACAGAATTATGAACCTTTTCTATATCCTGCTTTATTCATTAGTGCTTTTCAGACCATATGTACATGCTATAGATCTTTAAAACATCATTACTACTGTTAGTAAAGTTTCTTAGGAGGCTTCTGCAGTTACTTATGCTTTGATTTTCATCCCCAGCTCTCAAGTGTCATTGCTGTGAGCCAAGACACATAAGTACTTCTTCCTAGAAAAGACATAGAATATGTCAAGCTGTATTTGGTTGGTTTCCCTCTAAATTTTCATAGGTTCTCTGCTCTACTTCTACCAGACACTGGAAGGCCAGTGTGTGTTTTCGTAGCTCTGTAAGGATCCTTAGATGTCTGTCTGTTTCTTTTTTTGAGATGTTCTTACTAATTAGCTATGGCTTTCTTGGAACTCACTGTATAGAGCAGCTACCCTCACACGCAGATCTGCCTGTTTCTGCCTCTTGAGTGCTGGTATTAAAGGTGTGTGCCACCGTGTCTGGATTGGCTCCATCCTTTTTGTTTGTTTACTTGTTTGGTTTTTCTTTTTAAAATTTACTTATTTTATTAATTACAGGTTTTTTTGTGTGTGTCCCAGCTATAGCCCTTTCCCTTGTCCCCTCCCAACCCCACTCCCCCTCATCACTTCCTCTGCCCCTCTGTAAGTCCACTGATAGGGGAGGTCCTCCTCCCCTTCCCTCTGACCCTAGCCTATTGGGTCTCATCAGGACTGACTGCATTGACTTCCTCTGTGTAAGGCTGCCCCGCCCCCCCCATTAGGGGGAGGTGATCAAAGGGCCAGCCACTGAGTTCATGTCAGAGACAGCCCTTGTTCCCCTTACTAAGGAACCCACTTGGAGACTGAGCTGCTATGGGCAACATCTGTGCAGGGGTTCTAGGTTATTTCAATGCATGTTCCTTGGTTGGAGTATCAGTCTCGGGAAAGACTCCTGTGTCCAGATTTTTTGGTTCTGTTGCTTTCCTTGTGGAGCTCCTGTCCCCTCCAGGTCTTTCTATCTCCCCTTCTTTTATAAGATTCCCTGAACTGCACATTTGTTTTGTTTTTCAAGATAGGGTTCTCTGTGTTGCCTTGGCTGTCCTTGGACTCACTTTTGTAGACCAGGCTGGCCTGGAACTCATAGAGATTTGCCTCCCTCTGCCTCCTGCTTTCTGGGCTTAAAGGTGTGCACCACCACTGCCCAGCTATTCTTTTGTTTTGTTTTATTTTGCTTTGTTCTTAAAGTGTATGGTTACATGGAATATGAATATTTTTGATCTGAAAGTCCCTGTTTCTTATTTAAGACTAGCTCAGTAAAATAAAAAGGGTTAGTCTTTGCTTTGTAGCTACATTGTCTCTAGGACCCCATGCCAGTTTACAGCTGTAGGAGCCTCAGCTGGATCTTTACCACAGCTTAAATTCTAAGTTCAGGCAAAGCGAAGAGGTGGCGCTTTGAGAAGCGTGTTTTTCCTTTAATGTAGTCTCCTGGGTACTCTGAGCTATTTCTCTGTCTCCTGCTTTACTTTAAAATGGTTGCTCTCAGGACTGCTTGACAGTTGCAGTCTACTATTTCTTTATTTGGGGGTTGGGAGGGGTCACTTTAAGAATTTTGTTTCCCTTGCTCAATTTGTATTTCTTATTACCTGTAACTTCCTTTCAGTAACGAATTCCCTCATTGGTAGAGCTCATGCATTCCTGGATGCATATGGGGATTGAAATTTGATATTAAGCCAGGCACAGTGGCCCAGCACTGGGGAGGCAGAGGCAGGCAGATATCTGGGAGTTCCAGACCAACCTGGTCTACAAAGTGAGCACATTTTTCTTTTCTTTCTTTCTTCTTCTTCTTTTTTTTTTTAATTTAAGATTTTTATTTACTTATTTTGAATGCTCTATCTGCATGTATCTGCATGCCAGAAGAGGGCAATAGAGGGTATAGATGGTTGTGAGCCACCATGTGGTTGCTGAGAATTGAACCCAGGACCTCTGGAAGAGCAGACCACTGAGCCATCTCTTCAGCTAAACAGTATTTTTAGCTAACATGGAAAATAACTGGGTTTCATTCTTACATTTTAATACATACATTCTTGTATGCTGTTCTTATCTGTGGCCTCTACTGCCGCCTTTCTTCCTTCCGTCTTCTCCTTCCTCTAAGTAGCCCCCATTGTGCTTTCACATGATAAATCTGTTTAAATTTAGATGCTACATATGAGAATCTTTCCTCTTCCTTTTTTAAAACTTTTCTCCTTTGAGTCTCTGAGACCTTTATTCTTTTGAGTGTATCAAGAAGTTATGAGCGGGGCGGCGGTGGCTCGTGCCTTTATTTTTTCTCAAATGCATTTAAAAATATTTATTTATTATTTATCACAATTTATTCACTTTGTATCCCAGCTGCAGCCCCTCCCTTATCTCCTTCCAATCCTGCCCTCCGTCCCTCTTTTCATCCTATACCTCACCCCCAGTCCACAGATAGGGGCAGTCCTCCTCCCCTTCCCTCTGACCCTAGTCTGTCAGGTCTCATCAGGACTGTCTGCATTGTCTTCCTCTGTGGCCTGGCAAGGCTGTATCCCCAGAGGAGGTGATCAGAGAGCTGGCCACTGGGTTCGTGTCAGAGAAGACCCCTGCTCCCCTTACTGTTTAACCCACTAGTGAAAATTGCTGTATTACCTAAAGCAATCTACAGATTCATTGCAGTTCCCATCAGAATACCAACACAATTCTTCACAGACCTTGAAAGAACAATTCTCAATTTCATATGGCTAATGCCTTTAATACCAGCACCGGGGAAGACAAAGGCAAGCAGGTCTCTGTGAGTTCAAGGCAAGCCTGGTCTGTAGAGCGAGCTCCAGAACAGACAAGGCTACACCCTGTCTCGAAAAACTAAAAAAAAAAAAAAAAAAAAAAAGGTAAAGAAAAGAAATTTCAGTTCTACCCTGTTGTGAATCTCTCTCCCTCACAAGTGTTCCTGTCTCAGAGCTCTGTGGATCCTTTGATTTCATGACAATCTATTCATGAACACATTCTCAAGCTCTTGCTTTTGAAAAACATGTACAGACGCTTAGTATTTCTTCCCTAATTGTCCTCCTTTCCTCTTTTCTGTCCTTTTGGTATGGAGAAGTTGATTGGGCAGACCTGTCCATAAACTTGCCTTTCCTCACCATTTACAGCCTGGCATTGCACACACACTTCAATATGTGAACCCCAGGACTTCGCACTGTCCTTTTTTTTTTTTTAAGATTCATTTATTTATTATTTATACAGTATTCTGCCTGCATGTGTGCCTCAGGCAGCAGAGGGCATCAGATCTTACTGTAGATGGTTGTGAGCCACCATGTGGTTGCTGGTAATTGAACTCAGGACGTTTGGAAGAGCAGACAGTGCTCTTAACCACTGAGCTATCTCTGCAGCTTAGCAATGTCCTTTTACTTGTGGGAAGAAGCAAGAATTACTTGGTTGTTCCAGTAGGGTTTAAAAGGTTAAGTATGTTACTTTCTGTTTCTTGTCTTAAAAGCTTTATTAAGGTACAATTTATATGACATCATTTGCCCATTTGAAGTGTATACCTCATAGTCTTTTAGGATAGTCACAGCTGGCAACTCTCAACAGTTTCAATTTTAGAATATTTTTATTCCTTCTGGTAGAGCTGTCTGACCTACTAGTAGTCACTGGCATCCAATGGTCTACTATCTTTATTTGCCTCTTTTGCTTATTTCATCTACATGGAATCATGTAACATTGTGGCCTTTCGTGTCTGGCTTTTTTTAGCATGTATTCATAAGATTATCTATAGCATGCACTTTAGAGGCTGTATCAGCATGCCATTCTGCTCCGTGACTAAGTAACAGTCCATTGTGTGTATAAATCACATTGTGTTTCTTCATTTATTTATGATGGACATTTGGTTCATTTATCCTTTTAGCTATAAGAATACATTTTTTATAACATTTTCATATTTCTCTTGGGTATGTACCTTGTAGTGTTGCTGGATCAAATGGTAATTTTATGAAATTTATGAGCTACTTCCTAGAAGAGCTACACTATTGCATAGTTCCATCAGCCGTGAGAGTTTATGTTTTTTGGCAGAGTAGAGGGGTTAAGAGTTAAGGGGTGAGACATGTTTAGAAAGTCTTGCATCAGCCCAGGCTGACCTTGAACTTGTGATCTTCCTGCCGGTACTGGAGGTGCAGATGTGTTCTGCCATGTGGCTTTGTGTGTTTTATATATCATGTTTGTACCCTAGCCTTAACCCTTACCTGCCCTGATTGCTGCTGCCTCTTGCTTTAAACTTCTGTGGAGTTCATGTAGTGAATCTACTTCTTTCTCAATAAATCATTGTTTACTTGGTAAGGATTTCTGTCTCTCAAAGTTCCTGACTCTGGCTTTCTAGGACCACAAAGAATAAGAAATGGGGAGTTGTGGAGGATAGAAGCATGCTGTCAAGGTGTCAGCAGGGTCATACTCACTCTGACAGTTCAGGTGCTTGCTGTCATCCTTAGTGTTCCCTAGCCTGTGGCCCCATGGCTGTCTTCGTGTGTCAGATACTCTCTTCTTCTTAGCTTCCTCAGTGTATGTCTGTTTCTTTGTCCAGGGTGTTATTAGCCCAACATTAATGGCCTTATTTTATTAATTTTTTGTGAAGACTTTCCAAAGTGGCTATGTTCTTTTTCTTCTTAATGAGTAATTTATTTTATGTGCGTTATCTTATGTACATTATGTGCATGTGTGACTGTGAAGATGTCAGATAACCCTGGAACTAAAGTTTCAGACAGTTCTGAGCTGCCATGTGGGTGCTTGGAATTGAACTTGAATCCTTTGGAAGAGCAGGCATTACTCTTAACTGCTGAGCCCATCTTTCCAGTCCCCATGGCTACATTCGTGGGTAGAGTAGTTACAATGTTGTTTTGTTTTATTGCTGAAATCTAACTCTGGGCCTTACACATGATATGAATCTGCTCTACCACAGAGCCATTCCTCAGCCCCTCAGAGTATCTTTTTCGTGGAACACAGTTTACCTTTTGATATTACCCCATGTGTATAGTTCTCATTTTTTCACTAATTATAATAAGATTTACAAGTATCCATAAATGGAATTTATATATATATATATATATATATATATATATATATATATGCATGTGTGCATGTATGTATGTATGTATGTGTTTGGGTTTTCATGACAGGGTTTCTCTGTGTAGCCCTGGCTGTCCTGGAACTCACTCTGTACAACAGGATGGCCTGGAACTCAAGTCCACCTGCCTCTGCCTCCTGAGTGCTGGGGTTAGAGGTGCCACCACCCCAGACTTAAAAATGTTTTCATCACTGTGTGTGTGTGTTATGGGTCAGAGGACAACTCTTGGAAATTGGTTCTCTCCGTCTACCATGTTGGTTCCAGAGATTGGCCTCAGGTGGTCAGGCTTGGCAGCAAGTACCTTTACCTGCTGATCTGTCTTGCTGGCCCTGCTTTCTCTTAATAAAGTAGTAATTTTTAAATTGAGGATTTTATGATACTGATTTTATTACTTGACTTCTTTATACAGGAAACCTGGACAAGCATGAAGAACTAGAGAAACTGGTAGCAAGATTCTTAGGCGTGGAAGCTGCTATGACCTATGGCATGGGGTTTGCAACAAATTCAATGAACATTCCCGCTCTTGTTGGCAAAGTAAGACGGCGTCACTTGGAGCAGTTCTCTTATGCATACATTCTTCGGTTTTGATAGACATTCCCAGTCAAGAGCTGCTATTAACATTAGATTAAGCACAGTTTACAAAGATGCTCCATCATAGGCAAGTATGCCTTGCAAACTGTTAACAGTTGGAGCTTTCCTCTTAGATCCCATGGTCTTTCCCTCTTCCTATACAATTTTGAAGGGATTCTGATAAAGATAAAAGCCCCAAAAGACTGAAATTCTGAAGTTTAATTCAAAAAGTTGTTTTGCCTAAGTCGAAAAATATGAAAATGCGTTTACCTGGATATTAGGTAAATTAAATCTAAACATAACATACATGTGTATGTGAACATATCTGCATATTCATCCTGTGATGGAACTTGTGCATTGATGTTTTTGCCTACATTTATGTCTCTGTGAAGGTCTCAAATCCCCTGGAACTGGAGTTACAGGCAGTTGTGAGCTGCCGTGTGGCTGGGAATTGAACCCAGTTTCTCTGGAAGAGCAGTCAGTGCTCTTACCTGCTGAGCCATTGCTCCAGGTTGATGGAACTTGGGAGAGTTAATGTAAGGAAAGGTCAAATGCTTTCTAATTGTAACTACTAAACACTGTCAGCTTAAAAAGAACCCTTGAGCTTGTTTTCTTCTTTGTTCATTTTTTTGTTTTTATCTTAGCATTTATGTTTAGAGATGACACATTGGCAAAAGCAGTGGATTACCTCAGACTTGAGTTTTGCTTGTCTGTTGATTATATGGTCAGACTTACCTATGACTGTGAACATGTCACATAGTTTTTCTTGTCCTCAAAGTTCCCTTTGTAGTAGATTTGTGTAACTAATTTAGTTATAACTATGATTTTGTAAGGAACAGTTGAGACAAACAGTAAACAAATAGCAACGCAAGAGGTTTAAACCCAAGTGTATTCATATTACAAAAATGTAACTATCTGCACATTGAAGTGGACAGCAGACCTTCTCAGATGAGGTAAAACTAGTAAGTTTCTTGGTAGTAAATGAACCTATTTGAAATGTAAAGATATGAACACTAAAATAAAAAAGATAAAGTTAGCACAGTGCCATATAACTGCCGTCCTTCCACTTGGGAACCTAAAGCAAGAAGACTTCTTGAGTCCAGGCATCTGAAATCAACCTAGAGCTGAGGAGCCAGGGCTTTATCAGAAATAAATAGATAAAAGAATGTCTGGGGGTGCAAGTCGGTGATAGTGTTCTTGTTTAGCATGTACATGGTCCTGGGTTTAATCTCTAGCCTTCAAGGGGAAGAAAAAGATGTAGCATGCAAACTAATGAAAAGGTGGAAGTTACTGTCTTGATGATATAGACAGAGTTCAGACTGAGGAATATTGTGAAGATGAAGGATATGGTATAATACAAAAGAGTTGATTAATCTAGGTGTATTAGGGACCTGATCACAGGTTCAAAGTACAGATAGCAAAGCTGACAAAACTTGGAGAGTGGAGAAAGAACTACAGTTGATGTTCTGTTAGATCAGAGTCACCACAGGTCCAGATATTGGGAGAGTAGTCAGAGCTTGCTAACTTCCTAGACACTTACCAACACTTCCCAGCAGCAGCAGGGTATCTACCAGGACACTCTGAATTTAGAGTTTAAATAAGTTGTAATATGTTTGGAAGTATTAACATTATTAAAGTGCATTCTCTGACCACACTGTAATTTAGTCAGAAATCATTGGAAGTTAAATCAAGGGGCAGGGCTGGGGTGGCGGGACCAAAACCGCAAAGTAGTCATGGAATGCAACACAACAAATTACAGGTTAACACTAAAGCAGTACAGAGGTAAGCATAAACAACACTAAGTGTGCTTAGGGTCTTAAGGTTGAATGCATATGCCTTCTTCTTGAGTCACCTACTCAGAGTATATAAAATTTGTATTTCGGGAGAAAAAAGAAAAGCTTTTTCATCTTAAGAAATCATAGAGAGGGCACTGGAGAGACGGTTCAGTGGTTAAGAGTACATGCTGCTTCTGCCATGGATCGTGGTTTGATTCCCAGCATCCATCTGAGACCCCAATAATAGGGACCTGATGTACTGTTCCGACTCCACGGGTCCCGGGCATGCCTGTGGTATGCATATGTACATGTGGGCCAAACTCTTATGCCTATAAAGTAAGTAAATCTAAACTTAAAAAGCAGGCTAGTCCCTACTAAGTAAACAGGAAATATGCAATAACAATAAATACAGAATCTGTGAATTTCAGGGAAAAGCAGTAAAACTAAAACTGAATCTTTGAGAAATGAATAAAGTATTCAAATCTAATTAGACCCATCAAGATGAAAAGAGAGGAGACAAAGTTATCAGTGGCAGGAGTAAAAGATGGGACTTTTTTGTACATCCTACAGACTTAAAGGGTAAGAAGGATGTGTTAGGACATGGCATGTTCAGCAGCTTGTTCAACAGGGGCAAGTTCTTTGAAAGAGGTAGTACGTGTTTCCTTATGTTGATTACAGTATGCTGCTATCTTGCATTTGGGTAGCATGGACCTGAAATTCTAACTTTCTTAGGTTTTTGACACTAGAAGATCAAATGTCCTCACTTTGCATCTTCCTGTATGCTTATGAATGCTAAGAAATCATTGTTTAGAGTTAGATTTTTCCTGTACTAACACAAAAGATACGACCTTAAAGACTAATCTTCCAAGTTGTAGTTGAAATGGTAGTGACTATTATTTAATCTCTTATGGATGCTAATTATTTGAATCTGATACTGGATCTCTCTGAGTTGGTAGATTGTTCAGCTTAAAGGCTGATAGAACACATATTCTAAAATCAGGAGCTTTGTTTTGAGTCTCTTTCTTGTGCTGTTCTTGGATAAGAAAGACTTTCATCTGTAAATTGAGTGTGATAATAGTATCTCTTTCCGAAGCCAGCCTGGTCTTCAAAGTGAGTCCAGGACAGCCAAGGCTACACAGAGAAACCCCATCTCAAAAAAACCAAGAAGAAAGAAAAAAAAATTAGCTCTTTCATATGTTATAATAAAATAATGCCTTAAAAATCTCTTAACATGCTGCCTAAAGCATATGCACCTAATATTTCATATTAATTTTATTTTTGAACCAGTAATGAAATAGAAACTCACAGTAGACTATAAGAAAAAAGTCAGACTGATACCTAAAAATGTTGACTAGGGGATCTGAAAAACAGCCTTGCAGATTTTGCCTGAAAAGTAAGTTATCTGGAAAGAGAAGGAAATTGAATTATGTCTGTTGGGAGCATGTTTTAAAGTACAGTAGCCAGACCTGGCAAGTATGGATTCTGGTGACTCTGAGCTCCTCTCTTCTCCCGGAGTTTTAAATTTAGACTAACTGAATAGCTACAGAGGGTGCAGAGTCCCTATGTGGCCTTTACTCAGCTTCTCTTTATGGTAGCATCTTAATTATCAGTGGAGCGTTTTCCAAAGCTCAGAAGTTAACAGTACACCGACAAACGCAGAACATTTTTCATGTCTGCTGTGAGACATGTCCACCCTTTGCCCCTTTCAGTTGAGGCTCCACACTGCACTCAGTTGTAGTTCTCAGGCATCTCTGGTGTGTTTTCTGACTTCCAAGTTGGGACAGTGCTTATTGGCCCCTTATCTGGTAGAATGTCTGTTAGCTTGAGTGGTCACAACTGTTGGTTGGCATGTGTTACAGAGAAAGATAGCACAGAAGTGGCATCTGCCCCATATATTACTAAGTAAGCCCTGGTCACTTGCCTAAGATATCAGGCAAGATTTTTTACTCTAACTTATTACTATTCCCTTTGTAATTACCAATTACTCTGGCAGAGAAACTTCGGGATTATGTAAATAGTATCTTTTTTCTTTTTATTAAAATTTCATACACTAATTTTAGTGTGGCTTTTCATAGCCAATGACAGTTAAGTTGCTTTGGTAGTCTTAGATTCTTCTCATTCCTTCTATATTTATTGGAGTTTTGTGGAAGAGTTGTTTCTTCTTTATATTAGTATGGACTCATGAATATTTCATTATTTGTGTAATAATCCAGCATTGGTACCTCTTTTTAAAAATTGATTATTGGTTTGGTTTTTTGTTTGTTTGGTTGGTTTTTTTGAGATAGAGCTGTCCTGGAATTCACTTTGTGGACCACACTGGCCTCAAACTTAGAGATTCACCTCCCTTTCTCTCACAAGATCTCTGATTAAAGGCCTGTGCCACCATGCCTAGCTGTGACCTTTTTTTTTTTGTTGCTTAAATTGTTTTTGTTTTAGCCATTGGGGTATTTTGAGATTTACATCCGAGCTTTACACTGAGCTTTACATCCTGTCAGCCCCTGCGGAGGCCATATTTGAAAGACAAAAACCTGTTTCAATGTTTTATTTTATTAGGTTGAAGGCTCCCGTGAGAGATAGAGGGTGAAGTTGGGGGGAAATAAAACATGAAGAGTTAACAGGCTTTGCTCTCTCCTTTATTTGTTAAAGTATGTTCAGGGATTTTAAGAAGCTCAACCACATTCTGCATACTGTGTGGTTTGGGGTTTATAAATAGATTTTTCCCTGAACTCTAGATCTGTTAATAGTGAGAGAAAAAGCACCTTCTCTACAGCTACTGTTTCTCACAAAATAATACATCAAAATTCTCTCAAAGATACCAGAATGTTTCAAAGCCTGTAGCAGATTTTAGGTATAAGAACCTGTTGCTATGTATCTGGATACTTAACTTGACAGTATGAAGCTATTATATATATGCTAGGAATCTGTATCTGCTTCTAAAGTGTCTTTGAAAAACAGTTCTCACCCGTTTCTGGTAGCATTTTACCTTCCTGTGCTTGTGATTTTGCAGGGTTGCCTGATTCTCAGTGATGAGCTAAACCATGCATCACTAGTTCTAGGAGCCAGACTGTCGGGAGCAACCATTCGAATCTTCAAACACAACAGTGAGTTTGTTCTAGGCTTTGCCATTGGCTGTAAGGTTTGATAGTCTTTGGGGGCAGTGGTGCTGATTACAGCAGTTACATTAATAATAGAAAGTACAGTGCAGCTGAAGTAGAAGATTTAATTTAAATGTTCTTCTAGTCCAATGTTTTAAAAAGATGCTCTCTTTAATGAAATAAAAGGAGACTGTGTAACATTAAAAAAAAAAAGAAAAACAGGCCTGAAGAGATGGCTCAACAGTTAAGAGCACTGACTGCTCTTCAGAGGATCCGGGTCCAATTCCTAGCACCCACATGGCAGCTTACAACTGTCTGTAACTCCATGATCTGACAGACAGGCAAAATACCAATGCCCATAAAATGAGAGAAAAATTAATTAACATTTTTAAAAAGTAGACTGCAGTGGCATGTGCTTTTGATTCTGGCAGTTGGTAGGCTGAAGCAGGAGGATATTCGATTTGTGGTCATCCTGAGCATGTGCGTATGTGTCTCTTTATATGTCTGTCTATCTGTGAATGAATGAATACAATATATGGGAGGGTCATTCCTTTTTGTCATTTATACTTTCTACCTTTGATTTGACTTTTAAGTTTCTCATCTTATTTTCTTGTTTATAAGTCTCTGTTCAAATACATTTACTGGATACCTGTAGTATGTCTTGGAGGAGTAAATAAGATCAGTGAAAACATTTTGATAATTAAACATTTAGGTAAAATACAACAGATGGGACCAGCAAGAAACTTGAGCAGGTGCAGAACTTTTTACACAAGCTGAATGTCATGAGTTCAATCCCTAGAATCCATGTTAAAAAAAACTGACTTCATAAGGTTGTCTCTTACCCTACACTTACACTGTAGCATGAGTCTCCCTACACGCAAACACACACTGGCACAGCATGCACACATGCTGTCTCTCTGTCTGTCTCTCTTTAAAAGTTTGGTGCTGGAAAAGTGGTTCAGTGGTTAAAGAGTGTGCACAACTTTGCTGAAGACCTGAGTTCGGTTCCCAGCACCCACTTAAGGAAGCTCACAGTTATGTATGACTCCAGGTCTAGGGGATATGCACCCTCTTCTGACCTCTACAGATACTTGTACTCATACACAGACACACACAAAATTAAAAATAATTCTTAAATTTTTTTAAGGGTATAACAGACAGGATTCAGGGAGATAGCTTATTTTATAAGGTATCTGCAACAGTAATAGGAAAACCTGTGCTCAGATCATGAGCACTCCTATGAAAAGATGTCTGTAATAGCTCATGCCTATAATTTCATCAACTAGGGGATGGAGACAGGAAGACCTTTGAGGCTAGCCAGTCTAATTGAATTAGTGAGGAGAGACCGTATCTCTTATATTTATGGTTGTGAGCCTAGCCTTTAATGGCTGAGCCAGCTCTCCAGCCCAACCATATCTCAAAAAATAAGGTGGAGTATGATTGAGGAAGAAACATGACATCAACCTCTCGCCTCTACAGATATGTATATGTGCATGTGTACCTACACTTGTGTATATACACAAACAGGTACACATATACATAGACATGTATAAGAAAAATAGACAAATGTTGAGGTACAGTAATGTAAGAGATGGTAGGAAGAAAGGGAATGGTGTCTTGAGGCTAAAACTTGTTCCCAGGGGCCTGGAGAAATGGCTCAATAGTTAAGAGCATTGGCCATTCTTCCAGAGGTCCTGAGTTCAATTCCCAGCAACTGCGTGGTGGCTCACAACTATCTATAATGGGATCTGATGCCTTCTTCTGGCGTGCAGGTGTACATGCAGACAGGGTACTCACTCATACATTAAATAACTAAATAAATCTTTAAAAATAAATAAAACTCGTTCCCTAAATGGAAATATTTTTGT
>CM053765.1:26057606-26104314 GCA_028658305.1 Pachyuromys duprasi
CTGACTCTTTCAACCTTTAGTGTGATGTGTCCCAAGAGCTAGTCAGTTCCTTTGTCTGGACCTTAAGTCCTTTCTGAACTTTTTAACTAGAACCAGCACTATGCTCACATATTTGCACAATCATCTGATTCCTGTAGAGCAGCCCAGAGTGCCCAGTAAATGAAAGAGTATATGTTTTAAATACCTTTCCAAATTGTGTTATACATTTAATAAGCAGACATTGGCTGCTTATACTCACTGGCCAGCATGAACTATCATGCATCATTTTAGATTATTCTTTTTATGTATCAAGCAATTTTTTATGCAGCTATTATATTTTCGATACTTCAAGTTGGTCATTTTCAAGCTGAAATCTTTTTATTGATATTAGAAACTTTCTGTATTGTCTTTTCCTTTTTTGAGACTTTGGGGTTTTGTTTTGCTTTCTTTTCTCTTCTCTTTTCTTTGCTTCTCTTCTCTTCTCTTTTCTTTTCTTTCTTTTTCTTTTTTCTTCTGTGTAGCTCTGGCTCTCCTGGAACTCACTTTGTAGACCAGGCTGGCCTGGTCAGAAATCCCCCTGTATCTGCCTCCCAAGTGCACCGCCATGCTTGGCTCTCATTTGATTCTTTTGTTTGCTTTAGGTTTTTTTGTGACAGGGTTTCTCAGTGTAGCCTTGGCTGTCCTAGCCTAACTTTGTAGACCAGGCTGGCCTCAAACTCACAGTGGTCCTCTTGCCTCTATCTCCCAGAGCACTGGGATTGCAGGCATGTGCCACAGTGCCTGCCTTTGTTTTTGTTTATTTTGAGAATTGTTTCTCTGTAGCCTTGGCTGTTCTGGACTGGATTTGTAGACCAGACTGGCCTGGAACTCAGAGAGATCATCTGCCTTTGCCTCCCCGAGTGCTGGGATTCCAGGTGTGTGCCACTGTGCCCATCTTCTCATTTGATTCTTTATTGGATTATAAATCCAATATTGTTGAAAACAAAATTCATATTACAAGTCCTTTTGTGTCACTATTTTAATTTAAATGTCTTGCTATTTGGCTCATCAAAATGTCTTTGAATTTTAGATTGTATTAAATGCTTTCTTTGAAGAAGGGACCCTGTTTTCTCACATTTTCCTTTGGGAGTTTTGTGGCATATTTAAAATTTTAATTTGCATGGAATTTGTATGGTATATGATAAAAGAAAGTTAGAAATTGTTTTCCTAAGTAGGCTATCTGCCCAAGGATTCCTGCTATAAATAGTTCCCTTTGCTAAAGTTTGTAGACTTTTTTATTTCTGTAGTTACTTGCTTGCTTTTTGAAATAGGGCCATATTATGTATGTAGCTCTGGCTAGCCTGGAACTGGCCATATAGTTTAGGCTATCTTCGAACTTGCGATGATTCTCCTGTTTGGACTTCCTATGTGCTAGGGTTGTAACCATAGACCGCCACATTCAGCTTTCTTTTTCCTGTTATCTCCCTTTTGTCTAAAATGTTGAATCACTATTTCTTTCTGCCTCCTTTCTGTATATAAACATAGGAAACGACAGATTTCCTTGTCTCCTGCTCTCTGCAACTGAACCGAGGCTCTAGGTCAGGCAGGGTTAGGCAGTAAGTACTGAGTTAGGCAGTAAGCTGATTGTGGTGCTACAAATACTAAAAAGTATAACACAGTTGTGACCTTTTGTTCATCCTGTTGTGTGTGTGTGTTTTTTTTTTTATTACAGTTTCCCTTTCCTTTCAAACTTTGATTATAAAAGGACAAAGTTGGACAGTTTTGACCCCATCTACCAATGATAAGCAGTACAGAATCAAGGCCCTATTATAGTGTGGTGTCTCCATTAGCATGACATTTAAAGCAGACTTAATGTTGCTTAGATTTTAGGGAGGTTTTTGTTATGTTTTGTTTTGGTTTTTTGTAACAGGGTTTCTCTGTATAGCTCTTGCTGTTCTGGAACTCACTCTGTAGACCAGGCTGGCCTGAAACTCATAGAGATCCTGCAACCTCTGCCTCCCAAGTGCTGGGATTAAAAGCCACCACTGCCCAGCAGGAAGAAATTTTATTAAATGTCGTTCAAAATCTATAGAGATTTTATATAAAATCTGTAGAGATGGCAACAGTAGAGTTCAAAGCATTTAAGAGGAAATCTAAGGTTCTTAGTAATGATAGCATCAACCATGCTGCCTCCCTTTTTTAAATGTAAATTAATTTTTATAATTTATTCACTTTATATCCCAATTAAAGCCCCCTCCCTCATCTCCTGGTCCACTCTCCTTTCCACTTCCCCTCCCCTATTTAGAAAGGGGAGCCCTCCTCTCCTAGCAGCTGACCCCAACCTATCAAGTCTCATTAGGACTGCCTGCATCCTCTTTCTTTGTGACCTGCAAGGTACCCTCACCAGGGTGAAGTGATCAAGGAGCAGGCAGCAGGCAACAGAGTCCATGTTAGAGACAGCCTCTGCTCCCCTTACTAGGGAACCAACATAGAGACTGAGCTGCCAATCAGCTACATCTAAGCAGGGCATCTAGATACTCTTCCATGCATGGTTCTTGGTTGGTGCCCTTGGACCCAGATTTGTTGGCTCTGTTTGTGCTGATGGAGTGAGTGTGGAACAATCTCAATTGATTGTCAAGTTGTTAAGCTTGAACTCAACTGGCATATTTTTAAACTGTGCAAAGAGAAGGCTGTTTAATAAGCAGCTATTGAATGCATCATGAGTAAAAGTAAATAGGTCTTACACTTTGAAGTTCATTCTCCATGTTTACTTTTCTTTTAAGATGTTATTTATTTTATTTTATGTGAGTGTTTGGCCTGTTTGTACATGCTTGGTGCTCACACTAATCAGAGTTGGGTTATTGGATCCCTTGGAACTGGATTTACGGATGGTTATAAATCACCATGTGGGTATTGGGAATCAAACCTAGGTTCTCTGCAAGAGCGTCAAGTGCTTTAAAACCCTGATCAGTCTCTTCAGGTCCTTGCATGTTTAGGAGGAACATATATTTGGGATGACTTACTCACTCTTGCTTGGTCTTTATATAGCTATTACTGAATGAATCACTTCGTTTAGAGATGGAGCTTGATTTTAAAAATAAAGAAAAGCTAATTCAAAGGCAAAGAATTTAACATAAAACAGTAGCCATTTTCTATCTAAAGCAATCAATTACCAGTCGTTTAATCTTATTGATGGCTTTGAACATTTGTCACGTATAGATATCAACTAAAGTAGTAATAATTCACTTACCTTTTCTGCTCAACTCTAATTATGTTCATGTCCTTTGCTGTCTGAGACATTTCTGAATAAGAAATGTATATTCACATTTTTCTGATACTGTTAGGAAAAAGATACTTTGGTACTGAATTCTTTCTTTGTGCCATAGATATGCAAAGCTTGGAGAAGCTTTTGAAAGATGCCATTGTCTATGGTCAGCCTCGGACAAGAAGGCCCTGGAAGAAAATCCTAATTCTTGTAGAAGGCATATACAGGTAGGTAATCTTGATATACTGCTCTTAACTGTGGCGTAGGCCTACAAAGTCATGTAAGCTTTCAGCTGAAGGGCTAGCTAGACTAGCCCTCTGGAAACTAAGGAGTGTTTGACTTGTTAAAAATACCTGGAGACAGAGGAGACACTGAGTACAAAGGTCTTATGTCTGTAGAGCACACAGCCTCCAGAGCCTCCTCTCAGTGAGGTGGTTTTTCTACTGTTTATGAGAAGCTTACACGCAAAGATTCTAATTCACTAAAAACAAATTACAAAGCTAGGTGTGATGGTACATACCTGTAATTCCAGCACTCAGGAAGCTGAGACAGGTAAGCCATCTATTTGAGATTCACCCAGGGTACGAGGCAACAAGACACAGTGGTTGTACTCTTTTTTTTTTTTTTTTTTTTTTTTTAGTGGTTGTACTCTTGTTTGGTATACATGAGGCCCTATATTCAATCTCCAGTCTTGCACAAAACAAATTAACATCAAAATAAATAAAATGAGTTACTTTTTGTTTTTATTTTTTTGACATATGGTCTCATGTATTCTACATTGACCTTGAACTCCTGCTTCTACCTCTCGAGTGCTAGGATTTACAGGCATATTCCCTCACTCTAGCTATATTTTAATTTCAGATATGTTTTTCTGTTATTCATTTGGACAGCCTGCCTTAGTTAGGTTTTTGTTGCTGTGATAAAGACCATGACCAAAAGCAATTTGGACAGAAAAGGGTTTATTTGGCCTATAGTCCAGGCCATAGTCTATTGGGGGAAACCTGGGCAGTAATTCAAGGCATGTATAATGAATACAAAGTCTGATGTTGCTTGTAACCACAGCTTTAGAAGATCTTGTGGGCTTGGGAAGTGGCTAGGTGGTAGAGTGCATTCCTAGCACATGCAAGGCCCCCACTGTAACCCCTAGCCCCACAGAACAAACCATCTGCTGTTAACTTTAGTTCTTTCTGTTATGAAATAAAACCAGTTAAAATGTCAACCTCCTGTTTCTGCCAAGTCAGTATGCCACAAAACTTAGTTTAAAACCAGATGTGGTGTTTTCAGACTTACGTTGAAAAGCAATTGACCTCAAAAACCTTAAAAATAAAGTGGCCAGTAGCTAATTTTGAGAGCTAAAAGGTCTTTTTGTGTTTTTGTTTTTTAAACCTTGTTTTGCCAGTATGGAGGGGTCTATTGTTCGCCTTCCTGAAGTGATTGCTCTCAAGAAGAAGTACAAGGCATACTTGTATCTGGATGAGGCACACAGCATTGGGGCGCTTGGCCCTTCAGGACGAGGTGTGGTAGACTACTTTGGCCTGGATCCGGAGGATGTAGATGTTATGATGGGAACATTCACAAAGAGCTTCGGTGCTTCAGGAGGATACATTGGAGGCAAAAAGGTAAAACAGGCCTCTAGAGTGGCCAAATAGAAAAAGGCTGTTGGATTTGGGGACTGTCTAGTAGGTAGGGTCCTGAACTTGGATATGGGGATCCTGGAGATGCTTGTGGCTCAAGTTCTAGAGCTGGTGGACTTTCTGCCTCAGATGCCTGGGGAGTGACTCTGACGTCTCCTGCTGAGCTAAAGGCTGTTGTGTTCATTGTTTGTTCTTTGCTCATTTGAGCTTCTTTCTCAAATACATTCTGGTCTGAGATATAGAATACTCTTTGTAAAAGAGCACACAGTGGTGCTTCCTGTTTGCCACAGCCTTCTGTTGGGTTTGAATTATGCTCACACTCTCAAAGGGTTGTCACAGGAACCAGTGGGAGTGGGAGATCGGAAAGCACAGACAAAAAAAAGAAGGTTTTGTTAGCTCTAAGACACTGCAAATCCAACATCTATTTTTCAACTTTATTTATGCCGTTCTAAGGCAGTTAAGAACACATCCGGAATCATGGACACTGTCTACATTTGAATGTCTTTGCTTTGTAAGATCTTGGGGAAAGCATTTTTAACTTTTTAGTATGGCTGGTTTGTGATGTGCTGGTTTTAAAATGCTATGTGCCTATGCTACAACACAAATGGCATTTTGCGGATGTGTGAAGTGAATCACAAAAGGTCATGTTATATGACGTTTTACTTTTATATACATTTTACCTAGAATAGGTATAGAAGTAGAATGTACATATAGAAGTTCCCAGGGGTTAAGGAGACGGGGAAATGGAAAGTAACTGCTAATGGGTGCAGTGCTTCCTTGTAGAATCATGTCCTAAAATTAGGTAGTACTAAGGGTTGCACAGCTGACTATGCCAAAATCCATTGAATTGTACTCTTTACAAAGGTGACTATGATGGGATGGAGCTTCTATTTCTATAAAGCTGTTACTTAAAACTTGAGCCAGGCCTGTAGCTCAGTATTAAATAACTGGCATGTGTGCTGCCCTCGATTGGACTCTCAGTACCACAGGAAAGAAAAGAAGAAAAACTTGCTATAACATAGTCAAGAAATATATGCTAGGCATGACACATAGTAGGTGCTCGTAAATGTTCTGAATTTCTTCTTAAAACTAAACAATTGGCATCTTAAAGAATAGTCATTCTTAATGTATGCAGTGTGCCTATTTTCAATAGCTAGTGCTTGCCCTACCCTAATGGGAAAGCCTAGGGCTTCCACCATGCCTGGCAAGAGGCAGAACTATATTAGCCTCTACAACCAACAGACACATCTCATCGTTAACTCTCAACAGACACAAAAACTAGGGTATTTTTATTAATTTATTATTATCATTTGTTACAATTTATAATTTTTATCCCAGCTGTGGTCCTCATCCCTTCCCAATCCTACCCTCCTTCCCTCTTCTCCCCCTATGCCCTTCCTCTAGTCCACTGATAAGGGAGATCCTCCTCCCCTTCCATCTGACCCTAGTCTATCAGGTCTCATTGGGACTGGCTACTTGTCTTCCTCTGTGGCCTGGAAAGGCTGCATCCCTCAGGGGGAGGTAATCAGAGAGCCAGCCACTGAGTTCATGCCAGAGTTAACAAAATTATAGTTAGAGAACCTGAAATTTTGTAACACAACTAGAACAACTTATAAAAGTAGCAGAATAGAAAGAGGTTTAGTTTAATTGATTTTCTGTGTTTGTTGGTTGGTCATAGGCTTATGCAAAGAGAAGCTAAACATTTTTTAAAATTTATTTATTTTTATGTACATTGGTCTTTTGACTGGATGTACAGCTGTGAAGGTATCATATCCCCTGGAACAGGAGTTGCAGACAGTTGTAAGCAGCCATGTGGGTGCTGAGAATTGAACCTGGGTCCTCTGGAAAAGCAGTCAGTACTCTTAACCACTGAGCCATCTTGCAAGCCCTTAAACATTTACTTTTTAAGGGACCAAGAAGCTGTTAGAGGACTCGTCTCTGACAGCAGTCCAGCACAGATCAAGGATCTAAGGATGTTTGTACCACCCCAAGTAATAAGTGAATACTCTGGAAGGATATGTAGTGCTAAATGACAAAAACCAGTAAGCAGGAAGCAAGAAGTATTCACACTCATTGAAAATAGCATGTTTATCTATAAGAAATGCTGTGTTTTGAGGCCGAGTACTATCTATCAACTAGCTTTTCCCCTCTTGAAGCTGATAATCACTGTGTGTTTCACTCAATTCAGACCTCCTTTTCTTGTAAGAATTTCACAAAGCCTTCTTGTCAAGGATACCTATATCCAGAACTTCTAGGGAGAAATGGAATTTTGTAGTACAGTTTTCTTAAATGGGTTATGGGGCACATAAATTCTGGCCACAGTTAATTGTGTTCTTTGCATTTGCAAGAATTGGGCATTTGGGCATCCAACTGGCAATTGGGAATTCTGATGAATGAGCTGGACCCAGCAGTTACGGACCAGTTCTACATGAAAGATGCTATTCTAGGCTGTGGAAGGAGAGAGTCCAGGACTACCTGGAAGGAAGGCACTTGCATAACTGTGTACTTGGGACCTGCCTCTCAATATTTGCCTCTGCTTCCGTAGGAGCTGATAAACTACCTGCGCACACATTCTCACAGTGTAGTGTATGCCACCTCTATGTCACCACCAGTGATAGAGCAGATCATCACCTCCATGAAGTGCATCATGGGGCAGGATGGCACCAGTCTTGGTAAGTCTTTTTCAAGAAGCATTGTCTGCCTTAGTGAAAACTTAGCAGCCGACTGTGCTCTTTTGGTTGAGGGTTCACCCTAAATAAGGAGTCAGGCTTCTAACGGGGCATCACTGTGAAGCTTTGGTTTCCATAGACACTTTTCAGTGTGTTATATACACACACTTTGATAACTATACTAGCTCTCTCCTATAGAATTTTCTTATCTAGCTCTCTGTCTGTCTAATCTCATCTCATCTCATCTAATCTAAGCTATCTGCCTCTCAGCAGGATCTCTGTATGTAGCCCTGCCTGTCCTAGAACTCTTTATGTAGACCTGGCTGGTCTTAAGCACAGAGTGTCTGCTTCCCAGGTGTGAGCCATCATGCCTGAGCTACACATGATAAGGCTTTTCTTGTCCTACTGTGCTTTTAATTTTAGGACATGTGGGGGCTAGAGAAATGGCTCAGTGGTTAAGAGCACTGTCTCCTCTTCCAAAGGTCATGAGTTCAATTCCCGGGACCCACATGGTGGCTCACAACCATCTATAATGTGAAATGATTCCCTCTTCTGGCAGGTGTAAGTGCAGATAGAACATTCATATACATAAAATAAATTTTAGGACATGTGCTGTCAGGGTATTAATCACATCTTTTTAGGTGGATATATAATTTATTACAAAGTGATATGTGTCATACCGTGTTTCCAGAAGCCAGCACAGTGGCACACACACACCTTTACTCCCAGCACTTGGGGAGGCAGAGGCAATGTGAGTTCAAGGCCAGCCTGGTCTACAAAGTGGGTCTAAGACAGCCAAAGCTACACAGAGAAACCCTATCTCAAAAAAACTGAGAGACAGAGAGAAATAGCATGTTTCCAAGTTTCTGATTTAGTGGACAGTACATAATGAAGGTCATCATAAATCTGTCTTTGTTATTGGTGGAATGTGCATCCAGAAGATAGGCAACTGAAACATAACTGAAAATAAAAGCTGTTGCCTTGTTTATTTCTTTGTATCACCAGGGGGCAGTGTTGACCAGTTACTATGAAAGCTATCTTTCATAAGGGTAATTGAGTCTTTGTTTTTGCTGTTTTTACTTTTAAAAGTCTTTTGGGTTGGGACATTAAGACACAAGGCTGTAATCCTAGCACTTGGGAAGTGGAAACAGGAGGATTAGTTATTCAAGGTCATCATCAGCTATATATCTTGAGGCCAGCTATTATTAGACACTCTAGCTCATTAACAAAAAGAAGTAAGAAGATAACAAAGTTTTTCTACTAGTAGTATGATATGAGCTTAATTTGCTGTCTTGCTGCTTCTGAGGCAGTGTGGCTATAGCAGATTTTCTGTCCTCAGCCTTGGGCTTTCCACTCTGTAGTACATGGTACTATAGGTGGGCTACAGCCTGCACTGGAAAACAGTTAAGTAAGATGTCTAGTTTTGACTAAGAGTTTTCTGAAACTCAAACTGACTTTATATTTGTTCCCATCTGTCAGAGATCCTTGTTACCTCTATGGAGAGACTTTTGGAAATAGTGTTGACAGTTTGATTTTATGAATTTGCCTGCTCAGGAAGAAAGCATTAATGTTGCATTCAGAATTGGAACTGTGTGAATTACTTCTTGTAAATAGTAACACAGATTTATTGCCTCTCTTTCTGATGTGGCATTACTGGAGAGACTGTGTTTGGATATGAGATACCCATGTATACAGAGACAGTACGTTGACCTTACTAGTTTGGTATAGATTTAGTTTGGTACATAGACTTAGACTATAAAAAGCTAACAGCTGTCAATGTTAATATTGGCAGTTTCTTAGAGCCTAGATCTGGATGGTGAATTGCTTGTGAATAAATGACCTGCCTGTATTCATTGAAGATATCTGATGAGAAAATGAAATATGGCAGTGAGGCAAAGCATTGGAATAGCACTGCTTTTCCAAGTTTTACCTCTAGCCAGCACCAAAGCTTAGTTATATGACAGCTGTCTTATGTTCACAAATTCTGTGCATTAATAGTTCAGTCAGGGCTGGGCATGGTGCTTGGTATACACCTGTAATCCCAGCACTCAAGGGAGGCCGGGGCAGGCGGATGTCTGTGAGTTCAAGGCCAGTTTGGTCTACAAAAGCAAGTCGAGGACAACCAAGACTATACAGAGAAACCCTGTCTTGAAAAAACCAAAACCAACCAACCAAAAAAAAAAAAAAAAAAAGAAAGAAAGAAAGAAAGAAAGAAAAACAACTAACAAAAAAATCAAACAAACAAAAAAGGAGTTCAGTCAGAGTACAACAGGGATAGCTTGTCTTTACTCCACAGGTCTGGGACCAGATTAGAAGATCTACTGCTAGAACGACTCAGATGGTTAGGGACTGTGATCTTCACTGACTGTTGGAAGGTTTGCCATACTTACTGTAGTAACTTGAACATTTTAAGTGACTTAACTGAATCAAAACCCACTGCCATGTGCTTTCCTTGCACATCACCAAACTTGTTATTAGCTGGGCTTGAGTCTGAGGAGGAGGTTTCGGAGAACATGAGTCGTCTTTCAGCCCTTCCTCAGGGGACTTGGTACCTGTCTGCTTAAGTTGTTTAAATGTATTGCGCCACCAGGCAATGATGTTGCCTTCCTTTAATCTGAGCACTCAGGAGGCAGAGGCTGGTGGATCCCTGTGAGTTCTAGGACAGCTAGGGTTACACAGAGAAACCCTGTCTTGAACAACAAAAATGTGTTATGCCATATTATTACATTATTCAGCATGCCCTGTGGCATGCAGAAATGCCCATGAGGACAGCAGAGGAGTCCCAGTACAAAGGCAGTCTTTATTACATTCAAAGAAAAGGCCACATTAAGGCCTGTGCATTGACCCCGGTGTGTACAAAGTGGGAGGAGTGTATAGTGTCATTGGGAAGTCTTTGCAGTCTTCTCAGTTTAGCAGGGCTTAAAGCAGGTAGACAGTTATGTGAGCATTCAATAGTGTTTAAACAGGGTCTGAAGTGGTGGCGCAGAGGTTAAGAACACTGGCTGTTCTTTCAGATGTCCTGAGTTCAATTCCAAGCAACCACATGACAACTCACAACCATCTATAGTGAGATCTGATGCACTCTCTGGTGTGCAAGCAGAACACTATAAATAATAAATGAATAAATCTCTTTAAAAATTTGTGTTTAAACAGTTTGCAGGGTAGGGGAATTTGGAATGAGTCAAGGATACAATATAGTTTTTTTCTATCTTCATTAATGTCATGTAGGTTCTGCTATGTGAAATTTTACATTCTATTACACATGAAGGAATAATAGACCTGATTCTAATAAGGGCTGTCTATATAACTTGTGTTTTTAAGTGTTAAATAAATCAGTCGTGTTGTATATACCTTAGTACAACTTGCTGTGTTGACTTTTTATCCCATTGTGATTTTCTCTTGTGAGGTTCTCATTCACTTGCTTTCATCTTTATAGTATTCCAGAGTCTAAAGAGCCTTTTTGTTCATTCTGTTCATGGATGTTTAATTGTTTAGCTATTTTGAGGTGTCACTAGAACTATGTAGTGATCTGCGCGTGTTTCTACTGTATACTTACACGGTTAGTTTGGATACCTTTTACTGACATTGGCAGCCATTTTTAGAGGCTTCTAAATTCTTTCACAGGCAAAGCATACTAGCAAATGCTAGTAATCCCAATACTTGCAAGGCAGGAGGATTGTTGCAAGTTTGAGGCCAGCCTGTTCAACCTGGTGAGTTCAGGCCAGCCTCTGCCATGATGAGGCTGTTTTAAAAACAAAACAATGAAAGAAAATGATATTTTCCCAGGGCTTCAGTATACTCCTGAACAGTATTAACACTGCTGTTACTGTACATAATAAAAATTGAAGAGTCTGCCCTAGTAGGGCACACCTTTAATCCCAGTACTTGGGAGGCAGAGGCAGGTGAGTCTCTGAGTTTGATGCCAGCTTGGTCTACAGAGTGACTTTCAGGACAGCCAGGGCTGCACAAAGAAACCCTGTCTTGAAAAACAAAACACACACAAAAAAGAGTTTACCATAAGTTTATAAACAAATTTTGGTATTTGTTTTTAAATTTATGAAGATATCTGGGCTGAGGAAGGATTAGAAATTATAATATCACACAGATTGGTGGTGATTCACGGAAGAAACATGTTCTAGAAAGAAGATGTTCTAGAAGGCCTTTCCCGGATCCCACTGAGGGACGATGGGACGAAACAAAGAGGGTTAGCATTGTGGAGCTTATGGCCAGACTCAGGACAAGACCCAGCGCTGCTTGGGAGGAGGTGGCTGTGGAGAAGTGTCTGTTTAGTTCTGTTAAAGTTGGATGTTACTTCCTATTTATTTGTTGCTCTCCTCTCTCAGTGACAGGAACAGTTACACACATGGGATAAAACAATATTGGGCCACTGTTAATTGAGATGGAGTCTGTTCTGTCTCTTCTGCCTGGTCTAGACATTGTTAAAGAGAAGTTGCATGTTATGATGTATATATATTACTATTTTAGTAGAGCTTCAAAATAATTCATTAAGCACAATAAATCCTGCTTAAAATGAGATTCAAGGTGAGATATTCTGCAGCTGCTGTTAGGAGAGCTGCAGCCAGCCAAGGAGGATGAGCTACATTTCTGCCCAGTTTTGCAGCATTTCTGTCTCCTTCCTCCTGGCTGGCCCTTCCCATATCTACTTAGATTTGCTATCATTTTTTGTGAATGGAAATTATGCTGCTAGTGGCCCTCTTCCAGTGGTAATATCAAGTTAGAACAGGCCAGTGAGTAGAAAAATGAGACCTGAGAAGTTTGGAAAAGCCCACCAAACATTTGGAAAGCTACCTTGTCCTTCACACACCACTGACCATATATATGCTGTAGTGGATTTTAGCTCCAAGGTATTTTTGTGAACCAAGTAAAATATCCATAAAATTCAAGTAAGACCTTTGGAAAAAAAATTCCAAAACTGCACTTGGATGTAAAATAATTTAGTGCTTTCTGTAGCGTGTATGGTTAGATGGTACCAACATGGCATGATCAAAGACAAAGTAAATTAAATATATACATTTATTTCGTTTTTTTTATTTTGAGTAGTTGTTTTTTGGTTTGGGGTTTTTTTGTTTTGTTTTGGCTTTTGGTTTTGGATTTTCTGAAACAGGGTTTCTCTGTGTCGCCTTGGCTGTCCTGACTCAATTTGTAGACCAGGCTGGCCTGGAACTCACTGAGATCCATCTGCCTCTGCTTCGTCTGAGCGTAGGGATTACAGGCATGTGCCACTGTGCTTAGTTTCTAAAGAACCAAGGTAAATTCTGTTACTGGTGCAGGAGAATTTGAGTAGGTTGAAATTTAATTATACTTAGGTTTGGCCTGTTTGAAGTAGACTTGCTGATGAGGTGTTAAATGACCCAGGGAACTGTCAACAACTAATTTAGGAGTCACTAACCTGCCTTTGAAGAAGCATCACTATGATCTTGTAGAGAACTGCTGCTACTCAAGACTGGCAGCTTTTGACCTGCCCTGGAAACTGCCTGCCAAGCCCAGGAGAGTTTGCCTTCTGCTTTTTCCTTTCTTATTGTATTTTAATGGAGTTTGTTTCGAAACTCATCCAGATCAGTGGGGGAGAGGAGGTAATGAGCATAGTACAGTGATTAGAAAAGAAGGAAAAGGGCAGGATGCATTTTCTGGTGAACAGCTTCATTCCTACCTTGCACATTTGAGTAGTTATTCCAGAGCTGAGTTCTGGGCCAGACCCCCTGTCCTGTGACTTAGTGCCTCGAGCCCTGCTGTCAAGAAGTGTTTGTGTCAGCATTTATCAGGCAACCGCTCTGTGCTGGAGTTGAACAAGTTGTTTTCCATGCCTCCAAAAACTGCCATGCAGGGTAGCAGGGAAAGGTTCCTGGGAAGAGCTAGTCTCAGTCACACATTCTCCTTTGTTCACCTTGGTCTTCTCTTAGTTTTCTCCATCCTTCTCTCTGAACAACCTTCCACACCACATCCTCCATGAAACTTAAATTTCCTACAGTTTATTGGTGCAAAATCAGATCTAATATATTTAGTCAAACTTGAGTCTCCCCCCCCCCCCAAGAAGTCTCTTGTAAATTACCATAAATGAAAGTAAAGAAATCCTTTTATAAATCAGCTCCTTCATTGTCTAGCACAAAAGCCTTTTAACCATGGCTTAAGCTTTTTAAAATCAGTACGCATTAAGACCAATTTACAGGTAGGGAAATTTGAGCTTACAGGTAGGGCAGTTTCCCTGTGTCTTGTTTCCAGATAGAACATGGCTTTCCTCAGTCCATCTGCTTCTTCTGATGTTATTCAATGTTTTGTTAAAGTATAGTGTTAATGGCCTATTTCTAATTTTTTAATTCTTTCCAACTAATTTTCCACAAAACGTCTGAGTTTCCTCGTGAATGCTGAGCTTGACAAATGATAGTCACTGGGCACTTGCCTGCCTCCTCTCTCTGTCTCCACAGCCACTTCATCTCCTCTGTTGAAACGTTCAAGCATTTGTAGGGATGTGGTTCTGTGTGTTCTCCTTTCACTCTCATCTATTCTTTCAAAATCCAAATGTAAATAAAAGTTGTTTATAATAAGAAACTTCTTTCTGTGTCTTGTTGTCAGTTTGAAGCTGGCTATTAAGATGCCCACAAGCATCAGGCCAGAAGCTAGTTTTGAACAGATGTGCACTTGGCCATTAACTAAAACGCTGTTTTTAGTAGAAAGCCTGGAACGGAAAAGGAGCCCCAAACCAGAGGCCTCTCATTTGGGGATGTGATTGCGTACTATGGAGAGGCTAAGCTCCCAAATATTCAAGGATTAAAGCAGATAAATATACTTCCTTAGTTCTATTATCATTTTTTGATAGTTTTATTTTAGTTGTTTTGTTTGTTTTTGTTTTTTTGAGACAGGGTTTTCCTGTGTAACAGAACCCTGGCTATCCTGGAATTTGCTTTGTAGACCAGGTTGGCCTCAAACTCACAGAGATCTGTCTGCCTCTGCCTACAAAGTGCTGGGATTAAAGGCATGTGCCACCATGCCCAGCAGTGGCTTTATTTTATAGTCAGATTTATTTTAAAGATATTCACCCCTGCAACTCTTGTGTCCACTTATTTGAGCTACGGCTTAGTTTTATTTCTTCTCAGTTTGGATTTGTTACTGCTGTGGCCTAGTCTGTGTTGAAGAACATATCTAACTTTGCGCATCACAACATGATTGGCATTGCTTCTTTCCAGCAGAATTGTTTCTAAAGGTTTCTTAGAAGACTTGGTCACAACAGTCCTTCAGTTTTATGAGTCTGTTGCTATACAACTACTTAATAAGTATATGCCAATAACAAGATAAGGGCCCAGATATCTTTTGACAGCTCACCAACCAAAGATGAGAATATGCCAAAAGATAGGTTTTATGTTAATTGTTTCCTATGGTTTTTCTCATTATCTAAATGTTTGATCTATATGTTCTTGTCATCTACTTTCACAGTGTAATGAAATATTAAAGAAGAAAGCCTGTCAATGATGCTTTTACTTTAAAAAAAAAATCTTGTTTGCACAATTGGGCAATCAGCAGAAGGCCTTGCACATGGTAAGCAAGTTTGCTGCTGGTGAGCTCCGCCTCTGGCTTCTTGAGGGTAGTTCTAGTCAGGAGGGACTGTATAGGTACAGAGACTGCTAGCTACAGTGAGGTTTGGCCCTAGGTCAGAGCAATTAATTGAGTTCAGTTCTGACTCCAACCAGGAAATAAATATAGGGATTTGTTAAGAACTAGGGTTCAAGTTGGTAAGGAGGAAATATCAGGGTAAGGATGCTCCTTGCCTTTGCTGAAGGCAGACAGGGCAATAAGATACCATGTTTAGGGGATTTTCTCTAATCCGCTTGGCAGGATTCTTGCTCAAACTGCACTCCTCAAAGACAGGGGAATCTAATGTATGACTTGGTTAGAAAGTCTTGGAAAAGATGGACAACAGTTTGGTGCAAGGAGAGAATCTTCATCAGTGTCTGAAAGCCCTCATAAACGTACACTCTGAGAAGCCCCTATTAATTACATCATCAGAGACATCGTAACATCATTTGCTTGACCTTGTTCATATGTATAAGAAAGCTTAAAAATAGGTACAAGAACAACCCAGGTACCTCTACTGTGATTCCGGGTTTAACACCATTGCCATGGAATTTGCTAAAAATGAGGTTCTAAGCCAGATTCATTCCTTTAATCCCAGGAGAATTGGAAATTCAAGGCCAGCCTAGGCCATGTGGGACCCTGTTTCCCACCCCACCCCCAAAAGTATCCTAGTATGTTCTATTCAGATCACCGATAACTGTTGTCACCAGGCTCATGGCATTTTAAAGAAAACCCCAGTCAGAGAGCATACTAGCATTTAAAAGACTTAACATGTTATTTATTTAGATTTTAAATCTTGTTTACGTAAGAGGGAGCCAAAACTAAATCTACCGCTTATTGTAAAAAAAGAAAAAGACATTGGAAGGCAAGATATGAGATGTTGGTGATAAAGCTAAGCTGCCAGTTTTCATCATTTTTGGAGACCTAACTGCCTAGGGCCCTGACACCTGACACCCAGGGAGGGAGAATTGAGGATTTAGACCTGAATCAAGATGGGTGAGGATGCTTTTTTGTTGTTATTTTCCCTCACCATTTTGATTATTCATATTTTTGTAACCTGTTTACCTGAAATCCCAAATTTTTAAACAAATAACATACAATGGCCTTGACCACAGTAGAATGTTTTCCTTAATATTCATTATTTATCAGTTTGTAAACTCCTAACTTGCTACCTTGTCTTCTGACTCCTAAACTACTTGATTAACTCAAAGGAGCCTTTCCAGTAATTGTCCTTATTTGCTACCCTGTGGGTCTGGAGGTGGATGACTGACCACACTGTGCACAGTAGAATTCCTTACCCCTTCAGTTCTGCCTAAAGTAGCTGTGCTATCTATGTTCCAGTTCCATCAGAGGGTAGAATAGTATTTAGGCAAATTAGTTAGGACTGCCTGTCCTGGGCTAGGGAAGTGACTGAGTGGTAGAATGCGTGCTTAGCATGCTGAAGGCTCTGGGTGTGAGGAGAAGAGAAGACAGAAGGGGAGAGGGGCAAGGACTCAATCCTCAGTGAATGAGTTGGCACTCTTTAAAATTTGTTCTTTATTTTTTTCAAAGACTCTTGGCCCCTTTTCTTCCTTTTGTTCAGGACCCTGTGTAACTGACTGTGCATTAGCGACCATTCTGTTAAACTTTTGATTATATTGAATCAACAACGTTAAGCCCTTGCCCCTGCTGCTTGTTGCACATCCTGTGGCAGTCCTCAGGAAATCCTAGTTTTTGGCATTGAAATGAATTAAAGGATTAAGCCAGTACAAGGGAGGGGGTGATAAACTCTGTTTGTGGGAGGAATTTACCGGCCCGTGTTAGCAAAAGCTGCTCTCTTTCTTATATCGAGGTAGAAAACCAAGGGGCTGCTCTGGAACAGACGTGGAGAGGCAGGCCTGGCTGCTTTGATGCCCTTTAGTCTGGCAATGGTCCTAGCTGAGCACTTTGATGCTTGGTAACTAGTCTAGCAAAATAGCTCAGAGTTGATGAACCTGGTTCCCACTTCTTTATCCCAGCATTAACAAAACTGTTAACTCTTGTTTCCTGAAAGCTTTAACAAATACCCTTTTACATGATGCTTCAAGGAGGCACTACAGTATTTGTAAGAAGCCTGTTGGAGGTGCATTTATTTCCTTTCCTTTGGGACTCTTAAATGGCTAACAGAGTTGTTTTTTATTTTATTCCTGGAACTGAAGAGGAATGTACTCCCCTCCCCCCAACCCCTTTTTATTTGGTCATAGAGACCCACCTGTCTCTGTTTCCCAAGTGCTGGGATTAGAGACATGTGCCATCACCGCCCAGCTTTGTCTTGCATTTTAGTTAAATTTGGTTTTCTTTTTTATGGAGTTTTGAGATTCTCCATCTCTCTAAGTTAGTTAGAAACCCATCAGGACAGAGTTCAATTACCAGTACAGTTTGGTTTTAAAATTTCATTGACTTTTTTTTTTTTCTTCTGTGTTCTATCCTGGCCTACCCCCTACTCTGTCCACTTGCTTCTTTAAGATGTTTTTAGATGTGATGATCTGGGTTTCAGTCTTAAGTCTGCATCCATAAAGACCAAGTGAGTCGTGTGCTCACTGTCATGCTTTCCCAACTCTGTCCCTTCCTACTCACTATGGGGCTCTGTGCATCCTATGTGGGTACTTGTGACAGTGAGTGTAGAAGCTGCTGGCTCAGAAAGGTTGTAAAGTTTTGTTCTTGTTCTACAAAGTTCATAGCTAAAATATATAAATGTGAAAATTATGGAATAGAAATTTCTTAAAGTTTAATCTTTACATTATCTATATTTCTGATGACATGGAAGTGAACTTCAGCCTAATAATGAGATTCATAAGATGGGCAGAATTTCTACTAATGAGTATTAAATGTTTGCCACCACTAGAGAAAAGTTTTTAGTGTTATTTTTGCTCATTATTGTGCATATGTGTGGGAGTACAAGTGTTGGTCCTTGTCTTCCACCTTGTTTGAGACAGGGTCTCCCAACTGTGTGTGCCTGGTTAGTTGCCTGTGAGCTTTCAGGGATTCTCCTGGTTCTCCTTCTCACTGTAGGACCTCTGGGACCCATTTATCTACTACTATATCTAGCTTTTTGTGTGTTGTGGCAGCTCCATTTTTTTTTTCTGATGTTGCTGAGAACTGAATTCAATGTCTCTCTCACGTTAAATGTCTCTTTCAGTGTTCTACCACTGAGCTACATCCCTAGTTCTTCTCCTTATTTTTTGAGACAGGGTATCTCTCACTGAACCTAGACCTCACCAATTCAGCTAAACTACCAGGCCAGAAAGCCCTAGGGATCCTCCTATCTCTGCCTCCTTAGCACTGGGATTACAGGATTACATTACCTGGCTTTCTATGGGTGGTAGTGATCTTCAATCAGGTCCTTGTGCTTGCACAGAAAGCACTGTACCCAGTAAGCTGTCTCCCTCGCTCCTTTCCCAGGTTTTTAAAAAAGATTTATTTGTTTGTTTATTGTAGTGTTCTGCCTGCGTGTACCCCTGCACGCCAGCAAAGGGCACCAGATCTCGTTATAGATGGTTGTGAACCACCATGTGGTTGCTGGGAATGAACTCAGGACCTTTGGAAGAACAGCCAGTGCTCTTAACTTCTGAGCCATCTCTTCAGCCCCTCCTCCCAGGTTTTAGAGGGTCTTAACACAGGTATCTGTCTGTGCCTGTTCCATACAGCAGGTCCCATCCCCATCTTGGTAACAAATGGTCTTCAGAACAACAGGTCATACTTGCCATCCCAAATATTCACATTTGTAAAGGCATTTGCCTTTTATGGGTTATTATTACCAGGTGATGTAATGGCAGAGGCATCTAAGCTAGAAAATAAGGAAACTAGTTGCACCTAGCAGTAGAAAGGTAGCAAGATAGAGGGTAAATTTATAAATTTTGTTTTTAAATTGTGAGTCAGATTGACAGGTGGGTGAAATAATGACTATGCACTTTAGGTTGGCTGTGTCTATGTTACACATTAAGATTGTGCCGAAGAGCTACAAAATAGCTCATCTGCTAAAGGTGCCTCCTTCCAAGGCTGTTGATCTGAGTTAAGTTCCTAAGACCCACACTGTGAAAGCAAAGAGCTGACTCCCACAAGTTGTCCTCTGATTTCTACACATGCCTTTTTGGTCCTCCCATATATTCATACTAAAATGTAAAAGAGGAGAAGGGGTAAAGTGCACCAAAGTACTAGAAAATGGGGAAGAACCTCCAAATGATGGCCCATAAGCATTGACTCTTTGAGAGTTAATGGTCTCTCTGACCTTTGCTGTATTCAAAATGAATTTTATTTTTATAATTTGTTAAGTTTTATTATTTTATGTATATGATTTTTTTGCCCACATGTCTGTTTATACACTACATGTGGCTAGTGCCTTTGAAGTCAAGAAGAGGGCTTCAGATGCCATGGGTGAGCCACAAGGTGGGTACTGGGAATCAAGCCTTGGCTGTCTGGAAGAACAGACAGTGCTGTTGACATTGAGCCATGTTTTGTTTTAGAAAGAGAGAGTAAAAGTGTGTGTGTGTGTGTGCACATGCACACTTATACGTGTAGATGTATACACATAAAGCATGTATGTGCCACTGTGCATGTGTGGAATCAAGAGGACAATGTGTGGGAATCAAATCGTTTTCTCTGGGACCAAACTCCAGCTATCCTGCTTAGCAGAAAGCATCCTTACCCTTCAAGCCTTGTTGGTGCCTCCTAATGGGTTTTAAGTCTCTAGAGCTTCAGCCTGTTTGTCATGTAGTACCTAGTTTCCTTTTGTGTTCTGTATCTCTAATGATAGCATTGTTTGTAAATTGTCCAGACAAGAAACCCAGTCAGATTTTATTTCTTTGTCCCCTGTATTTAATCACTAGGGCCTCTGGGTGCTGCTTTTTGCTATCTTTGAACTTACGCACTTCACTCTGTGGCCAGTGTTACTTTCTTGATCTAGATTTCCATCCTTTCCACCAGTCTTCTAGTAAAGTAATTGATTAGTCAAGCAAAATGTGATCTGGGAAGACCAAGATAAAAGCAGTTGTGGACAAAAGCAGTTCTGGATGGGTGGTGGTAGGAGCACACAGCAGGAAGATCTCTGAATTCAAGGCCAGCCTTATCTACAGAGCAAGTTCCAGAACAACCAGAACTACATAGAGAAACCTTGTCTCAAAAAACCATAAAGAAGCAGTACTGGAAATTAGGACTATGAGAAATATATCCAGATTTCTGTAGCATTTTCTGAGTTTGTGGCATTTGCTGTAACAAAATATACAGTATGAGCAATTTAAAAGGAAGGTTTATCTCTGCTCACAGTCTCAGTGTTTCACGCCACAGTCATTGGCTCCATTGCTTCTAAAGAAGAACATCACAGGTAACTTGTAGTGAGAACAGCTGCTCACCTCATGGCAACCAAGAAGCAGAAGGAAACAGAAAGGGACTGGGCCAGGGTATGTATTTTCAGGGCAAAACAGAAGATAAGATATTTCTTTCTTTCTTTCTTTTAAGATTTATTTATTATGTGTACAATGTGTGATTGCATGTACACCTGCACGCCAGAAGAGGGCACCAGATTTCATTTTAGATGGTTATGAGCTACTATGTAGTTGCTGGGAGTTGAACTCATGACCTCTGGAAGAGCAGCCAGTGCTCTTAACCTCTGAGCCATCTCTCCAGCCCTAAGTAAATATTTCTAAAAATTAAAAAAAAGAATGGTACTTTCCCCAGTGGTATAGTTCATATTGGTTTCTTCCCTCCCTCCAGTTCATATTTAATATGAACTGATATTTAATATGTTCTATACACTCTCAAGGTCTGCCATAGCAATCTAGCCTCAGTCCACTTTTACCTTTTGGTATCACCTTAGGCCAAACTACACCTCCTCTGTTTTCTTTGCTTCTGTCTTTGTGCCAAGTAGCTGAAACCTAGGAGGCTCTGGTGTTCTGGCACCCTGCTGGCTCCACATCCTTAAGTCATAACATAGATGATCTTGGAGATAAAAAGTATGTCTTTTGCTGCTGAACTTTGGTGCTTCATAGCAACAGCACTTGAGTGAGTCAGGTCTTTTTGCCAATTCATCTTCAGGGAGGTATTTACCCTTGTGGAAATAAGCCCCATAGTGGCAGATTTGGACTGTTTTATTAGGGGTTCTAGAATTGTGTCTAGTACACTATGAGTACTGTAATGTTGTTACATAATTATATTATTTATTTTTATGTGCATTGTGTGCCATGGTATCCATGTGGAGGTTAAAGACCAATTTTTGAGGATAAACTCTCTTCTACCATGTGGGTTCCATTATAGAACTCAGGTGTCATTAGGCCTGTGGCAAGCACTTTTATGTGTTTAGCCTCAGGACATTTTCCCGAATATTTTGCTTTCCTGCCACACAGTGTTATCTCTATGTTCTGAGTGTTCTTGGTGAGATTCTTAACTTTTACTTGATGACCTTAAAGTTGTAGATTTCAGTATATAGCCCAGGCTGGCTCTGAACTCACTGTCCTTGTCCCTCAGTCTCCTTAATGTTGGCCTTACAGTCTTTCAGCACTATACCTGAGCACTTTTTCTGTAATTAATGTTATTTACTTTGATGACACGTTTCATTGTGTGATTTTAAAATAAAACATATTCATGTGTTTGGGGGGTGTTTTGTTTTGTTAGATTTTTGTTTGGTTGGTTTTTGGAGACAGGGTTTATCCTTGTAGCCCTGGCTGTTCTGGAACTCACTCTGTAGACCAGGCTAGCCTTAAACTCAGAGATCTGCCTGCCTCTGCCTCCAGAGTGCTGGGATTAAATGTGTGCACCACTGCCTGGCCAACATATTCACATGTTTTATTGAGTCTTTTATAAATGCAGGTTCTTATGTGTAAAAAAGTTAACAAGTATAATGGGAATGAAAATTCAGTTGTTGTTGGGTTTTTTTGTTGTTGTTGTTGTTGTTTTTGTTTTCCAAGTGCTAGAAAAATCTCAGGCTGGATATTTGTTGCTTTTTGGTATCAAATGTAAATGTTCGATTGCCTGGCCCTGTTACCTTTCTTTGAAGAGTAAAAGTTATTTGGAAATCTGGTTTCCTGAATATGTGAAGTGAGGAATCTCAGCAATTCTCACCCTTAGAGGATATGCTTACACATGTAAAGAATGTCCTGTTTACCTGCAGTTTATTTAATAAGTTCTGGAATATCAAGCCTTGGTACAAGTCAGAACTTCCTCTTTGTGTGTTCCTGCTCAGCCTTACCCTTTAAAAACAGCAGCTAAATAGTCAAATTCAGGTATTCCTGCGATGTTATTATATTGTCCATTTTGCCGTATTTGATATTTAGATTGCAGGTTCTAGTAATCTAGAAAGCACTTTTTTTTCCTATGAAAACTTTCAGGAGAACTTTTGTTTTTCCAGAGTTTATGTTCACCCAGAGTTTTGTTTGTTAAATCCCCAGTTGACCTTTTCATTGAATATAAAGGCTTCTCCATGCCTTAGTAGTGTCATTGAACTTTTTCATTGCTGAACAGTTTTGTATTCTATTGCACCCACATCTTTTCGATTGTATTCTCCCTTCATTCTCCTAAAAAGGCAGTAGGGATTATATGTGTATTAATTTACCAAATCTTTTTTTAATTAAGTTTTTAGTTTTTATATTAATTTTACAGTTTATTCACTTTGTAATTTACTATTTCTTTATGTTAGCCTTTGATCTCTTTTCTCTCTGCAGAATTTGCAGAAGAAACAAATAGTAAAATATCGGGGATCATGGGAATGGAAGTAGACAGATAGAAAAGAAATATTTTTATAGACAGCATTGTCTGATCTGTGTACCATTCATAGGATTATTTGGAAAGAGAAAAGGGAAAGAAAGGAAGGGCTGATCCCTTTATGTTTTCATTTCCTGTCTTAGGACAAGGGCTTTAAGTCTCAAGTGCTGTTTCCATAACACTTCCCCTGGCTTACAGATTCTTGGGAAGCCCAGTGCCAAAAACTTTAGTTGCGTCCCCTCCCTTTTTTTCAGGTTTTGTTTTAAGCAACAAAGGCTAAGAGTATCTGAGCTCACCTTGTAACACCCAGAGACTTCTGTTTTGTCCAGGTGTGTTTTGTTTGTTTTTGCAGTTTGTAAAAATGATTACTAAATAATAGCTGGCTATGACTAAGATTATGAATAGAGAGAGCAGAGAACTAACCTCAATTCCAGGGGTTGTTTTTTGTTAGCTTCAGGTGATTTTCCTAGTATTTGGTGGTTATTAATTTTATTATAGCAGTGACATTCGTGTAGTGAAGTGCACAGATCTTAGGTGTACTGTCCGTGAGTAAATATCACGTAACTACCATCCAGGTGATAGTGTGCCAGCCACTCCCTACTCCATTCCTCCTTGCTGTTTTGGATTTTGTTCTTTGTTTTATTTAGTTTTTTTCTTTTTCAAGACAGGGTTTCCCTGTGTAGACCAGGCTGGCGGTGAACTCAAAGATCTGCCTGCCTTTGCCTCCCGAGTCCTGGGATTAAAGGTTTGTGCCACCACATTCCATCCAGGAATCTTAATTTTGAAGCTGCAGGCTCAAACTCATGTTCTTGGTAATAGGGTGTAAGTAAATTACATTTAAAAAACTAAACTAAACTGAGGGTTGGAGAGATGGTTCAGTGGTTAAGAGCATTGGCTGCTCTTCCAGAGGTCCTAAGTTCAATTCCTAGCAACTACATGGAGAATCACAACCATCTGTAATGGAATCTGATCCTCTTTATTGATGTGCATGAAAACAGAGTACTCATATACATAAAATAAATAAATCTTTAAAAATCTAAACTGAAAATTTCTGCTCTTTCAGCAGGTGACCCCTGTGTATGCCTGTTAAAACAGAATTATAGTTAGGAGCCAAGTTACTTTGACAGCCCTAGGTCTTTTTAGAAAGGTTAAAGCTGTCTGTTGTAGGAGGGCCTACAATATCTGTCCATGAGGGCCTAGGAGTTTTCATGAGAACTGATACAGAGCTTTGTTTTTTTTGTTGTTGTTGTTTTGTTTTTTTGCGGGTTTTTGTTGTTTTGTTGCTGCTGTTGTTCAAGACAAGGTTTCTTTGTGTCACCCTGGAATTTGTTGTGTAGAGCAGGCTGGCCTCAAACTCAGAGATCTGCCTGTGTCTGCCTCTGCATGCTGGCATTAAAGGCAACACTGCCTGGCAAGAACTCTCTTTGTACACAGTTCTCATTGAGAGTCTATAGCCATCTGTTGTAGGCAATGTCTGTCCAGAAAGGCCCTGAAGTTTCTCTAAGTACTGATAGCTTCTTCACACGGAAGATGATATTGTAAGGCTCCCAAGAAACTAGGAGGAGGACTGTTTATCAAAATTCATTTTTAAATGATAGAATACAGTTGACACAGATTCAAGATCTTGGGGCCTAGGAGATGTCTGAGTGGGTAAAAGAGCTCACCTGTAAGACCCACTGAAAAGACCGTTGCCAGCATTTCTGTGGTGGGGTTCCCCGAAGCTCAGCATAGTAACAGAAACAAAAGAGACCTTGCTTTTTGAAGATAGAAGGCCAAAAATGACTCCTGAAAGTTGTTTTCACACACACACAAACACACACCAACTATTTAAGACACAAAAATAACTTGAAGATTAATCTGACCATGATTTTTAAAGATGGTCTAGGGCAGCGATTGTAGCACAGTGTTAAAGACCCATCTACCTGTGTGAGGGCCTAGGACAGAATCTCTAGCGTCAATCCCAGGACTGGAAAAACAAAATCAAAATATAACAGCGATTCTCAGGATAGGGAGTTGAATAGCAGATAAAAATGCTTACCATGAAGCCTGCTGTTCTGAGTTTCATCCTCAGAATCCATGTAAAGCAGGAGAGAACCAACTCCTTAAAGATGTTCCCTGGACTTTGCCACTAAACAAATAAATAAATGTTAAAAAAAAAAAGATTTTTAATCTTTTTTAAGTACCATTGAGGGATAGACAATGATCATATTATATTCATGTATAAAATTCAAGTATATTTTAAGAACTGTACTGAAGTGACCCTTTCTTGAATTTTATACATATATATGTATGTGTGTGTATCCTCCAGGAAAGAAAAGATTGTTTGAAAAGTAGGAAGAATTCAGATGTCTTACAGTTCTCCATGTCATTGTTGTTTTAAGATTATTCTTTTAAGCCTCTGTGAGGATATGTCAGGATAGTCTCGGACCCTGAGGCCAGAAGAGGCTATCAGATAGGTAGCCTGCAGTTGTGAGCTGCCTCGCTTGGGTCCTTTGTTAGGAGCAGGAGGTGCCCTTAACCACTGAGCAGTCTCTCCAGGACCACATGTGTGTTCTTGAGACAGCAAGGTTAAGAATTAGGTTATTTTAAGTGTAATATATATCTGTGCTAAAAGTCCATGTTTATTTGAGACTGTCTTAAATAATGTACTCAAATTTCAGTAAGGAAACTACTGAGCTAACAGATTTGATGGAATGGACTTAAATACTTGCAGTAGCTGGTGTGTTATATTTGTTAGAAATCAGTATCTCGATAGTTAGGATGACAGCAGTGAACATGTGCCAGCTGACGAGTGTGTCTAACTTTGCTTGAGTGCTTCGTTTTCCTGTTAGTCTCTAAACTATCAGGTTGAGTCATATTTTTTAAGGATCAAAACTAGTGACATGGTAGCTTGATGACTTCATCTGATAGTTCTGTTTTTGTTTTCATTTTTAAGGATAAAATCAGACTACTTCAGGTTGGACTTAGTGTAAGTTTCTGTAATCCTAGCACTCAGGAGGCAGGAGCAGGAAGAGTTTTAGGCCAGCCTAGGAATCACTGCAACTTCCAGACCAGTCTGGCTAAACATAGTAAGGTGTGACTCACATCTGTAATCTCAGAACTGGGGAGACTGAGGCAGGAGGTTGGGCATGCCTTAGAGGCCAGTCTGTATTACATAGTAAGTTGCAGATTAGTCTGGGCAAGATGAGACCTGTCTCAAAAGAACAAACACACATACCATTTCTAACTCTCTTCATCATTTTTATTATTCCTACCTAAAGTCAGTTGACTTCCTTCTCTATATATAGCACTGACCTTGATATTTTTCCTACTATCATCATTTTTTTCTTCTCTCTCATCAGTACCATTTTGCTAATCAAAATAAGTTCATTGAAAACATTTCATTTGTTGCATACATTCACTCATTAATTTCTACTTGTGTTTGCCCACAAGTATTTCTTACTAAATAAAGCAGCAATATTGTTTCCTAATAAATAGCTAAGTTTTAAATTTTGAAAAATTGAGCAGCAAGATAGTTCAACCCTTAAAGGTGCTTACTTCCAGGCCTGATGACCTGAGTTCAATTCCCCAGTCCCTTAAAGTAGAAGGAAAGAACTAACTCCTCCAGGTTGTCTATAATTTGAAAAACTGTTACTTTAATAACCCAGTGGTGGCACACACCTTTAATCTGAGGCAGAGGTAGGTAGATCTCTGAGTTTAAGGACAGGCAGTCTACACAGAGAAACCCTGTCTCAAAAAACAAGAAAAAAATAGTTAACTTATTATTGGTGTGTGTTAACTTTTTGGACTAGGAACTAAATACCTCCTGCTGAGTTAAAGTCCTTATGCCAAACAGTTTGGCATCTCAGGACTTGTTTCATTATGTGTAAAATGTAAGAAGTACATTCTTTTGCAGCCCATTGAAAACAGATTAAGTGAAGCTGTTATTAATTAGCATTTGTTGTAATTCTTCCTTTATTTGGCTATAACTGGGATGCTTAAATCATATTAAGAGAATTCTTATTCTGAGACAGGATCTTTTTTATTTCTTTTTTATTAATTAATTCAATTTACATCTTGGTCATAGGCACCTTCCACCTCTCCTCCCAATCCTACCCTCCCCTATAGGAGAGCCCCCCTACCCAGACACCCCAGCTGATCTATTCACATGAGGACGGAGTTTGTCTTCCTCCCCTGTGGAGCTGCTGTATAGCTAAGGATGACCATGAACCCATGATCCTCTAACCTGCAACTTCTGAGTTCTAGGATTACAGGTGTATGCCACTATACCAGGTTTACAAAGTATTGGGGATTGAACCCATGTTCTCAGTGTGTGCTTGGCAAGTGCTCTACCACTGAGTGATCAACTTGAAATTATTATATATAAAAATACTAATTTGGGGCTATGTGTATCCAGCTTCTCTGCTGTGGAGTCTCAGTCGTGGTGGATATGTCAGTGCTCTAATGCTCAGGACATTTGAATTATCTGTGTATCTTACTGATTGATTAACTTAAGAACTGCATCGTCCTTTTTTATTTTGAAATACAAATTCACTGAATTTTTAACATGAGTAAATTACTCCAACCTTCTCGAGTATTTTGAATGAGAACAAAATATTTTTAGCATTCTGCAAGTTAATTTTTTTTAATTTATTGTCTTGTTTGGCCATCTGTTCATAGGTTGACCTAATATAATATCAGTGCTTTGCCAGATATTTATTCAGTTAGAAATTAGAGAAACATTTTAAAATAACATTTTTAATCCCAGCACTGGGGAGGTAGAGACCAGCATGTCTCTGAGTTTGAGGACAGACAGAGCTACACAGAGAAACCTGGTCTCAAAAAAACAAAAACAAACAAAACAAAATAAGCTTGTATTTTGAGCCAGAGAGAGTTAAAATTGTGATTTAAAAAATATTTTTATATTATATTTTTGTTCTGGATAGGCTTTTGCTGTCTGGTAAAAGTTTTAAGGAAAGTGACTCAAAATTTGAGGTCTGGCAATGTGCATGAAAGTATTTGCAGTAGAGCGAGGCACATTTATGTTTATATTCTATACAGGTTACTGTGCAAACTATTTTATGTTAGAAGAAAGAAGTTTGTATGGGAGCACATGCCTGTAATAGCAGCAGTTGGGAAATTGAGGCAAGAATTCCAGGAGTTCAAGGACATCTAGACTACACAGTAAAAGTTATCTAAAAACAAGTATAAAAGACCTAATTAGATAAAATGAAGGCAGGGAAAGTACTTCTTTTTTTCTTCTATTTCTTAATTTTGTTTTGTTTTTGTTTTTCCAGGCAAGGAATGTATACAACAGTTGGCTGAGAACACCAGGTATTTCCGGAGACGCCTGAAGGAAATGGGATTCATCATTTATGGCAATGAAGATTCCCCTGTGGTGCCTTTGATGCTCTACATGCCGGCCAAAATTGGGTAAATTTTGTGGAAGGTCAAAAACTGGTCTGTCATTAGACAGAGAATATACTAGGGTTGGAGTTGGGGAGAAGATGGTATTCTTATGTTGCTACATGGGCAGGATTTTTTTTCCTTGCTTGCTTTTTGAAAGAAGATCTCACTGTGTAGCCCTGGGTGGCCAGGACCTCACTAGATGAAGATCTGGGATTAAAGGTGTGCACCACCACACCTGCCATGGGTAGTCTCTTTTTTTCCCAAACATTGTGAGCAAATTAAGGGAAGACTTAAAAAAAAAAGTCATATAGGCCAATGGGAAGATTAAAAACAGCATAATTTGGTAAACAAAACAAAACCAAGTTAGAATTAGTCAAGATTTGGGTGTAGAATAAGGCCACAAGACAGCTGTGGTAAAGTTGTTGTAGTACAGGAATCTTGGAGTTTGGGTAACCTACAGAGCCTCAAAACAGCCTGTGCCCCAGAGGGAGCTTTAGTCCCAAGTACGGTTTAATTTCTGGTCTGGAGGGCCAATTCCAGTCGGCCAGCCACTCTGGCTACGGCAGAGAGGTGTCCTGTTACACAGGTCCCCCGTCCTCACAGTCTGCCATCTTGCTCAAAGAGGACTGAGGCTTTAACACATTTCTTTTGAAATATTAACCACTGTTGCATTTCAGAAACAGGCCTAAAGCAGACTTTATCAGAATTGGTCCTTGCCAGTTCCGTTCCTGCACCTTTGTGAAGGAATGACTACCAGAGAGCTGAATAAATGGAATTTTCAGAACCATCAGTTTTAAGTGTTTACACCTATGTCATCAGCTATCTGGCCGGCAAGACCTGGTGCTGGCTATTTAACACTTCCTTGTTTGTTTTTGTGGTTGTTTTTCTTTTTCGAGGCAGGATTTCTTTGTGTTGCCCTGTCTGTCCTAGAACTATGTAGCCCAGGCTAGCCCGGAACAAGTGCTGGGATTAAAGGCATATGCCCACATGCCCAGCTATTTCATGGTTTCATTTCTTGTTTTCCCTTTGTAGCGCCTTTGGAAGGGAGATGCTGAAGCGGAACATTGGTGTAGTTGTGGTGGGATTTCCTGCTACCCCGATCATTGAGTCCAGAGCCAGATTTTGCCTGTCAGCAGCTCATACCAAAGAAATACTTGATACGGTAAGTACCTCTGTTCAGTACTAAAAGGAATTGTGTATCAGACGATATTAATCACCTATTGTTCTTGAGCACCTAGGATCTTACTGGTGAGGCAGTGACAGGCAGTGCTATTTTAAATGGCTGTTTGAAAGCAATTGCAGCATCTTCCAAATCATCCACCAAATCCAGTTCCAAGTTCTGGAGAACTGTCCAGCTTCCTCTGTATTGTTTTATGGCAGGGTCTCACTAAGTAGTCAGGTTGCCCCACAACTCACTATGCACCTACCCTAGAGATCCTCCTGCCCCAGCCTTCTGGCTGTTGGAACTGTGGGTGTGAGCTTCCACCTGTACTGTTGTCTCCCCTGTGATGCAGTCTGGAGCAGGACAGGTCTCCTTCCTCGCCAGCTGTTTCTAATTTAAGATTTCTTGATGTTACACTCAGAAATTTTCCTTCACTCTTTCCTCCTTGTGTGGCTGCTGCACATTGGTCACACCGCCACTTAAAGGAGCCTTGCTTGGTTGTTCCCTGGGTCCACCACACACACACACACACACACACACACACACACACATACACACAAGCACACAGCTCACAAAGGTCTTTAAACTAGTAATGGTTTGGTTTGGGGGTCATGATGTTGTGCTTTTTATTTATTTTTTCTTAGTTGGACACCGGCTGCTCTCCAAGTCACAGGGGCTTGTCTGTCTCTGCTTCCTAAGTACTGAGATTACATTCATGTGCCGAGAGGCCAGCGAAGATCCACTGATCTTAAGGAATTTTATCATTGCTTGTTTTTTAAAGTATTATAATAATTTGGTTGACATCTGTTTGCTTTGTTTTGTTTTTAAGACAAGTTCTCCTTATGTAGCTCAGGCTATCCTGAAGCTCATGTAAACCAGGATGGTCTCAAACTCACAGAGGTCATCTCTCCCTCCCTCCTGAATGCTGGGATTAAAGGCATACGCCACCATGCCCAGCTAACATTTTCTATTTAATAGCTGAAGACCTTTTGAACTTTCTTCCCTATATCTACAAAATGAAATTTCTGTCATTAAAAATATATTCCTGGAGATGGGCACGATGGTGCATGCCTGTAATCCCAGCACTTGGGATGAAAGAGGCAGGTAGATCTCTGTGAGTTCAAGGCCAGCTGGGTCTACAAAGTGAGTCCAGGACAGCCAAGGCTACATAGAAAAACCATGTCTCAGGAAAAAAAAAAAAAAAAAAGCACAAAAACAAAGTAAACAATATAATAATAATAAGTGGTTTTAATGATCCCAGCATTTAAATTGAAGCAGGAGGGTTTCAAGTTTGAAAACAGCCTAACATAACAAAAACTTTATCAAAAAATAAGAAAACAAAAAACAGGAAAAAAAGTTGAAGTTTTTTTTATTTGAACATTTTACTAGTGATTACTCTTCATTCTTTAAGTAACCAGTGCAATGCTCTAGTATTGCCAACTGTAGGTGTTGTGGGTGAGCCTGCTCTTACCACATTATGACATTACCTAGATGTGTCCAGTTTGTTGATCCCATTTCTTTTTCTCTAGTGGGGTTATGCTTTTTAGATAGTTTTCCATAGCTTTTCTCATTTTTACTGAAAATTTTCTGCACTGATTTGGGAGGGGGACCGTTATAATTATATTTCCACTTTTCTTTACTCCCTCTACCCCCTCCCATCTTGGTCTTATCCAACTGCCCTTGGTCTTATTCAAATTCATGACATCTTTTTGTTGTTGTTGTTACGTGTGAACATGTGTTTGTGTATATCCATAAATAATATATAAAATCAGTACATAAACTACAGACTCAATAAAGCTGTTCTTAAAAATGGGAAGGACAAGGGTATCAGCTGCCCAAGAATATTCCCTTTCTCAGCCACATAATGGTGGTTTTTTTTTTTTCTCTCTCTCTTTTTTCCTAAACACCCATCTTACCCTTAGAATACACACAATATACAAAAAGACTATTAGAGCTAATAAATGGTTTTGGCAAAGTTAGTAAGTAAAAAATACCTTGTACCACATTAGTATTTCTATATTCCATCGGTAACCAAATGAAAAGGGAGTCTCAGGCCAGGCATGGTGGTGTCGGCCTTAGTCCCAATACTTGAGAGGCTGCGCAGAAGGATCACAAGTTTAAGGCTAGAATGAGTATGCACAGGGCCCTGTTTTAATCTGAACATCTGGGTCAGGTATGCAACTAAGAATAAGTGTAACCAAGGAAGCCTTTACCTTGTAAACTAATTAAATTTATACTTAATAAGCTGGGTGTGGTTGTGCACACCTATAGTCTCAGCTGTTTAGGCTGAGGCAGGAAGATCCATTGATCTAAGGAATTTGAAACCAATCTTGTCAGCACAGTGAGATGCCATCTCAAAAAGATAAAAGGACGTAATAAGCATTTAGATTTGTATGCCAAAAACTGTAAAACATGGCTGAAAACTCAAATAAATGTAAAGACAGTTCATGGTTATGGATTAAGAGAATGAATGTTATTAGAATGTCAGTATAGTCATCTATAGATCCAGGACAAATTCAGTCAGCATTCAAGTTAGACTTTTTGCATAAAAGGAAAAGCTGGTCCTCAAGTTTATATGGAACTAGTCGGTTTCCCCAAAGAGGTGAAATGGTATTAAAAATGAAAGTTCGAAGACTCATACTTACCAACTTTAAATCTAATTACAGCAGCTAAAGCAGCAGGTGAGCACCAGCACAAGGTCCGTCATAGACTAGAGGCCCAGGAGCGCTGAGGATTGCTAACAGAAGCCAGGGTAGGCAGTACACAGAGGGAAGTTTGTAAAGCAAGCACCTCCAGATAGGTTGCCTCCTTCACCAGGGTGGTGAAGCTGCCACCCCTGCATCCTGGACAAACCTTCAAAATGAGCTAAGTGAAAGAAGCCAGACACAGAATCTATGTCTTAGGTTTCCACTCATAAGGAATGTCCACAGTGGGTGGCTCTGCAGTGTCAGAAAATACATTGGTGGCTATGAGAACTTAGGGGAAAGCAGGTGTGCAGAGCAATAAACATACTGAGTGTGGGAGTTAGTCCCAGCACTTGGGAGGCAGAAGCAGGCACATATCTGAGTTTGAGGCCAGCCTGGTCTACAAAGCAAGTCCAGGACAAATCAGGGCCACACAGAGACAGTAGGAAGGAAGAAAAAGGAGGGAGGAAGGAAGGAAGAAAAAGAAACAATTAGTGAAGTGATGACAGGCACTGTGATAGAATTATACTAGAAGCATTGAATGTGTCTTCTCAAAAGTTGGGTTTTGTGGAATGTAGATCATATTTCAATAGTTATTTTTCCACATAATGGGAAGAATAATGGCATCAGCTGTGGAGAGGGCAGCTGTGCTGGCATTTTTCCTCATTCAGTCTATACTGAATATATTTTTCTCTTACTAGCTTATTCTATGCCTTGAGCCAGAGATCGCTGTAATTGTTTGCTAATAAATGTTACAATATAGTAGTTCTTTTCTCCTAAACTAACCAAATAACTTCACACAAGGGCCAGCAGTTTCTATTACAAATTTGTTCTTTCTATAGATAAAACTTGTCTGGGGCATGTGTGGTGGCATATGGCCCCCTGTGCACCTGGGTGCGCGGAAGGCTGAGGCAAAAGGATCACTGAGCTCAGGAATTCCAGATCGACTTGGGAAGTTTATTGAGATTTCACATCAAATAACATAAAATCAAAAATCTGTGTGAAATACTTGATAGGGGAACAGAACTCTTACCTAGATCCCTTGGGCATTGTGAGTTTGTTTTGGCTCATTGCCTTCCCTTTTCACACTGATGAAGAAAAATAATAGGGACTCCTGAAGTAACAGTTCATGAATGTCCTTTCTTTTGTGTTTTTAAGTTATGTATGCCTTTGTTTCAAATTTATAAATCTGTCAGAGTAAAGGAAAGAAATGGCCAATGGGCTCTCCCTTCTGAAGGTCAGAGCTAACTGTCCAGGTAGTCTTCAGTTAAGCCTGGCCTCAGGGGTACCACTGTTCTGATAGCAAAGTCTTGCTCTTTATATGTTTACATTTTAGAATAAATAATTTTTTATGCTGAAATACAAAAGGAATACTGTTGGTGTTTAGTTTCCGCATACTGGCTTCAAAAATGAAAGAGCAGGCAAACACACCAGTATGCTGGCAAACTGTTCTGAAATACACATTTTCTTTTAAAATATTTTTATATTTAATTTATTGTGTTTTATTGTGGGTTCAAACACTTCATGACTTGCATATGGAGGTCAAAGGGCAAGGTGCAGGAGTTGATTCTTTGCATTATGTGGGTCCTGGGGATTGAGATCAGGTTGTGAGGCTGAGTTGAAGGTGCCTTTACCTGCTGAGCCAGTCATAGACCCACGGTGTGTGTTTTCTTTTTTTCCTTTTTTTTTTTTTTTTTTTTTTTTCCTTGAGACAGGGTTTCTCTGTGTAGCCTTGGCTGTCCTGGAACTTTCTGTAGACCAGGCTGGCCTAAACTCACAGAAATTCTCATTCCTCTGCCTCCCTGGATGCTGGGATTAAAGGCATGTACCACTACACCCTGTTTAAATTGTGCATTTTCAGAAAGAATTATAGATATAATCCCAACAGAAGACAAATCTCTTTCATACAAGGCCTTTGTAGCCTTGCATAGTTGGGTACTCGCAGTCCACTTTCATGGCCTGAGCTCTTGTTCAGGGTTGTTCCTGCCACACTTTTGTGCTTGGATTCAGCGTGTCCCACCAAGATAGCCCTACCCCTGTTTCAGCTCAGAGAGCCTTGGCTGTGCTCACCGGTACCCTGCTGGGCCCACTGACCTCTGTCTGGTGTGTTTTAGGCTTTGAAGGAGATAGATGAAGTTGGGGACCTGCTGCAACTGAAGTACTCACGCCGCCGGCTGGTGCCTCTGCTGGACAGGCCCTTTGATGAGACTACCTATGAGGAGACAGAAGACTGAGCCTTTCTGGTGCTCCTAGAGGGGGATACTCACTCCCAGGACAGCGTGTGGCCTTTCTGAGCCAGTTCCAGGAACCACACTTCAGTGACCACCTCACGAGAAAGACATTTCTGAAGCTACTGAAGGTGGCCACCTCCACTCCAAATGGCATTTTGTAAATAGTAAAAAAAACAAACTGCTTCACATTCTTCCTTTGTTTGCTAAGTCTCACCTTTATATATAAATATATATATATATATATAAATGATTACTTTGTCCATTAAAAAATGTTTTATTTTATAACTATTTTACTTGTGAAATCATGCTGACCATTGCCTGTGGCTTCTGAAACAGGTCTTCCCCACTCCAGCCACCTCATGGGCTTGGATCCATCAAGACTTCTGGCCCTGGCTCCCAGCCTCGAGACTCACTGGCTCCTCCCTAGGGAGCAAGTGCCTTCTGCTGACTTCCCATCCAGGTCTCAGAGGCGCCCCTCCTCCTCCCCCCTTGTAACCCTTATTTAACCAGTCAAGTTAATCAACCAAAGCATTGTGTCTTTAGTCTTAAGTTGAATGTTAACAGTGCCGAAAGATTTATTATGTGACTTCCCCTGGTCACCCACCTCCCAAGACTGGTCTCTCTTATTTTTGTTCTGGTCACCCAATAATCTACGCATTATCAGATCTTTCTTCATATGGTCATAGGCTGAAGATGGATCCAAATATTTGGTTCTTTCCCACATCTAACGTTAATGCTTCCCACCTCAATGTTGTTCCAGCCTCTGGCTGCTTCTGGGTCCAAATTAGGGTTTGACCCGATAAAGGCAAGAATTGGTCAGTCCTTTGCTCATGTTCCACCTCACCATTAATGGTATACGTTTTCTGTGTAGATGTTGACCCCACTTGAGCAGCGCTCTTCCAAATGCCAGTTCTTCCACTCTTCCTGTCCTAAGATGACTTTACCCAGCATCTGGGGCTTACTTGTGCTTCCATTTTCTTTTTTTCCCTTTGAGAACTTCTGATCAAATACCTCTTCCCTAAACTGGAATAGCCTGTCTCCACTGGGCCAGGGACTCCATCCAGAGCTTTGTGCTGCTTGACCAAAGAACACATCTGAAGAGCACCATTTTAAAGTTCATTGTTTCTTTTGTCCAAAGCTTAATTGAAGAGAACTTTTGACAAGTGTTATAGGAAAGGGTTGAGAATAGAATGAAAAAAAAAACTGTTTAAAAGTACATTTTGTAGATCATTCTTTAAGATTATTCTTGTGTTTGATAAAGATGCCCAAACCAAGTTGGGCTTTATTGTCAGCTGCACATATATGAAAGAGAAGATATTAGCAGTATTGTCTGTGAAGCTCTGTTTTCATGCTCTGGGTCTCAATTCTCTTTGGTCCTCTTCACATCTGTGAGCTTTCAGCCCTTGAGGTGTTTTAAGGTTGTATATGAGGTTTTTTGTTGTTTTTTTTTTTTTTTTAAAGAACAGAAATGGGTGAACAAACTGGGTGTAGTAACCTATCCCTTTAATCCAGCTCTCAGAAGGCAGAGGCAGGAGATCTGAGTTCAAGGCCAGCCTAGTGTACATACAAAAGCTCAGGACAGCCAAGGCTACAATAGTGAAACCTGCTGAGAGAGACAGAGACAGGAAAAGAATAAATCAAAACCACAGAAAGAATCAAGAACTACATTTATAAATATACCATATCAGTCCTGTAAAGCTCAAACACCTTGCTTGCTTTCCCCCAGGAGAATCCCACTGGAATACCAAGTATTTTGCACTGCAGTTACTATTTAATGATATAGATATAGGGCTTACAAAAGTAACAAATTGAAGCAATGAACATACCTACTAGTCTTTTAGCTTACATAAAATCACTTCAAATTAAAGTGCTATTACAGGTATTTAAATTTTATATATGTATCACTTAGTTTGTGTAAAGTTTATTTCAGGCTAAATGTAATTAAGTTACAAGGTTTTTTTGTTTTTTTTTTTAAGAGACAAAACTGTGCACTATCCTTGATCTCTACTTTATAGAGGACAAAATGGTATATACACATTATATGTGGCTGGTTATTTGTAAATCTGTAATAGAAATCTCAGGTCCAGTCAAGTCATAGATCATTATCCCAATTTTGGGGGAGTTAAAAGGGTATATTAGTTCAGCATCTAAGAAAGAGTAGAGGTCTGGGCATTAAAGAGATTCAAACATACCCAAGTCAGCCATCACCAAGCTGTCTGTGCTTTGCCTCATGCTTTTCATTGATGGCTGTACTTCCTCATTTCATGTTTATAAGACCCATTTCTCGTCTTGCATCAGAAACCAGAAGATAATCAGAATCATGCAGAAGATGTGGCCCAAGGGCCAACGGCAGTGAGTGTCTCCCTTTATAGTATCCTTGTGTAAAGGATCCAGCCCTCTTCTGTCCTTCCTTCACTGTCTTTAGCTCTTCTGGTCCAGGCAGGATTTCAGAATCAATCCTCTCCCTTGTGTCCTCGCTTCTGGCCCACACGTCTCTCATAGGCTGAAGGGTGGAGCATCCTCTTGGTGGTCTGCCTTTGATCCTTTACTCCCCATTCTGTATCTTCTGCTTCTTGGTGGTTGGGATTCTGGCTCCAGAGAAGACTCCTGTGTCCTGGTGCAGCATTTGGAGAGCTGTAGTGTAGACAGCCTGTTCTTGCATGCACAGCCATGCACTTCAGTGTTTCTCCCCTTCTGAGTTAAGGGTATCCATATGTGAGTCTGATGACCCATAGGGCATGGACAGATTATACCTGCTGTGTAATATACCTTGCAAAAAGCTGGATGAACAGCTCATTTAGATTTCCTAACCTTTTTGGATAAAGCAGGAAATATCTACTACCACCTTGTTTTTCCAAATTGATGATGCTGTCTAATTTTTTGTAGTATTTTGACAAGACCTCATAAAAAAGAATAACAACTGGTCCTCCTGTGTAAAATGGCTGCTATGGGTCAGGTATGGTGCATACCTATAATCCCAATATTCAGGAGACATAAGAGGATATTTTAGAATTCTAGAGTATCCTGTGCTACAAAGTGAGACTCTCTCCAGAAAGAAAGAAAGAAAAGAGTGGATTGCTATGACACGATGCCAGATCACTGTTCCCCCAGAGTTGTGGGTAAGAAACAGCTGAGTGTTTGTGTCTCTTTGCTTCAAATATGGGGCTAGTTAGGAAAAGGAGGAAAGCAGTGGTTTTCCTCTCTGCCTGTGCTGTGATGATCAGGAGCGGTGGAGTGTTTCTCACAGGTAAAATCACCGTAGTCTGGAGCTATGAAGGGAAGGTTGGTTTATGAATACCAGGATTCTGGTTGGCAGTTTATCAAAGAATCTGTAGCCGGCACTCCACTTGCCCACCCCCAGACCCAGAACCTATGGATGAGCTATTACCTGCTTAACAGTGAGCTCAGTGCCCAGCAGGCATCTTAATCCATTAAGCCAGTCAATCAAAATACCTTCCATGTGGAGAAAAGCATGTCCTTCCTCCCCTCTGCCTTATCCACATGAAATGTGTGCTCGGGCATCTAGCCAACTGCTGTGTCCAGCCAGAAAGCCAACTAAAGAGAGCACAGAGAAATGCCAGGGCCTGCCAGTGATCCTTTCCCTTATCTTGCCTACAAAATGGTATTGTTCCTGTTGTAGTTTTCAGTGACTTCCAAGCTGCTTTTTGTTTGAAGCATTTCTAGGAAGGAAACACAAGGATCCAGATTAAGCCCTAGTCAAAGTGACCATTTTCATCTTTGCAGAGTCTGAAGATTTCACATTCACAGTTCACCCTTAGGAGCAGCTTGGTTGGGGGAGCTGTGGGCAAGAATTTGTTTACTATGGTGTGGCCTTAAACTGTTATTGTTTCTGATGAATTATAATAAACTGACCCTAAAGAATGCTGCTGCTCTTGCCCTGCAGTCAGTGTTTTTAGTGAAGCAATGTCTAAAGCTTTGTTCTTTTGGAGCAGTTGGGGGAGGTGGAGTGAAAGGTGCCTGTAAGAAGAGCGCCCTGATGTGCTGCTCACTGTCTGCTCCTTTACCGCCTGCATTCTTCCCGTGTGCAAAGGAACTCCAGTCAGCAAGAAAGGTCAGCACAAGTCCCAGGTTTCCTGACTGACACAACCGAGTGGGGGACGTACCAAGAGGGGTAGAGTTGTGAGTGACTTAGGTCCCCCCTCATGATTAGTTTAGCCAATAGTTGGACTTGAGAGCTTACTGTTACTGGTTCTTTCTTCACATGGAAACCTCTCCTGTTAGTTTAGCCTGCATGCCCACAGTCTCAGTGATCACCCTCTGTGCAAAGGCAGCTAACAAGGAATGGGGGAAAGAGATCAGGTGTCTGTGGGAAAGCTAAATTCGGGTGATCCTGTTGATCCATGCTTTCCCACTGACCAAGTTACTGTCCACTGGAATCTGCAAGGTGTCTTCTGATGCTAACCCTTTCCATTGCTGTAATGTTCTTATCTGGGAACGTGAGCTTTTTAATTTCATTTTATATTGGATGACTGTGAAGCTATACATAGTAGGTTCTGGAAGATATCAATTTTTAGAGTGCATGTTAAGAATTAAAAGGCCCTAATTGAGATGAATCATCCCACAAATATTGTTTTATCCTAATAAAATAATTCAGAAATATAGACACCTGCCTTTATTCCTTCAACCAATAAATATCAGGTATTAACTCAATGCCAGCAAGTGTGCTGGACATTGTCAGCAAAAGCAATGAAAAGATGTGGACAAGTGTGTGAACACACCATTTTAAAGGGCTTGAGCAGAAAACCAACGTGATAAGAGAAACGGGTAACACAGAAAACTCGTCAGAGGAAGTGGAAAGTCTATGACAGGTTTCAGTAAAAGAAGACCTCAGTTGGGAAGCAGAGGCAGGAGGATCATTTCGAGTCTGGGGGCAGGGGGAACAACCACTGGGCAAGGCTAGAGAGGCAGTTTGTCAGAAGGCAGCTTGTAGAAAGACCTCACTCTCTATCATTGTGGGATCCCAGATCTGAACTCAGGATATCAGGCTTGATGGCAAAGTGCCCTTACCAGCTGAGCCATCTTGTTGGCTAGAAAAAAAATTGTGAGAGTTGAAAAGACAGCAAACTTTTGTGTGAACATTGACAAGTCGATAAAGTTTGTATGTAAACTCAAAGGACCTAGAATAGTCCAAACAAGTTTGAAAATGGTTCATACTGCCTGAAGCCTTTAAAACGAAAACAAAACACTGGTGTTCTTGGCTTTAGGGGGCCTGTAGATCACTAAGCTCAACAGAGTCCAAAAGCAGACTCAAGTGTAACATAGTCACTTGATTTTCAACAAAAGATCCACAGTACTTCAATGAAGAAAATAAAATTGGTGCAACTGGAGCAACTAAATACCCATACGGGGAGGGAAGATGACCTTTAACCTTCATATACAATAATTAAAATGGATTATAGATCTAAATATGAAAATGACAGAGCTGGGAAGGTAGTTGGCTGAATAAAGCGCTTGCCACTCAAGTATGAGAGCCAAAGTTTAGATTCCCAGCACCCACCAATACTAAGTAGCCAGACTAGATGAACCTGTAAGTTCCTTGTTCAGGTAGATCCTGCTCTGGCAAATAAAATGAAGAGCATCCAACCTCCTCACATGCAGATATATACACACAAACGTACATGCAAGGATTGTCCCAAAAAACTAACAACAACAAAATAACCCTAAAACCTAAACCAACAAGTGTGCTAAAAGTTGGTGGTTCAGTGGTTAAGAGCACTAGCTGTTCTTCCAGAGGACCTGGATCTGATTCCCAGCACCTTTGTGGCAGCTCACAACTGTGACTCTAGTTCCAGGGGATCCAGTGCCCTTTCCTGGCCACTGCAGGCACTAGGCATGTGGCACACATACATGCAGCTGAAACACGAATACATAAAGTAAAATTTTTTGGAGGGTGATTGGTTTTTGAGACAGTTTTTCTACGTAGCCCTAGCTGTCCTGGAACTCTGTAAACCAGGCTAGCCTCAAACCCACAGACCCACCTACCTCAGCCTCCCAAGTGCCGGAATTAAAGGTATGTGTCACCACTGTCTATCATCATATTTTTTTTTTTAGAAATAAAAATAAGCACATGCAAAAGAGTAACTTGTTGATGAGGAAGTAAGATACAGAAGAACAGAAATTTGCAGATGAGCAGTATTAGGAATGAAGGTGCAAATGAAGGCAGACTGGTTTCTTCCATACTTCACATAGACATCAACTGAATTTCTACGAGGCAGGACAGAGTGTATATTCCAATAGACAAGAGTCATTTTGCTTTACTACTGGTTACTACAATGTGTAGCAATATAGCTCAACAACAATGGATCATTAGAGGAATGGTAAGAATACACTGCCTGTCCCCCCCCCCCAATTTTTCATGCAATTTCTTCATATTGCACAGAGAAAGCAAGAGTCATAGGAAGGTTGTACGTCACATTCATGCATTTTTTTAAACACTTGCATAAGTAGATGTAAGAGAACACCTTGTAGGAGGTGTCTCTCCTTCCTCCATGTAGATTCCAGGGATGGAACTCGGGTGGTTGACAGAAAGTCCCTTTACCATTATCATCTCACTGGTATGAATCTATACATACGTTTCTTCCTGTCACCTGGACTTGATTTGTAGACCAGGCTGACCGCAAACCTGCCTCTGCCTCCCCAAGTGCTGCGATTAAAGCTGGGTGCCACCACACCCAGTTGTATCTATGCATTTCTTATAATTCACTGGGCCAAACAGTTAAAATGAATATATATTATTTTAAATTTTATCTATTTGCATGCGTGTATGCATGTGTGTGTGCATGCATAGTGCTCATTAGAGGCCAGAAAATGGGTGTCAGAACCCCTAAAACTGGAATTCCAGACAGTGGTTGTATTAGTTTAATTTTCTGTTACTGTAAGAAAATACCATGACCAAAGGCAACTTATCGAAGACTTTATTTGGGACTTCCAGTTTCAGAGGGATGGGAACCTATCACCATCCTGGCAGGGCACATAGCAGAAGACAGGTCAGCATGCAACTGAGTAACTCAGTTACTGCTGAGATCTCATCCCAATCCACAAATAGGAAGCAGAGGGCACACTGGGAATTCCTTGAGTCTTTTGAAACTTCAAAACCCTCGACAGTGACATACCTCTTCCAACAAGCCACACCTCCTAATTCTTCCCAAAAAGTTCCATCAACTGAGGACCAACTATTCGAACCACTCTCATTCAAACCATTCTCATTCCAACCGCTGTAAATCCAGGCATGGTGGTCCATGCCTTTATTCATTGCACCTGAAAGCCAGATCAGGTAGGTCTCTGTGCATTCCAGGGCAGCCAGAGCTCTCTTAACCATGAGCCATCTCCCCGGCCCCTAAAAAAAATGGGCATATTTTATTATATCAAACTGTGCCTCAGTAAAATTGGTCAAAATTAGAAAAGATGTCAGATTCATGGCAGTGAAGGGTGGGAATAACGTGAGAACAAGAGTAGACAGACACAGCAAGATCCCTTTGGTTATTCAGACAGTCCAGACCAGGGGGAGGGATGTGGAGTAGAGTAGCAGTTATGGGCATGGAGACAAAATTGAATGAATGAGAGAATGAATGAATAAACTATCTTCGAAGTCGCATCTCATCTGTCAAAAGGATGGCTAAAAGGCAAAATATTGGGGGTAGATGTGTAAGTATTTATACCAGGAACATTCTAGTCTAGTAAACGCAGCTTGATTAGAAGCCGCTCAGGGGCTAGGATTCTGTTGGCTAACAGGCAGGCACCTTCTTAGTTGGATCATGCGAAATTGCCAGTGTCCAACCTCACTGGCCCGACCCTGGACCCGGGTTGTCATGCAAGCGTCACAGCCACTCGGTTCTGCTGCCATGGAGAACAGCAGTTAACTTCAAAACAAAATAAAAAACAAAACAAAAACTAAACAACAAAACCCAGTGAGGCTCAGAGTTTCATTCGGCTCCAGCCACCCCTGAGTGCAGCTGGCGTACTGGCCACACTCTCCATGGCCACCAGATTTGCTTCCAGGTTCCCTCTTGCGTCCATCCCAGGCGGGCATCCCCTTGATTGCATCCTCCATCCTTTACGCATCGCCCCACCCGGATCATTAGGGTTCCAGGTCTATGCCTCAACTCTGGGAATTCTAATTGCTCAGACGTCGCGGCTCTGTGGCTTGCTGTGCAGCCCCAAGCCAACGGTCTGCCAGCAGGAGCTGGGCCTTCCCCAGTGATCAGCGAGCGACACCAGCTGCAGGACAGCTTCTCTGACCTCTGCACTCAAGCCTCCCCCACCCCACCCCACCCCACCCGCTGCCCTGGGACTGTGGCTTGTACGGTCTCCCGGTTCTGACGGTCGTAAGAGCTGAAAGGGAACTGGGAAGGGAGTGCGGCAGGTTCCTGGTCCCAGGCAACGCTGGGACCGTGCAAAGCCCCCTGGCGAACCTACCTCGCTGCACGCACCACCTTTGCCCAGGTGCCAGAGACTCGTGCCGCTCGCCAGCCGCACCGTCGGGGAGCGCTACTGTGGCGCCGCAGCCTCCCCGCCCCTCGGCAGTGGCCGCGCGGGGCCGCACAAGCGCCGGGCGGCAACTTTCCCGGGACAGGAATTCGCTTGGGGCCGCGACGGCGACAGCGGCGGGGGACTGAGGGCGGGGGAGGCCGCCAGATCAAAGGAGCCGCCAGCGGGGCCCGGTCGAGTCCGCGAGCGCCGAGGGGCCCCTTGGGGAGGGATCGGGGCGAGGGGGGGGAGGGAAAGACACGAGGGCCGCTGACCCCGCTCGCAGACCCATGCTCCCCGGCCGCGCGCCCCCGGCCGCGCGCTCCCGCCGCCCCTCGCGAGGTCCCCGCGCCGCAGCCCGCGCTCCCGCCCCTGAAAGAGGTGAGGCGGGGCGCGAACGCGCTCCCGAGCCAGGCGGCCCGGGCACAGCAGCCTCCGCAGAGCGAAGATGCGGCCACCGCCCTGCCGAGCGCCGCTCCCGGGCGCCTTGATGCTGCTGGCCGCGCTGCTGGCCGCCGGCCGAGGGCTCCCCCTGAGGAAGCGGGGGCCCGGGGGCCACTCGAGGATGGCGGAGGTGAGTGATGAGCGGGGCTGGGGGCACCAGAGCGGGGTGGGCGCCGGAGGATGGCCAGGTGCACTGAACCTGCAGGAGTTTACACTCCCCACGCGTGGCCGCGAGCCCTGGCGGCGCTGTAACGTGCGTGCTGCAGAGGAAAAAGTTGACTTCGGCGCCTGCTCAACGCTGGCCCGGCTTCCTGGGTCCTGTGCACCAATTCCTGGCCCGGAGCTAACCTCACCTGCAGCCACACCGTCCTGAGAAGTCATGCCAGGGTGGAGAGGGGAGACTCCCGTGCTCTGTGGACTGGTGGCCTGGGGCTGCCGCTTAACTCTAGTCAGCCAAAGATTCGAGTTTTCCACTGGGAGTCGAGGCAGGCTGGAAGCAGTCACATCTCGCTGGGTGTAAGCTGTCAGCCAGACTATGACATTTCTGCAAAGGTGAGCAAGGGGGGAGTGCTTGGCTGTGTTAGACAGGACAGTGGTCATGCTGTTTCCATCACCAGTCTCTGCAGTCCAGCCTGATGCCCTTCCCTCACGGTTACAGTGGACACTGTCCATCCCCATTTCCATGGGGGCTTGTTTGTATGCAAGAGCCTGTCTGATGGGTCCTTGCCCCCGAGCTGTTTTGGAGGAAGACCTCCATCTCCAAGATGGGCAAACTGGGGCAAACTGTAGGAAACAGGAGATGGTGAAGGCAAGACTTAGGTAGGAGGAGTTTGGGCCGTAATGTTGGAGTCCGGACTACCAGAACCCTCCAGAGGATGGGAAGCACCTTAAGTTTATGTCCTATGGCCCTTCAGTATCACAAACCGTTTTCACCTCTAAGACATTTTTTTTTCTCTCCTCAAGTTCCCAGCTTTCCCTTGATAGGAATGCGTCCTGTAAATTACAAGGCTGAGCTGCTGTCGTTCTGGGGCCTGGAATTTGTAGTCCTGGGGGCAGCTGTCCTGTGCTTTGCAAGATGCTTATCACTGTTCCTAGCCACTGCCATGGGGCCAGATGCTGCCAAATGTTCCCTGAGGGACACACATCCACCTGGCCATTGTTGAGAAACACCCATGTGGACAAATGCAGGGGTTTCTGATCTGGATGTACTGTTGAACACCTGTAATTCCAGCATTCAGGACTCTGAAGCAGGGGGTTCACGCATTTGAGGTCAATATGTACTATGTAGTCTCTGGCTAGTCTCAACCCATTTGTCTCAAAGAAAAAGAAACAAGACAATGAGATAACTAGAAACAACTACTGTAAGAACAACAAGGCAACTCCCCCCCCAAAAAAAAAAAATCAGAGGCTTTTAGTCTCAATATTGACCTGAGGATAATGATAGTGATCAAATTAAATTGGTTAGGTAGGGCATGGGTGACACAGGCTTGGAATCCCAGTGCTGGGGAGCTTTAGGCATGAAGACGAGAAGCTTGAGGTCATCGTCAGCTACATGCCAAGTTTGAGGCCAGCCTGGCCCGAGAGACCCTGTCTCAGAATAAAATAAATTTAATAAGATATAAATTGGCCTTGTTTCTATTGGCATTAATAGCTATTTTAAAACTCATCGCTTCATGCTGTAATTCTTTTTAGTATGTTTTAGTATGAGAGAAAGAGTTACCCTTTACAGTCAGAATTGTATCCTTAGACCTGGGACAGAACCTGGCATAGCCCTAAAAGAAAAAAAAAAAAAAAAAAAAGACCTAAACCCGGCTGGGTATGGCAGCACACAGCTTTAATCCGAGCACTCAGGAGGCAGAGACAGGCCGATATCTGTGAGTTCCGGGCTAGCCAGGGCCACATAACAATAATAGAAACCCTAAACACAAATTTGTGGCCTGAAAGTAAACCAGAGACATGAAGCCCAGGGCCTAGAGGTCTGGTCCAGAGTGTCATTAAGCATATGGCTTACTTTAGATACTTTCCTCACATTTAAAAGGGGAGCTAGCCAGTTATGGCTGTGCATACCTGTAATCCTCAGACTCAGGACATGGAGGTGGATTGCCCCAAGCTCAAGACCAACTTGATTTGTATAGCGAGTCCTAGGCTAGCCAGGGCTACATAATGAAACCCCCCACCCAAAAAATATCAAAATATGCCCAGTGGTAGCACACACCTTTGATCCCAGCACTCAGGAGGCACAGGCAGGTGGATTGTTGAGTTCAAGGCCAGCCTGGTCTACAGAGTGATTTCTAGTATACCCAAGTATACACGGAAAAAACATGTTTTTAAAAAACCCATAAATAAATTATCATAATAAATAATTGAAAAGTAAAAGAGGGGCTATAGTACCTGTAGGGACGTATCGGTTTCCAAAATCTGTGATTTCAAGTCAAGGATCCTATTGAAAAAAAATGCAGACAGCTATCCCTGGGACCAGGGTGTTAAATCAGAAATAACTAACCCACCCAATAACGTGGTTCTTCAGTGGAGTCACATAACTAAAACTAGGAGATATAATCCCACAACTAGGGAAACTGAGGCAGGGGAATCACAAATTCAAGGTCATTCTTGGCTATATGGCAAGATCCTGTCTACAACAACCAAAATCCAATCAGATGGGAGCAAGGTGGGCCATGAAGGAAGAGTTGCTCCAGAAAGCTTGATACATCTTTACATGGCATGTCCCATGTCTGATGTTGAACAGATGTAGCAATGCCACATCTGGTTGCCAAACTGATTCCTGAGAGAAGCACACCCCACCCCATGCCTGCATTGTTTAACTTTGTTTGGTGTGGTTATTTCTGGAGGGGTAGCGGTGGGGGTTGTTTTTTTTGTTGTTGTTGTTTTGTTTTTGTTTTTTTTTGAGACGGGCTCTTATCCCAAAGTCTAGGCTGGCCTGGAACTTACTAGTTAACCCAGGCTGGCCTTAAACTGATGACAGTTCTGCCCAAGCCTCCCTTCTGCTGGGATCACAGATGTGTGCCACTAATCTGGTTCCCCCCGGCCATTGTTGAGAAACCCCACTTCAGACAAATCCAAAGGCCTCTGAGCCGGATGTGGTTGAACACCCCTGAAATCCCAACGATGAGAAGACTGTGACACCTTTGACTCCCGTGGGCCTGACACTGAGCCTCAGTCCACGTCCACGGTAAAATGGGTTCAAGGATCATTCTGTGAACTGGAGCCCCAGGTAAGGAACCTCTGGAGTCAGAGTTACAATCACTCCCAGGGGCAGAGGCCACGTGTGTTCAGAGGTAGACAGGCACAGTATGACACGGACCTGCCTCCTGTCCCATTGAGACCCAGATGCCACACAGATACCCACTGAGACTGACCTCTCTTGTATGTTGTCTTAATCCCATGTGGGGACACAGAGATGGGTATGGGGGTCCAGTAATAAACCCACAGTTAGTATGTGAAGAGCCAGAATCCAAACTCAACCTTGTG
>CM053765.1:26104814-26159666 GCA_028658305.1 Pachyuromys duprasi
TCTGTGCCTGGGGCCTTTCCATCCTGACCAGTGAGGGAGGGAGCTACGTGGGGCCTATGTAATACCGAGCCTAGGGCTTGTCTTAGCAGCCTCCTCCTGGAGCTGCCCACCTCCCTGGGCCTTCCTGTCCCTCCAGACCACTCTTTCTCTCTCTCAGTGAGAAGCAAAAGAGTGATGATTAAGGAAGAAAAAAAGGCACAGGGATGAGGGGCTGGGGACCGGGGTGCTAAGCCTCTGCCGCCCACTCTCAGTTGGCTCCTTGTTCCTTCCTCTTCCAAGTGCTCTTTCCAGAGTCAAAAGTAGGCCAGGCAGTGGTAGTGCATGCCTTTAACCCCACATTTAAGAAGCAGAGGCAGGTGGATAGCTATAAGTTCAAGGCTAGCCTGGTTTACAGAGCAAGTTCCAGGATAGCCAAGGCTATATAGAAAAACCCTGTCTCAAAACCCAACCCCCCAAAAAAAGGGGGGGGCATCAAAAGCAGACCTGGAGATGTAGCTCAGTTGGTAGAATTTGTGCCTAGTATGTACAAAGCCCTAGATTTCATCTCTAGCGCTGTAAACCTACGATCCTAGGACTCTGGAAGTAGAGGCAGGAGGATCAAAAATGCAACATTTTTTAAAACTACATATTGAGTTTAAGGTCTGCCTAGACTACACGAAACCCTCTCTCCAGATAATAAGAATAACGACAGCTATTATTATGATGATAATCAAAAGGGACAGGAGATACAAAAGGGGGCTATGTCCTGGTGTCGTGTTCATTCAGCACTATGGAGCAGCAGGCAGCATTCCTGAGGTACAGCCCCCATCCGGAGTCAGCAAGGCACTAAAGTTCAGAGGGCAAACCCCTGCCTGAGCACTTTCCTTCCTTGGCCGGGTAAAAGGCTCCACCTTTCTCATCGCTGGAGCCTCATCTGCAAGGCCAAGAGTGATTGATGGTAGGACCTGCCCAAAGGGTAGACGTGGGGATTCAGGAGCGCAGTCCACGGAGTTGCCCTGCAGGCCTGGCTGCACAGCCTTGGAATCTCGCAACAGCAAGAGCAAGGCAGTCACCCTGCAAGGCACACTGTGAGGCCTGGCCTGTGCTGAGAACACAGCACTTTGCCAGCGGTGCGCGAATGATGCTGAGGAGCTTTGAGGTCCCCACTGGGTGCCAGGGTGGGTGGTAGAACAGTCTGTACTTATTGGGAGGAGAGCAGAGACGGGGAATCCAGTCCCATGCCCCTACCCATTGGCCCATGGTTGAGTGTCTAGACTTTCTGCGAGGCTAAAGCACTTGAGTGGACAGTCAGGCTTTGTGCGCATGGGCCTGGGTCTTAGCAGCTGGGCTTCAAAGAGGGACAACAGTGCCTACACCTGAGACCGGATTCTGGTATGATCCATCTGTGAGGCACAGAGGTGGTAGAAGGGTGGAAACGGACCAGTGGGCAGGTTTGGCCTTGTTGTAGGAAAGGGGTCAGAATACTGATTCCATCTGGAAGCACTTGGATGGGAGCTGCCTGGCCAAGCCAGGGAGTGTGTGAGTGTGTGAGTGTGTGTGTGTGTGTGTGTGCAGAGAGAGAGAAAGAGAGAGGGGAGAAAGAGAGGGAAAGAGAGAGAGCATGCAGCAGAGACAGAAAGAGAAAGGTTTGAAATTGTCTACCAAGAGAATGGAGTTATGTATTTTGAATGTGTGCTAGGAGAGCCACACGGGAACTTAACAGATAAGAAAAGCAGTCTTGTAAAGAAGGAGACTCACTATGTGGTCCAGGTTAACCTTGAGCCCGGGATTCTCTTACCCCAGTCTCCCAAGCGCTGGGATTACAGATGTGTGCTACAATACCTAGTTATAGTCAAGCTATTCTTTTTCTCCTCCTCCTCCTCCTCCTCGTCTTCTTCTTCCTCTTCTTGTTTTTTGTTACTTGAGACAGGGTTTCTCTGTGTAGTCCTGGCTGTCCTGGAACTCACTATATAGACCAGGCTGGCCTTGAACTCACAGTGATCCACCTGCCTCTGCCTCTGCCTCTTGAGTGCTGACACTAAAGGTGTGCATCACCACCTCCCAGCTAGACAGTATTTTTTTTCTTTCTTTTTTCTATATTCTTTTATTCTTTCTTCTTTTTTCCTCTCTTCTTCTTCTTTTTGGTTTTTTGAGACAGGGTTTCTCTTAGATACTCTTTATATTTTTCTTCTTCATTAAGTTATTTATTTAATAAATTATTTTATTTTTAATTCTTTCTCTGTGGGTTTTGTGTACATGATTGCAGATGTTCTTGAAGGCTAAACGAGGGCATGGGAGTCTCTGGGGCTGGATTGCAAGTGGTTTTGAGCTGCCTTACATGAGTTCTGGGAACCAAACTCAGTTATCTCTTCAGCCCCCTGAATAGATAGATATTCTTAAACAAACCAGAGCCTCAGAGGAGAAGTTTATCTTCCATGAGAACCTGCCTCCGTGGCATCGTGGGAGTGCGTATTCAGACTCAGCTAAGACATGAAGGACTCCCACAGTGCCCAGCTAAAGGGTGCACACACCCTGTCTTCTCTCTTCCCTGGGAGCCATTGTCACCTCTGGTTATCAGTACAAGGTACAGTCTAGCTTGGCAGCCCTCCCAGATGGATGCTGCTCTTTCTCTAATTCCCAAAGGGCAGATTCAGTAGCCATCCTAGCATGAAGCTGGAGAGTGTGCATGCTATGTAGACCCAGGCCAGATCATGTTCCAGCAACTGGCAGAGAAGATGGTGAATGTGAAAGCAACTTGTGAATGAGAAGGGTGTTTGCACATAAGGGTCACTGACATGATCGTGCTTGTGTGCGTATTTGTGGTCATGTATGAGTCATGGCGTGGTTATTGCAGCTTCTGAGATCTTCCTAGAGCCCCTTGCCCTCCATGACCTCTAGAGCACTAACATGAGCAAGGTCGCATTCACCTCTGAGCTGGTTCATTCACTCACTTGGTGGGAACCTACTGAGCCCCTGCAGGATGTCAGGCACTGCGAGGAGCTGGGGATGCAGGGAACAAAGAAGGCATCTTCCTGCCTCTGCAGAAGGTGCTCTCAGTTGGAACCTGTGGTTGGAGTGAGTGACAGCCAGCAAGCAGAGCTTAGCCCAGGCGTGGGGACTCAGGTGCACTGGAGGTTTAAGGTCACGAGTCTGGGTGCTCTGCTCGTGTTCTTCCCAACCTTATTTCCAGGTGTATGGGAGACTGAAGGTTTCTCTTCCTTTCTTTTTCATTATTATTATTATTTTATGTGTAGGGATAGTTTATCTGCATGTATATCTGTGTACCGCAAATGCCTGATAGAATTGATGGGTAGACACCCCGGTTCTTTCCTCTGTGGGGGTAACAGAGGTATAGGCACCACCCCAGGTCCCAAAGGCGCCACGTAGGACTGAGCTCCTGCTGCCCACTGGGCTCCCAACTCAGTGACAGTCCATTAGCTGCCCACCTTTCCCACTCCCGCTTTTACAGGCCCTGCTGTGTCTCCTGGGGTCACCTTCCAAAGGAACCACCTGCATTTGACTCTTCTTAGGGTAGGCATATAAAGGACCCCTGTTTAGGACTTCTCTGTCCCTCTCCATCCCCAACAGTTTCCCAGGGGGTGCTCTCCAGGGCAAGAGGCTCCTGGAGTATACAGAGGAAGGATGGCCTGGGGAGCTAGGACCCTAACACCAAGGCTTTTCCTGGCTTCAGTTCTCCTTGGGAGCTGGGAGAGGAGATGGTGGGGGATGAGAAGGCATGTTCTGCATGTGGTCAGGGTTTGGGCTAGGCTCTCTGCCATGTTCCCATGCTGTAGATGAGGATACAAAGGTCAGAGTTCACATCAGGTGGTACTGCTGATGGAGGAGAATCCTGGTAGCTTCTGGCCTGAGGAATTCTCTCTGCATAGCATTTCTGGCCTTTGGCCCCTAGGTGTCACTAGAACACCCCCACTCCCACCCCCTGTTTTTAACTCTGGAATGAAAGAAAAATCTAGACTGACAAGGCAGCTTGACTGAGAAAAGGACAGAAAGGTGACCTCAACCTGTAGTCATATAGAATGATAGCAAAGAAGGTGCACCCAAGCCCCACACTGCCTAGTTCAAATCCTGGCCCCACCACTAAACATCTGTGTGACTTCAGGAAGGATTTCCGACCTCTGTGTACCTTCATTGCTATTGTCTGTAAAGGTGGGATGAGAGCAGGTACCTGCGTGCAGATACTTTTGGGAAGATGCGATTCGTAATGGAGTGTTTAGGAGGCTGGGGGTGTGACTCAGGTAGTGCAGTGCTCAGCTAGCATAGGGAAAGCCCTGGGATCAACCCGTGGCACTACATAAAAACAGACGCAGGAGGGTTAGGTGATAGAGGCCAGCCTCAGCTACAGGAGACACTGCCTCATTCATAAACAATAGATAGATGATAGATAGATAGATAGATAGATAGATAGATAGATAGATAGATAGACAGATAGATTTAGAATAATGCCTGGGAGAGTGGGGTATTAGCTCAGTTGGTAAACTGCCTTATAGGGTTGAGTGTGGTGGCGTACACCTTTAATCCCATCATTCGGGAGACAGTGGCAGGCAAAACATCCATACATATAAAATAAAATAAAATGTAAAGGCAGATGGCATCTGAAGAATGACAGCCAAATTTGTACTTCCTTCTCCACAGGCATGCGAGTGTGTGTGCACACACACGCACACAAATAGTGCCTGCTACACAGTACATCTGTGGACATGTCTAATAAGAAAATTCTAACCTTCCGTTTTTGTAGGAATTCTCATTCTCACTTGGCAGAGCAAATTTGAAGGCCTTGGTAGGAAGTGGAACTGGCCTTTGTGTCCATTCTTATCTGATTCTTCAGAAACAGTTGTCCCATACTATACCAGGGACTAGGTTGGAAGGGGCAAGGCTGAGGCCTGGGCAGGATCCATGTAGAGCAGGTGGGGGCAGGGATCTGGGGTAGGGGACTAAAAGCAGCCTTTTGGAGCTAGTGTTTTGGATTTCCTCTTTTTGAGCCTCTTCATCTGTAAAATGAGTAAGCTGGGCTGGGTAGTACATTGCCGCTTGTGGCCTCTGCCATCAAGAGCTTTGTGGGCTGGCAAGATGCTCAGGAGGTAAGGGCATTATTGTCATGGAAGGAGAGAACCCTCCCCTGAAAGTTCCATTGTTCACTAGAGCACTGTGTGACACACACACACACACAAGGGCGGGGGAAGGTATAAAAAAACCACTTCGTGAACACAGTCCATTTTTTGTGCTTAGCCCCCACCCACCCACTAGGGCCACGAAAACTCTCTAAACACATACTCAAGATGCCTTCAGTCACAGGCGAGGGGATGGTACAGCCAGGCCCAGGGCTCCTGCTGCCAGACCTGACCTTAGTCATTTCTCAATCCCTGTCTCCACAGGCCTCACCTGCCCCCAATCTCAACTCCCCCAAGAATAAGGAGGTAACACCAGGATTCCCCAAAGACCATCTGCAGGCAGAACCATGTCAACCCAGGTGCCAGACCCTCCCTGAGCCCGCAGCCCTGACTCTGGTCACAGCCACCCCTGCCAGAACCCTGGAACAGTCCCCCCTGCTGCTGGAGCTGCAGAAGCTGCCAGGATTGGCCGACACAGACTTGAGTGCTCCGAATCCCAATATCCAGGTGAGACTGTGGAGGAGTCATTTGTCTAGGGACCTCTGCAGAGGGCTTAGACTGGCACCTGAGCCCCTCGACCTTATTTTTCTGCTGGTTGTGTGAAGACAGGGGGAAGAGCATCTGCCCCTCTACTTGCCAGAAAGCCTCTTTGGCTTCCGAGCCTTGACCCTGAATATAGCAGGAGACAAAGCCTGCAGCCCGGTAGGGCTATCTTAAGGGCTGAGTACACCCTGTCCCTGATAACTGCCGTGGGTCCGGGAATGTGGTGGAGACCTGCTGGAATGGCCTACAGGTGTAGCACCTCCCCCTGGGCCTCCAAACCTTACTGCATGTAGCAAAGAGGTCCAGTTTGAAATGGCTGGAGCATGGGAAAGTCCTCAGAAGGGTGTTTCAGGAAAGCTAGGCCTATCTACTGCCTGTCTTGAATCATCAAGAGTAGCAGCTTTGCCTATTTGTATACGTTCACCAAAAGAAAGACAGACTGCAAAAGTGCAGAACATTCTACAATTGTTTTAAAGTCTGTCGGCTGGCCTGTATTAAAATAACCTGTATACATACACACAAAAATTGCAAGTATCCTTGCTAGTGATGTAATACAGGTGATACTTAAATTTCTTCTCCTCCTTCCTTCTTTTTCTTGCCCTTGTTCTTGTTCTTCTTTCTTCTTCTTTTGGTTTCTCAAGACAGGGTTTTGCTGTGTAGCCTTGGCTGTCCTGGAACTTGCTCTGTGTACCAGGCTGGCCTCGAACTCAAAGAGATCCCACCTGCTTCTGCCACCCAAGTGCTGGGATTAAAGTCCTATAGCACCACACCAGCTCATGTTCTTTGTATTTTGCCATTCCTCCCCCACCAAAAAAAAAAATTTGTGTGTGTGACTTCCTATTATTTGAAGTACCTGAGAATAATGTTTTTAAAGTCCACATTCGTGGTGGTGGTTTCATCTACATGGTTAGATGTACCCTTGGAACACTCCTGAGGAGGATCTGGGGATCTGACACAGGGTCTCTCGTGCCCAGCCTGCACTGCTCTGGGCTGTTTCTGGTCCCTGAGGCCAAGCAGCCCATGTGTGGTAGACTTTCAAACAGCTTCTCAGAAACCATTGGGTCTGGCACCTGCTGGATTCACCCTCAGTGCATCTACATCCAGGTGATTCTGATCCATAGACAGTCCTACCTGGTGCCCCTTGTTCCCTGAGAGGCCAAGGTCAGGCAGGGAAGATAGCAGGCTTGGCGGCAAGGGTGGGCCTTGGCTTCTGGTTCAAACCTGTCTCCCCTCTCTGAAGTCCTGTGCTGAGCCTGCCCTCTCTGGCTCATGACTGTGCTTCCCACAGGTGACCATCGAGGTGGTGCAGGACCCCCAGGCAGAAGTGGAGATGGACCTTCCTTCTGAGCCCAGCAGTCTCTGGCCCCTGCGGGCCTCTAGCTGGTTACCCACCCGGGAGTTCTTCTGGCCCCTCTTCTGGGGCTACCAGGAAGGTGAAGAAGAAGCCACCGGCCTCAAGGACGTAGCTCCGGGGGAAGCGGAGGAGGAAGAGAAAGACTATGCTGCCGAGTATGGTGAGGGGGAGGACCAAGAGGGCACTGAGGAGGATGAGGATGAAGAGCCTTGGTCCAGTGGGGCCACAGACAACTGGGATTATGGCTGGTTAGGTGCTCAGGACCGGGACTTCAAGGAACTGGACAGTTACGGTGAGTAGTCTGGCATGGCATCCCCAGAGGCGGCCCTACTAGGTAGTGAGTGGGAATAAAGTAGGGAGGGAGGAGGACAGGTTTCCAGGCAAGGAACTGGGCAGGTTAGCAGCCTAGGCCTGCACAGAGACCACTGAAGGATCCAAAGCAAGATTCTGAGAATTAAGGGCTCTCCCCTTCTTCCCCAGCCCCCGCCGCTGGGACATTTGACTTGCACAACAGCCCTGATCTCCTCTAAGCAAAAGCTATCTAGTAGTATAACTATGCGTGTTTGTCAATTTCTGAGAACACTGAACAACACCCTGAGTTTTACCACTCACAATGAGTCTCATGTTTAGATTGTGAGTTTGGCTGCTGATCCTGCTGTTTCTCAGCTGAGCGTTCCCAGGAGAGTCACTCAACCTCTCTAAGACAGAAAGTACTGTGTCTAAACGACACAGGGATGATTGTCACAGTAAATAAACAAGCTTTTATGCAGCCAGGTATATGGTAATATACAACCGCAGCATTCAGGAGGCTGATGCAAGAGGCTGAGGGTTAGAGGTCAGCCTGGGCTGGGTAGTGAGTTCCGGGCCTGCCTGAGCTACCTTGGGAACCTACCTCAAAAATAAAACAGATGGGCTGTTGAGACAGCTCAAGGGATGAAACACTTGTAATGCCGGTATGGGGACCAGAGTTCAACTCTTAGGAAAAAAAGAAAGAAAAAAAAAGAAAAAGCCAGGTGAGTGGGAGCCCACCTGTAATCCCAGCATGCTGGTAGCGAGCTGACTGGCTGGAGCAAGCCGATTGGCCACACTAGCTGAAAAAGACAAGCTCTGGGCTTAGCAAGGGACGCTGTGTCACTATGTAAGACCCCGATGTCAACCTTGGGCCTAACCACACAAGCACACAGGTACCCCCTCAAACACGTGTAACGCCACATAAATAAGCACAGAGGCACCCATGCCACACACATACCTGTGCCAAGAATCTGTACAGAAAGTGTTAGCGTGTGATAGATTATACCTCGTGGTGCCCAGCTATTTGTGCTTTTCATGTTCTACTTCCCATCGCCTCTGGGTACAGAGCCTCACTCACTCTCCCTGGAGTGCTAAGGTCTTGTTATTGAACTGTCGAGATGCCATGCCAATGATTAAGACTAAGTCCCGATCTGCTTCCTCAGATCAGGAGGCTCTGGAATAACCCCAGGCCTAGGCAAGTGCTACTCTTGAGTTCAGCCTCCTCCTCTTCTTTGTGATTATTTTGAGCCACAGGATTCTGAAGTCCAGACTGGCTCCAAACTCACGATATATTCAAGGGTGACCTTGAGTTTCTTATCCATCTCCCCCTGTGTTTCCACTGCTGGGATTGTAGTCGTTCACTACCACACCTCGTGCCAGGGCTGGAACCCAGGGCTTTATGTATGCTAGACAGCATGCTATGGACCACCCTTCCTTGGTTTTGATGGACATTAAAACACTAGCTCAAACATGTAAAGGACTACACTGATAGAGGGCCAGGTGGCTTCCAGTCATAGTGAGTGGTTACAGTTTGTTCTGTCTCCTCAGGACTCCCTGATGCGTTTGCACACACTTCCCTGCACAAGGACATTTAACTGAGATGGGGGTAGGGAGGTGAAGGCCTGGAATCTGATTATGCTCCATGCATTGGCCAGGAATAAATGGGTACCTTTTGCTAATTTGCCACAGTGCGTCCTGGCGGGGGCGGGGGTGGGGTGCTGAGTACACTCATCCTGGCCCCTTACTTCAACCCAGACTCTGAGCCCCAGGAAGAGTGGAGTACCTGGTCTCCTTGCAGCGGGAGCTGCAGCAGCGGCAACCAGCAGCGAACTCGTCCCTGCGGCTACGCCTGCACAGCCACGGAGTCCCGGGTCTGCGACCTACCCCCCTGTCCTGGTGAGATGCGCTCTGGCCCCTGCACAAGAGTGGCTAATACGGCTCACATTGTGGCCGTGGGTCTCTGGGGATGTGCAAACGGGATACTTGGAGGAAGGGTGGGCTTCAGAGAGGGGTATAGGAAGCTCACAAATATGGTGGTCCTGTCCCAGGCCTGTCCCTGCTGCCGTGGGCACCGAGAGCCTAGTGAGGGCTGGGCTTTCCTATCGGGGGCACAGAGGTGCCCTGGGGTGCCACCAGCCTGGCCTCCTCTCTTCCCAAAGGCACCGAAGAGGAACACACCTTGGGCTCCCCCAGTGACGGGTGGCAGCCCCTAGCCCACAATGCCACGGATATGCTTGATCCAGGTTAGTGGGGTGTTAGACCTTGCTGCTGGGTCTTCGGGACCCTCTCTCTTGGGAGGACTGGGTGTCACTGTATAGCAGGAGTCAGTGAGCACATCTTCCTGTGGGAGGGACTGTAGCCAAATATCCTTGCCCTGCTCCAGATTCCTATGGGGAAGGGGGTCTCGATGGGGACCCCAGAGCTAGGAGATGCTGAGGTTAAAGAGAAGGGGGAGCTTCTGTTTCTGCTCCCTGGCGGTGGAGGTGCCTATCAGAATGAGCCAGGGTTCCAACATCTTGGGCTGCTCCTTGCAGGCAGCAGGATATAGGCGGGTACTTTGCCAGCATACGCCTGTTCGTGTCCCTGCACCTCACCTGTACCCTGTAAGGCATGGTTCATGAGTGTAAGCTCCATAAAATGAAATGGAAGCTTCCTGAACTTGTGTCAGGAACTTGTACCTGGGCCTATGATAAGGCTGAGCCTTCCTAAAGGAGGGCTGGTATGTGTCCTCAAAGAGGTCAGGTTTCATGGGGGACACACGGCCTGCCTGAACACACTACAGAGTGGAGTGTGAAGAGCTGAGAGCTAAAAGGAGAGAGTCGATTTCTTTTCTGTGTGGCCACACTCCGAGGCTACAGTTTGCCAGGGAGAGATGGGAAGAGGCAGCAGAGAGAAGGAGCTACAGGAAGCCCAGAACAGCTGAGCAACAAGCCAAGGGCCCATGCCCTGAGAAAGGCACTTAAGAATTAATCAGCCAGGCAGTGGCAGCAGCACTTGGGAGGCAGAATTAGGCAGGTCTCTGAGTCTGAGACCAGCCTGGTCTACAAAGCCAGGCTTACACCGAGAAACTCAGTCTTGAACCACCTAACAGTCCCCCCCCCCAAAAAAAAATGATTGGCAGATGGAAGCAATTGGATTAGCTCAAGGTTCAAGGTGCAGCTTTGGCTACATGTGACTTTGTTTCTTTTAGAGACACAGAGAAAGAGAGAGAGAAGAAAGGAGAGGAGAGCAACCTAGTAGCTAAAACACTGAAACATTTCCTGGTTAAAAAACTGTCCTCTCTTTGACCTGGAGAGATGGCTCAACTGTCAGAGATGGCTGCTCTTGCAGAGGACCATGGCTCAATCTCTAGCACCCACCTGGGGACTTTAGTCTCCGAGGTTCTGACATAAGATTCTCTCCTCCGTGGGCTCTGCCCATGTGGGATACACAGACATACATGTAGGCAAACGCCCATGCACAGAAAATGAGTGCAATGAAAAACAAGACAAAACTTCGTCTCTGGTTGGAGAGGCAGATGAGCTGGCGGAAAGCTTGCCTAGCACTGAGAGCCTCGGGTTCAATCCCGGCAGGGCATGGTAGTGTGTACCTGTAATCTCTTGGCAGATGGAGACAGGAGGATCAGAAGTTCAAAGCCATCCTTAGCTATGTAGCAAGTTTGAGGCCAGCTCTATGAGTCCCTGCCTCATAGAACAAAAACAAACAAAACCAAAGTTGTTCCTGTCTCAGCCCCACTTAACTCAGCCCCTCCTTGTGATCCCAAGATCTCTGCCGCAGTCCAGAACCTCAAGAGGTGATGTCAGTGTCCCACAGGGGGCTGGCAGCCCTAAGCTAGTATCTCTTCTGAGCCACAGATAGCTTCCTGCTTCAGGTGCCTGGGTGGTGAACAGTGTCCCTTGTCTGCTCTGTATCTGTCTCGAGTCCTTCCCAGGCAGTGCGTTTGCCCCAGCTGGGGTTTGGACTTTCTCTCCACATGACCAACCTTGATTAGCCTCCTCCCTACCATGGGGTTGGCAGGCAACTCTGACCAGCACTCTCCCTTGCCTCCTTGCCCTCTGCAGATGTGGACAGCTGTGAGAAGTGGCTGAACTGCAAGAGTGACTTCCTAGCTAAGTACCTGAGCCAAGTGCTCCAGGACTTGCCCAGTTGCCCATGTGCGTACCCCCTGGAGGCTGTGTACAGTGCCGTGAGCCTGCAGGATGAACATCAGGGCCGCAGCTTCCGGTGGCGGGACGCCAGCGGCCCACGGGAGCGCTTGGACATCTATCAGCCCACTGCACGCTTCTGCCTGCGCTCCGTGCTGTCGGGCGAGAGCAGCACGCTGGCTGCCCAGCACTGCTGCTATGACGAAGGCAGCCGGCTGCTGACCCGCGGCAAAGGCGCGGGAGCTCCCGACCTAGTCAGCACCGACTTTTCACCTGAGCTGCACTTCAAGGTAGATACGCTGCCCTGGATCCTGTGTAAGGGGGACTGGAGCCGCTACCACACCGTGCGCCCCCCCAATAACGGCCGGGCCTGCGCAGACAACCCACCAGAGGAAGAGTACCTGGCTCAACTGCAAGAGGCCAAAGAGTACTGAAGAGGGATCAGACACTACTTCTTCTGCCCTTTACCCTGCCCCTGCCCAACCTGGGCAAGTGTTAGGGCTCACCTGAGAGGCCATCCAGCCTGCATACCCACCTCTTGTGACCCTGAGTCAGGAGAGCCCAGGCATCTCCGGGACGGGTGAGAAGGTTGGAGGGTGTGTCAGGATGAGGCCATGGGCTCTTTCCCCTTTGTCTCGGAACAGGGCCCTGCAGCCTTCCTGTCGGTTCAGGATTGAGCCAGGGTGTCCCAGATGCTCCCAAGTTCCCAAGATCTGCTGTGAAAGAGTACAGGGAGGAGTGGGGCAAGAAAGGACAGTCCTTTCATCTGACCCTACAGCTGCTCTTTGCTGGGCTAGCAGAAGCGGGGTGACCACCCCTTCTTTGTCTGTGGGTGGCATACTACCTCTTCTACCCCATCCCATGCTCTGAGCCCATCAGTGGGCCTGAGAGGACAGCTGAGCTGAGGGGAGGTTGCTTCCAGGCAGGGAACGGCCTACCGTTTCTGGTCCTTCTTTGTTCAGTCCTCAGACGGTAGGAATGTGCAGGCTGCCACTGCCATGGCAGCCAGTCGTGGGATGGGCTCAGTATGGGTGGGCTCAATAGGGTATCCTGTGCCTTTAGCGGCTGGAAACCAGAAAGCGACAGGACAAACAGTCGTAGTGTTTCATGGGGGCCGTTCTGTGGTGTGCACACAGGGCGCCACTGGAAGCACTGGACTTGAGTTGGAGTTGGGCGCCTCTTCCCAGCCACCCCTCATCCCCCAAAGCACACTTCCTTGCTTTATCTGGAGTTGAAATGTTGAAGGCCCAATATTTTGTCTCCTTTCACATATCCTCCAAAAGGACTTGGTAGGACTGCTGTCCTGGAATCCTCGGCAATAAAGCACTTTATTTTTCACATATTGTTTGATAAAAGATCTGGGGCCTGGCAGAACGGAGGGTGTCGAGGCCCTGGCTTATCGTCCCGGACAAGCTCCCCTTGGCTGAGTTTGTGATCACCAAGCCCACAGCCAGCTCTCTCCTTTTCCTGAATGCAGGGACGAGACCCTAACCATTAGTCACCTCTGTCATACCCAGAAAGGGTCACCTTTGAGCCTGGCTAGAACTCAGAGGCACAGAACTCCAAATCTATGAGGCACAGGTAAACTGCATTTACTCCACAGGGAAGCAGTGTGGAGGGGCTCCAACCTGAAGTGCATACCTGCACTCTACCTTGGCCTGTAGCCTTCTCAGACACCCCACCACCATCCCGGACATTTTGGGAAAGGGGAGAGTTATGTCAGAATATGTCTTAGCCTGCATCTAAACAACAGTGTAAATATTAGACTGGAGAATATTAGTGTGTCAGGACATCAGGAGCTCAGGTCATCAGATAAGAGCCAGGCTGTTGGCGTTAGTTTTTAAACTCTTTTTATTTACATTTCTTACCTTTTTCTCCCTACTCTACCTCAGTCCCTTCCATCATCCCAAGACCAGGTAGGAGAGAGAAAGGGTTAGTGGGAGAGAGGGCATAGTTCTGTCCTAGATGCTTCCTGCTGGTTAGAGTCTCGGGCTCCTTGGAGCCCGTCCAGTCTTTGTTTCAGAAGATCTCCAACTTCTTGTCTCGCAACAGCAACCAGGACCAGAAAGGGGGAAGCAGGAGCAGCCTGTTCTTTCTCAGAGCTCCACACTCTCTGGGATCTGTCATTTATTCTTTCTCCAGAGTCCTCAGATTTAAACTACCTGCAGCTGGCAAAGAGCTCCTCTCAGAGCCAGCATGAGGCAAATGCTCTGCTGCTGTGGACCGTCTGAATCAGTCCCACATCCCATACCTGGGACCAAACAAAAACATGTTTATATCCATACCACCAGGCTCACTCCTTCTCTGTTACATTAAGGAGGCCTTGGGATGCTGAGAGTTATGAGGGGTTTTGTGTTTTGTTTTGTTTTCATTTTGTTTTTTGAAACAGAGTCTCACTGTGTAGCCCTGACTGTCCTGGAACTCACTCTGTAGACGAGGCTGGCCTCAAACTCACAGATGCACCTGCCTCTGCCTCCAGATTGCTGGGATTAAAGTCATGCACCACCATTGCCCAGCTGGATTTTAAACCATCTCCCTGTCTACACATGAAAGTAACTTGCCAACTGTCTGCCAGCTGGAATAGATTCAGGAGGTAGAGATATTAGCTCACCATGTTCTAATAAAATTCTCCCCTTGGGGACCAAGGACAAGTCCATTACCCTGCAGGAAGATTGAAGTCCACCATGGAGAAGGTAGACATTACTGCTGTTGGTCATGTGAGAGCCTGAAGGGGGCTGGGGGGCTGGATGTGTCTGTGCTAAGAAGACAAGGCCCAACCCCATGGTTTTTCTGCAGGAAGGTGTGGCTTCCAGACCTGGAAATGCTGGGAACAGGTTCAGGGAGACGCAGGGCTGCAGAGCAGCTGAAAATGTAGGTGGCTGGGAGAGCAGCTTGGGTTCCATATTTAGACTCAGCCCCCCCCCAAAAAAAAACCCCAAAACAGTAGGGCTGGATAGGCAGCTCAGTGATAGAGCACCTGCCTAGCATGCATGAAACCTTGGACTCAAGCCCCAGTAGCAAACATTCACAGAGCACCGGCGTATTTTGTTTGCTTCAGACTGGGGTCTTTCTGGTTTGCCCAGGCTCGCCTCCAGCTCCCGAGCTCAAGTGATCTTCCTCTTCCATCGTCCGCATAGCCGGGACTACAGACAGATTACTGTAGTCACCTTCTGCTCCTTTAATTATGTTTTAGCCTAAACGTTTAAAAACGAAATAGAAACAACTCAGCGTCCATCTATGACAGGCACTGCCCCTCCAGCTTCTTTCTAGTAAAAATTTTGTCTTGGCACTTAAACATCGTCAATAGTTAATCCATACCTGACGTTTGTCTGCTGGACTCCAAATGCCACACACACACTAAACTGCTGCCACGTCAAGGAAAAGAGAAGTTGCTGGGAGTCTTGCACGGGGAGCAGCAGATCAGCCACGAACTAGTGTTTATTCAAGCTATGCAAATGAGAAAGCGACCCTGTGCAGGTGGCTACAGGTTAATGGAACACCTGTGCAGGAGGAAAAAGACAGGTGGAGGGGGTCCCCGAACCTCTGAAAGGGATGGTTTAGGAGTGGCTAGGGTCAGAACCAGGAGGCCTTGAAATCGGAGAAGGCCCTTCCTCTTCGGCTTAGCATCACCTTTCTGACTCGGCCAGCTGTGCACCCTGTGAATACTGCCACTGTGTAGCCCCAGCCACCTAGTTTGGCGCCTCCTCCCTCTCTGCCTTGCTTTATGCAGGCCCCTAGGCTAGGCAAGACAGATCAAAGTTGAAACAGCCAGCAGCACAGATGGTAGATGTTTCAAAGCTTTCCATCCTTGACTCACCCCCCTCCCCCGGCATCTTTGCCTCCTTTATTACAGATAGATTTTTCATGTTTGAAGTGCTTCTAAAAATGCAACACCAGAGTGGTCTGAGACACTAAAATGCGAATGTGTGGGCCCTACATCTACAGTGAAGAAGTAAAACATCTCCATAGAGGTGAAGTCTGGGAGTCTGTATTGAACATGCTCCCCCCAGGTGACTCTTAGGTATAGAAATCCCATTGGCCTGGGGGTTGAATTTGAACTAAATCAGAATGTCGTAGTATCAGGGTTTTTGCTTGTTTGTTTTTGGTTTGGTTTTTCGAGACAGGGTTTCTCTGTGTTGCCCTGGCTATCCTGGAACTCACTCAGTAGACCAGGCTGGCCTCAAATGAGATCTTCCTGCCTCTACCTACCGAGTGCTGGGACTAAAGGTGTGTGACACCACAGTCTGGCCCATTGTATCAGTTTTGACTTAAGGGCAAATATCTGAGGTTGTTTGTGGATCCAGAAGTTAGCAGATACTAGGTATTGCCTCGTGCATCCTTATTTATTTGGTTTTTAAGACCTGTAGTTAGCTCAGGTTAGCCTGGTGTTTACTCTCTACATAGACCTGCGGCCAGTGTGGCTCTGAGCTTGTGGTGATCCTTCCACCTCTCTGCCCTCTGAGAGCCTCAAGTGGCTCAAGAGCATACTATCACGCCCACTACATACCTTGGATGGTCTCAGAAGGCACCTGTTAGACCCATTTTATAGAGTCTCGCCGACTTGGCAATGAAGTAGAATATTCATCATTCAAAACAAGTCCGTGGTTTTATTTTTCACCATGGCATCCTGGTGTCAGATAGCTAACTGAAACGTCGCCAGTGACTCAGCAGTGTTTGATGGGGACTATGAAGAAGCATGTCACCGACAGGCACATGGTGCTTGAGGCTTTATCATGGTACCTCTGTCATCGCTTCACGTTTTTCTCTACTCTGGAGACGAGGCTCCAGTTTCTTGTGTTGTATTAGGATGGGCTCCTTGAGCTAAGATGGAATCCAAGGTCTCTGTCAAAAAGTGTCTTTTGGATGCACCCAGTGCCAAATTGGGTGTAATCTTAAATCGAGCATTTACCTGAATAATTATAATCAAGATGATCTGAACCGATCTCCTGTTTCAACTATAAAATTATGCCAACTCATGTAGGACTAGCCTGCAGGCCTCATTACTGCCTAATGAAATGGGAGATGAGTAAGTGTCTTAGCTGGGTACTGATTCTTGCTGGGGGAAGGGGAGGTAGTAAGCTGGGGCAGTTAGGGATAGTGAACAGGCTCAGCTAGGAGTAACCTGTTGCTGCTCAGAAGTTCACTTTTCCTGCCACGTGGACCTCACTAGAAAGGTCTCCCAGAGCCTGGCCTGGAGCTCAGTGCACTTGCATTCCAAACAGAAAAAGACGGATTTCTTCCTCTTTTGTGGGTTGGAATACTAAGAGGCCTAGAATGTTCTACTCCAGGAGGGATAAGTCACATACTGGAGATGCAGTGGCTTCTCAATGGAGATGAACACTGCAAGACAGTAGATACAAGGTTAGTGCCAGCTCTGTGGATGAGAGTCTGCATTCCAAATGCCAGCCATATTCAGTATTGTCTGTTGGATTTGGGCTCTTGACCTAAGAAGCCAGAAGCAAATATGTGAACATATATTAAAAGGATCACTTAAGACAGTACGCCTCTCCAATTACAGCATTCAAGAGGCTGAGGCAGGATTCGGAGTTCAAGGCCAGCCTGGGTTATATAGCAAGACCCTTCCTCAAAAACATAATCTAAGGATTGAGTTTTGTGAAATGGATAAGGCAACGTACGTCACAGGGGTTTATGAGCCAATGAAGCGACATTGCTGTGTCTGGGACACGGGAAGGGCTCTCTGAAGCTACCACTAGTCACCTTCATCTGTCCACAAGCAGCTACTGTGCTCAGCTCTTTGCAGAAGGGCTGAGTCTGGGACCCACCTCTACCAGCTCGGCACCCAACCTTCAAGAGCTGTTCATTCCAGAGTGCCAGCGCTCCTGTGTGGTAAGAAGGCAGCTCAAATAAACCAGCTTAGGACGCTCAACAGCCATGCTTTTGCTTTCCGTGTACGGGTGTTTTGCCTGTACATCTATGGAGAGCGCTCGCGGAGGCCCAAAGAGGGCACCAGATCCCTGGACTGGACCGACAGAGCTGCCACAGGGTGCTGGGCATTGTGCACGCCACGTCTCTTACAAGACCGTCTAGTATCCTTAACCACTGAGCCATTTCTCCAGAGCCACAACTTTTTTTGAGCCTTGAACCCCCAAAGTAGCCAGGACTAGCCCTGAGCCCCTAATCCTCCTGGTCCACCTCCTGAATACAGAATACAGGAGTATACTACAGTGCCCAGCTTTGTATGTCTTAATTACCTACACTTAGCCAGAACGAAGCTTTCAAACCCTTTGTATGTTTAAATTCAAAACCTTCAAGAACACCAGGTTCCCAGTCAACACACTGTAAGAAATACATGCTTTTAAAATTATGTTTATTTAGCGTATGTACACATAAAAGAGAAATCACCCCAGATCCCACCCAGCAGAAAACATGCACAAACCCAAGGTGTATGTGGAAGGGAGGGCCCCAGCCCCAAGTTAGCAGTAGGGATGGTGCAATCCTGTGAGTCACAAGCCCGACGTGAGAGGGCCGGACTGAAGTGTCAAACGGCCAGAGCCACTGCTGCCGGCCCTAAAACAAGCGTGCGCCATAGCCAAAGGTCTGTTTGATGCCCTCAAAGTAGTACCGCTGCCAGCCTTGCCGCGTTCGCTCTTCCTCAGGAGCAGGGATGCCTCGGCCTTCCATGCACAGCTCTGTCTCTCCATCCTTGTCAATGAAGGTCAAGGTGATGGTAGCAAAGTGCCCTATGGGAAGGGAGTTTTCAGATCCAGAGCTGCTGGACAGGCTCAAACCAGAAGGCAGCAGTGTCTGGGACCATGGCAGCAAGCATTACTCACCCTCTGGCCATGACTTAAACCTCCACTTCATAGCAATGTGTTTCTCAGGGACCTGGAATAATGGAGAAGCTCAGTCTATTGACGTACGACGTGTGCCCAACCCCAAGCTAGGTGAGTCACCTGCCTCCGTATATGTGATTCTGTTACTTGCCAGAAAAGTCAAATCCCAGCACCGTTTTGAAAAGTATCACAGAGGTCCTAAGTTTTACCCAAGAAACTGAAGAACATCACTAACCAACAAAGATGACAACCTGGGAAAAGACAGTAATTACTCACCAGGTCAGTGAACTCCCCAGTGACGTTGCCATCCACCATGTGGAACTTCCCACCTCGGTCTGCTTCTAAGGCTGCGGGAGCATGGGTGAAGGCCTGCACCAGCTGCATGGGAACACAAGCATTTGGGATGCAGGGGCACGCAGCAGCTGACACCTGTGCCTCGACTCTTCCTAGGGAGTCACTCTGCCCAGTAAGGAGGGTATGGGCTCCCTGTTCTGGTTCATTAGACTAGGCTTGGACCTCAGTAAAATTCTGACTCCATGATGGTATTACTTAGATGCATACTCCCTCTTCTTTTCCCTTCCTTCCAGTGCTAGAGATTCAACTGGGGGCCTTGTACATAACAAACGCTGTACAAGAGCTACAACCCTACCCCCAACTCACTCTTCTAACAAGAGTGCAGTGGCTCCCACTAACGCGACCCCAACTAGTACAAAAAAGTGTGTGTAAGTGTGTGAGAAAATCCCCCCCCCCCCCCGCTGGTATCAGGAGGCCTTGAAAGCCCACTCATCAGCACAGAGCCCACATTGAGGGGCGACAGGAAGCCTACTCACCTCCTGGGTGGTAAACACTCTATAGAGCTCCTCGGGTGAGGTCAGGAAAGTTTCTCTAAGGGAGATCTTACAAGTGGGGATTTTGACACCAACAGGTTTGGCCTGGCTTTTTGAAGGAGCAGCCTTAGCCTGTGAAGGGGGTAAAAGGGGTCACTTTAGATTAGGTGCAATCTCAATCAATACAGCCACAGGGACAACTCACTCATCTCACAAAAGCCTGAACCTCCAAAGCTCCTTATCCAACTGAGTTAAATGGAATTCGTGCGCATGCATGGTTAAGTCATGGGGTAACTCTTCCAGGAACATCCTTGCTAAGAATTTCCCCCCAGGAGCCTGAGCAGGGAATGCTTCTAACCCTGAGCCATCTCCTCTACTCCTAGGAAGACTCTTGTACTCATCACAAAACCCAAAGACAAAGGACAGCTGGAGTCCAGGCATTTCAGAGAGCTCAGGGTGACTCTCAGAACTAGCCTGAAATAGTGGGGATTAGTGGGTGGGGATCTGTAGGGATACCTCAGCAGTGGAAGAGAAGACTCCCATATACAAGGCCCTGGAATTTACCCCCAGGACAAGAAAGGACAGGAAGAAAAATAAAAGGCAGAAAGACAAAGACAGAAAAGAGAGAAAAAGAGAAATGAGGGAAAAAGGAGAAAAAGCAAGCAAGGTGGATGCAGCTCATTCCAGAATATTCTTCAGTGCCAACAAAAAGAAGTCAGGGTTCTAATGCGAGAACTGAGCCCTAAACACCAAGATCTATCTCAGTGAAACAGAAAGAGACAAATCAGCTTCTGGTGGGTAAAGTTAGCGACTTAAGACTGGATGAGATCCTTAACATCATCCTATGAATGTTAGCACCCCAGCTGGAAGGGATGCCAAGGGCAGCTGTCTACTACTGAGCACAACCCAAAGTCCCTGATGCCTCTCTCTGATCTAGGAATCAAGGAATAGGCAGGGGGATGGGATAGGAGAGATGACTCAGATGGCTCAATGGTTAGGAACATTTCCTGCTACTGCAAGGGATTCAGCTTTGATTCCCAGCACGTACACTAGGGGGCTCACAACCGCCTGCGACATCAGATCTGACACCCTCTTCTGGCTTTCAAGGGCAATTGGTGAAAGTAAAGATTAGTAAAAAAAAAAAAAAAAAAAAAAAAAAAAAAAAAAAAAAAAAAAAAAAAAAAAAAAAAAAAAAAAAAAAAAAAAGCAAGAATAAAATTATACCAGATTAGACACTGACAGAAAAACTACACATTGCAGCCTTTCTAAACGCACATGAACAGGTTGCTCTGGGTTTGGAGTCAGGTCACAGAAAAGCTGATGGGGCATTCGGAGGCACTCACTCATCTCCCTCTGCAGATGGCCTGCTGGGCCCATCCCCTGGGAACACTGCTTACCTTGCACACCTCAGTCTTCAGTGCTGGCTGGCCCACTGGGTCTACCGACTCTCCATTCACCGTGGGCAGTATCATGCCCTGAGTGAACTCTGAAAAGACAAAGCCCCATTAATTTCTTGGTAGCAGACCGAGAACATAAAGCAAACGTTGTCATAAGCCCGAATTACGGAAAAGTCTGCATTCTCTGAAACCTCTGGATTATGCCTGACAGATTATCTAGAGAACACAGCAGCACTATCTTAAAAAGCTAACCCGCAGAGAACGTGGAAGCACTGTAACTTCTTTAGTGCCCTTCTTCTGTGCAAGACTCACCAGTCACAAGACTAGAGTCCCGGCTCTCACTAAAAATGATCAACTTCAAGGCTGGCCAGGACACAAACTCCAACAACAAAATCAGAAAGATGTGGCAGAGACGCCCCCAGGATATCTGGGCTCAGCCCCTTGGCTATAACCATCTCAACTTCCTGGAGGAGGACCAGCCACACTCCAGGATTATTCTCAAACAGTCTTTAGATCAGAGCTTGTCTGACACTGAGTTTCAAAGTAATTAAAAATTTCCAACAGCCACATTAACAAGTTAATGCAGAAGGTCGTTTTCCTAGTGTATTTAACCGAATCTTTGTTTGTTTTTTTCTGAGACTGGGTTTCCCTGTGTTTCCTTGCCTGTCCTGGACTCATCTGTAGACCAGGCTGGCCTCGAACTATAGAGATCCACCTCTGCCCCACAAGTGCTGGGATTAAAGGCGATCGACATGACCCCCGACTACTGAGATATTGATTTTTTGGGCTCCATCTTCAAAATCCACTGTTATTTCATATTTACAGCACATCTTACTTGGGCCAGTTACATTTCAAGAGCTTTAGAGCCAACTATTAGACAACAAAGCTCAAGATTTTTCTCTAACTCAAGAGCTTTTATATAAATTTCAAAGTGAAACAACCCCCTCCTCCCAGAAGACAGCCTCCTCAGGCACAGTGTTCTGAAAGGATACCTGTCTTGAGGGTGCTGATGTAAATTCCCACTGCTTCTCTTAGAAGTTTCACCCCCTCTTCCTTCATTAAGGCCACGAGATTTGTGTCAGGCTCGTCTTTGGCAAGGCTCACACTAATCTGAGTGAGAGAGCAAAAGTAAGTGATAAATGATTTAAGGGACACCAGCATGAAATGTGGGAGCTGAGCAATCGAACTGCTGACATCTCCAAAGGAAAGGTGCAGAGCTGGCCTATTGGTACAAGCCCCAACAATGTTCCTTCTCAACTCCTCTCAGCCAGGGCAGATGGCTAACATTAGAACCCATTTCCCCGGCTACAAGATGCTCAAAACTCGCAAGTTGCTCTGCAAGTTTCCAAATGGCACACATACCTGCAGCCTGAGCCTCTGAGTGCTCAGCCTAAGCCTGGACTATTAATGGTGGGAGACGCCTGTTCTTCAGAGGAGACTACAGATAGAGAACACTCAGGAAACACAAACCTCTACTTCATCCACGCTGTTCTCGTCAGACAAATTGGGGATTTCCACATGTCCTTTGTATTGCACTCCTGACTTAGAGGTACCTGTCAAAAGCAATAGTTCCATTAGCTTCCTCCTCTGCAGGGGAGGGACGGTCCTGCTAGGGCACTGGTCCACTTAGGCTTCTTTAGACCCTCGAGTCTCAGCTGTCCCTCTATTATCTGAGAACGCCACATGCCAGAAGCAGTCAACAGCACCCCTCCTGTCTCTCCTCATCTCCTCCTGGAGGTGAGTGGCCCAGGAGCCACACGCTGGCTCAGCTCTCCCACAGCCTGCTGGGGAGCCGCCAGCACTAGTGAACACCTGCTCTGAAAATAAGCATTTATCCAATGGGTCTGGTGTGTTTGAGAAGAATTTGTGGCAATTTTGCATTTTCTTCTGTGTGAGTTTATCACTGAGAAAAAAGAAGTGGACACAGAAAACTACATCCAAGTGAAGAGAGATGCAGAGAAATAAACGAAAGTTCCCTTCTCAAAACATCTTCCAGGTAATGTGTCATCAGCATGTGATGATCTTTTTGCCTCAGAAGACCTCCTTTCCATGATTTCACCAGAGCCCTCAAGCTGCAACCTCTGTGATGCCCAAAACACAAGGAAATGTCACACTTCTTTCAAAGGAAAACACCCCCTGAGTTACATTTGGTTTTTTAACTGAATGACTGTTGTATAGTGAGTTAATTTTTAGGGATACATGCTAACTATGATAAAATGACTTTCTATCTCTAGCCTCAGTTTCTCAGTACATTATATAAAAAGGAGACTGGACAAGATTCAGTTCCTTCCAGGCCACAATACTTCAGAGAGATTTCAAGAAAACAAAAAGTATAAACAGATCTATCTACTTTCATCTTCTTTACTATTCATTTTGGAAATATTCCATACAGGCCAATTTGTTTTCTCCTAAGGGTATTATGGAAAGGACATTAATACAGAAGATGGTAAAGCAGCTTTAAACTATATTTACAATCAGTTTTGATAGTGCAGTGATCCCAGTGCTTGAGAGACAGAGACAGGTAGATCCCTGAGTTTGAGGCCAGCCTGGTCTACAGAGTGAGTTCCAGGAGAGCCAGGGCTACACAGAGAAACCCTGATCCAAAAAACCAAAAAAGATAGTGTGCCCACCACTTCTGTGGTGGGAACTGAAGAAACTGATAGACAACGAAAATAAATGCATTTGGTTCCACAGCAGCACCCAATACTGCTTTCCTCCAATGCAACACTGTCATCTCCCTTCAGGAGTTCTTCAGTTCTCAAAAGCTCCTCTCCAGCACGCCTAAGAGCACTGGAAATGGAGCTAATCTCTAAGGCAGCCTGGCTAATCCTTACCTGTCCAGTTTAGTTTGATGGACCACTCATAAAAGAAGATAAGTTTGCCTTTTCGGTTGTTAATGGATGCCTCTCCATCAATCCTGCTCACTTCCGTCACTTCACACTTGCCCTCCTCATTTTCTACTCGAACAGCCAGGAACAGAGTTTTCAGCTTTTCTGTGGACCAATTTGAAGCATCCCTCTCTGTCCTGTAAAACAGAAGCAGAGCTAAGAGCTATCGGTCAAGGAGAGGACATACAGTTTATGCAGCAAGCGAGTGCAAGGTAAAAGGAAACAGAAAACAACAATGACAAAACCCTCTAAATTCTACCCCACCATGTTCACAAAAATGCCACCTATAGAAAGCCAAGGTGTTGGTAAGTTTTCGACAAAGACAGGGGCTGTACAAACTAGTGTTAAATTACACTTTCCAGTTTCAGGATGATCCTTGATTGTTAACATGGCGCCCCCTTTTGGCCAAGAGGAAAGCTGTGACCATATGCTGAAGCCAGGAGAGCAAAAGACAGCAAGCATTTTGCCAAGAGCTCCAGTAAAACAAAACAAACAAAACAAAACAAAACAAAAAACGAATAATGCTGGCCCCAATAGCAGTGCTCTGGCCTGTCTTATTCAGACTCTGCTACATACAAATGCCCTACAGATTCTATGTCCTCTAGACAGTGTCACAAAAGTCCACAAGAAAAATTACGTCAAGTACTGTGTTAAAAGGAGACAGGCTGATTTAAAAGAGAGAGAGAAAGAGAGAAAAAAGTCAGTTCTTTGCCCTTCTAGTAAAGCTATTAAAAAGGGGGAGGGGGGAAGCTGCAACTGAGTAACAAAATACAGTGTGAGTAAAGTTCAGTGTCGCTCCAAGTAACATTGCTTCCCGAAGATTTAATAAAGACCAGGAAGCCTCTAAGAACCGCTAAGCTGTAAAATCATGACTGCCCGGCGACCTGGAGTTGCAACAGAACTTAACAGTTCCGGGTGAGAGACTACATCGTGTTCAGCATCCCGAAACTCCAAGCGCACCGCAGATCACATTCTAAAGCTGTCCCCGCTGGACTGAGACAGTAGTCCCCTATGACTATTACTTTCACTGTAACCAGCAAAATAACAACTACCGCGCCTGGGGCTCCAGGAGTCTCCCAACACAATCGGCAGGGGTTTGGATTTCAAGGACGCCTGCGGCCACGTGTAGGGAGCCGGGCTCAGGCTGGATGCAGCAACTAGGGCGCTCTGTTCTCTTCGCTCTGAAATTCCTCCTTGGGGACTCAGCGGTCCATGTGGAACCCTTTGCCCCCAACACTGCTATGGTGGCGAGGGATGGAGAGTACCCCAGCTACAGGAAGGACCCACGCCCAACCCCAGGGCAGGGTTGCTTGGGTCCCAAATCTGTACACACCAAGTTCCCAGGCACCCCGAAACCCTAGCCTGGTAACAGTGCTCCTGCGGCCTGTCTTGCTGGCCCTTACCAATGCCAGTTGTTGACGTTGGTGGCGTCCGCCCGCTCCTCCACGATCCAGCGTGGGTCTCCCTCACCCCACTTGGCCATCAGTTCACTTATCTCACCGCTACCAGCTCCCAAGCAGCCGCAGCCACAGCCTCAGGACCGCTCGGTCCCTGCCGCCTGGCAGCGCCTGGAAACTACTAGAAGCGGTAGCAGCACCTCCTGGCTTGCTTTTCCCTCCACCCCCCCCCCCTCCCCGCCTTAACTTCCGGCTCCTCCTCGCTCCGACCGGGTACTTCCGTTCCAGTACGCCGAACCGTAGGTTCCGTAAATTTTGGAGTTCCTTCAAACTCTCTTAGTTTACCTTAAAAGGTTCTAAGTCTAGGCCCTCAAATCCCTAATTCTCATCGGCAGGGACACAAAATATTCCTCTCGTTGTTTCCTTGGACCCTAAAACGGTCCTACTGAGCCTGATGGGAGTTGTAGTCTTGTTAAACAACCCTTCCGATAACTGCGGAAGGTCACGCTGAAAGTAAAGGAAATGACCTACCACGATGCGCTGTTGTTTCTGGGAATGGTAGTGCAGAAGCCCCTAGGACCTACCGGGAGAACGCAAGGATGACAGAGGTTAAGGAACTACAACTTCCAGAATGCTTTGCGAGACATTCCTTTCACCTTCTTCAGCCTAGCCCGGGCCAGTCCCCTTCGGCCCCTTCTCTATGCCGCACAGCCTGTTTAGAAAGGCTGCTTCGGCGGCTGAGCTTGGCGCTGTCCTGAGAGAGAGGGCTCGGTGTGGAAGAGGTGAGGGCGTCTTAAGTCCCTGTCTAGGCCTCGTGTCTACTTGAACCCACCCTCTCCGCATTCTTGTTCTTTCCTTGTCTTCTCTGAGGCATCCCTAAACCCTCACTCCCGACCTGATTCTTCTGGTCGGGACCGCTCTTGGGAGCCAGTTGTGCTCCAGTCTGGGGCTTCCAGTGAGCCTCAGGAACTAGTTGAGAACTCTTTGGTTCTGAACGAGCATGTCCTTTCTCTAGAACCCTCCAGGCTTTTGTTTGCTGTAGATGTGTGGCTTTCTGGATGTTCCTCTTGTAGTCTAGCTTCTCAGGTCTCTGTTCTCAAACATCGCCGTACAAACCTAGCCTAACTTCTAGTAGCTGTTTCCTACAGTGCCCCGAAGGTTGTAGGCTTTTTGTTGGTTTTCCCTACGTCATGTTCCTGTTCTCTCTCGTCAGTCACCCTACTCTTTTCCGGCCTCTCAGTGTAAAAGTGATGATAAAAACAAATCTCCGGAGCATTTTAAATCACGTTGAAATCCCCTTTTAGTCACTCCGAACATTGTACTGGATTGCTTTGTGCCTTCTTAGAGTTACTAAATTGTTACCATTTTGCTAACCGAGTAAATCACGGTATCTTTTGCCGCTAGAAATACAGAATAATATGTAGCTACTGCTGTACTCTGGCCAAAGGTTCTAGAAATTCTCTCGTGAAATATTAGGTTTGTTAGACACATTCTCTGCTCATTTGTTGGTATCACTGTAAAGATATGTCTGGTTTTTCCAAAAGTGTGTGTTGCTGAGGGAGAGAAGTCTAGGAACCAGAAACCTGGATTTGTAGTTTGGAGTAAGGAGTGATAGTTGTTTTGATGTTTTATACTTTTGTGCTTTGTTTACCTGATCTGGGGTGGGGGTTGGGAGACACAGACCTCCCTTTCTACCTTTAAGAATTGTTCTCAGGGCAAATGAATGACACTTAATCATCTTTTTTTAAAAATTACAGGTACTATATTCCTTTGTTACAAGGGAAATCAACTCTGTGACTTTTGCTTTTAATTCCCTTACATGTATTTGTTCAGCTGACTTCCCTAAAAGACTTGTATAAGAGGAAGGCAATAAGAAAAGACCCATAGCACACTGACACTTAATTTTTAAGATTGCTTTTTAAACGTTTTTTGGAGGCTGGGAATATAGTTCAGTGGTAGAGTGCTTGCCTAAAATATGTGAGACCCTAAGTTCAGTTCCCTGCACTGCAAAAAAAAAGTAAAATAAAATAAATAAATGTCTCTAGTTTTATCTAAGGTACCATTAAGATTAAGTAATCAAAGCTAATGGTGGCCATTGCCTTTCTGTCAGGCAGTAAGCACTTTGCATATATTGTCTCGTTTAGTGCTAATTCTTATAAGGGAGAATAGTACCTGCTATTCCCATTTTACAGATGAGGAAAAAGACATGTCAGTGAAATATCAAATGCTGGAAGGACATAACCTTAACTGTTCATTTTCTGCTAAGCACTTTGTTAGGTTTACTAACAATACTATTTAGAGTAAATAAAGAATACTCTTTATTCTTTACTAAAAGCCAATAATGCAAGATAGCATCTCTTATCTCTGTCAAGGCTTAGAGATAGAGCCATTTACCTTTTGGGTTAAACCACAGTTTTCACTCTCATCCAGTTTAGTTTGAAATACTTCATTTTTTTCTCCCAGAACCTCTAATTTTAGAGTAGTTATGAGAAGAATTTGGGATCCTTTGCCTAATTATATATAGTTTCTTTTCTTGGTCATAATCCCCAAAATTGGCCCCATAATTGGCCAAGTGATTAATAAAATAATGAGTTGATGGTACAGGCATGATAATTTTGATTCTTGTCATTGTTTTCCCTTCGTCTTTTTGTCAAGCACTTAACGAACATTCTGGAAAAGAGGGTCATTTGTTGGCTGTAGTAAACTGTAGTGTTCTGAGAGCTTAGAAGCATGTCTCAGAAGTGGCACTCAGTAAATGTATGTTCATACATGAGTTCACTTATGGGGTGAGCTTTGGCTGATCTTTGTACTTTAAGCAACATGTTGATGACTCCTTAGAACATTTGCCTCTCTTATAGAATGCCCTTTACTTGGGTACTCTAGCTTTAACGTGACCCTTCAGGAAGATTAAAACTTGCCCTTTGCATAGTTCTCATAGCCCTGAGTACTTGAACACAATAAAGGTTCTAGGAATGGTTGTTAGTGGCTAATTGAAATGTCCAATGTGATTTGGTGAGCTGGAAACCCAAGGATGTGACTTATGTGGCAGGTGTTTTACCAAATTTCTTCCTACATTTCTTATTTCTGTAAGTTGTTAGTAGTGGAACACTTTTTGGAGAGATCTGAAAAAGGACCTGTGCCTATCTTTCTTTCCCTGCAGATGAACCGGACAAAAGGTGATGAGGAGGAATATTGGAACAGCTCCAAGTTCAAGGCTTTCACTTTTGATGACGAAGATGATGAGCTCTCACAGGTAGGCTTCCTGAGAGGTCCTGGGCTCTGTAAGAAAGCAGGCTGAGCAAGCCCTGTGAAGCAAGCCAGTAGGCAGCACCCCTCCATGGCCTCTGCATCAGCTCCTGCCTCCAGGTTCCAGCCTTGCTTGAGTTCCTGTCCTGATTTCCTCAAATGATGGACTGTGATCTGGGAAGTGTAAGCCAGATAAACCTTTCTTCCCTAACTAGCTTTTTGGTCGTGTTTTGTGGCAGTAACAGAAACCCTAAGACACCTGCTGAGTCATCTTACAGGTTCCCGGCTTTTTTGTTATTTTGTTTTTTCATTTTTCCCCTTCTTTTTCTCTTCATCTTTCTTTCACAATGTCTCAGCACAAAGCCCTAGGTGGCCTTAAACGCGTAGATATCGGTCAGCCTTTGTCCCTGTCTCATGAGTGCTTAAAGATGTACTACTGGGCCCACCATGCCCCAGTTGTTTTGTTTTTGTTTTTTTGCTAATATTTTTTTCTTTCATTATAGCTGTCTCTACTCATGAGTGCTGGATTATAGGCATGTACCACTACACCCAATTTATATCATTGTTATTTTTGAGATAGAATCTTGTGTTCTTAGGCTCAAGCCATTTTCCTGCTTTTGTCTTCCTGGCAGCTGGACACATGGGCACACACCACCGCACCTTGATAACCTGTTTTTGAAAAAAGAATGCTGTGTTTGGGAATAGTCGTTTTTGGAGAAGTGAAAAAAAATTTACTCAGATTTGCAAACACGTTACAGTTAGAATATGATAGAATTCATGAGTGGCTTTGAGCCCTGCACTGGACTGCATTTTGATTTCTAGGCTGGATTTACACTACAGATAGTTATAGGAGGGAAGTGAGGACCTCGAGGCTACTCTGCTTCATGTCCCTCCACAGTTAAAGGAATCCAAAAGGGCAGTGAACAGCCTTCGAGACTTCGTGGATGATGACGATGAAGACGACCTGGAACGAGTCAGCTGGACTGGAGAGCCTGTGGGAAGTAAGCTGAGTTGGCTATTAGGGGTTCCTGTCAGTAATAAAGGCTACACGTCTCTGTCTCCTCAGTGCTGGTCAGAAATAGCCCTGCTATTCTCAGATGCTGCAGCCTGGAAGTTAACATCAGGCAGAGCCAGGTGGTGTTTACGTGGCCTCCTGGACCTACTGACCTGCAGTGTATACGTGGATGGCTGTTTCAGATTCATGGGTGCTTGTTAAAATTACAGGTTCCTAGGCTTTACCCTGGAGAGTCTCATTCGTGGGTGTTGTTGGGGAGGGACGTGTGTGTGTTGAGAATTGAGTATGTGTTCAACCCTTGAGTTATAGTCTCAGCTGCAGGTGGTCATACGTGGTTGTGTTTGGGAGCTGTTAACATGCTCATAACAGGTGAGCAGAACTCCAGTCCTTAGCCATCGGTTCTTAATTATAGAATACCACTTAATTTCTTCATAGACTCTTAATTCTCTTCCGTCCACTTTTCTAGCTGATTTTTAAAGTGTTTTTAATTAAAAGTTTCGTTTTGTTTTGTTTTTCCTAGAAGGTAGTATAGCATGATTTAATTGGCTGGGCATGGTGGTGCATGCTTTCAATCCCTGCACTTAGAAGGTAGAGGTAGGCAGATCTCTTGAGTTTGAGGACAGCCTGGTCTACAAAGCAAGTCCCAGAATAGCCAGGGATGCCTGTCTGAAAAACAAACAAACAAAAGAGTGAACTAGAAAGAAAAAAACAAAACAAAACACAACCTAATATACATATGATATGTTAAATAAGTTATTTTAATAATTACTCAAGAAATAGAAGCAGAGCATCTTTTCATAGATTTGAAGACTGTTTGGATTGCCTTCCATTTATTCATCCCTTTGTCAATTTCTCTAATGATTAGCCTATTTGATTATACCTTTCCTGACATCTTGCTGTCCAGGGGACCAGGACCTCTTGAATAGCACTAGAGTTTGTTGAGTATTGGGTGTCAAGAACTGATTTGGAAGATGCTTACTTAATTCTTGCCATCCTACAGGTATCTCGTGGTCCATCAAAGAGACTGCTGGGAATAGCGGGTCAACCCCTGAGGGACGTGAACAGATAAAGGGCCGAAGTAGCTTCTACACACAACTGCCCAAACCTGCTTCCACCTACTCCCTGAGCAGCTTCTTTAGAGGTAAAGAGTGAAGGGTAAGGGACAGGGACATTTTGCTTTCATTAGGAACATGCTCAGGCTGATGTTTTCATTGATGGTGAAAGAATTCTTATTTGAGTAGGCAGCTTAGTACTAGAAGTGGAAGAAATAAGAAATTCCCAGACACTAGCCTGGATTTGTAGAACATGAATGAAATTGGCAGACCTATATTAGGTATGGGAATTTGTCTAGGTCAGAATTCTTCCTTACACTTTATTCCGTCCTGTTGGAAACCTTTGTGAGAATGTGTACTTGTGCAGCTGCTGTGGAAAATAGTGTGGCAGTTTCTAAAAATGTTGAACGAAGGATTCGCATGTGAGCTAATGTCACTTTAGAATTGAATGCAGGGACTTGAGCAGATGTTTGTATGCTAATGTTTGAAGAAGCATTATTCAAAAGCCAAAAGACTGAAACAGTGTGTTTATATCTACTGTGGGCTAAAAAGATAAGCAGAACATGGAGTATACTGCAATAGACTGCTACTTAGTCATAAAAGGGAGTGAAAGATACATGTTATCATAGGAATGGACGTTAGGGAATTATACAGTGTGCAATTAACAAAGACGCAAGTACGGTGTGACCCCTAGAGACAGAAAGTAGGGGGCCAGTCTCCTCAGGGCTGGGGTGAAAGGAATAGAGTGACTGTTTACAGGCAGAGAGTCTCAGGGGTGGTGAAAGTTCTGGAACTGCATGGTGGTTGTGATTGTAGGACAATGTGAATGGACATCATGCCACTGAATTCTACACTTAAAGATAATGAAAATAGTAAATTTTATGTTGTGTATATTTTACCACACTTAAAAATATTTCTCTCTGCATACCCCCGCCACACACACGTCATTACTAGCTCATCAGATTTCTGAGGTTGAATAAAAGCTTTTATTTATTTTTATGTGTATGGGTTATCTTGCCTGCATATATGTCTGTGTACCGTTTGTATGCCTGGTACGATGGAGAGCAGAAATGGATGTTGGACTCCTTGAACTGGAGTTACACGTGGTTGTAAGTCGCTGTGTGGGTGTTGGGAATCAAATTCTGGTCCTCTGGAAGAGCAGCCAGTGTGCTTATCTCTGAGTCATCTCCCCAGTCCTGAATAAAAGCTTTTTTAAGTGTATTTTTCCACATTGCTCGGTAAGGCTCTAGCTGCTCTATGTCCTCAGCCAAGTATGGGTGGTCTGACTTGCACTGTTGGCCTTTTTCCTGCTGTGTTCTTTCCCTCAGGTAGAACTAGACCTGGCAGTTTCCAGTCTCTTTCTGACGGTAAGCATTGGCCCCTTTTTAAGGTTGCTCTGGGAGATATTGCTGATTTAGGATACAGCCTGAAGAGTCATGGGGACAGATGGTAATGGAATGAATAGATTAACTTTCCTCTGAATCTAGAGAAAGTGCTGGTGCTAAATGAGGGGGTAGAAGTCTCATAGTCTCCATTGCTGGGATTGACTGCTGGGGCTGCAGTCAAAATAGAATGAACCTCTACCATGATGGTATGCCAGGAGACAAAGGATGTTTTTGTTTTGTTTAAAAAAAAAAAAAAAAGTCCAGTTGAGGTGGCTCTGTGTTTAGAGGAATTTATACACAGGCTGCTTATTAGTCCATGTTATAGTGCTGTGAAAAAGATACCATGATGAAGGCAACTATTATAAGAGAAAGCATTTAATTGGGAACTTGCTTACAGTTTCAGGGATTTAGTCCATTATCATCATGGCAGGAAGTATGGCAGCATCATGGCGCAGGAGCAGTAGCTAAGAACTTTATCCCGATCTGTAAACAGAGAGGGAGACTCTGGATTTGGCTGGTTTTTGAAACCTGAAAGCCTGCGCCAGCGATATGCTTCCTCCAACAAGGCCACACCTCTTAAACCTTCTAATCCTTTTAAATAGTGCCACTCCCTGGTGACTTAAGTATTCAAATATGTGAGCCTGTGGGGCCATTCTTATTCAAACCCCCACAGCTACATGACCTGAGTCTGATACCTGATCTCAGAGTTGTCTTCTGACCTCCGCGCTCTTAGTATGGCATGCACACCCCTACATGTGTTTGTGCAAACACATGCTCATGTACATACTGACACGCACACACTTGGGCATGCACACATAGCATGTAGGAAAATGCAGGAGAGGACAGAGTAATAAGAAACAGGCTGTACAATGCCTTCTCAACTGGCTTCTGGTTCCTTTTCAGCTCTGTCAGACACACCTGCCAAAAGTTATGCTCCAGAGCTAGGGAGACCTAAGGGAGAATACAGGGTAAGTTACAGAATTTCTCTTCCTTACCCCTCTATTACTTACTTTTAAAGTTAGATTTATTCATTCATTCATTTATTTGGTGTGTGTGCACATGCATGCACACGCCTGGTGTAAGTGTGGAACTCAGAGGACAACTTGTGGGAATTGGTTTTCTTTTTCCATCATGTGGAGTCTGGAGACTGAACTTATGTCGTTAGGTTTGGCAGCAAGTGTCTCCTGAAAAATCATGTCACCAGCCTTTTTTTTTTTTTTTCAGTAGGTCTTTCTCTGTAGTCCACGCTGGAGCCCGGTACCAGATAGTCCATGCTTGTCTGGAACTTACAGTAATTCTCCTGCCTCATTCTTTTGAGTGCTGAGATGATTGTTGTGATCCAGCATGTGCAGCTTGCGTTACATCATAATGTTGGTGTGACACAGCATAAAGCACCTTGTTTAATTTTCCCAGCTCTCTGAGCAGCTGTTCCAGTCATGTCACCAAATGACAGAGATACATCCTGAGAAGTGCGTGGCTAGGTAGCTTCGTCTTTGTGCAAACATAAGATGTGTTCACACACATCTAGATGTGATAGCCTGAATTCTATGGTTGCCTTATACTGTACCCATGGACATAATAACCTGTGTTTGTGTATCTAAATATAGAAAAGGTGGAGCACAGATACTAGGTAAGGGGCTGGAGAGTAATGGTAATGAGTGGTGGGTAATGAGTGCTTGCTGCACAGGCATGAGGACCTGTGTTTGTATCTTTAGTGCCCACATGAAAGGCCAGGCATGACTGCATATCTCTGTAACCTCAGTGCTGCAAGGGGCAGGGGCAGGAAGGTTGCTGAGTTCTGCCATCAGCATAGCTGAAAAGCAGCAAGTTCCAGGTTCGCTGAGAGACCCTGTCTCAAGAGAGTATTTGGAGAGTTGATAGGGCAGGACATCCTTCTTTGGGCTCACATGTGTTTGTGGTGGCTCATGCATATGACTGTATAACACAAAAATGTGCTTGTGCACGTGTGCGCGTACACACACTAATTGACAACAGGAAACTTCCAGCTCCATTAAAATCTATGGGACTGTCATTTTATATGCATTGTCCAAAGTGTCATTATGCAGCACATGACCCCTTTTATAGCAAGAAAACTGGTCTTTCAACTGTAGACCTTAATTGTGTTCTCACAGCCAGGAAAGGATAGAACTTGGACTCAAAATCTGTATTTACTGACACAGATTCCATGAAACATCTAAACAAGAAAATTGATTTAGAGGGAAGAGGTATTGTTTTGTTTTGTTTTTAAGGTTCTATGAGATAGGGTTTCTCTATGTAGCCTTGGCTGTCCTGGACTTTGTAGACCAGGCTGGCCTTGAACTCAGAGCAATCTGCCTGACTCTGAGTGCTGGGATTAAAGGTGTGCGGCGCCACCGCCACCACCTGGCTAAGAAACTATATTCTAAGATCAAAAGGGGGCTCTGCATCAAATGTCTTGTCTTTTCTTGGCAGATGATACTGACTACTGGGGTCTCAGGTGCTCCTGGTTGCGTAGAGAGTTTAGAACTCTGAGCCAGTAGGCCGAGGGTTCTGGCCTTTGTTGTTGGTCTCAGCCTCTTACTGCATGTACCACCCTTGCTCTAGTTCCTTTAGAAACTCAAACCAAGACCTGAGTCAGAAGAGGACCATTCCAGGATTTTTTAGGGGGCAGGGCTAATTTTTTTTTTTTAATCAATTCTTTTCCACAGAGTATTTCTTCCATAGGGGCAAATATTGAATTTGAAGCATGGAGCTGGTACACTAGCAATGCTGAGTCCTTAACGTATGGTTCATCTGTTGCTAATATTACAGGATTACAGCAATGACTGGAGCCCCAGTGATACAGTGCGACGCCTCCGCAGGGGCAAGGTAAGGCTACTGAAGAAAAAACGCTTATAGGATTCTTTGGCAAGGTGAGTAGCGTGTTCCCATAGGAAGGATTGATGACATCCTTTCTACTCCCCATTTCTGAAATGGACTGGTTTTCAGGAGTAGCAAATCTACTACAGTTAGAGCCATCAGCAAAATTTTTGCTCCTCTGGGGAGTTGCTTTGCCAGCATAGGGGAAAAACCACAGTGGATGAGAGTAGCTGTGAGTGGTAGAATGCCTGTAATCCCAGCACTTGGTGAGGCTGAGGCAGGAAAACAGGAAGCTACCCTGTGATGCATGGCAAGTGTGAGGCCAGCCCGGGTGCATAGTGGAGACCCTCTCACAAACCTGCTCTCACCACACACAAAAAGTGATGCATTGTGAGTTAATGTTTGCATATGGTGTGGGATAAGTGTTGGGTTAATTTTTTTTAACAGATCCCAATCTTAGCACTGTTGAAAAGAAAACTTTATTTTTTATTGAAATTTGGGAGGATTTTTTTTTTTTTTTGAAACTCGATTATTTAGTGACAGTCTTTCTTGTGTGAAACTCTAGGAAAGACAGAACCGCAGTAACTGGGAGCAGATGAGTGGTTGGTGGGCCAAGAACAGGAGAGCTATTAATGTCAGCGTGGACGAAGGGCCTGTTTAAGAGTGACAGCAGAGTTGTGTTTCTCTGCATAGTGTCGTGGTGGTTACTAGGGTGCAGGCACTTTCAAAGCTGAGCTAGACTCGTGCATAGGGTAGGTTTTATTATATAAAAACTATATATGAAGAAAAAATAAATAAGGTGTTAGCTTAGTCAAGACTTGAAGACATCAGGGTCCTACAGGGCATCACATTGAACTGAATAGGGTCTGGTGGGACCTTCAGGCTCACAGAGCACAGAGATCAGTGTTTAATACAGTGGTCCTCTCTGAATGCTTCCTTTCATTGCTGTCCTTCCCTCGCTATCCGGTGACAAAGGGATATAGGCAGTGGTCTTCCTCACACACTCTTTGCTCTGTTCTGCTCTGCAGGTCTGTTCACTAGAGCGATTCCGCTCCTTGCAAGACAAGCTGCAACTCCTAGAGGAGGCAGTGAGCATGCATGATGGGAACGTCATCACTGCAGTGAGTATGAGGTTTGAAAATTCAGTCAAAACTGACCATTCGTGTTGCATGGCAAGAGCCTGGCTTTCTCTCTGAAGCATAGGACCCTCAGAAAGCTGTGCTACTGGCTCAGGTGGAGGGACGAACTGCTTATTGTGACTAGAAAACAGAAGGCTGGTGGCTCTATATTATGCAAAGTATTATGGCAGCAGAACTGTGTAGAGAGTAGTTTCTCAGCAGACAGGAGGTAGAGTCTTTTAGCCCAAGTGGAAACCTAGGACAATTCCAGACACCTAGCTCAATTCCAGAAGTCCTTCTTTTCTTTCTGCCCCACAGAGAGGGTGTGTCTCCCTAAAGTGATCCCTAAGCAATCACTGGCCTCATTCCTAGACATGGCTGGTGAGGGCAGCCTTTGTAAAAGGATGCATAGTCTTTGTCTCTTTTTTCTCTAGGTTCTGATCTTCCTGAAGAGGACCCTGAGCAAAGGTGAGCATGGTTTGAAGGAGGTCTTCACTCAGCAGCACATATGGCTTTTATAGCAGAATTCACTAAGATCAAGTCTGGTTCAGAGATAGCTGGGGTGGCCTGGACTCTGAGAGCACACATCACATCTCTTAAGGGCAGCCTTTATGGTGGGGGCTGTATTAGTCTCCTCTCTCTTCATGGGGAACACACGGGCTGTGTGTTTGAGGAATTGAGAAATCCCTGCTCTTAGTGTTACTAAGAGCTGAAAGGCTGACTGAGTGGGCTATGGATTGCTCTAGAGCAGTGGTTCTCAACCTGTGGGTCATGACCCCATCTCTGGGGATTGAATGATCCTTTCACAGTGGTTACATATCAGATATTTACATTATGATTCATAACAGTGGCAAAATTACAGTTATGAGATAATAAATAATTTTATGGTTGGGGTCACCACAACACGAACTTTATTAAAGGATTGCAGCATTGAGAAGGTTGAGAACCACCGCCTAGAGCATAGAGGCAGTTAATGATTGTGGGTTGAGACTAGGAAGAAACCATCTTTAGCTTCTGTGGGCTTACAGGAGATGATGGTTGGGCTGTGTGAGTGGAGAGGGCAGTCTCAGGCTTAAGTGTAGGAAGGTTTACACCTTACTTTTTCCTACATGCCAGAAATCCTTTTCCGAGAGCTGGAGGTACGCCAGGTGGCCCTGAGACATCTCATTCATTTCCTTAAAGAAGTAGGAGACCAAAAGCTGCTCTTAGATCTCTTCAGGTAAGAACTGGGCTTCGGGTCTATGAAGTTTACCAGGTTCATTTTCAGAGCATCTGGGGGTTGCAAAGAAATTGAAGACACTGTCCTTTTCCAGAAACACCTAGAAAACAAGATCTTGAAATGTATTGGGACAGTTATAACACCATGCAGTCTGGTGGATGGCAGGGTGTTAAAAACAAGACCCCACAGTCAAACACACCTGGACTGCATATGGTTGTTACTTGTTATTCTGTTACCTTGAGGAAGTCACTAGACTTGCTGGGAGTGGGCTTTTCTTCTTGTAAAATGGAGATGGTCTACTGCATAGGGTAATGAAAACTGAAGTTAGTAGCTAGCATTAATGTGTTGTATTAATGTTTGCTAAGCATTTTCTTATAAAATCCTTGTTGTAAATAAAAAATGGGCTGTTCGGCTATATATTATTCATTATTAGCCCTATCTTTATTATGGTGTTATTTAACGCGCTGTCACAAATAATAAGACACAGACATCTGTTAGATTTTATAATTGCTATTTACCTTGGGCTGGACAGATTTTTGAGTCTGAGCTATCTCAATAACCTCTGGGCTACCTTCCATCCACAATACAATACAATATAATAATATCTGGGCTGTCTTCCATCCATAGTCTTATGAATACTTGCTGATATTTGGTGTTTTTTCATCCATGCCATCTTCGGGTTCCTTCCTCCTGGCCCACATAGTTTCTTCCCCATGCTAACCCATCATAGTGTCCTCCTTCTTCCTCTCTTCCCATTCCATCTGTCTACCGTTATTCTCCTGTCCTCAAAAGCCCTGGAGCCTTAGCCACGCCTATCCCACTCTGCCCTGCCCAGGTATAGGCTGTTTAATCATCTAGTCAGACAGGTTTACATAATAAGGATAGGTATATCCAGGCAGTAACCAGATCTTGAGAGCTAGTAATTACATCAAAATATAAGCATCATACCAACCTCCAGCAAACCCTCAATTATAGGTGCCCTCCTCCAGTTCAATTGTTGCAAGTGAGTACAGTAGAAAAGAAGGAGTTATAGTTTTCCAGGGAGGATCATCGAAGCATTAGGATTTGGGTTACCCTGGAAGGCTAGGTGAGAGGGGGACTGTCTGCTTGGTGACCGTCGTTTTCCTCTGTTTCATTGCAGTAAATGGGGATGATTTCTTCCTCTTGGAATAAACTATGCATGTTTTATCCTTTCCTCAATGTCAGAGAAGGTGTGAAATCCTCTGCTTAGGTTTTGTGGCCCAGAGTAACTCATTTACCCTGTGGCCAGAACAGTGATGATCTGCCCCACAGACTGGCGTGGGAAAGCAGTTTACCTGGTTATGTCAGAAGGAATCTGCCAAAGAAGACATGCTCACAGAAGCAGGCTGTTTGCTTGGCTTTCCTTCCCAGTCAAGGAAGTCTTGTCAAGCATCCCTTCCATGCCAAGGCAATGTTGTTAATTATGGTCTATTCAGAATATGGAGGATACAGAAGACCTGCTACATTATACTCTATATATGAATGGAATGAAGAATTGTGTAGAGTGCCTATTACCAAGCTTGTTTTGATAGAAATGTAAGAGTAGGGCTCACCTCAGTATGTAGGAGATGAACAGAACTGTGTTTCTTCTAGAGCTTTTCTCTTATGAGAGGAAATGCCACACCTCAGTAGATTAAACTCTCTCACTCCCTTCTGCTTTTCCCCAGGTTCCTAGATAGAACAGAAGAGCTGGCGGTAAGTGTAGCGTTTATTTCTATTGGGAATCTATTTACCAGGCGTCTAAGTCAAAACCCAGCCTAGAGACCAAGCTCTCCTGCTAGAATTGTTTTCTTTTCTTTATTGATGAGATCTAGAAGATGGGCACCTAGAAGTGACACTTTGCTCAGCTTACTCCGTAAGCATGCACATAACCATCTACAATTCAGGAGGACTCTGGGAGTAAGGAATTTGGGGTTTTGGAGCATAGAAATTCTACTTAGAAGCTAGGAAGATGGTTCAGTGGATAAAGTGCTTGCTGTGCAAGAGTGAGACCCTTAGTTTGGATCCCCAGGACCCAGGTCAGGTTTGTGTGCAGTGGGGATTCATCTGTAAGCTCAATGCTGAGGCAGTGGAGACAAAGGATACCAGACACTTGCTGGCCAGGTAGTCTGGCTTCACCTGCAGTGAGAGACCGTGGCTCAGAAAAGAAGGGGAATGGACTGAGGAGATGGCTCAGCAGTTAAGAGTGTGCATTGCTCTTGCAGAGGACTAGGATTCCATTCCCAGCACATTTGTCAGGTAGCTCATAACCACCTGTAACTCCAGCTCCAGGAAATCTGATGTCTTGGCTCCTCAGGTACCAGCACTCAAGGTCATGCACAGACTGAAAATACACTTATAAAGAGATAATGTGGACAGCAATAGAGAAAGAGCCAGATACTGACCTCTGGCTCTTATGTATACACAAACACAGGCAAGTACATACATACCACACACACTTAGTGTTCTCTCTCCCTCTTTCCTTTTCTATGTACATATGTGTATGTGCATCTGTGTGCTTAGACAAGTAATATGGCTCTGAGTGATATCCCAGCTCCCTCTCTTTAAAGAGATGTGATAGCTCAGAATTTCTCTCTCTCTCTCTCTTTTTGGTTTTTTTTTTTTTTTTTTTTTTGTAGTTATCCCATTATCGAGAGCATTTAAACATTCAGGACCCTGAAAAACGAAAAGAATTTCTTAAGACTTGCATTGGGTAAGTACGGGGGAAAGTAGTTCTGAGTAGCTGTAAGAAGAAGAAAAAGAGGGTGGAATGGATGGTTCAGAAGGGAAGGCTAAGGACGAATCATGTGGCACTGTTTGAAGGCTGTTTCCCTCAGTGGCTCGGAAACACTGGTCTCCAGCAGAGTTTTCACTGATTGGAGGAAACCCGAGACAAGGGAGCAGCACAGGCTCTTCCCTAAAGCTAAATGTGTTGAATCAGAAGGACCGTCTTTGTTCAGGGACTTTAGTTCTCACCGAGCCCCTCCTTTTGGCAATAAGTATGACGGGTTTTTTAATGGCTTATTTATTTTATATGTATGTCATGTGAGGGTGTCAGGTCCCCTGGAACTGGCGTTACAGACAGCTGTGAGCTGCTGTGTGGGTGCTGGGAATTGAACGTAGGACCTCAGGAAGAGCAACTGTTGCTCTTAGCCACTGAGCCATCTCTCCAGCCCCAGTGATAAACTTTTTATGATTTAATGTAATAAAAACTAGAGGTGACAGTTCTTCGTGGAGCTTGAGTATTTTTATTGTTAGGGGCTGTGAAGCCCCAAGTCTCAGGACTGCTCCTGTGGTGCCGTTCTCATCCAAGCCCGAGCCCCAGATGTTACTGCTCTGCTGATGGTGCTCACTGCTTCCAGAAGTGACTCATCGTCTTGTTGGCCTGCCTTCATTATAGGAAAGCATGTCTTCAGGTTAAGCTGAAATGTGCTTCTCCGTATCTAGCCACATAACTATGTAGCCTCCCAGTATCCCCTGAGTCTCAAGGTTCAGTGTTCACAGTTATTTCAGCCATTCCTCGTGGAGGGATTTTCCGGGTTACATTTAGGGTTTACTTGACTATGAAATGCCTACTTGTAATGTTACCACATTGAAGGCTGTGGTTCACACTTAGCTTGGTCAGTGTGATTGATTTCATAATTCTTTCTGCAGTGAGTAGAGGAACAGGTATCAGTGATGAATAGTCTGATGGGTGATGTCTGGGCTCAGTAGCCCCGTGACCCACTCATCAAATATCTAATAAGTAACAAATAAGTAAGCTAAGTCCACAGCAAACTCACAACTGTGCATTTTGTAGACTTTGAGGAGATCCCTTTTGAGTTTTCAAAGTTCTCAGTCTCTCTCTTTTGAAACAGAGTATCATATAGCTCAGGCTGGCTGCAAATTCCCTCTGTAGCAAAGTATGGCCTTGATATTCTGCTTCTCCTGTCTCCACCTTGGGAAGCTGGGGTAACAGGCATATACGGCCTCACCTATGCAGTGTTGGCAGTCAAACCTGAGGCTTTGTGCATGCTAGGCAAGCACTGTACCAACTGAGCTCCACCCCAGTTCCAGTCAGCAGACCTCAGGTTCAATATCCAGGCCAAAGTCTCCTCTATTTTCTACTTTTCTGTCTTAAAGGACACTGAGCAGGTGCACTGAGATCAGGCTTGTTGGAAATCATGAGCCTTGGAAAGTTTTAGTGAACATTTGGTTTAGGTGGGTTTGTTTGATTTTCACATAGAAAACGGTACTAACCTTGTGGTCCTTTGCCAGTTTGCCATTTTCAGCAGAAGATTCTGCACATGTCCAAGACCATTACACGCTCCTGGAACGCCAGATCATCATTGAGGTTAGACCTCATCTCTGCCCAGGCTCAGCCATTTAGCATCTAGACCGCTTCTCTGCTCTGCACATGCCATTTTCTGGCACAGCCCTTTACTTCCTGTCCGAGTTTTTCTTGATTGTCCTTAAGCAGCCTTTTCCCTCTTACCTGCTGCTGGCCTGGAAGTATTTACTATTTCTCTTTATTCTAAATCGTTTGTGAAATTTCTCCTTTTCCTCCTTCCCTTCTTTCTTTTCTTTCTTCCCTCCTTACTTTCTTTGTTTCTTTTTTCCTTTTTGTTTTGAGACAGGCTCCCATAGAGCCCAGGCTGGCCTAGAACTCACTATGTAATGAGGCCATGAACCTTACTGCTTCCCTTTTTCAAGTGCTTGGGATTACAAGCATGCAACACCAAGCTGAGCTGTTGAAAGTCTCTTATTAAATTTAAAATCTGTGATCTGTTCATAGATTTTAGATTTCTCTGGGATTTCCTAAGCAATTTCTATGTTTTGCTTTCTTGGCTTCACTCCTGGGGCGGAAAACAGAACTGTTGTAGTAGTTGAGATTTTCTCCCTGTCTCCCTGTGGACATTGTTCCTTTTTTCCCTTGGCGCACTCCACCACAGGCAAATGATCGCCATCTAGAGTCTGCGGGGCAGACTGAGATCTTCAGAAAGCACCCCCGTAAAGCTTCCATCCTCAACATGCCGCTAGTCACCACCCTCTTCTACGCCTGCTTCTACCACTACACGGAGTCCGAGGTACAGGCGGAGTAAGAACGGAGCATTGTCAAATCCAGTGTTGTGAGGTATTGTCAGTGGGCTTGTGCAGTTTTAGAAATCATCCATAAACGTTTCAGGCCCTCAGCAAGAGTGAGCCAAGAGGGACAAAGGTTTATGGGTTTGTGTGGCCATATGTGGCTGGCACACTAGCGGGGCACCTGGTCTCTTGGGTGCTGGCTCCCTTAGCAGCAGCATGAAGAAGAGCTGTGACAGGTGGCTGTGGAGAGCTCTCTAATTACAAAAAAACAAAAAATTAAAAAAAACAAACAAACACATTTTATGTGTATGGGTGTTATTGTTTGCTTGTTTGTTTGGTTTTGCTTTTTTGAGACAGGTTTTCTCTGTATAACCCTGGCTATCTTGGAACTTGCTCTGTAGACCAGGCTAGCCCTGAACTCACAGAGATTTTCCTGTCTCTGCCTCCCAAGTGCTGGGATTAAAGGCATTGTACGGGCATTTTTCGTGCATGTATGTCTGTGTGCCAGAACATTCCTGGTACCCATGTCAGCCAAACAGGGTGTCTGGTCCCTGCGACTGCAATTACAGATAGTTGTGAGTTGCCATGTGTATGCTGAGATTTCACCAAATCTTCTGCAAGAGCAGCCAGTGCTCCAAACCACTGAGTTGGCTCTCTAGCCCCTTTTTCTTTAAAAGTTTGGACTTGACTTAACCCTCACAAGTATGCTGTTCTCTCATTTGGATTAACAGAAAAATCAAAAAAGCACCATACTTACTAGTCTTCTTCCTGATAAAGTAGATTGTGTGGTATTTTATTAGAGCAAATGCAGACTTTCTTATAAATTGATTTCTGGGTTTAAATGGTTTACAGTTTACACTGTGTTGTAGAAAAGAACATTATTTGGTGATTTCACTGAAGTTTCTTCTCACATTTTATCCTAGGGGACCTTCAGCAGTCCCGTCAACCTGAAGAAGACATTCAAGGTAGTGTTGCATTGTCTTGTTAAGTAGAATCAGAGTGCTACATGGAGTCTATGGTACTTAGAAACCCTATGCACTGAGGCTTTTGATATCCAAGGTTAACATAGAGGGCTAGGAGTTTATGTGAAGTGAGAGAAAACGTTACTGTTATGAGGTACAGCAGCATGGGACTTTAAAGAGAAGGGGGTTTTGATGACCTTCGAAATTTCTTGCTTTTCAGGGACAGGATCACTGTCAGCAAATATATATGCTTTTCTCACATTTTAAAGCATTTAATGGACGCATTTCTATTTCTCCTGTCACTTTTTCCTTGTTTCTGCCCTTCAGATCCCAGACAAACAATATGTGCTGACAGCCTTGGCTGCTCGTGCCAAGCTTCGAGCCTGGAATGACGTCGATGCCCTCTTCACCACAAAGGTGGGTGTCCTGACACTCGTGCTTTTGAGGCCTTTGGAAAAAGAAGGCCTTTATAGGTCTGTAAGTGCCAGGCCAGTGAATCTTTTTCTAGCTTCTGCTTCCAAAATTTTAAATATAAAGAAAATCTGAAAGAGTGTAGTGGCAACTGTTTCTACCTACAATACATTTTACTGTATTATTTAGCTTTTTTTTAAACATTTTTATTTTATTTTATATTAATCACAGGTTATGTACTTTCTATCCCAGATGTAGCCCCCTCCCGCATTCCTTCCCTATTCCCCCTATCCCTCCCTCATCTCCTGCCTGCCCCTCTCCAAGTCCACTGATAGAGGAGGACCTCCTCCCCTTCCATCTAACTCTAGCTTATCAGGTCTCTTCAGGACTGGCTGCAATGTCCTCTTCTTAGCTTTTTGTTTTTAATACACATTTTTTCAGAGCCATTTGAAAGTAAACTTATACAATACTTTCCCTTTAATATTCAAGCATTTGTCTCATAAGTATTACATCTCAAGAAATGTAATTATTTATTTATCTTGAAATGTAGGAAATTAAGATTTAGTTTTATTTTATGTGCATGCACATTGGTCTGCATGTCTAGGGTGGTTAAAAGAGGGAATTTTGTCCCCTAGAACTGGAGCTATAGATGGTAGTGAGCCATAATGTGGGTGCTGAGTATTGAACCAAGGTCATCTCAAAATATCTGCTGTCCTTTCTTTCAGAACTGGCTGGGTTACACCAAGAAGAGAGCACCCATTGGCTTCCATCGAGTCGTGGAGATTTTGCACAAGAACAGTGCCCCTGTTCAGGTAATGGCTCTGAGAAAGATCTAGTGATGGGGACCTGAGCTATTGTTATTTTCTTAATGGAAGTTCTGTGGCTGCTGGGCCCTGAGCTTGAAAAGGGTAGGAAGAACATTCTCTTCACAAGTAACTTCAGACCCTCTTTGAGGAACAACTGCTGTGGTTAGTCATATGAAGAGCTGTTCACTGTTCAGATGATTCAGAGGAGTCCTTGTAGGCAAGGACATGGAAGAGCAATAGGCATCCACTCTAGAGCACTGTGGCCTGTGTATCTGGCTGCAGGGTAAGGAGGCCTGCTATTCCCTTTTCTCCTGAGGTGTCAGGGATGTGCTCCAAGCATCACCTCATTTCCCACTGCAAAACCATGGCTCAGAGTGGCACTTGCAGACATCAAGTGTTGAATTCTCCCTTCTTTAGAACTTAATTTTTCTACTTAGGAAGCCTGGTATTTCTACCGTTAACCAGAGTCCTTTTTCCTACAGATATTGCAGGAATATGTCAATCTGGTGGAAGATGTGGACACAAAGTTGAACTTAGCCACCAAGTTCAAGTGCCATGATGTTGTCATTGATGTGAGTCCCCAAGCTGTGAGAACCCTGACTTAGATCCTAGGTGGATAGTGAGGGATAGAACATTGGCCCTGGATCCTGAAATGTTCCAGCGGTTTTGACTGAATGGGCAAAATAGTCTGCTGTGAATTGGTTTGGAGACCGACACTCCTGTATTGTTTCCCCAGTCTTTCAGACTGAATCCTCAGTTTTTAGTTTACATTTGGAGTCATTAAACTGAATCAAGATAGGGCTGGAGAAATGGCTCAGAGATTAAGAGCTCTGGCTTTTCTTCCAGAGATCCTGAGTTCGACTCCCAGCCACCACATGGTGGCTCATAACCATCAATAGTGAGATTTGGTGCCCTCTTCTGGCATCAGGCAGAACACTGTATACATAATAAATAAATAAAACTTAAAAAAACAAACAAACCTGAATCAAGCTATATGAGCTCTGTGGCCTTCTGTCCAGCATTGGGCTCTGGTTGCTTTATACACGCCATCTTATTCTAATCTGTTGTCCTTTCCTTGAGCCCGGGGCAAAGAAACAGTGGCAGAAAGAGTGAGCCCTTCATCGAGAAGGCTGAGTAGGGATTTGATTGTGTTTTGGTGTACAGACCTGCCGAGACCTGAAGGATCGTCAGCAGTTGCTTGCATACAGGAGCAAAGTAGATAAAGGATCTGCTGAGGAAGAGAAAATCGACAGCATTCTTAGCAGCTTGGTAAGCAGCTCCACTTACCCTCCAGTGAGCTTAGTCGACCGCTCACAAGATAGCCTCCTGTGTATGCTCCCAAGACCAAGGCGGATGCGCTTAGCTGGGACACGTGGATACAGCACTCACCTGTGGCTGAGGTGACAAATGAATGGTTTTGAGAGCAGAAGTCACTCTTGAGATGAAATGATAGAAAAGTAACCAGAAGAATCCAGCCTGAAGCTTAATTGTGATACACTGATCATTGTTAAACCTAGCCAACAGCAGGAACTACAGAACACAGACTCAGTATCCAGGCTGTATGGTTCCTCTAGGACATGGTTGTGACCAGCCTGCTGGAAAATAAGAGAATGACATAGAATTAGCTATTTGGAAAATCTAGCTAGTTATCTCTCACAATACGAAATCACTGAGCTTTTTATTAGCGTGGAAGTTAATATTAGGTACTTGACACCTGTGCTTGGTCACCTAGTACTAGTGAATCTCAGCACTAAGGAGGGTGAAGCCAAATTAATGCTCTAAACTGGCAGTCTATAAAATACAGAAAAGTATTTAGTCAAATACTAAAAAGAAAAGTCTTCTTGGGACCCAGGAGCTCATTTAATTAATAAAGTGCTGGCCAGGCACACATGAGGATCTGAGGCCAGTCCCCAGCATCCACATAAAGGCTGGACATGATGCCATGTGCTTGAAATCCCAGCATGAGGGAGACAGGTGGGTGGATCCCTAGGGCTCCTTGACCAGCCAGCTAGCCTAGCCCAATTGGCGAGTTCCAGGCTACTAAAGATCCTGTTTCACAAAACAAGGTAGATAGCATCTGAAGAATGATACCTGAGTTGACCTCTGTGCTTAACACATGAGCATGTGTCACAGAGTTAGAAAATGACTCTTTGCGGTGCATGTCTACAATCCCTTATATTTGGACATCAGGAGTATGAGGTTAGCCTGTGACATACACTTGAGTTCCACGCTAGACCGGGCTACATAGAGACTGCCTGCCCCAAACAGACAACAAAACTCAACAGCCCCAATTCAATCCTTATTCCATTTCCTCTCCCTCATCGTAATGACGAGTGAAAACTGACCACACTTTTGCTGTCTGCTTTTTTTCACAGCAAATTCGATGGAAGAACTAAACCCTGAAACCTGCCTCACTTCTTACTTTTCTGTCTATGAGAACAGAGAGCTCTCTATGAAAACAGAGTCACAGCATTCTGCCACTTGAGCCTGTCATTCACAGGTGGTGTCTGCTGGCCTAGGGACAGAAACTAGCATCTGAGCACATGTATCTTCAGACTGATATGTCCAAGGGACATTATCTCAAGGCCAGTAGTAAAGCTCTGCCTCACAAGGAAGATGCTGTGTACCTGGTGCTCGCGGATAGGTAGGAGCCCATCCTGGGTAAGAGAAAGTGACTGCTTCAGAGGGACATCTGGACTAAGAGCTAGAGGTATCTCAGGATGGTTGTGACATTCCTGTGTCATTTCATTCCTCTCAGCTGTTGTGACCCGGAACCTGGTGTTGGATATCACGTTTCTGCTCTAAAGGACATCAGAACAGAACGAAATTGACTCTTCAGGACCTCAGGAATGGATACCTGTATTGCTCAGGACATGCTGGAAACCAGACTCAAATTCTCAAGGCACAGGGCCACACATCTTATGACAGGCACTTCCTAGAGACATTGTGTATCTCCAGCCAGTACCCATCTGCTGTCCCTGTTAACTTTCTGTTCATGACTTGGTCCCTCTCTCACCTGCACACTGTCCAGGTGGCAAGCCATCTGCTTCAGCTTGTCCTTTGCTTCTGTCTCAGATTCACCAGTGCTGGACCACTCTTCTTCTGGGCAAAAATCATTTCACCAGAAGCAGGCACAAGTCCCACCTGAGCTGATGTGGCAGCCCTTCCACTCAGATACCTTCACATAGGTTCCACTTCCCACCTGGCCTGCTGGGGACGGCAGCGCCGCTCCATTCTGCCCTGTGCCTCCCTGAACTGGAGCTTCCTGATAACGCCTGTACTCCTAATAAAACTGTTGCACTCTTGGTGCTTCTGTTTCCCATCTGGTTACTTAGTGCACATTGCTGAGCTAATTGTTCAGTGTCTTGTATGCGTCTGTGGCTGTCGGCAGCCTGTCAACACATCACGTTAGTGTGGCGGCGTAACAGCAAGGCAGGAGTGTATGGTTAATAGCGCTAGTCCAAGAGACAGAAGACCTGACTTTTTGCCCCAGCTCTAATGCTGACAATCCAGTGCTGGGGAGAGCCTCTTACTCTGTGGACCCAGCTTCATCTGTAGAAAAAGCACCGTGGTCTGTGACTGTAGTGTTCTACGCTCGGGACAAGTGGGTGAGGTGGTAGGAAAACGATGCACAGCACCCAGCATGCCCTAGTCTAACGCTGTACTTCTTAGCCGGAGGCAGTTTGGGCTGCAGGAAACATTTGGCAATGTCTGAAGGCACTTTTATTGCCAAACTTAGGAGTGTGTTGGTATATATCCTGTTATGCACAGTACAAGCCTCCATAGCAAGAATTATTCTGCTTAAAACGTTAGTAACAGCAATGTTTAACCTGCTTTAGGGCTGCAAAGATGGCTTCAGGTAGTGCTTGCCACCAAGTTTCAGGAGCTTGATCTTGAGGCCCCACATTGTAGAAGGCTAAAACTGACTCCATTAAGTTTTATCACCTTCAAATGTTCAGAGTACACGTGTGTGCATATACACACGTGTATGCATACATGAGTTAAATCTGCTTTAAAGGGATCAGGCTGCATCATGTGCAGTTTACAGTCCTCTATTCCAGGTAGCCTCATATTTTGCTACGTTCCTGAGATTCTGTTTTCACTTGTTGAAAAGTAGGTTTAATTTTTCAGCAGGAGAAGCAGAAGCACTAGGTGTGTACATAGTTTCTATCCAGCCTCCCTTTGTTATAAGAGATTTGACTTCAGTCAAGATGGTGGCTGATGGTCTGTATAAAGTGCTTCCTTTTGTATCTGGTGGTGGACTTTGCATTTCACAGGGAAGGTGTGAGGGAGAGAAGATAGCTATAAAGTGGGGCAGCACCCCAAGTCTAGAATTGAGAGTTTCTATCTTAGGGTTACTGCTGCTGTGATGAAACACAGTGACCAAAGCGAGTTGAGGAGGAAAGGGTTTATTTAGCTTACACTTCCATGTCACTGTTCATCAAGGAAGTCAGGGCAGGACTCCAACAGGGCAGGAATAGGATGCAGAGGCCATGGGGGCGGGGGTGGACACAGCTCACTCACTGGCTTCCTCCTCAGGGCTTGCTCAGCCAGCCTGTAGAGCCCAGGACCATCAAGCCAGGAGAGGCACCACTCACAATGGGCTGGACTGTCCCCCATCAGTCACTGAGAATATCTTGGCAGCTGTGGTGGCACACCTGTAATCCCAGCACTCCAGAGGCAGTCAGATCTCTGCGTTTGAAGCCGGCATGGTCTACAAAGCAAGTCCAGGACAAACCAGGGCTACACAGAGAAACCCTGTCTCGGAAAAAAAAAAGAGAGAGAGAGAGAAAGAGAAAATGCTTTACTTACAGCTGGATCTTTTGGTTCCCTCCTTTCAGATAACTCCAGCTTTTGTCAAATTGACAGAAAGCCAGCCAGCAATTATAGACTAGGATGCTTGCCTCCAACCTTGGTAGAGGAATATCATGCAGGAGCAGTTGGTGGTCTTTGCCATGGAGTTGAAGATGACCTGGCTTTGGAATGAGCTCCTTTGAGGGTTCCAGAACAGGTGGAGCAGTTCCAGGTCTGGCTGCTGAGCTACATACACCAGGGCAGCCAGCCAAGTAAGTAATGAAGTGGTTTGCAAATAGCAACTGGTTGCTATTTCATTTCCACATTCTAGATTCTTCACAAAAGCATACCTTGTGGTTCTCTCTAACCAAACACATACTAGGAAGGGATTCTGGAAAACATTTGCTCTAAACAAGTGGCCATGTCACAAAGCTGTAACACTGAATCCCCATTTTTAACTTTTTGTTTTTCGAGACAGGATTTCTTGGCTGTCCTGGACTCTCTTTGTAGACCAAGCTGGCTTCGAACTCCCAGAGATCTGCCTGCCTCTGCCTCCCCAAGTGCTAGAATTACAGGTGTGCACCATTGAATCCACATTTTTTTAGAATGTGCAAATAAAAGAAATGCCTAGAATTCATGTCTGCAGAGCAATATATATAGGTCATGCAGTACTGGCAAGTTCTGAGTACCTTTTTCCTTTGGAACAGGAAACTTCACTATGTTACATTACTATGCCACATTCCTGTAAGAGGGGACTGGAGAAGTCTAGCATAAAAGGTGAAAAATGGTACAATTTATTGTTTTTATGAATTATCTGAAACCTGTAAATTTGTATGTAGTTCCATGAGGTTGGAAATAAATGCTTAATGCATATAGGATTTCTTTTTGTGGGGTATAAAATGTTTTTGAAATAAATAGTCATACAACATTCTGAATGTATTACTGAGTTGTTTGCTTAAAAATGAGTAATTTTGAGCCAGGCTTGATGGTACATGCCTGTAATCCCAGCACTTGGGGAAGCAGAGGCAGGCAAATCTCTGTGAGTTTGAGGCCAGCCTGGTCTACAAAGAAAGTCTAGGACATCCAAGTTTACACAGAGAAACCTTGTCTCGAAACAAAAAAAAAAAGAAAAAAAAGTAATTTTATTTTACATGAATTTCATCTTGATTTTTTTTAACCTAATGAGACTTAGAGACTGAGTAGTTTTTAAACTCTGATTTCAGCCTTGATGGCTACAAGACTGTTTACTGAACAACAACAACAAAAAGTGTTGTGTGCTAAGGGATAGAATAGCAGTGCTTGGCCAGCAGATGGCAAGGCTTTGGAGTCAGCCCTCAACACAGCAAGTTTCCTTTGCAGAATGTTATGACACATCCCTGTAGTCTCAGCTTCATAAGACACGGAATCATATTTAATCATGTTTAATGAGCCACTGTAAAGAAGGGGGCTAGGATTATTGTCCAGCATGCACAGGTACTGGTTCAATCCTAGATACTAGGGAGAAAAAAAATCATTAAATAATATCTGGGTTTTTGGTGTTTTTTTTTTTTGCTGTTTTTGTTTGTTTTAGAGAGAGAGTGTGTATATGTGTTTGTGTATGTGTGTGAGTGAGAGAGAGAACAACTTTATGGTGGATTCTTTTTCCACCTTTAGGTGGATTTGGGAAATTGAACCGAGGTCACCAGGCCTGCTTGGCGAGCACCTTTGTCCACTTAGCATCTCACGGGTTTTTAAAGCCGTACTAAGATCTATATGATACTCCAATCTGATGGAGAATATTGAAATCCAAAATCTTCTGTCAGGAAAAACAAGTCCCATGCTGGCTTGGTTTAGCATTCCTACAAGTAGTGAAAGGAACTGGGTACTCCTGGCATGAGGCCAGGAGAGTTTGTATGTGTGCCCTGCCCCTTTAAGACCAGAGGCTAGAATGAACTGGTCGCTAATGAGTCATAATGATAACTCTCTCAGGTGGCTCACCATCCACATGCAGTTTTTATCTGATCCAGCCTGTTCTGAGGAGTTGGACTTCTCTCTGTTCATTGGTGAGAGATGTATGTAGATGGGGTTGTGACTGTCTGGGCTTATTTTCTAAGATCAAGGTGCCCATGCTCTAGATAAAGGATCAGCGCCCCTCAGGTTAGGCTCTTTTCTACCCTACAGGGCACACAGAATTTACTGAAAGTGGAGATTTTCTTTGGAATGAGGTCATGTGTGATCAGCAATGTTTCTGAAGCCCAAGGAATAGAAGGGAAAAACGCTTCTCTGCTGAGAATACCTCTGAAACCTGTTGCTCTTGTAACTCCCGCTGAAAAATACACCTGTACCCAGTATGACTTGCTATGACTGTGAACTCCTTTTCAGGTTTCAGGAATCCAGGAGAGGGATTAGGAAGGCCCAGTAGCCCCACTCAGACAGAGATGCTAACCTCCGAGTTCAGAGTCTGGAAGGAGAGTGGTGCAGAAGCCCACACCATGATCCAGTCACACACACCTTTGTCTTTAAGCCCTTCTGCCCGATGCCCGTTCTCCAGGGTGGGGAGTCATGTTGATTGGTGTCTGTCACTGCAGGAAATGGTACTTTGGACATGAATATACTAGATGACCTTGAGTCCCTCAAGTTTGAATATGGGATTCCAGAGGAGGAGCGTTACTGGCTGTACTTGCAGGGTCGGTATCGGGGATTGATGATCAAGGGCTGTGCCCATGCAGCCTTCTTTTGCAAACTGCTCTGTACTTTGAGGTAAGCTAGTTGAAGAAGACACAAGCATCACTGCTGGGATTCCAAGGGATGTGTGCTTTTTATATTGGAGATTTAAATCTGGTGGGAGAATTGTTTTTCTACACTTTACAGTCTATATTCAACAACTTGTGGTCTGACATGACCAGCAAAATTCATACAGGGGTGTCTTGTGTTTACATAGTAAAGCCTGGACTGGTGGTGATTTTTATTCAGAGGACAGGGTGATTTATTTCATTCATTTATTCGTGCATTTACTCACTCATGCTACTAGCTTGCCTTTCACAAAACAAATGACTAGTCATTATATGCCTGTTGCTTCAAACAGAGGCAGTTGTTTCTTCTAAGACTGACTTGATAGTGGGTGACAGGAAAGCCACTTTGGACTTTGGGGTCTCTACAGCCAAATAATTTGCTTGAAACCAAGAATATTGGACCAGGCGGTGGTGGTGTGGGCCTTTAATCCCAGCACTAGGGAGGCAGAGGCAAGTGGGTCTCTGAGTTCCAGGCTAGGCTGGTCTGCAAAGTAAGTTCCAAGGCCTCTAGGACTACACAGGAAAACCCTGTCTCAAAAAACAAATCGAACAAACAAGAAAGAAAGAAACAAAGTAATGTCAGGTCATCTTACTCCATTTTCTGGAGCAGACAACCCAAATTATTGGAAAGGGGAATAATGCAAGCTCTGTAGGAATCTACCCCATGCAATGTCTTTATTCCATTCGTGAATCAGTCACTCCTCAGAGGTTCCATTCCCCAGTATTGTTACAGGGACAGATCAATTTTAATGAGTTTGGAGGAGGATGCATAGCATATCTCTAACGGACTAGAGAAAATATTAGCAAAATGATGGACGCTAAGCAGAAAAATAACATGTAGGATAGATCAACCATAGGAGAAAAAGTTAAACAAAATCTGGGTTTTTAAAAAACATCAACAAGGGGCTGGAGAGATGACTCAGTGGTTAAGAGCACACTGGCCACTCTTCCAGAGGGTCTGAGTTCAATTTCTAGCACCTACATGGTGGCTCACAACCATCTATAATGGGATCTGATGCCCTCTTCTGTCATGCAGGTGTACATGCAGATGGAGCACTTACATACATAAACAAATAAATCTTAAATAAATGGATAGCTAGATAAATGAGTAAACAAAAACAACAAAACTGACAACCCTTATCTAAACTAAGGAATAAGGAATGGAGTTATAGACATAGAGGAGGAGCTATGACAGCCAATGGTGCAGGAAAGGAGGATTGTCAAGAAATTGGAAAATATCCATGCAGTGGAAAACCTTAGAACCTGTAAAGACTAATCATGACCGCCAAAAATATGAACCAGAAAGGACATAGAACTGCTAATCAGAACCTCTCAACCAAGGAAGTCCCAGACCAGATTGCTTAAAGCTTGAAGAATTAGCAATCTTGGCCCAGGGGGATGATTCAGCAGATAAAGCACTGACAGGCAAAGTTGGGAACCTAAGTTCAGATCCTTGGCAACCAAGTAAATATGAAATTCCACCTATGCCTGGAAGCCTTATCTCATCTTTCTAGAGGCAAAGGTAGGATGGTGATTTGAATGAAAATGAACCCAATGGTCTCACAGGGTGTAACACTATTAGGAGGTGTGGCCTTGTTGGAGCATGTATGGCTTTGTTGGAGGAAGTATGTCATTGGGGGCAGGCTTTGAGGTCTCAGAGGCTCAAGCCAAGCCCAGGATGGCATTCTCTTTCTGCTGTCTGCCCATCTAGATGTAGAACTCTCAGCTGCTTCTCCAGAATGTGGGCCTGCATGTTGCATTGCTTTCCAACATGAAGATAATGGACTAAACCTCTGAACTGTAAGCCAGCCCCAATGAAAACGTTTTTCTTTATAAGAGTCGCTGTGGTCATGGTGTCTCTTCCCAGCAATGGAAACCCTAAGACAGACCATAAGATGGCTAAGCTGACCACCTAAATCATGGGCTCTGGGATCATTCAGAGATCTTACCTAATTAAGGTGAAGGTCAGTCAAGGAAGATAACCTTGGTGCGCACACAAGCATATGGATATGCAGCACACACGCATAACTATACATGCAGCACACATGAAAAAAATTAATCCCTTTCAAACTCTAGCAAAAAATGGAAGAGAGAACACTTTCAAATTGATTTTAGAGGCCAGCATTATGTTAATATTGAAGCTGATGAACTTTGAGAAAGCTACCAATCAGTGTCTATTGCTGGGGAGTACTAATGTGAAAATGTGCTAGCTGAGCTCAACATTACATTAAAAAGATCATGTACCGCGGGGCAGCGGTAGTGCACACCTTTAATACCAGCACTCGGGAGGCAGAAGCAGGCGAATCTCTGAATTCCAGGCCAGAGGGAGTTCCAGGACAACCAGGACTACACAGTGAAACCCTGTCTTGAAAAACAAAAACAACAAAAAGATTATGTACCATGAGCAAGTGGAATTTATTCTTGGAATGCAAGGATGCTTCAACATGCAAAATCCGTGTGTAATACATTGGTATAAGGAAGGTTTTTGTTCTCAATGATGAATTTATAGGAGTAGACAACAGACTAGGAAGCAAAGCTTCATTTGGAAGAGGAAGTGCTTGAGAAAGTGAAAGTGTGAGCAACCGCGCCCTGAGGAGGACCACACAGATCCATCGGTGTATTCTTCTTTAGGAACTTTGATGTTGGCAAGAGGGGAATGTTTAGTGGGAATCATTTGACTAGCTCCACCTTTTATGATGCTTAAGTTGTATAACCTTTCCTCGGGCATACTACTGCGTCTCCCAGTTTATCATTTTCATTATCTGTAACATACACACGATGGCTAATTGTGGTTGTCAGTTTGACTATATATGGAGTTACCTGAAAGCCTAGTTGCTGGGCCCTCCTGGAGGCATTATCTTTTTTTTTTAAATGTAATTTATTTATTTTTATATCAATCACAGGTTAGGTACTTTGCATCCCAGGCATAGCCCCCTTCCTCATTCCCTCCCACTCTCCCCATCCCTCCCTCATCTCCTCCCCACCCCCTCCAAGTCCACCGACGGGGGAGGACCTCGTCCCCTTCTATCCGATCCCAGTTCATCTTGTCTCCTCAGGGCTGGCTGCAATGTCCTCCCCCAGGATCTAGCTAGGCTGTTACTCCCTGGCATGTATGGGGGAGGGTCAAAGAGCCAGCCATCAAGTTCATGACTGAAACAGTCCCTGTTCCTCTTACTAGGGTCTTCAGTTGGACACCGAGCTACCATGGGCCACATGTGAGCAGGGGTTCTAGGCCATATCCATTCATGGTCCTTGGTTGGAGAAACTGTCTTGTAAAAGACCCCTGTGCCCTGCTCAATTTGGTCTTTGTGGAGCTCTTATTCTCGCCATGTCTTACTACCTTCCCCTATTTTTATTATTATTTCCCGCCCTCTGTCGAAGGCTTGGTTGTGAGTCTTAATATCTGCTTTGATACATTGCTATATTG
>CM053765.1:26159766-26218453 GCA_028658305.1 Pachyuromys duprasi
CTTCTTGCATATCTTCCCTAAGTGTATAGATTTCAGCATGACCTTTCTATCCTATAGGTCTATATAAGTGAGTATATACCATATGATTCTTTCTGCTTTTGGGATACCTCACTTAGGATGATCGTTTCCGGGTCCCACCATTTGCCTGCGAATTTCATGATTTCCTCCTCTTTAATTGCTGAGTAGTATTCCATTGTGTAAAAGTACCATAATTTCTGTATCCATTCCTCAACTGAGGGGCATCTGGGTTGTTTTCAGGTTCTGGTTATTACAAATAAAGCAGCTACAAACATAGTTGAGCAAATATCCTTGTTGTGTACTTGAGCATCTTTTGGATATATGCCTAAGAGTGGTATAGCTGGGTCTAGAGGAATCACTATTCCTAATTGTCTAAGAAAGCACCAAATTGATTTCCAGAGTGGTTGTACAAGTTTGCATTCCCACCAGCAATGGAGGAGGGTTCCTCTTTCTCCACAACCTCTCCAGCATGCGTTGTCACTAGAGTTTTTGATCTTAGCCATTCTGGTGGGTATAAGGTGAAATCTCAGGGTCGTTTTGATTTGCATCTCCCTGATGGCTAAGGATGTTGAACATTTCTTTAAGTGTTTTTCTTGGAGGCATTATCTTAATCAAGTGCCTTGTAACAGGAAGACCCGCCCTATATTGGGGCCACACCTGGTGGCAGTGCTCAAGCAAGAACTCAGGAAGAAGGAAACTTTGCTTTTTGTCTGCTTGCCGTCACTCTCCTCCCGAAATCTGTTTATCCTAGTGTGGAGGCCAGTATTAAAATCCAACTTCTTCAGGATTTCACCGCAGACTGACCAGTGGCTCAGCAGGAATCCTCTCCAGCACCTGATTTGGACTGTGAAGATACCTGGCCTCACGGACTGAATAGCTATTAAGTTCTCAGCCTTTCTGTTGTGAGACAGCCACTGTGGACTGTCAAGATCACGTTCTGCAAGGCAGTTTAGTAAGTCACACACACACAATACATATTAGCGATCTGAAGCTATAGGACTTACACTGTGAGTCAGTTTTCCTTTAACTCACCCTTACTGGTTGAGTACCAGCGGTGGAAGGTTGTGTACCAGTCAGTCCCCAAGTGAGTGTATTATGGAACTACACGTGCACAGGAGTTTGGGTGTTAATGATAAACTAAAAATCCAGAAGAACATCAATCAGGGAGGTGAAGTCTCTTTTCTATTTAGATGAGACAGAGAGTGGTTTGCCCTCATTTTGTGTGAAATAAGAGGAGGTAGTTTAATGGGGGAGTTAGTCACAGTCTCTGATTTTCAACCTCCTGCCTAGAGACCTTTTTGCAGCACCACATAAATGGAAGGAAAGACAGAAGTCACATGATTTCAGTCAATGCAGAAAAAGTAGCTGACAGAAGTTAGTAGTATGCCAGGGTGACAACACTGAAAAACTGGGGGAAATTACTTCAGTATACTAAAGGCTGTATATAAAAAAGTGCAAGGCAACATATTTCAAGCTGAAAGCTCTTCCCCCAAGACCAGAAACAAGGCAAGGATTCCCACTTTCACCACGTCTATTCACTATAATCCTGGAAGTCATAACTGATACAGTTAGGTTTAAAAATAAAAGTTGGACAGTGGTGGTACACACCTTTAACCCCAGCACTCAGGAGGCAGAGGCAAGTGGATTTTTGTAAGTTCCAGGTCAGCCTGAGTGACAGAATGAGTTCCGGGATAGCCAGGAACATGCAGAGAATCTTGTCTTGAAAAACAAAGCAACATGCATGGTCCTTAGTTGGAGCATCAGTCTCTGCAGGGCCCCCTGGGCCCAGGTATTTTGGCTCTGTTGTTCTCCTTGTGGAATCCCTGTCCCTCCAGGTCTTTCTGTCTCCCTCTTCTTCCATAAGGATTCTGGCACTCTGCCCAAAGTTTGGCTATGAGTCTCAGGATCTCCTTCAATACCCTGGAGGATAGAGTCTTTCAAAGGTCCTCTGTGGAAGTCTCCTGTCCTGTTCCTTGTCTTCTCCTACTTCCAATGTCTATCCTACTTAACCTTCTGAATGAGGATTAAGCATCCTCCCTAGGGTCCTCCTTGTTGTTTAGCTTCTTTAGGGCTATAGATTTTGGTATGTTTATCCTATATTATATGGCTAATATCCACTTATAATAGACCCCCTGTTCAAAGGAAACCCATTGGCTGCTCAGTTTCCAAGTGGGTTTTCTAGTAAGGGGTACAGGTGCTGTCTCTTGACATGAACTCAGTGACTGGCTCTTTGATCTTCTACCCCCCCTGGGGGGGGGGCATAGCCATGCCAGGCTACAGAGAAAGATGATGCAGTCAGCCTTGATGAGACGTGATAAGCTAGGGTTAGAGGGAAGGGGAAGAGGTCCTCCCCTACCAGGGGACTAGGGAAAGAGCAGAGAGGGAGAAGAGGGAAGGTGGGTGGACTGGGAGGAGATGAGGGGCTGCAGCAGGGATACAAAGTGAATAGATTATAATAAATTAAATTTAAAAAGAAAATCAAAACAATAGCAACAACAAAGTTCAGTATATACAAAGACCCCCTGCAACTCAGCAATAAACTCAATAGCCTGATTTTTAACCTAAGACTTCTTCCAAGAATGTATAGAAATAGCCAAGAGGTCTATGAAAGGATGTTCAGCATTGCCAACCACTAGGAAAATGCATATCACAACTGAACGGAGATGTTTCTTCATACCTGTTGTCAGCTTGACATGACCAAGAATCAACTAGATTACTTAGGTTAGGTCAACTGTGGTGGAAAGACCAAACTCAACTGTGAGTGGTGCCATTCCATGGGCTGGATCCTGGGTTGAGTAAAAAGGAGAGAGTAAGGCCTGCGTTAGCATTTGTCACGCTGATTACTGACTGTAGATACAATGTAACCATCTCTGCAAGTTCCTGCCTCCATTAAGTTTCTTACCATGACGGACTCTACTCCCAACCACGAGAAAAATAAACAAACCCTTGTGGTGCCTCCTATGTTTGGATACTTGGTCTCCAGTTGGCAGAACTATTTGAGAGGGATCAGGAGGTGTGTCTTTGTTGGAGAAGGCGTTTCTCTGCCTCTTAGCTGCTACTGTGCCTCCTTGCCTACTGCTGCCGGGCTCCCCACCCTGACGACATTGACGCTAACCCTCTGAAACCATGAGCCTCAAATTAAATCCTTTCTTTTTATAAGATGCCTCAGTCAAGACATTTTGTCATGGCAGTAAATCTGTAGCTAAGACAACCCTTAAGATATTTTCGTTAGGTATCACAGTAACAAGACAAACTGTTAATACAATGGATAAACTGTGTCGTGTACGTCAAGTGTGGTGGCTCACACCTTTAATCTCAGCACTCAGAAAGCAGAAGCAGGGAAATCAGAAATTTAAGGCCAGCCTAGGCTACATGAGACTCTGCAAAACAAACTGTGTCTATATGCATACAAGGAAATATTGCTATTAGGCCTCAAGAAGGAAATTTGATAAGCTAGGAATTGGATGAAGCTTGAGGACATGATCCTAAGTGCAAAATGAAAATGCTGCATGATTCTGCTTGCATGGTGTAGCTAAAGTAGTCAGAAAACAAACAGTAAAATGATAACTGCCAGATGTGGAGAAGGAAATGAGCTGTTCAGGAATATAAAGTTCCTGTTTTGCAAGGATGCAAAGGATCTGGATATCTGTTTCACAACAATATGCATAGACTCAAACATACTGTGTACTTAAGACAGTGATGATGCATTCTAGTTGACAGCTCTCTGCCCAGAAAATAGACCAGAAAGTCAAGAGAATCAGTTCACAGTATGCAATAATCACCATATGATGTTTAACAATCATAGTGTTGTTTAAGGTTAATGAAATATGAGTTATACAGACCTCATGTTTCAGGACCCAGGAAAACACAGTATGCAATAATCATCATATGATGTTTAACAATCATAGTGTTGTTTAAGGTTAATGAAATATGAGTTATACAGACCTCATGTTTCAGGACCCAGGAAAATGCAAGAAACATAAAACCCCCAAAAATATTTTCATTGATAAATATTTTCACTCAGTTTCAGTCCCTTGGAAAAGGGACGTGCTTTTTCATGATGCAGGTTTTATTTCCTAGTAAGGCTGTATAAATGGCCACCAGTTGAAATGCCTTGTTTCTGAAGTATTCCATTGCCCTCAGGCTTCCACATGGAAGAAAAAAATTAAAGAACCTCAACTACTGCTAGGGAAAACTATAGCATGTGCATATATTTATGTATATATGTTCATTCTCCAGAGAATTATTGCATGGGAGTTCAGTCGCAGCAGAGCCCCGGCCTGCATTATTTGGTGCTCCCAGTGCTGAGGATGAGAAGGTAAAGGTGGGCATCATCGGAGGTGGCCATCTTGGAAAGCAGCTGGCTCACGTACTGCTGAGACGGGTCCCCATCCCTGCTGAGAACCTGTGGATCTCCACACGGAGGCCAGAGTCCCTGGGTGAGGAGCAGCGAGTGTCAGGACAGTAGCTGTGGTGCTCGGCAGCCTCATCAAAGCTATCTTGAGAGGTTCCCTTTAAAGCAGGGATTCTTCAGATTTTTACGTTACCATTCATGACAGTAGCAAAATTACAGTTGTGAAGTAGTGACAAAATAATTGTACAGTTGGGGATTACCACAACATGAGGAACTGTATTAAAGGGTTGCAGCTTGAGGAAGGTTGAGAACTAGAGAGAAATATGGGCTGCATGGATGTTATGTGCTTACCAAAACTGTTCAAACGGTATACTTTAGAACTCTGTGTGGTAATGTATGTAAATTATACTATAATAAAATGTAAAATAACAGTGCAAAGCAGTATGCATATTGGAGAAAAATTACCTTTTAAGGAGGAATAGTCACCCATGTTAATCTTATTTAGTCTACTCTTTCCTCTTCCTCTCCTGCTCCTCTCTTTCTTCAAATATATAGAAATTGATATTGTACCTAATTGTATCCCTGCTCTTTCTTTCTTTTCTTTTTCTTTCTTTCTTTCTTTCTTTCTTTCTTTCTTGCTTGCTTGTTTGCTTTTTGTATCCTGGTGTTTTACTTGATGCATTGAAAGTGTGTTTTGTATCACTTAACAGTCTTTAAAATGAAGATTTTTAAGCAGCATGCTTGTTATCAGCTACTAAACCAGTGGTTCCCAACCTTCCTAACGCCGCCACCCTTCACTACAGCTCCTCATGTTGTGCTGGCCCCCCAACCACACAATTATTTTTGTTGCTACTTCCTAACTGTAATTTTGCTACTGTTCCGAGTCATAACGTAAATATACTGATATACAGGATATCCAATATGTGACCCCCATGAAAGGATTGTTCAACGGCCAAAAGGGTGACTACTGAAGGCTGGGAACTGCTGCTGCATGCACATCAAAGAATGGTGTCGCCTGCTCTCTCAGCGCTGTCTGATGTGTAAGCACACACGTCCCGGCCAGGAACCCAGCAGCACTTCTAACACTTTGGGTCATTGGGATGAGCACTTACCTTTCCAGTATCTTTCACATTCTGTTTTTCAGTAACGCTTAAAGCACACCAGATGGAAGTATACATTTTAAATCCTTAAAATATATTTGATGTATTTAAATATGTATTTGAAAATTCATATTGCAGAAAGGATAATCAAACAATTAAGTACCTGTGTGTTCAGTGAAGTTGCATGAGTTATCACACACACAGAGACTCCACATTTATGAATCTTGCTATTGTTGTATATACATTAAACTATTAAACCTTTCACAACTCCTCCCAGTTTCTGTTGCATATTCTCTCACCCTTCTAATTTTACCCACTAACTCAAGCCGGGGAGATATATAACTTTCGATGAGTCATGTAACATCCTAGAGCCTCAGTTTGCTCATCTGTAATATGGAACCATCCTCACGGGACTCAGAAGTTCCTTGTGAGAATCACCTTAATCAATACATGGGGAACACTGTATACATTCTCTGGCAGGTGCTAACTCTTTAGTAACTGCCAGAGAATGTATACAGTGTTCCCCATGTATTGATTAAGTAAATCAATAACTAACTCTTCAGTAACTGGAATCAGAATGCTTCTTAGAGATTTTGTTCTGTAGCTTACATCAAACAAAAACAAAAACAAAAAACATCTAGCATTTGTTCTAAAACCAAGACAGAAGAAATCATATGCTACAGGTGTAGACTCTGCTGCAGGGGCACGTGTGGCTGTCGCAAAGGGGAGGGGGTCTTCTATGTGTTGCTCACAGAGACGCCCGGGGACAGCTTCTGGTTTCTGTGATGATGTGACTAAGGTAGCCTACTGCAACACAATGACCACTGTCCTCTCCCCGCCGCTGATGTTCAGGTCAAACTCCTCTGCTTTGTGGTTTCTCCCTCCCAGCTGAGCTCCAGAAACTAGGGGTCCGGTGCTCCTGTGACAACCCTTCTCTGGCGAGCTGGGCCAAAGTGTTGTTCCTCTGCTGCTTGCCGGCTCAACTGCCCAATATCTGCCTAGAAATTCAATCCAAACTCGAAAAGACCAGCCTGGTGTACAGCTTTGTATCCGCCATCCCGCTACCCAGGTATGTTGTCAACAATGAGAAAAAAACCACTGTGTCCCTGCTGTTGACTTCACTCCCCGAAGCCACCAGAGCCCTGTCTCTTGGGGTTAGTCATCCTCGGTAACGCTTGACCTGCAGAAAGACCCAGCCAGCCTGGCTGATTGTAACTCCCCCCAGTTTTACACAAACAACACTCAGGATCGGGCTGTGTCTTCCCCCGCCCCCACGCCCCGTTTAGAACGTTAATGGCATATTGCTTCCCCACCACTCCTTTCCCACCCTGTGCGCTCCTGAGAAAATACCAGACAACTTGAAAAGCTGCTAGAAGTACGCATCAAGCATTGTTTTTTTTGCACTCTCACACCTAGTCAAGAGCGAGGCGCGTGAAAACATTTAGTAAATATCAGGTGGATGTTTGAACAACCCAATCAATCCGTGCCCTCAGAATACTCCCAGGCCCACATTATGCTCCCTGAGCAGCGCCTTGCAGGGGAGGGATGTTGTTTGGCTTGCACACAGATGCAGTAGAATGGGATAGCTGCTTATTCTCTGTACTCTCTGTGTTTGTGGCTTCCAGGTTGAAACTTCTACTGAACCACACCAATATATTGCGGCCCCAATATCAGTTTGAGGATTCGAGCAATATCTGGGGACAGAATAAGAACTTGGCAGATGCTCTCAAAGATCCCGAAATTCTTCGGGCTACCTGTCCCTACTGTCATATTGGTAATGGCACAACTGTGTAACTATTTCTGACATTCTTTTGACAATTACCTCCCATGACTGTAGGTGTGTGTGTCTTAGGGGAAAGCACAAAGTAGGTACATCCTTAGCCATTTGAATTTGGTATGCGAAGAGCTTGGTAGGCAAAAGCAACCTTTCTTAGGCAGAAGGAGAAGCCTAATTTTTGACCCCTTAGGTCTGGACTAGAAACAAGTAGGGGAAAGAGCTTATGTGAACAAGAGAATGAGCTGGTGGTCCATACCTATAACCGTAGCCTTGGAGAAGGGGAGATAGGAGAGTCAGGCCTTCAAGACTTTGGCTACTAAACCAGTTTGAATGCAGCTAAAGCTACATGTGACTCTGTCTTGAAAAACAAAAACAACCAAAACAACACAAAGCCAACAAAAACCAGAACACAGTGTCTGGGACAAAAAAAGGTGGGGGGTGTCCTCCTCTAATCTGGCGGTCTTCTCCAGTTCCTCCCCGCTGTGGGCAGGCACCATTGTGAGCTCCTTCAGCGGTTAGCAGTGCCTGCGTCCCTCCTGTCTGCTCCCCTTTGGTGTGAGCAACACATCATATGTGGTAAAGAGCAAAAACTACAGTGTTTGTTCATCTCCTGTCATACTGACAAGCAAAGTAGAACGAAAGGAGTCTTTGTAGTCACTCTGGACTTCTTTTAGGTTCCCTGCAGATGTTCATTGTTACTTTTTTTTCTCTAGGGGGAGTAATCCTCAACATCAAATGGCTGGAGGCTGTGTTCTATGCGGTCATAAATGTCTGTACATCAATGAACGTGTTTCACTCACAGGTGCTGCAGCTTCTCAACAAATTGTTTCTCTCTGTGCACGTAGAAAGCTGCAAGAAAGACATATCATTGTGCCCCAAATTTCGCTTAATACATTTTATGAACAAAACCTACATCAGGAGCTTGTTTCGTAAAAGGTAAGGCGCCATACATCTGACCTGCCCCACAATTTTGTCTTAACCTATGTTCTGCACGTTTTTGTTTGTTTGTTTTGAGATAGGGTTTCTCTGTGAAGCACTGGCTATCCTGGAACTTGTTCTGTAGAACAGGTTGGCTTTGAACTCACAGAGAACTGCCTGCCTCTGCCTCCCAAGTGCTGGGATTAAAGGCATGCACCAACACCGGGAGGTCTCTAACAGATACTTTTAAAAGAACATTTTCTTTGTGAGGGGACTTGTAGAGAGCAGAGAGAAACCTTGTAGGAGTCAGTTTTCTCTCTTAGCATTTGTCGGCTTGGCAGCAGGCCCCTTCACCAGCCGAGCCCTCTCTTCTGCTTCACACATGCTTCTCTTTCACCCTTTCACGTTCCTCCACGTTCCTCCATGTCTCAGGGTTTGTTTGTTTGCTTGCTTGTTTGTTTTTTTGTTGTTTTGAGAGTCTCTCTATGCAGCCCAGGCTGACCTTGAATCTGTGATCCTAGCGCCTCAGCCTTTCAAGTTCCAGGATTGCAAACATGCCCGACTGCATCGCCTGACCTGTGTTCTCTTTTTAAATGGGTACAAATAATACACTTTTGAAATAAAAAAAAAAATTTCAACCAGTGAAAAACAACAACAAAAAGACCCAAAAGCTTCCCTGCCTTTTAAATACCATTTCACAGATAGTTGGCTAATGGACTATGTCTTTGTCATTTTTATCTAGGCACCAACAGATATTTGTGTTGTGGTTATATGGTAACATGTACGAACATCTATTCCCACAGTGTTAGAAGAAACACAGACGCATAATACCACTTTTGCTGTCTGCGTCTGGCTAGAACTTTGCGTGGATGCGTGTGTTGCCTGCTTCACTTAGGAACAGCAGCCGCACAGGCAGCTGTAGACGCTGTTGCCAGTCACACCTCACCCTGCCTTCCTCCGCCTCAGTTCTGCCCAGTGGGTTTTGAGAACATCCATGCTCTGACTTTGAATACTTGGACTGGTGTTTCTGCTGGGTAAATGTACTGAAGAATATCTGACTTGTGGGACGCACATATACATGACCTCCCAGCAAAACATAGCCACCAATGCTACATTTGAATGTCCTTTCTCTACAGCATGGTGACCATGCAGTCAACCTTTCTGGTCTTTGCTCCTCCAATATGTAAAGTTTCCTACTGTCATTACCAGTGACTTCCGTGTCTCGAGCCTCGGTGAACGTTCTGCGCTCCTTTTCTCGGTGGACTGCTGGACATGCCATCATTCTTTTAAGTAATTCCTCTTGATTTTTGTGATCCCTGACGTTCCTCCCCTTTCTTAGCTCTCCTGCTGTCCTCCCCCACTCAGATCTGAGACTCCTGAGCCCACTTTTCTTTTCATCTACATTTGTTCCTGGGTGGTTTTTTCCAGCTTGGGAGCTCAGGTTGCCATTTTTACTCTGGGAGCGTAAGACTCCACATCGGTGCTGTGCACACACTCTTGGGTAAGCACACAGTCAGCATCCCCTCTGAAATCCCACACGTGCGAGGGCATCCCTGTTTCATGGCTTCTTATCTAACTCCCTCTGCTTCACCAGGGGCTTCAGGCTCCTGAGACCCAGACACAGTCATTGGTTCCAGTTCTTCTTCCCAATAGATGATTCAGTTTTGAGATTTCCCTCACTTCTTTGTTGTTTTGTTTCCTGAATCTCTTTTAATTACTTAGTTTATTAGTTAGTTAGTTAGTTTTGTTCTTTTTAAGACAGAGTTTCTCTTGTAGCCTTGGCTATCCTGGAGCTTCTGCTTTAGACCAGGCTGGCCTCGAACTCAGAAATCCGCCTGCCTCTGCCTCCCAAGTGCTGGAATTAAAGGCATGTGCCTGGCTAGTTTCCTTTTTTATTTTAACAAACCATAGTCTATAATAAGTTCATGAGAAAAGCATACATTGGGAGTAATTTTGGAGATTCATTATGTTTGGAAATGTTTGTGTTCTTACCAAGAAATGGTTAATTAGCAGGTTATAGGCTGAAAATTATTTTCCTGTAGTGCTTTTGAGCACTGTTCCATTGTATTCAGCTTTTAGACTGTTGGGAGCTATAGAAAAGCCATAAATATGAGCTTCTCTAACTCATCACGTTCTTATATTTTGGGTTTTGAAGACAGTCTTTTGTAGGCCAGGCTGGCCTCAAGCTCACTATGTAATGCAGGCTGCTCTTGAGCTACTGATCCTTTTGGCCAAATCCCAGGTGCTGGGCCACTCTTACTGTTTTGTTTTTTTTTTTTTTTAATTATTTTACATAGTGTTTCACTACATAGCTTTACCTATACTGAAACTTGTTATCTAGACAAGGTTGGCCTTGAACTCACAGAAATTGTGCTTCTTGGGTACTGGCCTTAAAGGTATATGTCATCATCCTGACTCCAGGTCCTCATTCTTGAGTGGAAAGCACTTACCTGATTGAACCATTTCCCAAGCTCCCCATTGCTTTTTAAAAATAATGTGAAATATAACGCATGTAGAGAAGAAGTTCACATTGTGTTTGTAAATATACCGCTTTGTGGGTTATTGTGAAGCAAATGCCGTGTCACCCCGTGCTGGAGAAGCAGAGTATTCAGCCGGACTTCGCAGTCTGGAGTTCTCCAGTCTTCTCTGATTATGTGTCTGCAATGTCCCCCTTTCCTCTCTTTTCCCTGTTATTCTTTCCTTTTTAGACCTCTTGGGTGGGTCTTCCAATTTCATGTCTTCGGTTATTAACATCTTTGTCTTCTGCCTTTCTGGTTTTCTCTGCTTTCTTCAGTGCCTTGCTGCTGTTAGCATACTTCAGTAGAACATTTTTATGTTTATTTTATGTTTGCGATTCTCTGAGTCTTCCTTTTGACAGCAGCCTGCTGTCATTTCCGTACACCATATTCTTGTTCTTTTGAGACTATGAACAATTGTAGTGTTTTCTCCTCTCATTGATTTACTTCTTCCAAATTGTTTAAAAAATTGTTTTTTTAAAGTTTATTTTTCACCTGTGTGTTTGTTTTGCCTGTGTAAATGCCTACGCACCGTGTGTGTGCCCTCATGGCAGCTTTCAGGCAGCATCAGCACAATTCGACAGCAACCTTGACAGCCCTGGCAGGGAGCCCCTGACCACCTCTCCAGCTCCCTAAGCGGCTTTTCAGTCATGTGGTTGCTATTCTTCACTTTGGAACTCAGAGGCTCTCTTCTTGACAACCTGCTCAGATGTAGGATCCTGACTGCTAACATTTTTATTTGTCTGAGCGCCTGCATCTCTGTTCCTCCTAGCCATCTCACCCCCTCTAGCGCACAGCAATTGCTGTTCTTTTTCACTGGAGCTATAGTCTTGCCTGTGCCGAAAGGCCACATGGCTGGAATCATGTATGTGTACCGGCTTTTCAGACTAGCTTATATTTTTTTCTATGTCTTTTCGTGACCTGCTGGCTTATTTTGCTTTCATACCTAAACATATTCCACTAGCTGTCTGTACCACACTTCATCTACTCACCTACCGAATGACATCATGGTGGTTGTCTTAGATGCCGTGGTTGCTATGAAGAGACACCATGACCGTGGCAACTCTTACAAAGGAAACATTTCATTGGAGCTGGCTTACAGCTCAGAGGTAGTTTGGTCCATTATTGTCATGGCGGGAAAGATGGAGGTGTGCGGGCAGGCATGGTGCCCAAGAGGTAGCTGAGAGTTCTACATCTGGATCCACGAGCAGCAGGAAGAGACAAAGGGCTACACTGGGCCTGGCTTGAGCTTCTGAAACCTCGAGCCCACCGCCAGTGAGACACCTCCTCCAACATGGTCACACCCCCTAACAGTGCCAATCCCTATAGGCTTCTGGGGGCCATTTTCATTCAGATCACCGCAGCTGTTTTTAAGTTTTGATAATTCTCACTGAAACTGCTATGGACGCTTAGGTGTAGGTGCTCGTAGCAGCAGAATTTCAGTGTATCCCATTTGTTTTGCGAAGTGCAAGGCTTGGCTGTTGTTATCTGGCAGAGAATAGTTTTCTAAGGATCTGGTAAAGTTGTTCCCTGCGTCTCATCAGCGCTCACAGCAGCATAGTTCCTGTTGTTTCCTCAGCTGGTGCTGTCAGCGTTCTGGATTGTGGCAAATTCAGCAGGTGGGAAGGGCCATCTCCTTGCTATAGGTGGGCCGTGTCATTACTTTGCTTGTTGAAGAGCTTTTCCTGTGCTTGTTTACAATCTGCGTTATCTTCTCCAATGACAAGTCCGTTAAGGTCTTTTTGGTTTTTTGAGACAGGGTTTCCCTGTGTAGCCTTGGCTGCCCTGGACTCGCTTTGTAGACCAGGCTGGCCTCGAACTCAGAGAGATCTGCCTGCCCCTGCCTCCTGAGTGCTGGGATTACAGGCGTGTGCCACCATGTCTGGTGTCTGTTAAGGTATTTTGTCCATTTTTTAAGTGTGTTCTTCATCTGCTTGTTCGGTTTTCAGGACTAGTTCTGTATTTTAGATAATAGTCTCTTATTGGAGATGTCTTTTTCAGATAGTTTCCAACTGTGATCTTTTTTATTCTCTTGACAGTGTTTGTCATGGGACACACTTTGTTTGTTTAATTGAGACAGAATGTCTGTCTGTGGTTACAGACAGACATCTTGTCCAGATGGGTATCTTGTCCAGAATCCAGCAGGTTTAGGCTGGCCTCAAAACCTGCAATGATCTACTTAGCTTTGCCTCCCCATGTCGGGATTACAGGCGTGTACCATCACACTAGATCTGTACAGAAGGTTTCATTTTAATTAACGGTAGCTCACTTTTTCTTTCATGGATCCTGCCTTTCATGCTTGTGATGGGTAATCTTGACTGTCAGCATGCTTGGTTGGGTTAAATAACTCTCGGGAGCATTCTTTCAGGTGTATCTGGGAAGGTGTTTCCAGAGAGAATTCAATAAGGGAGACGCCAGTCTGAATGTGGGCAGTGCCATCAGATACACTGAAGGCCCCAGGAGAAAGCCAGGCTTTGAGAGCACATGCATTTTCTGTCTCTGCTTCCTGTTGAAGGATATTTGATCCCACTGTGAACCCCAAAATTGTGAACCAGAAAACCCTGTTTTGTATGGTTGAGCCCTATCACATACCTTTAATCCAAGAACTTTTTATTGTAAATAGGTGATTATGGTGTGGTTCTCCCAGCCCTAGCACATACCTTTAATCCAAGAGCTTTCCGTATACAGGATTTAATAAAGTTAACCCTAGGGCAAGAGGCAGAGCAAGAAACCAGCCGACAGGGATTAAAGAGTAGGAGGGACTTTGAATTGAGGGGTATTTATTTATTTATTTATAATTTTACAATTTATTCACTTTATATCCCAGTTGTAGCCCCCTCCCTCATCTCCTGGTCCTACCCTCCATTCTTATTCCCCTCTATCCATTTCCCCTAGTCCACTGAAAGGGGGAGACCTCTTCCCTTGCCATCTGCCCATAGCTTGTCAAGTCTCATCAGGACTGTGTGGGTCCTCTTCCTCTGTATTCTGGCAAGGCCACTCTGCCAGGGGAAAGTGTTCAAAGAGTATGCAATGGAGATCGTGTCAGAGACAGCCCCTGCTCTTCTTACTTGGGAACCCACATGGAGACTGAGCTGCCGATGGGCTACATCTGAGCAAAGGGTCCTCTCCATGCATGGTCCTTGGCTGGTGCATCAGTCTCTGCAGGCCCCCTTGGACCATGATATTTTGGCTTTATAGGTCTCCTTGTGGAGCTCCTGTCCCCTCCGGGTCCTTCTATCCTCCCCTTCTTCAATAAGACTCCCTGTGCTCTGCCCAAAGTTTGGTTGTGATCCCCTGTAGGGTGGAGCCTTTTAGGGGACATCTATGGTATGCCCCTGTCCTATTCCCTCTCTTCCACTTCTTCTGGTGTCTATCCTCTTTGCCTGTATCTTCCTTAGGTCTGTAGATTTTAGTATGGTTTTCCTATATATTTTTAAATTTCATTTAATTTTATTAATTATAGTTTATTCATGTTGTATCCTAGCTATAGCCCCCTCCCCACTCCACTCCTAATCCCACCCTCCCTCTCTCTTCTCCTATGCCCCTCCCCCAGTCCAATGATAGGGGAGGTCCTCCTCCCCTTCCATCTGACCCTAGACTATCAGGTCTCATCAGGACTGGCTTCTTTATCTTCCTCTGCTGACTGGTAAGGCTGCTCCCCCCTCAGGTGGAGGTGGTCCAAGAGCAAGCTCAGGAGTTCATGTCAGAGATGGTCCCTGGTCCTATTATTGGGGAACCCTCTTGGATACTGAGCTGCCTTGGGCTACTTCTGTGAAGGGGTTCCAAGTTATCTCCATGCACGGTCCTTGGTCGGAGTATCAGTCTCAGAAAAGACCTCTGTGCACAGAATTTTGGGTTCTGTTGCTCTCCTTGTGGAGCTACTGGTTGTCCTATATTATATGGCTAATATCCACTTATAAGGGAATATATACTATGCGTGTCTTTCTGGTTCTGGGTTGCCTCACCCAGGTATCTTTTCTAGTTCCATCTGTTTGTCTGTAAATTTCATCAGGGAAATGCAAATTAAAACAACTCTGAGATTCCATCTTACACCCATCAGAATGGCTAAGATCAAAAAGCTCAAGTGACAACACATGCTGGAGAGGATGTGGAGAAAGGGGAACCATTCTCCATTCTTGGTGGGAGTGCAAACTTGTACAGCCACTTTGGAAATTAATCTGACACTTTCTCAAAAAATTGGGAATAGCGCTACTTCAAGATCCAGCTTTACCACTCTTGGGTGTATACCTGAAAGATGTTCCACCATACAACAAGGACAACTGCTCAATTATGTTCATAGCAGCCTTATTCGTAATAGCCAGAACCTGGAAACAACCTAGATACCTCTCAGTGGAAGAATAGATACAGAAATTGTGGTATGTTTTACACTGTGGAATACTATCCAGCTATTAAAAACAAGAAAATCATGAAATTTGGCTGGAAGGGTATAAGAAGGCAGTGTAGAGAAGAAAGTTTATATATAGATTAAGCTCTCTAGCTTTAGCTTAGGCTTCAGCTCCTCAGCTCCCTGGCTTTTTGGGCTTTGAGCTAGCAAGCCTTTGGCCTTGGGTGTTTTGGCCTTTTGTTCCTGGGCTGACAGTTGAGCTAGTGAGCCTTCTGGTTTTTTTGTTTTGTTTTGTTTTGTTTTCCATCCGGACCTGAGCTGAGAAGGAAGGTCAGCTGGGTGCTTTCTCTGCCTCTCTGAGCTAGCAGGTTTTCACCCCAACAGCTGGCTCCAGAGTCTTTATTGGTAAAATAGAATGGTTGGGATTTTCATTTTTGCTTATGACAACAGCTTTCCGCCCACAAGGAGGTACCTGCATGTTCTGTCTCAAGATAGGTCCAGAATCAAAGGAGCAAAGAACGATGGACTTTAACCTTTGAAATTTTGAGCCCAAATGAATCTTTTCCTTTAAAAAACATTTTTACTGCTGTGTGTATGACAAAGAGATGTGTGCATGTGTAGGGGTCATGTGGCAACTTGTGGGAATTGGTTCTTTTCTTCTGGGATAAGGCTTCTGTAGCAAGTGCTGTCACCTGCTTAGTCATCTTGGGGCTCTCTTTTCTCCTTTTTCCTCTGAGTGTGTGCATGTATGTACATATGTGCATGTGTGCCTGTTCATGTGCCTTGTGCGTGCACACTGAGGTTGATGTCAGGAATTATCCTTGACTTCTATCTTTATTCATTGAAGCAGGGTCTTCTTTATTTTTCTTTCTTTCTTTATTTGAAGCAGGGTTTCTTAATCAAACCTAGAGATCACTAGTGGGGTTAGTCTAGCTGGCCAGCTGGCTCTTGTGCCCCTGCCTCTACTTTCAGAGGCTAGAACTACAGCTGTGCCAACACGTCCACCTAGAATTTAAGTAACTTCTGGGGCCCCCCACTCCAGTCCTTATTTTTTGGGAGCAAGTGCTTTAACCAATGAGCCATCTTGCCAGACCTTTTTCTCCTTTAAGCTGGTAATGTCAGGCATTTGCTGACAGCAACTAGGAAGTGTAATGTTATGTTAAAATGTAAAAGCCACTGCAAGTGGGGTGTGGCAGCACATACTTGTGTGCCAGCATCAGGAGACTCGGGCAAAAAAAGAGGTGCAAGTCTGAGACAAGCTCCTCAATGGCAGAACAAATTAATCAAATGAAAGTCAGTGCCAAACCCAAGGTAGTCTCGATTTCCTCGTTATCTTTTAGTTTTGCCATTTTTGTGTTTTGCATTTGAGTCTGTGATACACTTTCCATTCACTACTGTGAAGGTCATCAGTTCCATCTCTAGATTTGCTGCTTTTGTGTAAAGGTTCATTTGCTCGAGTGTGCATTGTTGGACAGTGCTCTCTCCACTGAATAGCCTCTGCCCTTTGACAAAGAGGAATTAACTATAATTGCATGGGTCATTTCTGCATTCTCTATTCTGTCTTGCTGATGTATTTATCTGTTCTTGCAGTTTGATCACTATAGCGTTATAATACATCTTAAACTGGGCAGTGTCTGTCAATCCTCCAACTTCATTCTCTTTCCACATTGTTGGCTAACATATCTGGCTTTCCATATGAACTTTATAGTCAAGTTGTCAATATATAATATTATAACTTGCTAGGATTTTGAATGGGACTACATTGAATCTACAAATCAAGTTGAGAATTGACAGTTTTCTTATCCATAAAAATGAAATTTTCTATGCTTATTTTGATTTCTTTCGTAAGTTATACTTTCCTCATTTAGATCTTATGCACATTCTGCCAGATTTATATCAAAGTATTTAAGTTTTACGGCACCAACATAAATGGTTATTGTGCTTTAAATGCCACATTCTTCTTTGGTGCCTGTTGTTATGGTATGGGTATCTGTTCTCGATAAATCCCACTTGAAACTTAATCACAAAGTCATTTTTTTTAAAGATTTATTTATTTACTATTTATACAGTGTTATGCCTGCAGGCCTGAAGGGGGCACCAGATCTCTCTATAGATGGTTATGAGCCACTCTGTGGTTGCTGGGAATTGAACTCTGGACCTTTGGAAGAACAGATAGTGTTCTTAACCTCTGAGCCATCTCTCCAGTCCCTAAAGTCATATCTTTTCTTCCTTCCCCTCCTCCGCAAGACAGTCTTTCTGTGCAGCCCTGGCTGTCCTGGAATTTGCTCTGTAGAGCAGGCTGGCCTCAACCTCACAGAGATCCACTGTATCTGTCTTCTAAGTCAAAGTCTTAATGGTATTTGAAAGTGGGACCCTGAGAGGTAAGAGGGACCTGAGCATGCTGGGTCTGTTTTGTCATGTGACATATCCACTAGACTGTGGTCCAGCAGGAAGGCCCTCATCAGATGCTGGGCAGACGCTGGCACTAAACTGCTAGACTTCCAGGATCCATAATTGTGAGCTTAATAAATCTCAGTTCTTTATAATGAGTTACAGCATCATAAAATGATCCAAAGCACTGGCATATTGGAAGGAGATCAAGTTTTGTACATTAATCTTATAACCAACAACCTTGCACTATACATTTACAACTAGTCCAGGTCAACTGCAGATAACACCATACCACTTCTCAGAAGTATGTCTTATGATATCATCATAATTGGAATTCCTCCTTCATGTGTGCATGTATCATTGACATAATTCAGTTCATACAAATATATGATGTATATGCATACATAATTTTTTTTGTTGTTTTTTCAAGACAGGTTTCTGCCAGGCGAGGTGGTACATGCCTGTAATCCTAGCACCCTGGGAGGCAGAGGCAAGCAGCTCTCTGTGAAGTGGAGACCAGCCTTATCTACAGAGCAAGTCCAGGGACAGCCAAGACTACACAGAAAAACCCTATCTCAAAAAAACAAAAATAAAAAAGATAGGGTTTCTCTGTGTTGCCATGGCTATTCTAGAACTGTCTATAGAACAGGCTGGCTTCGAGCTCACAGGGATCCACCTGCTTCTGCCTCTTGAGTGCTGGGATTAAAGGTTTGTCTCACAAAGCCCAGCTGTAATCCTAGCACTCAGGGAGGCAGAGGCAGATGGATCTCTATGAGTTCAAGGCCAGCCTGCTCTACAAAGCAGGTCCAGGACAGCCAAGGCTACACAGAGACCCTGTCTCGCAACCGCCCCCACCTCCCAAAAAAGCATTCACTACCACCATCCAGCACAGGCATAAATAATTGAATACATTTTTAAAATGATTGTTCTCATGTTTCCCAGGCTGATCTCAAACTCACTATGTAGCTGAAAATGGCTTTGAATTTCTGATCCCGGCTTCCACCTGTGAGGGCTATGATTACAGGAATGTACCAGCACACCAAGTTTATGTGGTTCTGGGGATTAAAACCAGGGCTTCATGATGGTGAGCAAATGAGCAAACATTCCAGCCACGGAGCTACATTGCCAGCCCCGTCACTATTACGTTGAACAAATGGTTATGTTTGATCTCTGCAGAGGAAGGAAAACAAAGGTCTTAGTTCCTTTATCTTTAATGTTCTTTTATCTTTAATGTGGTTCCAAGTTCCTAACATTTGTTATTTTCCTTCATTCTAAAGAACTTTGAACACTCCTTTGAAGAAACCTTTTTTCCTACAAAATTCATAAATCTGGGGGATGGAGAGATGGCTCAGTGGTTAAGAGCGCTTGCTGTTCTTGCACGGACCTGGGTTCGGTTCCCAGCAGCCACAGGGTGGCTCATCATTATTTGGACCAGGAAGTGTGCTCCCCTCTTCTGATCTCCTGCCACAAGAAATGAGTGTGTGTACATATACACATGCAAGCAAAACAAATAAACCTAAAAAAGAGCCATGATTCGGAGTTTATGGTTTAAATATTTCATTCCATTGTCTTCCTGTTTGCATAGCTTCTGAGGAGTCAGTTTCTTACCTCTGTAAGACTACTCTGTTGTGAAATAGTTCTCCTATGGCTTCTCCCAGGGTTTTGTCTCCCAGGATTTTCTCCCAGGAAATCTCATGACTTCCTGTAGTTTGATACTGTGTTTGTAGTTTTTGTGGGCATTTATCCTGCTTGGCTTTCTTAGCTTGCCACCTGGACCTCTAACTTGGTAGATGGTATTAATTTGGGGAAAATTTTCAGTTATTTCAAGTGTTCTGTTCCTTTCTCTCTTTCCCTTCCAGTGTTATCTGTCTGTCTGTTGTTCTGTCTGCCTCTCTATCTACCTACCTACCTATCTATCTTTTTATCATCTGATATATAAATATATGTGTATGTGTGGCTATCAATCTAGCTTATACGTATATCATTTATATAAAACATTTATAAATGAAAACATATATATGCATATATTACATAATTATAACACACATATGTATAAAACTTTTGTGTTCTGGTCTATATAGTTCAGTCTTTGCAGTTTTCCTTCTTCAGTTTTTGTGCCTAAGAATTTCTATAGTGATATAGTCAAGTCAAGTTCAGAGATTCTTCCTCAGTATGGTGTTTTATACCTAAGTTAAACGTATTAAATAGACTCGAAGAAAGTAATGCTATCTTTTTTTTTTCCACCTAGGCCTTTCCCCTGGTTTGATCTGATTGCTGTGCAACTCAAGGAAACTCCCTTTAGCCAGTACCTCTCAACAACTCCTGTTCTGCAGGACCACCTTACTCTTATGTACTGTGACTCATTTGGCATCTCCCTAAATAAAGAAGAGGTTCCCACAGTTACTCCACCCTAAAGATGTCAGGGTTGACAGAGAGCCATGTACTTTGTTTGAAGCTATACTAATGACCTGAGTGTAGAATAAAATATGAGGTTCTATATACGCCAATATACTTGGGTGTGTCTAGCTTTCAGAAACAGCTTAGTACATTGTTCCCCCCCAAAAGCCTTTTTAACACTAGCTCTCTCCTAAATGCTAAATTCAAGAAGTTATGTCAAAATTAATTAAAAAATTACAGCACTCCATAAATTTGGTAAGGTGTTACCTACTTGCAGTCCTAGCACTTAAGAGGCAGAAGTATCCAACATTGAAGGTTATCCTTGGCTACATAGTGTATTTGAGGCTAGCCTGGATCACAGGAGATCATAAATACCACAGAAAAAACACAAAAGAAACAAAACAACCCACCACCACCACCAGCAGCAATGAGAATACCAACTGGAATTGAGTGTGGTGACATATCAGTAATCTTAGTGCCAGGAGTCTGCAACAGGAAGATGAAGTTCCAGGCCAGTGTTGGGCCTCAGGTGAGACTGGCTCAGACAGACAGACAGGCAGGCAGGCAAAAAGGCACACCCAAACCTGGCACTCATATTAAATCCTAAAAATGTTTTACAAAATAAAGATCTTATTTCTGTAGTATATATTTGTTTCAGATTTTATAATTGAGCTGAACACAAAAGCAGTGGACCCACCAAAGCTAGGTAATGAAGTTCCCAGCTTTGCCACTGGATAGAAACATGTTTTCTGAATGCTCAAGAGCTTCTGAGCAAAACCACTCACTATACATGGAAATCACCATGCTTTTATTAATCATTTACATTTTACTATTTTGCATAATCATGGGGTAAGTAAATTCAATGGTTCTGGAATGCATCTAATTAAGTAGGTGCAATTCTAATTAGGGCAATTTCTGGCTGGGTGGTGGTAGTGGTGGTGCACACCTCTAATCTCAGTACTCAGGAGGCAGAGGGAGGTGGATCTCTGTGGTCTACAGAGCTAGTTCCAGGACAGCCTGAGTTACACGAAGAAACCCTATCTTAAGAAAGAAAAAGAAAGAAAGGAAGAAAGAGAAAGAATAAGAAAGAAAAGAAAGAAAAAGAAAGAAAAAAGAAAGGAAGGAAGGGTGGTTTCTGATAAAACTTTCTAGTACAGTTTGAGGGAAAAGTTAGTTTGTCATCAAATACTGATATGAAAATGGACTTACATTCAGATGTATAATTTGATCAGTACATCATTGCCCTTCTGCACTTTTAGACTTAAGAAGTGAGACCAAGGTGCTGAGGAGAGGGCTTAGGGGATAGAGTGCTTGCTGAGCAAGCAAGAGGACCGGAACCTGAGTAGAACTGAACTGGCAGATGTTGTGGGTGTCTGTAATCTGAGGGGAGGTGCAGATAGGAGATCCCCCCTCAGGTAAGCTGGCTACCTAGAATAACCAAGCCAATGATTTCTGGGAGTCCTTGCCTTGTGAATAACTGGGTAGTGATGGGGAAGACATTGGACATCAGCTTCTGACCTCCAAGCTCCTCCACAAGTGTGCCCCCCACTAACAGGCACAAACACACATCACATATGCGTAAACAACACACACACAATGGCTCAGTGATTGCTACCCACCATGCAAGCCAGACGACCTGAGTTTGTTACCCAGAATCCATGTAAGAGGGGAAGGAGAGAGCCGATTCCACAAATCACCATTTTATGGCATGCAAGCCCACACACATTACATACACGACTTTCAGAAAATGTAAAAGTAGTGAGGCCAAGAGAGAACAGCCGAGCCTGTGCAACTAGAAAGGCAGCTGCCTGCTGTGGGAGGTGGAGGCAGAAGAATCAGAAATTAAAGTTCTTCCACGACGACAGAGAAAGTTCCAGCCAGTCACAAAACAAACAAAGATGGGAACCTCAGTTATTTAAGCAACTTAAATTTAAAAAAGTATTAAGAAGTATTTAATATTTTTTTAGAGAAGTCCAGACATGAGTTGACCAGTTTAAATTTAATTTCGTGGTCTGAGAATTATTACTAAGAGTCCTGTCCATCTCTGCCAGTTTCTCTTTCTCCTCTGATATCTAAATGAAAACATTTCCCCTCTTTTTCTCTAAAACTATACCTTAGAGAACGTGATTGTGAGGTTTGGGGGTGCAGCTCAGCCAGCAAGTTGCCCCTGTATGATCGTCAATCTTGTCAACTCTTTGAGATTTAGAGTCACCATGGAAACAAGAAGCCTCTCGTCATGTCTGTGAGGAGTTTCTAGATTACCCTAATCGAAGTGAGAACTGGAGAAATAAAGGTCCCCTAAGCTTGTGCAGCACCATGGTATGAACTGGGGTTCTGGACAGAATAAGAGAATGGGGAGGGGGCGGAGCTAGCCTTAGCATTCTTCTTTTTCTGGTTGCAGATGCAACATGACCGGCTGCCGAGATGTCCTGCCATGATAGACTGTACCAGCAAACTGTGAGCCAAAATGAACCCTCCCTTCTTCAAGCTGTTTCTGTCAAGTATTTTGTCCCAGCGATCAAAAAAATTAATGGAACAATCACAAGGACCTGAGTTCAATCCCCAGAACCCACAAAAAAAAATCCCACATGGTGGGCACACTTGTAATCTTGGTTCAGGAATTACAGAAATAGATGGAAACTTGAGTCTTTCTGGCCAGCCGGCATAGCCTCCTCGGTGATCCCCAGTCCAGTGAGAAGCCCTGTCCTCAAAACTAAGGTGCATATAATGCTGGAGAGATGGCTCAGGGGTTAGGAATACTTGTTGCTCTTGCAGAGGACCTGGGTTTGGTTTCCAGTTCCCAAATGGTGGCACTCAAACATTTTTTAACTCCCGTTCCAGGGAATCTAATGCCCTTTTCTGGACTTCCTGAGGACTGCTTACATGTAGCACACACACACACACACACTTGCAAATCTTTAGTTTTGAAGACATGTGAATCTTTCAAAAAGTCAAATAAGCCTTTTTTTTTTTTACCAACTTTGTAACTCAGAACAGTATTTTTGGGGGGAGCCTTGAGGTCATTGTCTGAAGTGTGAGCCATGTAGGTGGGACTGTTTCCCTACCTGCAGGTGATTAGCCGAGGGGCTTGGTGCCAAGTAGTAACTTTTTGTTTGTCATCAAGACAGAAATATTTCCCCTCCATTTGTATATAATTAACCTGTATGTAAGAGGTTGTATCTGTTTTAAAGAACGAGGTTTCTTTGTCTTTTAAGTTAGCAGCTTACCACAGCTTCATGCTTACTCAAGAATAAAAGGTTTGGTTCTGTTTTCCGTGAACTAACGAGTTTAACTAGGGTTACTGATGAGAGCATGGGTGAGCGCTATTTCTTGAATATGGCTAGGGTCATCAGTGAAGGAAATGCCACCCCCCTCCCCAGTAATATCAACCACCCATGGAGCCGTCAGGCAGGAATGGGGCTCCCAGAGGACCCCACCCCTTTAATAGAGGACTATAAATCCTCAGAGAGAAACCAGGTCTTCTGAGCTCTTTCCCCACTCCGTGATAGAAGTTGACAGATATCTGCTCTTTTTAGAAGATGAATTTAGCTTTCTCCATGGCGGCTTACTACAATGATACAGCCTTGTCTTGCTATCCTTAATTCTTCATCTAGATACATTTCTGATAGTCTGTTACCATGTGGAGAATTCCTGGCATTTTCTAATTCATGCTTCCTGGGCTGCAATATCACGTGATGACCTCTGGCATACGACCTGCGTTGGTTGTTTCTTGGTAAGTGAAGAAACACTTTTTCCTTCAGTCATGTGGTTTCTTTCCTTCCAAGTGGGTAAGCCTTTTGGCTCACAAGACTTGGGTATGTTTTATATCAGTTTCCATGTGGTAGCACTTTGGTTTCTATTGTTTCCCATTTACTGATCAAATGCTGTGTGTCTTTCAACACTATCTGCTTCAAGGGTCATTATTATTATTATACTATATTGTATTATAGACTTTCCCTCCAAATATGTTTAAAGCATTGCTCACTTTCTTTGTTATTTTCTAAGCCTAACTTATTTTCTCTTAAACAAATCTTAAAACAGATCGGCACACATCTTCCTGGAACCATGAGCTTTCCTGAAAGACGCTTCCAAAACTGGGTTATTTTCTAGGAAAGGTGGGCAGTAGCCAGACATGCACAGCACAGACATCTTTCTCCTCACAACCACTACTTGTTGAATTAGGAGACACTTAAGAAAAGATTGCGTATGTGTGTGTGTGATGTATGTGGGTACAGTATGCACACAGAGGTCAACTTTTGGGAATTCCCAACTTTCGCGAATCAGTTCTCTCCTGCTATTGGCTATAGGGGTCTGATTAGTGTCATGAAGCTTACACAGCACAAGCTTTTACCTGCTAAGCCTCATTGCCATGCCTTTGTGTACCTTCTCTATTATATTTCTTATTTATTGTCGGTTCTTCAGTCATTTCTTACAGATGTGGAGGATTAATTTTCCTAGCTCAATTCTTAGTGGCCTTTTCTGCCAGAGTATATAATTAAGCCTTTGTGCTTTCCTGTCTGTTCTAACCCTGGCTCTGCTGATTTGTTTGTACATCCTTGATTCTCTCCATCTGGCTTGGAACGAGGCTGCAATGAAGATGTTTCTCAGGCTCTTCTGCCACTTGTTTACTTGTAATGTTTCATCAACTCCAATGTAAATGAATGGAAGACCTCAGAGACACAATTCCACGCTCAGTCTCATCTTTTTGTTTTTTTCCCCTCCTTTGAATATGCAGGACTTTCCCAGACTCTGGCTCTATTCTTCCTTCCTGAAGCTGCTTATTTCCACTGTCATGAAGCCACCTTTGTTCTTTCACTGATGTCACTAGTTACCTGGTTCATGTTCTTCATTTCCAGTTCCTGGCTCCATTGCTCCTTCCTTGGGTCAGATGGTAAACTGAGAAGATGAAAAGCATTCTAGAAATTTGTATTCTGGGACTGTTTTAAGCTCCATTTGATAGTCTTATATAAATGTAACTTATTCGCCTGAGGTAATTGTTGTTTTGAAGGCTTGCTGCTCCTGTCTCTAAGCTAGTCCTGAAAGCTTCTAACATTACCTTCATTGTTTAAGATTAAAGGTCTGTATTAAGGGCATGTTTTTATTCCAACCAGAGTAGCCCTGTTGCTGGAGTAAAATCCCTCTGCATCTTCCTCCTTTCTGTTTAAGCTAAAAATTGTACACAGTTTAACTATTGTATGAGAAACAATTATCAATCCCCCGAACTTAAGTTAGATTGTCCTTATGAAGATCTGTTGATGCAATGATCCTTCATAACTTCAGTCCTGATCATTTGTCCTTCAGCAAGAGTCCATTTCAGCATCAAGGTTTTCCAATCTGCCAGCCTGATGACTGACCTGTTCTTCAGCTGTCTCCGCGCAAGGTGGGAGGGGCTCTACTTTCTGAGTTGTCTGCAATGCTGTCTTTCTGTATCTCTTCTTTTCTGTTTGTTTGTTTAGTTGGATTTTGGTTTCTCAAGACAGGGTTTCTCTGTTTAGCCTTGGCTGTCCTGGACTTGCTTTGTAGACCAGGCTGGCCTCAAACTCACAGTGATCTGCTTGCCTCTGCCTCCCTGAGTGCTGGGATTACGTGTGCCACAATGCCTGGCCACAACTCTTTTTTGAGTCGTGCCTTTCATGTGGAAACTTCTTTTATTCAAATTGGCTCTTTACCAGTTTTGATGGAACCCATAGTCTTTCATCACCTGTGGAAATACAGGCAAAACCTCTTCCCCAACATCACACATTCCCTGACTTCCATTCAGATGTTAAAACATCTTTAACATCTGATTGATGTTGATCTAATTCAGCAGTTTTTTTTTCTATAGTCCAGTGTCTTTCAGCTAATCTTATTCCCCCTGTCTGTTTATCAAAGTACAATTAGATCTTTATGTATCCATGCATAAACTAGACATTTAGGCACTCAAATTTCATGCCCGACTCTACACCAGTGAGCTGGGCTCCACACCCGCTAGCCAGCTTTTACCATTGTCAGTGGGATGACTATCTTGATCTTCAATTTCACTAGGAAGCACAGGTTCACAACTAAGCATTCCCTGTTCTCTTACTTCCTCTGTCTGTTGTCTTTCAAGCCGTTGTATTATTACAGCTAACTTTTCTTGTTGTACAACTATTTTTTTTCAATCTTTTTTTAAAGGACATATATGAAGAGAGCAAATAAAAGTAAGGAGGGGTTTACTCTGGTGGTCACAATTGCAATGAGTACTGCAATGGCTTTTTCACGCAATGTCTCTAACCCATCAACTCCTACCCTTGGTCTTAAGATATTTGAAATGGAACTTCCCATTTTACTTATTTATACAACATTCTGCTTGTATGTGTACCTGTGCACAAGAAAAGGGCACCAGATCTCACTATAGATGGTTTTAATCCACCATGTGGTTGCTGAGACTTGAACTCAGGACCTTTGGAGGAACAGTCAGTGTTCTTAACCTCCGAGCCATCTCTCCAACCCTAGAATTTCCCAATTTTTTAATGCAGGGAAATTCTGTCTATATAATTAAAATTGTCCTTTGGGGTGTCTTAAAGTGATTTTCTGTCTCAGAGGGTCTTGTATTGTTCCTTGCTCTAGGCTCGAGGCGCCTATGGCTCTGGGGCCTCCTGAGTTTCTTTGGGTGTCTAGCAAAACCCAAAGAACTGATGATGCTTCCTATGAAGACGATCCCATGTGAATTTCTTCCCTGTGGCTTTCTGTCAGATGTCCCTGTCCTCTGTGACATTTCTGTCAGATGTCCTCTGCTGTCTATAACATCGGTGGGCTTTCTTCTTCTCCAGTCATATTGGGTTTTTCTTCCAACCATGTTGTGTGCCAGTCAGTAGAGCATGAGACTCTTAAATCTCAGGGGCCTCCATTTCAGCCCCACATTGGGCACCAGATCTAAATGTAACTTTTATTTGTTTGAGGTAATTGTTGTCTTAGAGGCTTACTGCCTTTGTCTCTAATCTAGGCCTAGTCCTGGAAGCTTCTAGCCTCTGTGCAATCTAATCTAGGCCTGAATGTTTTAAGCTTCTGAGACTTACTTCTGAATAAGTCACCTTTTTTTTTTAGCTCTTTCTGAACTCTGGCTGGTTGTTTTAACTCAGATGTTCTGGCTCAAACGCCTCTCCAAGCTGACTGGTTCAAACTAGCTTCTCTCAGCATCTGACTGAATTGCTCTGCTTGGTCTCAAACTAACTCTAGAGATTTGTTTTAATATGGCTCATTGTCTTCAGCTGTTCTCTCTTCAACCTGTATCTGTAAAACTTTCCTGGTAAAGCTGCCTCCTTTCTCCACTGTATCCTACACTTTCTCTGTCTGATCTAAGTCTTTTTTCTGTCTCTTCTGGTGAGAGTTTAGTGTATCCTATCTTGACTCATTCTGTCACTTTGTCTGTCTTTCAATTAGATGTCATTTTCAAACATGTGTATTTCCTTTCACAAACTAACTTTACCTTTATTATTTGGGATTAAAAGTATTAAGGTCATGCCTGTATTCCAGCCAGAGAGAGTAAAGGTGTGTGCTAAGGGCGTGACTGTATTCCAGCCAGAGTAGCATCGTGCTGGATTAAGTCTTAAATACTGTGTATGCATGCTTGTTTGCATGAGTTTGTGTACCACAGTTTTCAGACAGATCATGGACATCAGAAGAGGGCATGGTATCCCTCTGGAAATGGAGTTACAGGTGGTTGTAACTGGGTGCTGCAAACTGAACCAGGTCAGTTCAGCATTCTGAACTGTTGAGCTGGCTCCCCAGTCCCTCCATCTTCATTTTTATTCTCAGAATCACTGTAATCAGACTAAGACACACCCTTATCTGATGTAGGCCAGGGCCCAGGCAGTTCAACATACAGGAGTGTAAGTGACCTCACACAGCTCACAAGCTGTGTGACCCACAAGGTCCACCCCATGTTATAAGTGCCATCATGGAATCCCTGAAAGAGATTATTTTTAAAAACATTTTATTTATGTGATTTTCCTGAGACTTGTCATGTACCTCAAGCTGGCCTCAGACTCATGATCTTTCTTTGTATGCCCAGTGCTAGGACTAGAAGTATGTACTATGCCTTGCTGAGATTTTATTTTCAATTGTAATTATCCTAATAAACGCTAGTACTAGGTATATTAGAACTTAACAGAAGTTCTGAAAAATGTCTAGGAAGGTAAATACTGCTATCATTTTTTGAGATTTGTTTATTTATATATGCTGTGTATGTTTTGTCTGTATGTACATGTGCAGGCCAGAAGAGGGCACCAGATCTCATAATAGATGGTTATGAGCCACTATGTGGGTGCTGGGAATTGAACTCAAGATCTCTGGAAGAGCAGCCAGTGCTCTTAACTGCTGAGCCAACTCTCCAGCCCAATATTGCTGTCTTTAACAAGGGGAAGATGCTGTGAGTCAGGGAAGAATTAAGACTGGGGTCAGCAGTTCTAACTCTCTCCTTATTGAAAGGGAGAAAAAGAAAATCTGAAAAGATCATACCTCTTCCTCCAGGTAATTTAGTTTGATCTTACTTTTTTTTTTTAATTTATTTTCAACTTTGTGTGCACTGATGTTTTGCCTGCATGTATGTCTGTGTCAGAGTGTCGGATCCTTAGGAACAGGACTTAAAGGCTGTTGTGAGCGGCCGTCTGGGTGCTGGGAATTGAACCCTGATCCTCCGGAAGAGCAGCCAGTGCTTTTAACCGCTGTACCATCTCTCCAGCAGTAGTTTGATCTTTCAAGCTATGTGAAATGGTTTTTCCTACTGCTTCTTGTCCAGCAATGCCTTACTTCTATCCAAATCTGTTACTTGCAGTGATGCTTCATTTTCATTTTGGCTGTTGTCTGACAGTGAGCCTCCATTCTTGTCCATGGCTTTAATCTCTGGACCATACTTCTCTAATCCTGATGCTTTAACAAATTCAGACAAGGTCAAGGAATCAGACTTCATTCCACTATGACCTTTTTGCTCTAAAAATAAGCCAATATTGTCTCTGTAGGGAAGGCAGATGCTGCGGCTGAATAGTGGCTCACTGATTCCCAGAAGCTCTCGAGTGTGATGAGATATTTTCTGAAATAAAAGATATATTTTTAGTGAGAATAACTTGAAAATACAAGAAACTCAAAGCTTTATTCAGTTTCCCATGTCTCTTGAATATTAATTACTTAAATTATTTCAATGAAAGAATAGGTGATAGAAAACCACTAATAGCCTTATTAAAATGGCCTTATAAAAAACTGAGTTCTCAAGCGCCACATCTGCCTGAGTGCTGGAATTGCATGTGTGAGGCACACCCAGCTTTCCATTTCAGGAATAAATTGACTATTGCCAAGAATCAGAATATAGGAATGGGTTGACAGTGATGGGGACCCAGAAGTTTGAATTCAAGGGAACTGTTTTATGTGGTTGTTTGATGGTAGGTACATGCTTCTGCGCATTTATTAATACCCACAGAACTGCACACCACAAAGAATGATTTTACTGCATGAAACTCTGAAAAGACAAGTGTTGGGTGACTAGGATGGAATATAGGTGAGGCCAATTACAAAGTTACGGTATAATTGCTCTGACGTGGTAGGAAGGAAAGAGGCTAATATAAGCTACTTTAACTTTGGAAAATAGAGATTTGTATAGATACTATATATAAGTCTTAAAGACAAAACAAGTATATACAAACATTATACTTTATTTTCTAAAATTATCTCTTAAAAAGACTATGCTTAAAGATAGAAAGAGCCAGGTTTCTCACAGTCATAAAAAGTTACAAATAGGCTGGATGTGGTGGTTCACACCTTTAATCCCAGCACTCAGGAGGCAGAGGCAGGGAGATCTCTGTGAGTTTAAGGCCAGCCTGGTCTACAAAGTAAGTCCAGGACAGCCAGGGTACACAGAGAAACCCTGTCTCAAAAACAAACAAACAAACAAACAAACAAACACCAAAAGAATAAAACAAACAAAAAACAGAACAAACAAACAAACAAACAAACAAAAACCTAACATGGTTATCTCATGATAAATGCTAACAGTGGACAAAATCCTAAGGAGAATCAGGCCATTTATACAGCTTCAAATCATAATATCTTTGCCAACATATTTGTCATTATAATAGTTTTACTATGAGTCCATACATTTTCAACATTCCTCTGTCAAGGAGTTGGAGCTTAATTCTCTTCTCCATGAATGCAAGCTAGATTTAGTACCTCATTCCAAAAAGCAGAATATATTAGGAAACGGTGGCTCTAGATGGAGAAAGCCAGGCTAACACCACCTTCAAGTGATCATTTTCATGTTTCCAATAACAAGTCTCTGATACCATGTCCCCAGATAGGATAAGGACTCATTGCCTCTGTGATAGCCTCTCCCATCCACAACTTTAGTGTCATATGGGAAAGATTAGAGGAACTTAAATCAGAGGCAATTTTTTTTTTCAGTTTTTTGAGACAAGATTTTTTTGTGTAGCCCTGACTATCCTGGAACTTTTTCTGTAGACCAGGCTGGCCTCAAACTCATATAGATCCTTGCCCTTGCTGTCATTAAAGGTGTGCACTGATGAATGAAAGAAATGGAAAGGAAAGGACATGACTGTTCCTAGGTATGGTGGAGGAGAAGGTTTATTATAGGCAAAAGGGAGACATAGTCAGAGGCAGACACATCTGGGAGAGTCCAGAGTAATTATGACCTTGAGCCCTATGGGAAGAAAGTGAAGAGAAGGGAGTAGGGGAGGACAAAGGACAGAGGAGAGAGAGGAACCTGGTGCATCAGCCAGAAGGCCAAAGGTACAAAGAGGGCAGGTAAGCAAAATATCTGGATTATGTAAGGAAGAGACTTTAGGGAAAAACAGTCCACCCTCTGGACTGGAAAGTTTAGGGTAGGGGGCCAGGTATGTCCACCGTACACAGGTAAGGATTGAGGGATAGAGGGAGAGTCTGGTGGCCAGGTCCACTTTGATATGTTAAATAGGCTCCTCAGCCATTTGTCCCAGGTTTGAAACTTAACAGCCACCACACCCAGCTAAATCAAAGGAAATTTATAAAATACCTGATCACTAATTTCAAAAGCTTAAGGTTATGAAAAACAGAAAAATAAAATGTCCCAAACTGGATGAGATCAGTTAAAGAATAAGGTAGTGTCCAAGATCAGATCTTAAAACAAAACAACAACAAAAAATCAGTGTAAACAACTGTAGAATTTGAATAAAACCTGTTATTTCATAAAAATACTCCACGGCTGTATAAGAAGTTAGCATTAGAGGAAGCTGGTCTCAGAGTACATGGAGCTGGAGAGATAAGTCAGCAGTTAAGACGTGCTGGCTGTTTTTCCAGAGAATCAAAGTGGATTCCCATCAGCCAACCAGAGGTCATGATGGCCTGTAACTCTAGCTCCAGGGAGATCTAAAGTCTCTGGCCCCTAAGGGCACATACACAAATTATAAATCTTTTTTAAAAAATGAGAATAAGAAAGGGGCTAGAGAGATGACTCAGCAGCCTTGCTGCTCTTCTATCGCCCATGTTGGGAAGCTTACACCGCCTGCAATTCCAGCTCTAAGAGATCTGAAGGTCCTTCTGGCCTTCCAGGCAAACACACAGACACACAGACACACACACACACACACACACACACACAGATCTGGGGAAGTGGATCAGGGGTTAAAGAGCACTGGCTACTCTTCTAGAGGTCATGGGTACAATTACCAGCACCCACATCACAGCTCACAACTGTCTGTAATCCAGCTCAAAGTGATTTGAAAGCCTCATATAGACATCCATGTAGGCGAAACTCCAATGTACATAAAAAATAAGTCTTTAAAAAAATTTAAAACAGTACCTTTTGTTCTGCCAGAGGACCCTAGCTTGGTTCCCAATACCTATGTCCTGTGGCTCTTACCCCCTGTAACTCTAGCTCCAGGTACTCAGGTGTCCTTTCTGGCCTCTATTCTTTGTCTAGTGACAATTACTGAAATGTTGCTGTGAATCTCTGCTAGTTAAATAGTTTGCAGAAAGGCAAATACAATAAAGCTGCAGAGATGGTCTGAGTTTATAAGGCTGTGTTTTAGCTGATTGACTGACTTTGATTGTGAGGACACAGGGTCTCATAAGAACCAGTCTTTAAACTCTTTGTATCCCAGGCTAGCCTTGAACTCATCATCATTCTGCCTTACCCTCCCTAGTGCTAGGATTACAGGCATGAACTACCATGGCTGAATATAGCCATTCACAATTCCTGGCTCAAAGCTATACTTTAGCATTATAAAGAATTTATTCTAAATAAGCAATCCAGTTATATTATTCCCCAAATATTTGTCACAGAGTTGTAAGTTTTTGTTTGTTTGATTTTTTGAGACAAGGTTTCTCTGTGTAGACTTGAGTGTCTTAGAGCTCACTCTGTAGACCAGGCTGACCTCCAACTCACAGAAATCCTCCTGCCTCTGCCTCCTAAGTGCTGGGATTAAATGTGTGCACCACCACTGCCCAGCTTGTCACAGAATTCTTAAATTTTGAAATTCTTTTTTCTTATTGCTCAGTAAAGGAGACTGGACCCAGGGCTTTACAGATATTGTACTACTATGCACCTAAGACCCTTTTAATTTTGTTTTGAGACAGGGTCTCACTAAGTCACCCAGGCTGGCCTTGAGTATGTAATCTTCCTGCCTCAGCCTTCTGAGTAGTTGGGATTACATGTGTGTACCACCACATCTAACAGGGAAAGGGAGGGAATTATTTTCCGAGAGAGAGGACCAAAGCAAGTGTGCTGTTCTTTTGTCTAACCTCGCCTTAATATAAATAAGACTGATAAGTACTGTCTGAGGGAAACTGTAGTTGCATTTGTTGCTGTAATCACAGTGGAATTAACGGTGCTTCATGTAGTGGCCGGAAGTATGGCTTAGTGATAGGGTGGAATATGCTCAAGACCTGGAGTCCAGAGCCCCAGCACTGCAAAACCAAAGCAAGCAAGAAAGAAATAAACAGGTCTGTCTACCAGTAAGGAGGCTAATTATAGCTGATCAACATTCATGCTTGTAATCCTTCCTTGTGAAAATAAGGCAGGAGTAGCAGCATGAGTTACAGGCTAGCCTGTGCTACACAGTGAGTCCCAGGCCAGCTCAGATACTGTCTCAAAAAAGAAAAACCCTTCAAAAATTAAAAAAAAGAATGTATTATCTCTAGGAAGTTAATGTGTATCTTAGTCTAAAGTTAGCTCTTTGGTGCCTACTGAATGACTTGAGTTTTATGCTAATCTAGTGACCTCATCAAGAAGCCACATTTTTCTGATGACTTACATAATAAGTATGCCAAAGTTTGCTTATTCAAACTTCTTGAGATACAATAAGAAGTAGGCTCATTGCTTACTTCTGAGGATTTCATTAGACTTTTAAGACCTCTTATTTCTCACACAGCAGAAAAACCATGCTCAGGATTTTGAGTACAGCCCAGCCCACGGATACTATTCCTTTGGAATTAGAATGTTAAGTGAGCAACATGAATTTTGGTGGACTCTTAAAAATGTTGCTCACGATGAAGAGCCAAAGTTATTAGTTCTTAAATGCTGCATGGCTTTGGAAAGAATGCTCAAAACAAGGAGACTTGTCACGGACTAGTTAATGCTAAATAGATGAGACCTAAAGAGGTTAAAGTAATTTGTCTGAAAATCGGACAGCAAAGTAGGTAAGGCACAGATGATGTTACATAAGTACTAAATGGCTATCAAAGACATAAAGTGTTACTGAGCGCTCTGGAAGAGAGGATACTGTGGAGCAGCAAGGTCAAGAACCACTTCCTGTGGAGCTAAGGAGGAAGTGGTTCTAATAGATGGTCATGGTCGTATTACCTGGGAAGGGAACCAAGCACAGACATCCAATAGAGGCAGGCATGCACGAGCAGGCTTGATGCTGTGAGTTAACACCTGGCAGGCAGAAGACTCAGCCAGGGGAGTGGCAGCCAGGAGAGAACAGTAAGCTGGAGGACCTGGAATACTAAACCAAGAGTTGGGACTATCCTGCACCAAGGGGATCAGAGAGTGTTTCTTAACAGTGTGTAAATGATTGGAAACCAAGAGCCTAAAACCAGAACCCTTGAGTCCAGCAGGCTTACTGAGTAAGGCTAAAGGCGGTAAGCCAGGAAGCTATTAAAATACAGTGTATGTGCCACAGGAGGAAATAACAGCTCTTACCTTTGCAGGGATCAAAACAGAGGGAGGAAGCAACGACTGTGAGCTTGAGGGATGAGGGTATGATGATCCAGTGGGCCAACACAGAGTAACATGGGGTAGATTGTAAGTAGCCCTGTCATAGTACTCTCCACAAGGAAACCTAGGACACAACTCACCTTCATGTCTTCAAAATCAGTTATTCCCATCTGAGGCAGGTTGGAGCAGTTTACATGGATAAGTTTTGGACCACTGATGAAGTTTGTAGTAAAACACTCCTGTCAATACAAGAGGAACATCACTTAAACATGTACTATGGCAAGAAAAAAGGGACAAAAATACATTTTTATTTTATGAAAGTACTGGGTTAAATTTCATGTTGTGGCTTCAATCTGCTTTTGCATGTTGACCATTTTTTAATTCCTGTGCCAATGCTTCTATCTATCTAATCTATCTATCTATCTATCTATCTATCTATCTATCTATCTATCTATCTATCAGGCAGGTCAGGGTTGAGGAAAGCTGTCACTCTGTGTTCCAGCTGACATGGAACTCAGTTTATAACCCAGGCTAGCTTCCAACCAGGGCAATCTGTCTCTGTCTTTTGAGTGCCAGCATTACAGGCATGAGCCACCATGATCAGTCTCAAGGACATTTTTAAGTACAGAAGGTACAAAAGGTTTCAGATCCTGTGTTTTGTATGTGTGGCAACCTAATGCTACATTTGGGATCAATAAATTAAGCACACACTATTTTTCAATAAAACCAATTTAGCTAACATGTATTAATACTCTTAATTGCTCATGATACATATGACATATTTTGGCAGACAGTTAAGAGAAACAGTACAAATTCAGGGAAAGGGAATTGTCACTGAGACATCTGGATAAAAGTGCAGAAAGACCTAATTTTGACAAAATGTATTAAAACTATAGATTTCTATGAAAAGGGGACTTTACACATTTTTACCTTTATTCAAGAAATGAAGAGAATTATCATTGTGATGAATAGAAAAACCAAACATAACTTTTTCTTCTAAACTACTATAACATATATATACATATATATATATATCAGGTATAGGCAGAAAAGTATGTTTAATATATGCTAATGCGCTAGGTCCAATCTTCACCACCACACACACAGGACAGAAAAAGACACACACAATCCAAATTTACTCCCCCACAGACCAGGACTTCTCTGTAGTTTTAGTGAAACAGAAGCAAGAGAACAAACATGTCAGTATAGAGGGAAAAATGGGACTGAAGCATGTGACATCAAAAACCACTGTTTTTGTATACCTTGTACTGAGGGAAGCCCAGCTCACTAATCCACTCTGCAACCTTCTCTGGGCTCCACTGTAGATGCTCAAATTGTGGGCCGATATTATCGTTGACCTTGTGTTCTCTATCTTCCAAGCTCTCCAACTCCTGTGGTGAAACTACAACTTGATTTTCACTAACTGAATATCTAAGTTCTATCTGAGACTGGGAAGCAGGAATTGTTGAAGGCTGTTCACTGATATCAGCCTGAAGTTCTCTGGGGACTTCAGGAAAGTCATAATATGTACCAAAGGATTCCATACTTTCTCTAGGAGATTGTAATGCATTCTCAATTTTAGCTTTATTAGTTTCTTTTTCTGACGACTTTTTACGATGTTCAGAGTATATTAGTTCATCTTTGCCTACAGGATACTTTAATTTCCTTGGTTCTTCTAAGCTGTATTTCTTGGAAGATTCTTTCTCTCTTGGTTTGTCCTTGGTTGGTTCTGGCTGTGACTTCTCTTGAACTTCTGGTTTGGTCATCTGTGGTGGCACTTGACCCGTTCCTTCAGTTGATTTTCTTAGTTTTTTCTTTGGAAATTCTGGTTCAATCTGTTCTTGTAGCACTGGACCTTTTCCCTTAGTTGACCCTACTAACTTTTCCTTTGATTTAGACTTCTCACTTGATCTCATCAGCTCTTCCTTTTGATCTGTTGGTTTCCTGTCTTCTAATGGCTCTAGAACTTTCTCCTCAATTGACTTTCCTTGTGTCTTCCCTTGAACATCTGGTTGTTTCTCTTCTGCTAGGCCTACAGCAGTCTCTTCTAGTGGTTCTAGAATGTCTTCCTCAAAAGATTTTCTTTGTGTTTCTTCTGGAACTTCTGATGATGTCTTTTCTGATAGCTCTAGACTTGCTTCATCCATTTGGTTTCTTGATTCTTCCTCAGAAAGATCCAGTTTGAGGTCTTCGAGGAGCTCTGGAACTTTCTCTTCAGTTGACTGTGTTTGTTTCTTGTCTGGAAACTTTGGCTCAACCTGCTCAGGTTGGTCTGTGCCTAAATGCTCTGAGGACTTGACCTGAAGCTCATATGGAGGCTTGAGATCTGCTTCCTTAGAAGACTTTCTTAGCTTCCAGTCTGGGAACTCAGGTTTAGTCACCTCAGCTGCCTCTTCTTGTGTCTTCTCTGTAGCCTCTGATTTGCCCATCTTTGATAGATCGTCCTCTTCAATCGAACTTCTTGGTTTTCTATTTGGAAAATCTGGTGTGCTCTGCTCTGGACCTATTTCTTTATCTCCCTCTGTAAGTGACTGCCCAGTCTCTTCTGGTAACTCCAACTCGTTGTTCGTTGCCTCTGGAACCTTGGCTTCTGTTGGTAGCTGTGTATTTGTTTCAGTAGGCAGTTCTGTGAGTACATCTACTGAAACGTCTGATGTTTGTAGGTATGGCTCCTCATGCTTTTCATTTATGGGCACCTCCAAATCCTCTCCTGCTCCCCATGATGTCTCTAACTCCAACAGTTGCTTTATCTCTGGTTCAGTTTTGCTAGACAGGCCCACGTTGGTTTCCCTGGGATTTTCTTCCTCGGACGTCCTGGTTGTCCCTAGCAGCACGTTTTTTACACTCCCTGGCTTCCCCTCTTCAAAGTTATCTTCCTGAGTGTTTAGTTCCTCTGGCTCTTTATCAATCTCCGGGGGCAGCTCAGGGCTTACTAATGCCGTGGTGTTTGATTCAGCAGTAAGCAACCTATGGGAACTACGAGATTTAGTTCTTTCAGACTGTGGTGTTATATTTTCTTCGGGATCAGATTCATAATTTTCTGGGACTTTAGCCATTGCGCAGTCAGTCGATGCGCTCAAGGCCTCCTAGCAACCCCAACTTCCTATAACAGTCTCTATGGATACCACGATTTCCGGCGGTGTTATCCTCAATCTTCCCGAGATTTTTGTCGATCCTTGCAAGTGTTGAGAGTAAAAACAGGCGATAAAAAGCACGTAGTAACCTCCCCGCTCCCCGCCCCCCGCGTGTCCCCGTCGCTAGCTTCCACAGGCCGGAGCTCTGGCCGCTAGCCCGTCGCCGCCTCGCCGCTCCTTCCGGCCCCGGGCTCGGCTCGGCTCCGCTCGGCTCTCCGCTGCCGCGCTCGCTTCGCCTTCGGCTGTTTCCGGAGCCGCAAGCGGCCAGCTGCGGAGAAGCTCCCTGCGCCGGCTGCAGATGTCGGACAGGCAGGCGGCTGAGGGGCCGCCCTTCTGGAGCCCCGCAGCCCGCCGTGGGTCGGCGGGCGGCGTCGGGGACCGACGGGGAGCGGCGGGGAGCCAGGCGGCCGCCTCAGGTACGCAAGGCCGGGGCGCTGGAAGGGTGGGTGCCCCTCGGCTCGGGGCCGTGCACCTCCGGCAACCCGTCTCCTCACCGCCCCGGGGGCCCGCGGCCGCGTTCGAGGTCATTTTCTACTCCGTTTCGGAAAGCCCTGGTTCCCGTCCCGCTTCCTTTCTCGGAGCAGCCCGGCTGGCAGTTCTGCTCCTTCCGCCGCGCCTCTTCGGCGTCAGTCGGGGTCCACAGCCCACCTCGGTTCGCACCGCGCTCCCCTCCCGCCCTTGCCTTTGGCTCTCCGCGCGACCTCTCCTCTGGTCCCCACGCTAGCCTCCCCGCGCTGTCTCCTGCCGGCGTCTGTCTGGGCGCCCGCCTTCCTCTGTCAGAACCCCGCTTTGCCCTAGCGTAGGCCCCCCGCACCCAGCCACCGTCGCCTGCGTCCTTCAGAGTGGGAGAGATGGAAAGCAGCCAGCATAGGGAGGCTTTGGGGTCCCGGAGTCGAAGCAAAGGCAGGAACTAGAGGCTGCAGTAGGATTTTGGGGGATCTCTTTCTCTGAGACCCACCCTTGTCTTGCTTGAGCCAGTGTCTCCATTTCAGACCACACAAGTTCCTTCGTGTGAATTTACTTAAGTGTCCAAAGACTAAAGGGACAGTCTACCGAGCTGTTATTTTCCAGCCTCGTGAACATCACAGGGGCTTGTATCTGAAAGAATACTCTATAGAGGGGGAGAGATCTGGTCTCATTAAGTAGCAAGTAACTGGTGTTGGAGATCTGAAAGTAGACCATCGTAAAGTACAGTGACTGAGGCACCGCTGTGGATCCTCACTTTTGGTGACCTTGGACAAGAGGTTTAATTTCCCTAACCATGCCCGAGTTTCCTCTCTTTATAAGATGTGGGTACGAAAAGTACCTCCGCCTTACAGCATTGGTGGGAGGATTGTATGAGCCGCTGTGACTGAAGAACCTAATGTGAAACCCAACATGCCTGCTGTACAAAGCAGTTGTCTAGGAAGAGATTAAAGTCCGATTTTGCTCAGATAAATTACCAGAGCTGCTGCAAAGGTATTCCCAATTGTATCTTTCAACATAGTGTTCTTTACCAGTATCATAAATATCTCCCTATTGTATGATGTCACAGGTGCATGCCCCCCCCCACCTGTGAACCATCAAACTCTTGCTGGTGAGTATATTCTTACTGAAAACATTCTAAAATATTTTGACCTTTGTCTTTTTTAAAATTTTGTGCTCTGTGGTAACATATTTAATAACACTTGATATCATAGTGATAGAAATTCTAATCAGGATGGGATATAGCTCAGTGGTAGAGTTTGTATGTGAGGCCCTGGCTTAGGGCCTAGCACTGCCAAAAAAAGAAAAGGGAAAAAAATTTAAGCTTACTTTCTGAAAGATTATAAAGATTAAGCAGATAAGCTCTTATTAGAAGCATATGCCTCCTAAACACCTGTCCCCAATATATACCAATATTTACAAATTACACACACCTTAACTTAGTTAACTTGTCTTTTTATTTCGGTGTTTTGTGGTGAACATACTTGAGTGTCTTTGTTTTATATTGGATCTGTTTTCTAACATATTTCTGGAGTACTCTTGACACCTTGTATTCAAAATGTTTGTTGAGCTGGAAATTCTGCAAACACAGGCTGAAGGTGAAGGTCTCAATGATTTGCCTTGAACAGCCAATAATACCTGAGATAACCAAGGATGCTCCTTGGGTTAAAGTGGTGATTCTTACCCAGGCTGGCAATATCTGGAAACATTTTTGGTTATCAGAGCTGGAGGCAACCATTACTGACAACTCTAAGCCATACTTGCTGTTAAAATGTCCTGCCATGAAGGTCTGCTTCAGGTGTCAGAAATGCTGCTTTTGAGAGAAACTCGACCTTACATGTAGGCTGTGTCTGCAAAGCTCAGTGGGACTGCTGCTTGGACCAGAGTTTTATAGACTTGGGAGTAAACTTTAGAACTGCTCAAAATTGGGAGTTTGTTGCTACTTTCCAGTGGAAAAGGAGCTGAGGTAACAGTAGTGAGACTAAGAAGGAATAAAATAGGAAGACTTTTTTTCACTTTCACTTAGAAAACAGCAGGGAAAATGAATGGATATTCATTTTATATTCATTGGTATTGAGGGTTTGAGTCTTTTGATGTACTTTATTTCTTCAGGAATTTGTCAGTATCCAGAGTAATGCGAACTTGTTTTTAATATTAGCCTTGATATTTGTTGTTGAGGTTTTGGTAAAACAAGGGTTTTATGTTTGTATAAGCAAAAGGCTCTAGTGGTCATGGTGTTCCGAGCATCTTAGGAACTGTGATTGTTTTTAATAGATTTTTTCACTTTTAATTTAGGGGCACCTGGGTTCTTTATTTCCCCAGAGGAGAGAGAAATCATTCCTTATATCATGAACTCTCCAAGGAATATGTGTTACATCATTTAAAGGCAGGTCATTTTGAAGTCTACAGAGCTCTGGGGAACAGAAGAGGCAGTGTTTACTATGATCTCAGCAAGAACTTGGCTTGCTGTATATGACTATGTTGAGGACTGGAGGTGGTCAGCTGAACTTGTTCATGGCTCTAATGCAGGGGTAAGAGCAGTGCAGTATATTTTTCTCCACTGATGGAAGAGTTTCGTATGTGATGCTTTCATTCCAAGTCAGTTAGGATTTGAAATTCGGTAGCTCCCTGTTGGATGGTACAGAGTGGTGGAAGTTTATGCTAAAAAGACTTTGTTTTTGTATTTTTTTTATCCTGAGTCTTATATTAACATACTAATTGTTTGTTTGCCTGTGTCTTCCCTAAAGAAGAGTTGTGTTTTTACTATGTTGATAGTTGGTTGTCATGTCATACCATGTCCATACAAGTTCGACAAGTATAGTACAATGTGTGTTATCTCAATGTTCACTGAGGAGCCACTTGAGTTCCCCTCTTAAGTGCTGAAGAGAAATTGGGCCGTGTGGTCACCGGATTTGCTTGAAATATAACTCAGTTAATGTGCTTTCCTTTTAAGCCTCTCGGTTCTAACCACATCACCTGCTTTTCAGTTCTCTTCTCTGAAAAAAAAAAAAAAGCCAGGCTAATTATTTCTGCAGCTGTTTACTGAATGGGGAAGTCTTATAAGAGTTCTAAAGAAACCTTGACCTAGTATTCACATACTATGGGGAAAACCTGCTTTGGGGCTTTCTTGTATAGAAAATACACAGTAAGCTCAAATCTATAGCATGATCAGAATGCCTGAACCACATTCAGTAATCTGAAAAGAAAACCATAGTTTGAAAATGGTCAAGAGCTGGATGGTGGTGGCACATACCTTTAATCCCAGCATTCTGGAGGCAGAGGCAGGTTGGATCTCTGTGAGTTTGAGGCTGGCCTGGTCTATAAAGCAAGTTCCAGGACAGGCAGGGCTACACAGGGAAACCCTGTCTTGAAAAACAAAAACAAAAAAAGAAAATGGTCAAATACAAATGATTTGAAGAAGGCTTCTGTTTTGTGCCTCACTTTGCTGTTAAGGCTATCAGTTATAAATTGTTACTGTCCAGCTTCGGTTTTTCCTCCACTCATTGTTTCCAAGATTTTGGCCAGTTAGGAACCATGAGAATGATCTTGTCATGTTAGAGAATATCTTATTTCACTATTATTTAGTTACTATCTTAAATTTTTATTTCAGTCTTAATGTTATTCATGATATTACTAGCTTGAGAGATTAAATTTTTATAATCATACTGGGATAAACAAATACATACTCATTAAAAGAAAAAAAAAATCTGTCCATGCTGTCATCTAATTTGTAAAACCTGTCCTGTTTTCTCTAGAAATACATAGAGAATTAGTTTATATTTGGCTAACCTATTAAAATCTCCAGTATTGAAAAATTGGATTTTCCTTCTTCATTGTGGTTTAAGTTTCAGAAACCTAAAAGGATATGTTTATATTTTTTTTCCTGTCTCAAACAAGATTCCATCTTCCCACACTCTATCCTTCTGAAAATAAGCTTATGTTTTTCTTTCCTCCTTTTACTTCCTGCCTATCTGAATCAAGTTAAAAGTTGTTTTGCCAACAGTTCTTGAGTAGTTTAGGACATTCCTTTAAACTAAAAAAAAAAAAAAAACTTAGTTATTTTTTTTTCCTGTATACATTAAGCTGTTTGGGAAAAACGATGCTCTGAGAACTGACTCTTAAGATATGAAATTTGTATAGCCTGACTGATTAAGAGAAATGGAAATGACTCACTCTTGGTACAGGTGCACAAAACAGGGTCATGCTTTAATCAAGTGGGTCTAAATGCAATTAATATCCATTAAAATTAGAACATGTTTTACATTTACCCATTTCTTTGCAGTATATAATCAATAGGTTTTCTGCTATTTAAGAATGTAGGCACAGGTTATTATAGCATCATTGGAGTGGTAAAAGATTTGAAAGAAATGTTTATCCACAGAGAACTTGTATTTGTGTACATCTTTTAAGGTGTCTGAAGTAAGTAGAAAAAAATAACATGTGCGTTAGTGTATCTAATGTCCTGGTAGTATAGAAAATATTACACACACACACACACACACACACACACAGGTACATTACCTTTATGTGCAGAGGATCTCCCTGGAAGATTACATAAGACCCATCAATTGCCTTGGAGATGGGGCTAATGTAAAAGGAAGCCTTACTGGTTTACTTTTGCCACTTTTGAACTTTGTGTAACAAGAATGTATCACCCATTCAGGAAAAATACATATACAAACATGCAGGTGCTAGAATGTTCTTCATTGTGTTTCTTTTCTGCACAGATCTTTTTTAAAAACTCAGAATTTTTTTTTTTTTGCGAAATAGAGGTTAGCAATATCTTTGATTATTAAGTTTACATTATAGTTTATGTTTTGTTTTAAACCAATTCATATTAATTAAAAAGACATTAGAATTTTTTCCTTTTGGATTTTCAAGACAGGTTTCTCTGTGTAGTCCTAGCTGTCCTAGACTTCCCTTGTAGACCACGCTGGCCTCAAACTCACAGAGATCCACCTGCCTCTGCCTCCTGAGTGCTGAGATTAAAGGCATGTATCACCATCACCTAGCAGAATTTCTTTAAAAAACAAAAAAAACAAAAAAAAAAACCAGTTACCTACTTTTTTGGTGTACCATTGCTAACAAAATCATTCACTAGGAATTATTTTGATATACACTTAAAGATTGATTTCATTTCTATTATTATTATTATTGACATAGAGTCGCACTGTGTAGCCCTAGCTGGTGTGGAACTCGCTATGTAGACTGGGCTGGCCTTAAACTCAGAGAGCCCACTGCCTCTGCCTCCCAAGTGCTGGGATCAAAGGCGTGGGCTACCATGCCTAACAGATTTATTTTTATTTTTAACCATGTGTCTATATGTGTATGAGTTTGTACATGTTTATGCTTGCAGATGTGAAGAGTGTGTGGAATGTCCTAGAACTGGAGTTATAGGCAGTTGTGAGCCCCTCACCCCAACACCAGAACTCAGGCTTTCCCCTGTAAAAACAGTCCTGAGCTGTCTCTCTAGCACCTTATTTTTTCATAATTTATTTTTATTTGTTTATTATTACTATTTGCTGAGGTGCCAGTGTGAGTGCCTGCATGTACGTCTGTGCACCACGTGTGTGTGGTGGCCACAGAAGCCAGAAGAGGGTGTCAGATCCCGGTAGAAGTGGAGCTGCAGGAGACTGCCGGCCACTGTGTGAGTGCTGGGGCCTCTAGAGGAGCAGCAGGTGCTCGTAAGTGCTCTTAACGGCGCCACCTGTCTAGCCCCACGCGTTTTTTATTAGTTCCTCTTAGAGCACTTCACTCACATTTGCTGTCTTACTCCTCTGCTCATCTCCCTCTCTGCTGCTCTTTCTCGCTCCAGAACAGTCTCCGTCCTGTGCATGTGTTGGGTAGTGTGCGTACGGGTACAGAGTCTGGCCGTGAGAGGAAACGGAATGTTCTCTTTCTTGCCCCTCGCCACTCTTTTTGCCGTCCCCGTTCCTCTTCTCACATGGTTCCTCTTTCATGTTAATGTGTGTGTGTGTGCGCGCAGACACATGGGTTTGGTTTCAGACCTCTCTCTCCCTTGGTCCTTACCTGTGGAGCATGGCTGGCATACCCCGCCCCTTACCCTGAACTCTCCCAGCCCAGGGGCAGGGACTTGCCCTCCTCTCCCCTTTCACTATTTTGGTTCTACTGCTCTCTCTGCTGCTGCTTCTTTCTTCCTCTTCTTATCTCTGCATCCTTCCTGCTCCTCTTCTTCCCTCCCCCCCACCCTCTGTCCCTTCCCTGCTCCCAATATACCTGAATTTATATACTGTAACTTCATCTTGGAATTAGCTCATTCTGGTGTCTCAGTCAACATATACACCACACATATACAAAATAACAACAAAAACCCTGCCAGGTGCATGGCTGGGCTAAATTTGTAGACCTTTGTCTTTCCTCCAGTGTATGTTGTATGCCTGTATTACACAAGTGTCTGATGTCTGTCATAACTTACTTCACTTTCTTGGGGCATGGAAGCCTTGCTGGCCACTCTTAGTTGTGGCTTATGGAACAGTCAGGTTCTCCCACCCTCCTGAGAATACCCACTTGATGTACCCTGGGGTGACTAATGTTCTAAGCAGGGATTTCTTCCCTCGTGTGTTAGGAATCCGGAGGTATGGGGGAAGCACACACAGTCTACAGATCTTTATAGGAGGACTGGTCTCCCTACTTTCTAAAGCCACTAAGCTTTAATACCATATTGGAGGTATATGGCAGTTAATTTCTCATAGTCCATTGGAGCCTCAGAATTTTTATCTCTACAGCAGCAAACCTCATAGCAAATGTTTGGCGTCAGAGTTTGGCATCCACTCACGAGCTCAGGCTCAAAGTTATCCAGCTCCAAAGTCATTTTCAGGAGATGAGGTTAGCCCCTAGCCATTGCCTGCAGGGACTGCTCCCCAGCCCCATGCAGACTGAACTGCCGGATTGGTCAGAGCCCCTGCTGCTCGCTTGCTGAGCATCTGGCCTTTTATCTTCCTGCTGCCCAGGACTGACTCCCTCAGTTGTCTCAGTCTGGACTGGGGCTTCCTGCCTGCTACCCTGGTAGCTGAGTTTTAATAATAGGCTTCCTCTCTGATCACATGCAGCCATAGCACACTGAGGCACATTAAGTGATAAAAAAAAAAAAAACCCAACCAACCAAACAAAGACCACAGCTGGATTCGAGGCTCGTGAGAGGTGTAGGCTTCTTCTGTGGGTGGGACTGCCTGTCTTCACCGGTCTGCCTGCCTTTACCAGGTCTGTCTGTCTTCATGGGGTCTGCCTATCTTCACGGGGCCTTCCTGGGATGAGTCTTCTGCTTCCCAGCCTCTAGCTGTGAGAACTCTCATAGAGCTTATTTCTTTCTGCACTTCTCAGTGGTCCTGTCATTCTCGTTGTAAATTAGAAGCAGCCCCTATGTGATGTGGGAGAAAAAAAGAAAACAAAAATTAAAGCGCATACCTTCCAAAATCTTAAGGCCCTCCCACTAGGCCCTGCCTCTTAAAATTCTGCTTATCTTCTAGTGTCTTCACTCTGGGGTGCAAGTCCCTTACCTATGAACCTTTACAGAGACATAAGCCATATTCAGACCATAGCAGTTACCATAGAGTGACTAGCTCAAATACCTATAAAAAAACCCTTATTCAGATCGTATATGTTTTTGAGAGGAAATAAAGGGTATCTATATAAATAAAGAGCCTTGGCTATGTAGTGAATCTGAGGCCAGCCTGGCTAGATGAGTCAGTCTCCCTTTCTCTTATATGTCATATATCATAAGTAAACTGAAGCATGCTCCATATTTGTAGAGAGGAAAACTAAGATTATAAAAATGTCCTTTATTTCCAGGTTGCTTATGTATGAAATGCAATGAATGCCAAGAATAATCCCAGAAGAGTTTTGGTGTTTTCTTCAGGGTTGGAAATTGATGGGTTGGCTTTAGAGTGTACATATAAATGAAAGGCTCCAAAGGCTTTAAATATGTCAAGTGTGGAAAGGCTTCCTGTGCAAAAAACTGGATCCTAAACAGTATAAGAAAGCTTACCTTCTTTTATTATGCGCCACTTTATTACACTTCACAGATAAAGGCATCTTTTACAAATTGAAATGTGATTATTGTGTATCAAGTATGTCAGCACCGCTTTCCTAACAGTGTATGCTCACTTCTTATTGTGGTTACATTCTAGTAATTCTCACAATATTCCAAGAATTCACTGATACCTATGTTAGTGGTGATCTATGATTAGTGGTCATTGATGATAATATGGAACTTGTTTGGGGGCCTCACAAATGGCTCTCATGTGATTTGGCAGCCTTATATAAACAGATGTCATAAGTGAGGCCAGGGGTGGTTGATGTTGACTCAGAAAGGAGCAACAGGTTACCAGGTCTTTGCTAGAAAAATAAGAACAATCAGAAAGGACAGTATACTGAGGGTACTTCCAAGTTTAAAATCCGAATGCAGAGGATTCCTAACTAGGGATTTTTGTGAGATTTGTTTTTTTTGTTTTGTTTTGTTTTTGTTTTTGTTTAAATATTTATTTTATTATTCATACAGTAACATTCTGTCTGCACACCAGATCTTACTATAGATGGTTGTGAGCCACCATGTGGTTGCTGGGAATTGAACTCAGGACCTTTGGAAGAACAGCAAGTATTCTTAACCTCTGAGACATTTCTCCAGCCCCGAGATTTCTTGTTTTAAGTAACAGACGCTAATTCGGATTGCCATAAGCAGAAAGAGAATCTATTAGAAGGATAAAGAAGACTTACTAAATCAGTGTAAAGAAGTGAGGCTCCAGAGGCTGGACAGCAGTGGCAAGTGCTTTAGCTGCTGCCACAACTCTGCTCATCTGCCAGTCCTGTTTCAGGTCCCGGGCAAGAGATACAGGCTGTGTGCCTGTCTCCTGACTTTTCTGGCACTAGGGGTTGAAGGTCTTTTATTATTATGTATGAAACAGCCAGTCTCCTGCAGGGAGATGGTTGGGTATTTAAAAGCCAAAAAGCTGACAAATGAGAGGCCTGCAGATAAAATTTCTACCACCACTGAGGGCTGCTAAGAGCAGACATAGACATACTTACCAGTTATTTTCCATGGAAAGCCAGTGAACTTTAGATTTATACTATTAAACTAGATATAAATTCTCAGCCTGGCCCTAGGGGCTATCACACAGGTAGTTTTTCAGCCATTAGGAAAGAAAATAAAGGGTGCCTAGAAATCAGCATTGGTGTACCAAAACCAAATTTTGGCCACCTAGTTGTTGCCTAGTTGTGTCCTCTGTAGTCTGTCTCAACCATCTTTACTAGTTAGATCCTATATCTTCCTTCTGTGGCCTTCTTCAGAAGCCTTTTGTCACATCGGGTGTCCATCCCTACTGAAGACTGCCACAAAACATACAAATTTGACTACTCTTTAGGAACTTAGGAAGAACTGAGTGGAATTAATGCAGTTTATTTTCTCAAGATTTTTTTGATGGCTAATTGGGTGGGTGGGCATTGAACCCAGGGTCTGATACATACTAGGCAAATGATCACTGAGTTATACCCCAATCCTGTGTCTCAGTTACCTGCTGAAGTTTGTTTGTGTGTGTGTGTGCGCATGTGTGCATGCCTACTTGTGCCCACGCATGCACTTTTGCTTATTCAATTCCCCTTGCCTCCAGAGTCCTTTTTGTCTGACCTGACTGGGCCTTACTTATTCATTAAGACTGTAATTGTTGTCTCTTTCAGGAAGCCTTTGACAACTGTCCCCTGTGTTCAGTGTTTATGTGATCATCTAATTAATTCTATCTAGATGGTGTCATGTTTTTACCATTACCTGCTTTCCAGTTTACTTTATCTAGGAGACTGAGTCCTTGAAGGTACGCATTTAACTTTCTTCACAGCATGGAATGCAGTATCTGGCATGTAGCAGGGCCTGGTAAAGATCTGTTGAATTGAGGTAGTCATTATTAACTCAATTTATTTAATTAATTTTTTTATGTGACTCCTGTGTATTATAGAAAGTGTTTAGTAGAGTGGTGACTGAAGGACAGACTCCATACCCTCTTCTAAGTGGATGAAAGAGCAGGGCAAGGGTGATCACTTAGTGAAGTGCTTGCTATGTAAGCATGAGGGGCGTGAGTCCAGGTCCCTGATACCATGTCAAGAGCCATGACAATATGCACCTGTAACCCCAGTGCCAAGGAAACAAAGACAGAGGGCTCCGTGTGATTTGCTGACCAATCAATCCGGCCAAATTGGTGAACTCCGCTAAGAGCGTATCTCAAAAAGTAAGGTAGAGGCCAGAGAAATGGCTCACCAGGTAAAAGCACTTGACCTATAAGCCTGATGACAGAATCCCTGAACTCGTGTAAAAAGCTGGATGTGGTGATGCACATCTAATATCCCAGAAGTTCTGTGGTGAGTCAGGTGGCAGAGATGGGAGAATTACCAGCTAATCTGGAGTACACAGTACTACAACAAGAAACATCAAGAGAGAGACTGTACCTCAAAACAAGGGGGAGGGCAAAAACTGACTCCTTTGCGGCACACATGCCTACACTCACATGTCATGCACACATACATATCACACACAAATTAAATATATACATGTACATATATAGGTGTATAAATATATATACACATGTGTATGTATAATGAATGTATGTAGAGAGCTCAGTGTGGTGGTGGACATGTTTAATCCCAGCACCTGGGAGGCAGAGGCAGGCAGATCTCTGTGAGTTTGAGGCCATCCTGGTCTTCATAGCAAGTTATAGGTCATTTAGTAGTGCTTAATGAGACCCTATCACAAAAAATAGAGTAAAAAGGTGGAGTGATTGAGGAAGACACTTGAGGTTGACTTCTGTCTTCCACGCACACACATACACATGTGCCTGCATGCATCCATTTGCACACATTGGAACACACACACACATAATGCACACATACACAAAAGGGTCACTGTCATTACTGAGTGAAAAGATAGGCTAATGATGTACATGGTATGAACTTATTTTTTAAAGAAATAAAGCAAATTATTTTACATGCATTAAGGATTTATTTTGATGATACAAATTATCAAAAGATTATAAGTTAAAATAGTAGAGTGTCATCATGATCTCTTTAGCAGACTGGTAAAGATTATGTGCACATTATGATATGGAAAGTAGTCACATCTACGTACTGCTAGCAGAAGTGAAACCTTGGGAGAAATTGGACAGTGGGCATCAAAGTCAGGATAGGCAGACCTTATGACAAGTAATTTTATTTCTTGGGATTGCTTATAAGGAAGTAAAATAAAAGATGTATAGATAAATGCATATATATCTTCTCTAACTTAATAAAAATAAAGACAAATTAGAAGTAATATATTAATTACTTGTCTTGTTACTGTGATAACACCCTGACAAAAGCAACTTATGGGAGAAAGAATTTATTTTTGCTCACAGTTCAAGGGTATAGTCCATCATAGTGAGTTTAGTTACTTTCCTATTGCTATGAAGAGACACCATGACCAAGGTTACCTATAAAAGAAAGCATTTAACTGAGGCCTTGCTTACAGTTTGAGAGGCTGAGGCCATGACTGTAATGTTGAGGAGCATTGCAGCAGGCATGGCACTCGAGTAGTAGCTGAGAGCTTGCATCTGACCCATTAGCAAGAGACAGGGGAAGAGAGGCTGTGTGTAGGTAGCTGGAATTGGTGTAAGTCTTTTGAAACATAAAAGCCCACCCCCAGTGACACACTTCCTCTAACAAGGCCACACCTCCTAATCCTTCCCAAACAGTTCCACTAACTGTGGGCCAAGCATTCAAGCATATGAGTCTATGGGGCCATTCAGAGCACCATGGGGAGGAAGTTGTGGTGGCAGGAGCTTGAGGTGCTGTTCAAGTGGTTAAGTTACATCCAGAGCCTAGAAATAGGATGATGGATGCTCAGGTAGCTTCCAAACTTTTTCTCCAGTCCATGACTCAAGTCCAGTTTATGGTGCTACTTATTTTTAGAATGGGTTTTCTCTAGTTAACACAATCAAGATAATCCTTTCCAGTCTAGCTCAGATATTAACCTAATCTAGATAACTCCTCATTTTACTCTGCAAATTTTACTCTTGCTGTTGAATTGTGGGAAAACAGGCATTCACTTATTGTTGCTATGAAAAAAATGATAGGTGATCCTTGCCAAAAATGATAGACAGCCTGGCAAAAATGTGAAATATACATAAGGGGTTTTAGCACAATTTGTGATTTTTTAAAAAAGATTTATTTATTATGTATGCAATGTTCTGTCTGCATGTGTACCTGCATGCTAGAAGAGGGTACCAGATCTCATAGATGTTCGTGAGCCACCATGTGGTTTCTGAGAATTGAACTCAGGGCCTCTGGAAAAACAGCCAGTGCTCTTGACCTCTGAGCCATCTCTCCAACCTCCACAATTTGTAATATTAATGGAATGAAAAGTTAGAAATAACACTGATGCCCTTGACCAGGGATTTGTATGCCCATAATCAACTATTTTAAAACACTGGTGAAATAATACTAAGCTCTTGAAATGTCGTACTTTTTTTGTTTTTGTGGCTTATTGAGACGGGGTCACCCTATGAGGCTTAGTCTAGCCTCAAATTCTTGACTCTCCTGCCTCAGCCTTCTGGCTTAGTATGCTCTCATGAATGATTGACCTCTTTGTCATTAAATAATAGCCTTGGTTGTCTCTTGTGACACCTTTTGGCTTGATATATGTACGCATATGTGTGTATTTGTTTGTTTTTTGGTTTTATATAGGGTCTTGTGGGCTTTTGAGATTTGACAAGGTCTTGCTGTTGTGATCCACACTGGTGTTGAAGGTACAAGAGTCTTCAGCCTCCCACATGTTGGGATGGCAGGAGTGCCCCACTGTCTAGCTGACTCATTTTATTTGATACAAGTCTAGCCACCTGTGCTCTCTCGGTTACCATTTGCATGGGCTCTCCTTTCTTGGCCCTTTACCTTCAGCCTGTGTAGTCCTTACAACTGAGGTGCGGCTCTCATAAACACAATGTGTATGTCTTCCTGTGTATCTTAGTCCATTTTGTGCTGCTGTAACAAGACTGGATAATTTTTAGACTCTTATTTTTTCAGCATTGAAAATTTAACACAGTTCAGGCAAACAAGGCAAGGACTCTACCATTGAGCTGTATCCTCAGTTCCCCCAACACGCCCCCTCTCTTTGCAATGTTAGGGAATGAATCTTGGCCCTTCACGCTAGGCAAGCATTCTATCTTCTTGAGATTGGATGATTTATAGTGAACAGAGCTTTATCTCTTGCAATTCTAGCGTCTGGGAAATCCACGGTCACACCCAGCAAAACCCTTCTTGCTCATGGCCACAGGCAATAGAGAAGATGGGGGAAAGGAAACTGAACTCATTTTTTTTGCCAGCAGGACACACTCCTGTGCTAATGGTGTCACCCCATTCCTGAGCAGCCCATGAGAAGGAACTGGTGCTCATTAGAGTAGTGGCTGGCTCCATGTCTGAGCAGGGCTTTGGTATGATGAGCCAGGAACTTAAGTTGTAAGCGTGAATGATGGCCTCTGTTAAAGGGATGTTCAGGATCCAACTTTAAGGAGCTATCACGGGTATTTTGCCAGTTGGAATTGACCTTTTGTCCTCCTCTTTTTCTTTCTCTCTGATTATTTTTGCCATTGTTTATGTTGTTGTGTCTTACTGTGTAGCCCAGGCTGGCCTGGAGTTCAAGATCCCCAGCTTCCTGTATGTGTCAGCATACCTAGCTCTGTCTTTCTTTGTGAGTCTCCCAAGGTAGCCACATAGTGCATGAGGGGAACCTGTTTTTGGTAGAAGAATTCTCACCAATGCACATACAGAGTGCTAGACTAGGAAAAAACAATTTCTGGTTTCTAATGAAATTAGACACTTTTAGATACTGATTGTGGATACTTGCTAAAGCCATTAGATGAAAGATACAGCCATTTAAAATATATGTACCTTTTATAAATTGATCACAAAAGTTCATGAAAAATGTTCACTAACATTTGATTCATTTTTTTTTTTTAGGAATAGACACTGGTTGGGCAATGGTGGCGCACACCTTTAATCCCAGCACTTGGGGAGGCAGAGGCAGGTGGATCTCTGTGAGTTCCAGGGCAGCCAGGGCTGTACAGAGAAACCCTGACTGAAAAAGAAAAAAAAAGAATAGACACTGAAGGGGCTCTAACAGGCATGAACATGTCAAACGTGTGTGCGTGTGTACCCACACACATAATGCATACAAATCTGTTTATATGTATAAATACATTTCTGAAATGATATGCATCAAGTAGTTAGTGGTTTCTTGGTTTAGTAGATTTATGATTAATTTGTATTGCTTTGTCATTATTTTGCTTATCTTATTTTGTTTTAATTTTTTAAGGTGAATAATAGAGTATATTATTATTATTAAAATGTTTTAAAGAAAATAAAATATATAGAAGGTCATGGTGGCACACGCCTATAACCCTAGCACTCTGGGCGGCAGAGGCAGGTGGATCTCTTGAGTTCGCCTACAAAGCGAGTCCAGGACAGCCAAGGCTACACAGAGAAACCTGTCTCGAAAAACCAATAAAACAAATAAACAAACAAACAAGTAAATTGTATTTATTTATTCTACAATAAACAAAGAGTTATGAGTGCAATTAAAAATAATTTGGAATAATAATATGAACCTATAAAGTCTGAATTTATGTTTAAAATTCTATTATTTTCTAAAAGTCTATCTCAAAAATAGAGTAGACTTAGAAAAAGTTTATATATTTAGAAGCTAAGGGGAGCCTGATAGATGTATTTAGACCAACAGAGTAAATTTGCAGTTAAAAAAAAACCTCTACTGTCTGGATATTGTTATTCTCAGAAATGTTGTGCCATTAGTGAACTCCACAGGACTAGGAGACAGTGGGGAGAGAAAGGGGTGGTGGGGTAGAACTGTGTGTCTTAGCTTCTTCCTTTGAGTGAAACAGTAGGCAACCAGACCCACCTAAGTGGAGATGGCAGCCCGAGGGGAAGGACTGAGTGAGGAATGCACATATTTGAGCAGATACAGGGGGAGGAGTGACCTTAGGAGGAAGCACCCTAAGCATCAGGTGAGGGCTTATATCAGTTCCTTTATTGGGAGGAAAGTGGGGTGACATGAGCCATATATCTTTTTAGGGATAAGATTGTCAGTCAACATTAAACTATAGAAGTGAGACTGGGTTAGGTCATAAACATTTGCTCTTGTCTTCACCTTTATGTTGCTACAAGCTCTCTGTGTTTGAGGCAGACTTTGTTAAGTTGAATTTTGTATTAGGCAGTAGACTTGGGGCTCCAGTTTCTTTGACCTTAATTAAGCAGGGGGGTCTTAGAATAGGGGCTGTATAAATGTACTAACCTGTCTCAAGGAGTAAGCCAGAAACATGATTAAGAATCCTGGGGATAGGGAGGGAATGCGAGAGGGGGCTATGGCTGGGATACAAAGTACATAACCTGTGACGAATATAAAATAAAAATGTTAAAAAAAGAATCCTTAATAAGTAGCAGGGAACAGTCGAGGATGTTAAATTAAGATGTTCACACACATGCTTACACAAGTGGATACAGATACACCACAGACACATGAAAAAAGAAGAAAATCACCTGTATGTGTATATGTGTGTCATGTGTTCTTTATTTATCTGATGGGTATCCAGTTCATAACTTGGCTAGTTTTGCAGTAATGTGTATGCAGGTGTTCCTGGAATGTGCTCACTTAGATTCCTGTGGGTGGGTTACCCAGTAGTGGTGTATCTAAATCATATGGTAGTTCTGTTATCTGTTAATTTATATGTCTGTGTGTGAATGTGTGTGAAGGGAGCCCAGAAGAGGGCAATAGGTTTCCCCGCTGTTCTGCTTTGCCTATTCTTTTGAGTTGGGATCTCTCCCTGAGCGTGGAGCGAGCTCTCGTTGTCTTGGCTGGGCTGAAGCCAGGGAGTCCCAGCTATGCTCCTGTCCCCATCTTCCTTGGAGCCAGATTTACAGGTGATCCTAGGATGCCTGGCTTGTTATCTGGGATCTGAGGTTCAAACTCCAGTCTGTCTGTCTCAGTTTGCAGCAACTGCTCCTATCCACTGCAGCCTTCCTATTTTTAGTTGAAGACTCACACTGATCTACAAAGTGGTTTCACTTGCTTCATATTCCCACCAGCAATATATGAGCCACCACCCCTCTCAGGAGCTTTTGTTGTTTATTCTTGTCTTGATAATAGCAATTCCGGTCTGAAAGAAATCAGATCTCATTGTAGTTTTGACTTGCATTTTCCTGATTGCTAGGGGTGTTGAGTATTTTTTTTCTTTTTTCTTTTTTTTTTTCCTACTTATTATCCATGTTTACCTCTTGTTTTGAAAACTATCTGTTCATTTGCCTGCGTACTTGTTTAGATTATTTGTTTATGTGTGTGTTTAATGTATCCCCTCTTGGAAGGCTGTCTCTTTATTCTGAGTTTTTTTTTTTTCTGTATTGAAGCTTTTTAATTCCTTGCAACTCCATTTGTTAATTCTTGCTATTTTTCCCCAGGCCAATGGAGTTCTTTTCAGAGAACTGTTGCTATGCATGTGTCATGAACTGTTTTCCCTGTGCTTCCTCTAGCAATTTCAATTTTTTTGGACTTATACGAAGATCTTTGAACTATTTCTGATTGATTTTTTTTTAAAAATCTTGTTTTTATTTTGTGTGTATGAGTGTTAATGCCTGTGTGTACATAAGTGCACCACATGTGTGCAGTGCCCTCCGAGAAGGTATTGATGCCCTAGAACTAGAGTTAATAGACATTTGTTACCTGCCATTTGGGTGTTGGGAACCAAACCCAGATGCTCTGGAAGAGCAGCCAGTGCTTCTAACCTGTGAGCCATCTCTCCAGCTTCTCAAATTGTTTATTTTGCTTTTGTTTTTAGAGGATGAGATATGGATATGCTTTACACAATGGCATTTTTGGACAGGGTCTCAGGTAGCCCAGGCTGGCCTCAAACCCTATGTAGCTAAGACTGGCCTTGAACTCCTGATTTTCCTGCCTTGGCCTCCTAAGAAGTGGATTATAGGTGTGTCCTAATGTTTTCTCTCAAATATCAATTTCTCTTCATGATTTTTTAGAGAAGGAAGATCTGGAGCACACCAGAGTCAACTCTCCACTGGCCTCTGCCCCCGATCCAGCTCCCCGGTCCTCACCCTGCAGGTGAGCAACTTCTGGGGATAAAACCCTTCTGGGAGTTTTGTCCTCTGAGAATAAAGGAAGTGGTGAAGAAAGTAGGCAGTGACTTGAAGGGGTAAGGTACATCGAGGTCTTCTAAATGTGCTTTTTCAGGTTAAATCTTTAGGTTGTTATTCTTTTTTATATTATCTATTTTTTTAATTCAACATCATTTATTTATTTGTTTATTACTTATACAGTGTTCTGCCTGCATATTTGCCTGCATGCCAGTAGAGAGCACCAGATCTTACATAGATGGTGGTGAGCCACCATGTGGTTGCTGGGAATTGAACTCAGGATCTCTGGAAGAACAGGCAGTGCTCTTGACCTCTGAGCCATTTCTCCAGCCCCTCTATATGATCTATTTTTATTTTATATGTATATGTGAGTACCTTCATGTATGTGTGTACCATGTACATGTCTAGTGCTTATAGGGTCCAGAAGAGGGGCTCACATCCCCTGGAGCTAGAGTTACAGATAGTTGTGAGCTGCCTGGGTGCTGGGAACCAAACAGTTCCTATGAAAGAGCAACAAGTGCCCTTACCCGCTCTGTTAGAGCTATCTCTCTAACCTCTATTTTCTTCTCTGTCCATCTCATCTACCCATTGTTACTGATACATATATAGTAGAAAGGAAAGGTTATACATGAGGTTAGCCCGAGAGGAAGCCATGAATCACTAGTGGAACACAGAAGTCTGACTTCAGTTAACATCGTAATGTAGTGACTCAGTTCCCATACAGTACTGACTGGTAGAACCTGTGGTCTCCATGCCCCACACAAACTGTGGCTGCGAATAAAAAGAGGTGTTAAGGTGTTTTCTTTTTAAAGATTTATTTATTATTTATACAATATTTTGCCTGCATGTATGCCTGCAGGCCAGAAGAGAGCACCAGATCTCTTTATAGATGGCTATAACCTATGTGGTTGTTGGGAATTGAACTTAGGACCTTTGGAAGAGCAGTCAGTGCTGTTAGCCTCTGAGCCATCACTCCAGCCCAGTGTTGAGGTATTTTTAAACATCACATACTTCTTGAGTTGTATTCAGCTCTTTCTTCTTTTGCATATAAAATAATTTATAACATAGTTGGGGATAATATAAGTAACCATGCTTTATTTGAATGTTTCTCAATAATGATAGAAATGTTTTATGAAATAGCTCTCTTTGCTAAATGCTGTGGTTTAAAATATATTACCTGTTTAATCCTTATAGCCCCAACAAAATAGGTATCTGTCCCTGTTGGGAAAACAAGGAAAATGAAATAGTAAATTCTGTACTTGGTGCAGGCTCCCATAGCTTATCATCATAACTATTAGAGTGTTAAGTTCAGTGCCTAGAAAGGCTATGCTGTTATATACAAAACTCTGCCTCAAGGCTTTCTTTCTCTTTTATGTGTATGAGTGTTTTTCCTGCATGTGTGTCTGTGCACCATAAGCATGCCCAGAGTCCACAGAGGCTAGAAGAGGGTACTAGAGCCTCTAGGACTGGAGTTACAGACAGCTGTGAGCCACCATGTGAGTTCTGGGACTCAAACCTGAGTCTTCTGGAAGAGCAGCTAGTACTCATAACCCCCAAACCATCTCTCCAGCCCCTCAAGGTTTTGATGACACGTCATAATTCATGCTCTTGACCTTCCCTAAGGCAAGGGACTTTTCATCTTCCTGTCACTGTCTCTTTGTGTACATGTTGGTGTGAAGGATCTCTAAAGGACGAGTCTGTAGCAGAGAACGGTTTTATCCTCTTAAAAATAAGTTTTTTGAGAAACACAGCATTCTTCGACAAAATGATTAGATTTTAAAGTTTTGTTTGTAAGCTTAGTGAGCAAAGAAGCTCCAGTGTGCATGATGCCAGAAGCATGGCACCCGTGTTTTGTGTCTGTTGGAAGTGGGAACAACTCAGTTTTCTAGCTTTCTGAGTGAGACTGCTTGTCTGGCCATGTTCTCCCCATCCTTCAGGTTAGTCTTCCTGCTCTGGGGCAGCATAAGCCAGAATTATTTATTTATTTATTTTTAATTAACGTGGCCTATCACTGGCATCAACTGATTGGCAACTTCTCTTTCCCAAAATACCTTTTGCTAATTCTCTAAAGCATAAAATGCTAATGTGAACATTAAATTCACAGGGCTATTACAAGCCTTCTTTAAAATTTTTTTAATTGGTACTAGAAAGATGGCTTAGTGGTTAAGAGGGCCAGAGTTAAGAAGATCCTAGAGCCCACACACCACTCTGGGCATTTCTACAAACAAGGAGAGCAGAGAGAGGAGGATCTATTTGGGGCTTGCTGGCTTTCAGCCCAGCTGAATTGTGAGTGCCAGCTTCAGGGAGACACTCTGCCTCAAAAGATCAGGCAGAGAGTGATTGAGGAGGTGATCTGACTCTCTCTTGGCCTCTGCGCACACACAAGTACGTGTACTTGCATAACATGTACATGCACTTACATAGACAACACACACAAATAAACATACGTACATCAAACAAAAGCTTAAAAATGTTTTATAAGCAAAACTGTTTGTTCAAAGTAGCATACACAAAAGCAAAGAAGAGGCTTGTTGATTTTAGATGCCACTATAGTAACAGTAGGTTAGCAATTCTGAAGAGCCCTGATCGTCTCAATTTCCCCAATATTACAAATGGAAGTGTGATCCAAAGTGACATTAATCCCAAACAGGAACTGACACATCCTTCAATTCTTCAACAAATAATCTGGAGAAGGCTACTCTTATTCAGTAGACATTTGTTGAACACAGTTACACACCTGGGATTCTTCTAGGTACCAAAACACTGAGGATGAACAGAACAGTCTACTGTTGTCATGGATCTTACTCCCTGGTGAGGACAGCAGGCAGAAAACAAGCCCACATGCCAGTGGAGAGCTTGGTACAAGCCTTGGCATTGTACATTTAACATACCCTATGTTTCAGCTGTGTTTAAGATAAAGTGTGTCTTGCAGTCAACAAAATGTGGTACATATTATGTCAGTTCATGGTAAGCACAGTGAAAAAAGCTGGGAAGTCCTTTTGTACAGGGACATCCAGGAAGCCTGTTGGAAAGTGACCCTCAAGCAAGGAGCTGAGGGAAGCAAGCAGTAAGTTGATCAGAGGGGGCTTTTTGGTGTTGTTGTTTCGTTTGTTATGTTTGCACTTTACAACAAGTGCAAAGGCTCCCAAGCAGGAGTGTGCTTGAGGTGCTGAGGTCTGCTAAAGATCCAAGCGATCACTGTTGTGAGTGACCTGGGCAAGGTGGGAATCCAGAAGATAAGGTCAGAGTTCAGAGAGCCTGAGAGTTCCATATTCAGAGTTGGTGTGAGATGTTAGGCACACAGGGATGAGACCTAGTTCTCAGCATACAGCTTGCCCTCTAGTAGAGGGGCAGCAAGAAGCAAATATAGACTGAAGTTTCTGGGTTTCTAAGAATTAAAATCAGTTCACTCATTTCCCATGTATAGTAGATGATGTAAGCAAACCTGATTCTGAGTCCTCATTTTTCTCAGTTGCTCTGAGGAAGGCTGGCAGGACTTGGGTATTCTAAAATATGGCTGTGTTTATTCAAAGAAGATATAATTTATAAATTAAAATGATATTTCTTATTTATGTTACCAAGGAAAACAATTGTACTGATAGCCTAAAAGCTGATATTCTCAGATATTTACACTTTTAGTGATTGTTGAAGACCTCAAAGGATTTTTTATTCATTATATGAGAGCTGAGTGTGGTGACTCACACCTTCAGGAGGCTGAGACAGTAGGATCACTACAAATTTGGAGTCAGTGTGAGCTACAGAGTAAAACACGTTCTTTTTTTTAAAAATTATTTATTTTTATATCAATCACAGGTTAGGTACTTTGCATTCCAGGCATAGCCCCCCTCCTTCCTTCCCTCCCACCCTCCCTCTCCCTCCCTCATCTCCCTCCTCCCCGCCCCCTCCAAGTCCACCAATAGGGGAGGACCT
>CM053765.1:26218953-26265314 GCA_028658305.1 Pachyuromys duprasi
ACTTTGACTTCTTCCTTTCCAATTTGTATTCCCTTGATCTCCTTTAGTTGTCTTATTGCTCTAGCTAGGACTTCAAGTACTATGTTGAAGAGATATGGAGACAATGGGCAGCCTTGCCTAGTCCCTGATTTCAGTGGGGTAAAACACGTTCTTAAAAGACCTCCAAATTTTAAAAAATCGTATTATAAATTAAGGCCTAAAATTATAATATTATTTTACTCATACAATAATTACAATAATTAGCTCACTACATATTACTATAAATAATATGTCTCTTTTTTATCAGCTTTCAAAGCAAAGATCACACAGTATGACAGAATAAGTCCCTCTAATGTCTGGTTTAATAAAAGAGAATTGAATTTTCACCTCCACACCTTGACGTGTTCTGTACTGTCACATGTCATGTAGTCTCTGGAAAATGCCACTGCCTACAGTGCAGAAAAGAAAGTGACATTTTAGTAGTATTTGAAAAGGTTTTGATGTGTCAGATTCCCCTGAAGGGTCGTAAGTACTACAGGGGTCCCCAGACTATGTTCTTTATAAGTCCTGATTTAAGAATAAAATTCATGTTACCTTTAATTGGCAATAGGTTTTCAGAAGGTCTGGGGGATTGTGTGACCGCCCTGGCTCTCTTCTCATTTTCTGGTCTCTCTGAAGCCAGGGGAAATGGAAATGTAGCATAACTCATCCTGTTTCATGAACTTTTCCCAGGGAGACATGAACAAACCCATCTACCCACCCCAGGTACGGCACCACGGACATAAGCAGTTCTAGCCACGTGTAGGTTGGTGGCCACCAGGTTTAATTGGAAGGTGGAACATGGGCACCTTAGGGATGGTTGCATCACTGGAGAAAAGCTCTCGCCTGCTCCCAGCAGTTGTTAGTTACTTGTATGTCCTTGTGATTAATCAGCAGACACTCCTTCTGTTCTGTCTCTGGCTTAGACAGCCTCATCTCTGTGTGACTTTTGTGTAGAAACAACTGGGAGTCCAAACTGTGTATTAAAATTCTGTTTAGAAGAAGAGAGCAGCTGGGCCACAGAGACAGCTCAGAGGTTGAGTGCTGGCTGAACAGTCATGGAGACTAGAGTTTGGTTCCCAGTACCTTGTAACAAGCCAGGCAGCCTGCAAATTCTTTAACTTATGCTCTCAGGGATTTGATGTCCTCTTCTGACCTCTGTATGAGCACAGGTGCCCCCATGTACACATGTGCACACACATGTGTGAACAATGTTGATTACCAGGAGTTGGCACACAGTGGGTGGAATGCTGGAAGAATAAAGTCAAGAGGTTTCTACTAGCATGGCGACTAGACTTAATAATACATTAAAAAATAATATATGTATATATTATATATATATATACATACAACATTATTTATTGTTTACACAACACCAGATCTTATTGTGGATGGTTATGAGCCACCATGTGGTTCCTGGGAATTGAATTCAGGACCTTTGGAAGAACAGTGAGTGTTCTTAACCTCGGAGCCATCTCTCCAGCCCCCTTAATAATACATTTATACCCAAAACTGCAAGTAGTAAATTAGGAATGTACTTATAATATAGAAACTAAGTATGTGAAGTAGTAAATATGTTAACCTCATTTGATCATTTCAAGTATCTGCATATATCACAGCACCATACTGTATTGCCACAGACATGTACATTTTAAAAATGTCAATTAAAGCAAATAAATAAAGCATGGAAACAAGACCAGACCATGAGTCCGTCTGATGACTGGGCTGTGTGTTTACTGTGGCTCTAGAGCCTGGGACTGGCTTTGTTTGTTCCTATGCTATTACTGTGAGCCAGCCAGCCCTGGGCAGCGGCCAGCTAAAGGGACATGGACCTAAGTGCAGAAATCAGGAGAGGTGGGGTGTCTTTTGAATGTTGTTTTATTTCAGTTTCTCTGGAATGTTTATGCCTCTTCAAAGACCCCTTGAACTGACATGTTTTGTTTGTTTTCCTCTGAGAGGTCACAGATGGTATCTCCAGCAAGTAAGGATACCACAGAAGATCTACAGAAGGTGGCTGGTGCCTCAGAGGTCCAGGCTCCAAGGGAGCAGGCGTTGCTGCCGGCAGGCCAGACCCAGGTTCCCAGTGAGGTAGGGGGTGTATTCAAGGCTCTCTCTTAGGAAAAGGAAAGCTTCTGGCATTATATACTCCGAGGCATATAATTGCTGGGTTGGAAATAGCACTACTGAGACGGTGGCTGTTAGAATTCTTTGTGACTCCCATCAGGCAGGTCCAACCTTTTGACATTGTGACATGCTGTCATCTATAAAGTTCATACTTGAGAACTGAATTATTGAGTTACAGAAACTTTTTTTTCAAACCTCAATGTTTTAAGTAACTTTGGGCTTCATGTCCAGGGGACATGGGTTAGACACCCCTGTGAGGCATCTCATTTTTAATTATTTGGAGAATAATTTTCCGTCTCTCCCTTTCTGCCTGTCATTGTGTTAGCACAGAAAAAATGAAGTGTCAGAATTGATGTCTCATGTTCTCTAAAACCTTGACGCAAGCAGCCTAAAGTCATTGAATGTTTGCTGAACTCTCCTTCTGGAGGTCTACTCTGTATTTATGTAGAGCCTACAGGAGTGATTCCCTTCACACACTCAGGGCAAGGAGGGATGGTTTGTGTTATTTGCATTGTTAGTGATGTAATAATTAGAATTTGTGCCACGATGGCACACACCTGTAATCCCAGCACTTTGGGAGGCAGAGGCAGACGGTTCTCTCGGAGTTTGAGGCCAGCCTGGTCTCCACAGAGAAATCCAACAACAAAAATAATTAGAATTTGTGTCAATAAAGACATCAAACATTATACCTTTTGTATAATGTTTGGTACTTCATAGAATTTTTGTCTACAAGCTTCATTTACTGCCAATCACACTATAGTGAGATAAATACCACTGTGTCCCCATTTAGCAATTATGGAAACTAAGGCTAAAAGCTTTACTAAGATTCTGCTGCTAATTAGGTTGCAAATTAAATCCATGGACTAAAATGAAGGGTTCCTTAAACACGCTAGCCAAGGTCTGGCTCGCTTTACGTAGGTGTGTGGCTTGGTCTCTGAAGCAGATCTTGTGAGAGCACAGCCTGGGAGGATTACAGCCTCATTTACTTGCACAAATACACTCCAGCCTCTGAACCGGATTGCTGACTCACTGCTGTGCTCTCCTGGGGACAGTAGGTATGGGTTTCTTGTTGAGTTGCTTACCAGCTGGGGAAGGAGTGGGAAATAAAGGTACAGTAACATGAAACGGGGAACACAGTGTAAGTGGCTTGGAGGGAAGGCCCTCCAGAGTGATCTGTGTGGGTTAGTGAGGGCTTTTTGCATCAAATGCTACTTGCATCCTTTTACACAAGTCAGATATCTGGAAGCAAATGTACTGTTCAATTGGAAGTCCTTAAAATGAAATTGTAGTTATTAAAAGAACATTTTGGGGCTAGAGAGATGGCTCCGTGGTCCAGTGGTTAAGAGAGTTGCTCCCTTTCCAGAGGACCTGAGTTTGGTTCCTAGCACTCATGTCAGGTGACTCACAACTGCCTGTAACTCTAGCTCCAGGGTATCCAATACCCTCTTCTGTCCTCTGCAGGCACTCATATACATATGACATCATACACACACACACACACACACACACGCGCGCGTGCGCGCGTCTTAAAGAACACTGCTGGTGAAATATGGGGGAGACAACTTGTAGCCTGAGATGTGAGTGAGGGTCAAGTAGGAAAAGGATACAGAGGAATGGAAAGCATATGTAAGGAAGAGAGGAAAATTAGAAGCCAGATACTCTTTGCGATGCTTTTGGTAATTTTGGTGGCTGGTGGTGACATAAAAGTAATTTCCGTGGAGTAGCCCTTCGATATAGAAATGGTCCTTGTAGCTGGGAATGTGTGGCAGCGTGAGAGTGTAGCTAACCACAGATGGGAGTGTGATGAGAGGACCACTGGGACGTACAGTGCAGGCTGAGCCAAGACCAAGGCATGATGTTGATGATGCAGGCCTGAAGCAAGCTGTGAGGATATTTGTGGGGAAGATTTTGCAGAGGGACTGGAGGAAACAAAACAAAAACATAAACCAACCAAGCAAACAAAAACCATTTTTATAAAGTTATAATAGAGAGGAGGGAAGAAAAGAATCTTTAACATTTTTGTAAAGTTAAAAAGTAGAATTTGGGGAGTAACTTGTACTTGGCAGAAAGAAGGAATGTTGGTTAGGGAAGAGCAGGGCAGCCTGCATTTGGGAAGAGGCTAATTGGAATCTGCCACCATAAGTCCTGTAACCAGAATTCTTTTGTGCAGATGGCCAAGTACCAAGCTCCACAGCGACCTGGAGACACGGTTATGATCCAGTCTGAGCACACTGGGGCTGTAGATGTTCTTTCAGCGGATTTGGAATCTGCAGATCTTCTGGGAGACCACAGGAAAGGTGAGACCTTTGGAAGCGTAGAAGATAGTTTTAAATTTTAATGGATGTTTGAAGGATGGATGACAGAAGGAAAGAAAGGAAGTGAGTCCTGAAAGGCAGTGATGGAAGCCCTTAGAAAGAATGTTGTATGTTAGCCTTCCTAGCAAAATACCAGGGCCAGGAGCATTTCCCCAGCTGCTCAGTAGTAAGCTGTCTGTCCTTTCAGTCTCTCCTCCTCAGATGGCTCCTCCATGCATCTGGACCTTTGCCAAAGTGAAGGAGTTCAAAAGCAAGCTGGGCAAAGAGAAGAACAGCCGTCTGGTGGTGAAGCGGGGAGAAGTAGTCACCATCCGGGTCCCCACCCATCCTGAGGGAAAGCGCGTCTGCTGGGAATTTGCAACTGATGACTATGATATTGGTTTTGGAGTTTATTTTGACTGGACCCCAGTAACCAGCACTGATATAACTGTGCAGGTCAGTGATTCCAGTGAGGATGAGGATGAGGAAGAAGAAGAGGAGGAGGAGATCGAAGGTAAATATAATTTTCATTCAGTTTACTCAACCTAATTGCGCTAGTGGCTCCTTCTTGGATTGTAGCATTTCTCTTTCCCCACAGAAAGCAATGCAGCCTCGCAGGCTGATGGAGTTGGTACTGATGTTTGGTGGAAAGCCCCCTCTCCACCCTCCCTCCTTGCCTCTCTTCTTTTCTCTCTCCCTCCCCTCATTTAATGAGTACCTAGTTATTTCCCCTTTCTCTTGTTATGTGGATGGGCAGCAGGGTTTTCCAGATCACATTGGAACCCAAGATTATGTTTGTTTGTTTGTTTTTATCTTTGTTTCAAAAATTTATTCTTGACTTCAAGTCACACTCAGTGGTATAGTAAGCTAAAAGTACCCCTCCCTCTTTCTTTCAAATTTCCACTGCCAGCAGAATACAAATTCTTTGTTTCATGTTAAGAATAGTGGTCTCTGCTCCATTTTTTAAAAAAGTTTTTTGCTGTTATATTACATATGCATATTTTGCCTGAATGTATGTCTGTGCATGTAGCACCTTGTGCCTGAAGATGGTGTCAGATCCACCAGATCTGAAGTTACAGATGGTTGTGAACCATCATGTTGGTGCTGGGTCTTGAACCCAGGTCCTCTGGAAGAGTAGCCAGTGCTCTTAACCATTGAGCCATCACTTAAGCCCCTCTCTGTTCCAATCTTATTTGCTGTGTCTACTCGAGATGGGTCATAGAGGGAGTAATGTAGTAGGTTCTAACCTTTTGTCATGTTCCTTGGCTTTCAAGTATGACCACGAATCATTCTCTTCACTTGGTCTTTTCAAGTCTACCAGGAAATCCATATGTATGTAGGGTCAAGGTGGACCTTTCATCTTACTTGCAACTTTTCAGGACGCCAAGTGGAAGTTTTAGGGTCATGCTGTTTAGTGTGTTTATCTGGATTTCCTTTCTGTTAGCTGCTCCTTCCATGTACTGTAAGGATTTCCAGGTTTTACTCTCCAAGTCTTTTCCCCATTGGAAACCAGATACTTTTAAGGGCTGGATCATGGTTTCTCAGAGGAAGCATTACTATTTATTAAGACTCATGGACTCTGGGCTACTGGATGCCAATTTCATCCTGCAGTCATGTTGATGACCAAGATCTGTGGCCTTTTTCTAGTGCCTGTGGGAGGACAATAGAGTCCCCATTCCAGAACCATCTCACCTTCAGGTACTATTTATTCAGGCTACAAGGTCATATCTAAACTCTGCCCTTTTGCTCCTGCAGAACCCGTCCCTGTGGGAGATGTGGAGAGAGGCTCCAGGAGTTCTCTACGGGGTCGCTATGGGGAAGTCATGCCAGTGTACCGGCGGGACAGCCACCGCGATGTGCAAGCTGGCAGCCACGACTACCCTGGGGAAGGCATCTACTTGCTCAAGTTTGACAACTCGTACTCACTGCTCCGCAACAAGACTCTCTACTTCCACATCTACTACACTAGCTGAAGGGTCCTGGGCTTGGGCGGGCTGTGTTTGCTGGCTGAAACAGGCTGCCAGCTGGTGCCTCTTGTATGTAAGCAAGAGCCTGAAGTTCTCTGTGAGGCTCCTGAGCCGTGTGCCCTGCCTGGCATGCCTGACTACTGACCCCATGTAGCTTTCCCCCTTTCTTGGCTTCTGCAGGTGGTGTAGTGCTCCTGTTCTGTGGTCCCTGACTCACCTCTTGTTTCAGACTCCAGCAAAAAACCTCTCAGAAGGCTCCTATGAGATAAAAGCCTAAAATGAAGTAGAAGGATGTCTTTTAAAATTGATTGCTGCCGGTAAAGCTTACCATTCAGGTTGCCGCTCACTCTCCTCCAGAGCCCACCAATGCACTTAGTAGCGCCTACCCTCTTTACATTCCCAGGTGCCAGAAGAGGGAAAAGCACACCGTCGGTGAAAGAGCCCAAGGTTTCGGATGGAGAACGTTCTGTCCAGCCTCTCACCACTGCCATATTCCTGCCTGCTGGGTATTCTTCGTCTCCAGCTCAGGCTGGGAGACCTCACTGCCTTGGGTGGATATATTATTCCTGATGAGTAGATAGACCCCTCCTCTTTTCTCTGTACCACGTCTGTGTTCCTGCCATGTAGCAAGACCTGCCAAGCAATTGCAAGCTGTGGTCAATGCCCTAGGAGAAGAAAGGTGGCCTCTATGAGTCCCTTCTCCAGAGCTAGCTCCCTTCCTAAGGGTGGTGGTAGTTGATGAAGAAAAGGTGGAAAGTTGGCACTGAATTATCTCAGAACCTGCCCTTTTGGAAGTCAAGTATTAGTCGTCCTCCCCTCCCCCCCCATCTTTAGGCCAAGGGTGTTACTTAGAAAGTTTGCTTTGGAACCAAATACAATGAAACCCAATCGGGTTTGCAGTGATTCTAGGTTTGTGGTTTTGTTTTTCATTTTTTGTCTTTTTTACACTGAGGTTGGAAACCTTTTGATGTTCATGGTCCTTGGGAAAAAGTAATCATGGCATTTCGCTGTTGCTGCTGACCGTGTGTGCTCCTTACCTGACCAAAGCCTGCAGGCGACAGCCTCTCGCACTCCGTTCATCCTGAGGCTGCGGAGCCGCAGAATGTGGTGTTGTAGTGGGTGGCCACGGAGACCGGGTGCTGAGGCCCCGGGTGGAGGGAGCGAACAGTGAGGCATGGCCTCTGCAGCCATCTGCACCTCTTTGTTCCTACTCTGAGTTGTCTGTCATTCTTTGGAACTTTTAAATGATTTGGTCTATTTTATTTATTTATTTATTTATGTTTTGGAAAGCACATTTCAGTTTGCCTTTGAAATGGTTCCCATCTGTCTCTCGTAAGGCTTCCCATCTGCTCTGAGCCATCAAAGCCACCTCTCCTATGGCACTAACAGTGCTTCTAGGGCCTGGAAAACGATCGCGTGTGTTCATTCCTGCATGTCAGCCCTCTGATGCTCTTGGAACAGCCAGCCCTTTCAGGGACAGATGATCCTAACCTAGCCCATCTTAGGTACATCTCACTGCTCCCAGTGAGGGATTCTAAGATGGAGGGATGCCCATTCACTGCAGATCGATTGAGGGAACTGACTAGTGAGTCAGTGATAAACCGAGCACCATGATTATCGGATACCAAAGTCCTTTTCTTCCCCAACACCCTTTTTGTGATGCTTCCTTTGCCAGAGCTCTTTATTGTGTGATTGCCTCACAACAAGCCTCTGTCCTGCAGGAGTGATCGCTCAAAGAGAAGGATCTTGCCAGTAGGGAATGCATCCTGCAGCTCTTGTCAACCTGAAAGCAGAGTGTGGGATATACGGCCTGCCATAGCCTCTGAGCACCAGAACTCCATTATTTCATCATTGCAGCTGTGTTTTATAGGGGATTCTACTGGCAAAAATCCATATGCCTTCTAAGAAATTAGTAAGCTCTTTGGACAGTGGAACAAACTTGCCAGTTATCACAGCATCAGACAGCTGAGATGAAGTTAAGTCATGCTTTCACTGACTGAGTGTAATTTTTGTTAAAACAAAACAAGAAACCTCCAGAGTCTTGATTACTTTCACCATTTATTCCTGACCCCTGAGCTGCTCTCTGCCCAGCAGCAGAGCGCCGGGACTCCCCCAGTAGTTAGGCGTTGCCCTGTCTTATCTTTCATTCTTGTAATGAGTTCTTGGTGGCTTATTTTCTGGGAGCCCCAGTTCTTCTATAGCAGGGAAGTTGAGGGGCTTCTCATCTCTCCATGTGCCTGTCACTGGCTGGTCATTCTGCGACAGTTATTTCTCACTGGTTTTTCCTCAGCAGGGTTTCTTTGTCTCATGAACATAAAATAGCTAAAATGTCTACTCTAATGCATTCACTATTCTCACAATAAATTTTTTGCAGTTAGAGACCATGAGAGACCAAGTATTATTTACTGAACACATACCTCATGGGCTCTAAGAAGTATCACTTCCTTGGTCCCTCTGTTTTCAGGTTTAAAGAACCAAGCAATGAAATAAATGATCTGCTTTTATCCTTGCCCTATTCTCTAGAGCGCAAATAAATACTATGCAGTTAAAGAAAGGATTTCATAAGAGGGCAGAGATTAGGATTCTTTTCACAAGAGTGGCTGAGTTCTTAAGTTTCTTCAATTATCTAATTTTGCTACTTTGTTAAGAGATGGCTTTTTAAAAAGACCTATCTAAAGTGCTATTTTTCCAACATCATATTCTAAAAAACTTTAGCAAACAAAAAAGCATACACTTACACCCCACGTATATTTTTAAATTACAAACTGCCAGTTTCTAAACAAAGATTCTAGCTTTAAGTTCCCTTTGCCAAGTATCCATTTAGAGGCTGTTTCCTCTCCATGGAGTCAGCGCTTTGTCAGAGTCCTGCATAAGCAGATCTCTCTTACTCAGTGCAGGCTGCCCAGCAGGTCTTCAGAAGAATGGCCCCCAGCCTCATCTTTCAGAAAACTTGGCTGTACGTCCCTTACTTCCTGCTGTAACCTCTGCTACTTTCTTCTCTACCCGTCGGTGTTAAGGTGGTTGTGTAACAGTGTTGGGAAGCCCTCCTTCTTTATCTGTTGCTTTTGGACACAGCCTCAGGACGTTCACCTGCAAACCCACTCCTCAGATAATACATGGAAATAAATAGCAGCTTGGAAGTAGACAACCTTTAGTTAACTTTTCTTATAGATGGAGTCATGCACTTTAAAAATATTTTATTTGGTATTTAGGAAAAATGGACTTTTATTTTTTATTTGTTTTATTTTAATTTTATTGTCCCATTACATGAATATAGGCAAATTAATCTGTAACTGTTATATATTCATGGGAGCAGATATTATTATGGAGTTTATAATATATACATTTTGATTTTGATGAGTCCTATTCAGTTCCTTCTTTGAGAGGATTGGGCAAATGTTAAACCCTAAAGTCTATGATTGTATATTGATGTTTAAAGACCACTCTGAAAAAAGTTGCCTTTAATCAGAGTCTGTGGTTCTAAGGTGTAGAATTGAATGACCCTAATATTTATGAGACTTTTTAGTGGACAGAGAGAGGGGGTATAAACTAAACAACTTTTGCTGCTTCAGAACTGCCTTTTAAATGGACAGCAAAGGGTGAAAACATAAGCAGGCCGAGTGAATAGACCATCGGTATGTCCCAGAATGTATTTAGTGCTTTAGCGCTGCTTTGTGTGTTGAAACTGCTCTGTAAGCCAGAGCCTTGCTGGTTCTCCTGTGCTCAGTGGCAAACTCTCCAGCCCCATGTGCTAGATGCACTTTGAGTAAGTCTTCTCCGCTAAATGTAACCCTGACCAAAGGATTGGTTTCCTGTCTCCATCGTTTGGGGCTTAAGAGAGATAGAGGGTAAAGAAGGCCAAGAGTCAGGCCACTTGTGGTGCTGAAGCCCCCGAAGTTGTGGATGAGTCCCTGAAGGCGTCATTCAGATGTGTTTTGTCTCCACAGCACCTACAGCATATGAGGCTGGGGGAACAAGCGGGCCTCCTGTTAGCCTGACAGCATCGGCATCTTGAACCACACAGAACAACCACACACGGAGTTTTCTCTATTAGGGCTTCTCATTAGAGTTTCATCCACATTAACCTCTGCCTCTAGTTTTTGCCATATGACCAGAAGTGTAAAAATGCCTACACTTTGAGAAAAGGAAGTCACATGTTCCCGTTAGGAGTCTCACTGTTTGAGCTTTCATCTGAAGGAAGGGAATCAGTGTCCTTGCTACCGTGCGGGTTCTTTGTTAAGGGGTATGTGATCTATAAAAAGCAAGTCTCTGTATTCATTGTGTACATGTGCTCAGGGAGCTAGCACACTCTTTCTTTGGGGAGTGGAAAATGAGTATCAAAACCCAGTCATAAGCTGGGTTTCTGATTTCCAGTGACCCCAGCAAGTACTCTTTGTTCTGGGTGGCATTTTGGGTGACACTCAGGCAAGAACTTCCTGGATCTGTGTGTATCTGATGCTGGTCCCCAACAGCCTTCTGTGTAACTTATCAAACACCTGTGGGCATTCCCAAAGAACAGCCAGTTATCTAGGTGATGAGATTAGGGTGAATTATGACCTAATGTGTAGAGAATAATGTAAACATTGTGTGGCCAGAATGCAGTCACTGTTCCTGATGAGAGGTACTATTGCCTTTTTGAACCAAGTAGGCTAACCAGAGACTCTGTTTGAGCCACTGTCTCAAAGCTAAGAAGACTCAATGTCAAAACCTGATAGGGTATATATAATTTGACTCCTTTACAAATAAGTCATTCCTCATGAACTCAGTACAAAGACAGGACACTGGCTGTGAAATTGTAGGGCTGATCCCTGGTTTGAACCCATGATACGACTTTTAGCATGTGGACTACTGGAATGGCTGTTCATTCTACACTACAACAAAAATGGTACCCTAGAGACCTAGTCATATACCATGCTTTATAAACTTTCAGAGTTTCCTGTCATTTAAATCAGGTAGCCTTTTAGTTTATCTGGGGGTAAAATTGTATATGTGAAATGACTCAATGGGGACAAATATATTTTCTAAAGTTTTGACGGAGGATCATGACAGATCCTAAAGTTTGGAGCTGAAATGCTGTTTAGTATTACTGGAGAGCCCTTAATTCACTGTCACTTTAAGGGGTCCTCCTAAATGCCTCACCACTCAGGGTTGAGATACCTGGTCTTTAATGGCTCCTGTTCTTGTCATTGTTCATTTTTAGGTTCAGGCCAGGACTCATCTAAAAAACATTTTAATTCCTTCGCTCATATCCTAAATAGTACATTTTATTATGACATTTTATGTTAAAAATACATCTGTTTCCTGTTTTGAGATTATTGTTCCATAAGTGAATTAACTTTTATTTAATCAGTCTGAGTTATTTCCATTTAGCCATGTTAAAGAACAAGCCAGTCTGGAAAAAAGCAATCCCATGATGCATGACTTTGGTATATCCATGTTCCCTTAAGGATGGGAAGTGTTTTGAAACCCACAGAAGAAATGTTTGATGCTTTGTAATAAAAACTAAAAGCATCTGCAGATGCTTTGTAATCAAAGTGATAGATTCTAGAGAGCAGAGTGAATAAGGATAATGGGAAGGCAGAGAGGTGCTTGGAGTTTTCCTAAACCATACAATGCCATTCGCTAGTACATGCAAAGGGCTACTTTGGAGCCATCAGTGGTTAAGAGGTGATTATATTTTCTTGGTAAATGTTTAAGCAGCTGACAACCGTGAAGACATTACTGTCGCATGTCATACGCTAATGCCAAGGTTGCCAAAGGCCTGGAAGAAAAACTCTTATCAGTCTTGTCTTTTTTTCTTCAAAATGCAAACAAATCCAAATGAAACAGCCATTATAGTCAACTTGTTTTACACATCACCCTGTCATGAGAAATGCTGTCAACATGTATGATTTCTACATTAAGAACTCTGTACCAATTGTTACTATTTCTGCTGAGTGGTTTTTCTTTTGTCGAACTGTATTTTCTCACCTCAAGGCACTGAATGTGTTGCTGTGATACATGGATGGGTCCTGAGCCATGGTTTAAACAGCTCATTTCTGGTGTTTTTATATTATGTGACAGTTTTGTGAAATGCTTTTGTGCATTTTTTGTCTTCTTTTCCAAGTTTTGAAATCTGTCATAAATAAACTTTTTCACTGTGCACCTAAAATATTTGAGTTCTATCTTAATCAGCCTGGCTGTTGCCCATTTGAAACTTCGACTTTTACTCTTTGGCTTAAGAGGAGAAGTATTCAGTGAACACTTGTGAGCTCTTCCACAATCTATTAAGGTTATAAAAACTAAGACAAACTGAGACTAAGGTGAGTGTTGTTTGTATGTAGAGGGGACAGAAAGATGGCTCAGCCATCAAGAGCACTTGCTGCTCTGTAGAGGACCCAGATTCAGTTCTCAGCACCTACGAAGCAGCTCACAAACATCTGTAACTCTGGTTCCAGAGGACATGGACTCTATTCTGGCCTCCAATGACATTGCACACACACAGTACACAGACATACACGCAACCAAAATACCCATGCACATAAAATTAAATTGTAAAATCTTCGGGGTTGAAGAGATACCCCAGCAGCTGAGAGCACTCACTAGTTGTTCTTGCAGAGCACCTGGGTTTGGTTTCCAGTACCTACATGCTGGCTTACCACCTGTGTTACCAGGCATGTACATGGTATGTACATACACATAAATTTTTAAAATGTAAAAAAATCCATGGCAGAACATTATGAGATGGGAGCTAGGGGGCTAGAGAGATGGCTCAGTGGTTAAGAGCACTGACTGCTCTTCCAGAGGACCTGTATTCAATTCTCAGCACCCACATGGCAGCTCACAACTGTAATTCCTGTTCCAGAGGATCTGGCACCCTCACATAGACATACAGGTAGTCAAACACCAATGTATATAAAATAAAAATAAATTTTTAAAAAATGGGAGCTAGGTTTATAACAATGGTTGATAAACAGACCATGGCTCAAAGTTTAAATTTTTAACTTTTAAAATCATTCACACCTGGCATATGGCAGCTCACAAACTGAAGCTCTTGGTGTTCAACAGTAATGTTAGGGTATTCACAAATCAGCATGGTGCCTGACCTTGGAACCAAGAGCTAAGTAAGTGTTACACTGGGATATAATGAGCATTTTATGAATGTGCATCCACCAGCTTACTAGATATATCTACCTCTCCTATAGTAGATACATAAACTTTTTTTTGGGGGGGTGGGCTTTTTGTTTTACCTTCCATGCCTAATACTAGGGATTGAATTATTTTTCAGTTTATTCTCAAACTTTTTCCTGCTCGCTTTACTCCTTAAGTATTTGCTGAGACTCATTACTTCCATGGGATTGGAACACCTTCCTCATGTGATCCCACTGACTGGTCATTCAGATGTGTTCTTTCTCTACCATGGTCACTCTGGCCTTAGAAACTGTCAGGTCCCTCTGTGGCCACAGGTAAACCAGAACCAAGTGTCTGCTAATTTTCACAAATCTGACAAATGAGATGGAAATGAAGGACTTTGACCACTTGGCATTTTGAGAGAAGCCGCTGTTGCAAAATGCCCCTTACAAAGGTGATGGTCATGGATGCGGTTTGACTGTTTGTGACAACTCAAAATTCACAGAGAGATGTAATCCCCAGTGTAGCAGTATTGAGAGCTGACGCTGTTAGATGATTAGGTATGAGGGGCTCTGCCTTAATAAATAGAATTTAGTGTTTTATAGAGTGAATAGGAAGGAACTTCTTAGGATCTCTTTTGCTTCTCTCTCTCTTTTGGCTATGATGCTACTGCACTGAAGGCAGTATCCTGGAACCAGTAGCCTTCACCTCGTAGAGAAACAGACACCTGGACTTCCTGTCCTTCAGAAGTGAGAGAAAATAAATTTCTATTCTTTATATTCAGTCCTTAGAAATATAATTATTACTAGCCCTTGTGGCTATCTGGTCTGACTGCTGGAGGTCTCTACCCATTGAGGGAAATGTTGGCTCCTTTATGATCTTCTCGGGCCCTCAAAGATGAATTACAGGGCAAAGGAGGATATCTTCCAACTTAGCATGCATGGAGGGGGCAATTCCAGGGTCAAGGCTTGATCAACAGCAAGTGGTTCCTGGGTTGGAATTATTCTTTGGTCATCTAAGTTTCTTACAGAGAGATAAGATAGGCCTTCTGTGGTCTGATCTGGAATAGTTTTTAGAAGGTTTCGTATGGCAGCAGGCCAGGTAGCCACTGATCGCTCTTAATGCTATATCTACCTTCCTTTACTTCTCTCTGGCTTTGCTGGGACAAAAGCTGCCTTGGGAGAAAGAATGGTCACTCCAGAGCCTGGAGCTCCAGAGCATCTAAGAGGACAGGCCACAATGGAGCCCAGAATGAGGAAGAAATTGCCTTGGGCTGGAGAAAAAGTTGAAAAAAATGCTTCCATTCAAACAAGACCCACAGGTGGCAGTTCCCAATTTAACCTCAGCAGTGCAGGAGAAATTAAAAATCAGGGTTGAATTACAAAAGGCCATTTTGTTTTTCTCCACAGATTCTACTAGCTCAGCCTTCAACACTGCCACATATTAGGGCTTGCTCTTCCTAGAGTCGTGTGTGGTAAGCTGTAACCCAGGTAATATGAGCTAGAATTGGTCAAGCTGTCACTGCACATGAAGAGAGCTATTTCCCACCCTCAGCATTATCTATGAGTGAATTCCCTCCAAGTGCTTAATCCTAGGACTGTTCAGAGAAGGCTTCTCCTTAGGATGAGTAGCTAGGTCAAGAGGGCCAGCAAATGCCTCCATGCTGGTGTGGACATTGAACAGCAGTGCAATGCTTAGCCCTGGGTGCAAGCTGGTCACTAGATGCTCTCTTTCCTCCTCCTCAAATCTTCCCTCCCCGGATCTTGTCTAGTTCTCACAGGCAGGCTCTATACTTATTTCTCTTCCTGGTCTTTGGGGGTAAGGAGCCAAGCTTACCATATGGTGAGCAGGCGGCTAACAAGTTCAAGCATGGTTCTCAGCTAGCAGGAATGTTCATCTTCTGGGACCCAGCTCAGTCCTAGGTGAACAGCTGGGGGCCTGCCTTCAACTAATGACTAGACTCAGTATAAATGTTTTCTGGAGTCGGGTTCAATAAAAGGAGATGAAGAGGAGTTCAGGCTTCCCTGTTATACTTTGGTAAATTTGCCAGGCACTTTAAACCTTAATCCTCATGTCATGGCTGCCCCACGACAGATAGCAGGTGTCTTGGTTTCTTCCCTGTTGCTGTGATAAAAAATGTCCTCAACAAAAGCAACTTAAAGGAGAAAGGTTTATTTTAGTTCATAGTTTCAGGTCACAGTCCTTCATGGCAGGGACGTGAAGGCATCAGCGTGAACAGCTGATCACACTGCATCCAGTCAGGAACAAATGCAGACATGCTGGTGCTCAGCTCTCTCTACTCTCATAGGCCCCAGGATCCTCTGACTAGGGAATGGTACTGTCCGTGATTGGTGGGTCTTCCCATCTCGATATGATTATTGATAGAACCCCCCACAGACATTCCTAGAGGCCCTTCTCCCTGGTTATGTTAGTTTTTTCAAGTTGGCATTAGCCATTAGAGCGGGTCCACCCCAGCACCTAACACGACAAATGAGATTAAGGCAGAATGAAGTTCAGGAGAAGCTATATACTGCTGCTTTCATTTCTCTAGAGAAAACTGTAATGCTGGCGGCCTCAAAGAAATGTTATGGATTCCAAGAATCTTTGCTGCTTCCTAAGGGAAGAGCGAAAGTTCAAGTCCTCTGCCCCAACTCACTCGTTTCTGGGCCTCTTTAGCTTGTCCCAGTGTGGTGGCCTGATTGGAAATGGCCCCCAAGCCAGGCATGGCGGCGCATGCCTGTGATCCCAGCACTTGGGGAGGCAGAGGCAGGCGGATCTCTGTGAGTTTGAGGCCAGCCTGGCCTACAAAGCGAGTCCAGGATAGCCAGGCTACACAAAGAAACCTGTCTCAAAAAAAAAAAAAACCAAAAAAACAAACATAAAAAAGAAAAGAAAATGGCCCCTATAGGCTCATAGGGAGTGGCACTATTAGGAGGTGGAGCCTTTTCGAGTGGGTGTGGCTTTGTTGAGGTGTGTCATTGGGGGCGGGCTTTGAGGTTTCAGGTATTCAAGCCAGGCCCAGTGTCACCCTTTTCCTGCTGCCTTTGGATCCAGATGTAGAGCTTTCAGCTACCTCTCTAGCACCAGTCTGCTTGCATGCTGCCATTCTTTCTGCCATTCTGATAATGGACTAAACCTCTGAACTATAACCCAGCCCCAATTAAATGTTTAATTTTTTAAAGAGTTTCCATGGTCATGGTGTCTCTTCATAGCAATAGAAACCCTAAGTAAGACACCTAGCATCTGAGCCCCACTCCCTTCCCTGTATCAGTGGGGCATGGTTTGGGAGCTAAGTCCTCAGCTCGGCAGGTGTATCTGGCTGTCGACAGGGGTGAGACACTTGGAAAGCCTCTAAAGCCAGCAGCGCCTTGTTGATTTGACTGATTGTAGGGTAGTGGCTGAGGTCCACCTTGAACCTGTGGCAAAGAAACACTTGTAAGCAGAGGTTTTCAGGGACACTGCCATGGGCAGTGAGGAGAGCAGAGGCAGGGCTGGATGAGGTTCAAGTGCCCTGCTATGGGGGAGGCCTCATTCATTGGGAAGCTCTGAGTAGGTCTGGAGTGGTAGCATCTGTCATCATTCACCATCTCTTTTTCTCTTAAGTAATGCCCGCTGTAAATTCCAGTGTCAGGGATAGCTATAGACTGACCCACCACCCATGTTACTAGCTTCTTAGTGGAGGGAATGCTTCATATGTGCCCATATCCCAAATAGCAAGCATGATGCCTTCCAGTGGGCTGATGGAGGGAAGTCATAGAGCTTACTTCCAAGCAGACGCTCTACATCTGGGTACAGCAGTATTCTTGGGAGCAGTTCGCTTAGATCAGCCACCTCCTCTTAGGAGCGAGGAACGTCTATACAGGGTCACTCAGACTACAGTGGGCATGGTAGGGACATTTCAATGATTTCTTCTGCCTGGCTATGCTAAGCCAGGGCGGCTGGTGCAGCCTGTTTCTGGGGCTCCTTGGCCACTAAGAAAGGGTTCACACGAGACGTCATCTCAGTAGAAAATGTGGCCCTGTCTAGAGGGGAATGTGCAGGAGAGTGACAGAACTTTTTCTTACCTTTCAGCATTTGCCACTTGGGGCACTAAGCACACATCAGCCATGGATACCTGAAAGGAGGAAAGGAGTTTGCAGGAGGATAATCACCCTAGACTCACAGGCAAGGCTGGCTGTGTCCGCTGTTGACTGTACCAGGGCTGCCAATCCAACTTCCTGTCAGCTTCTGGTTTTCCACCATCCCTATCCTCCCCGCCCCCGGTCTCCTCTGGAACCCTCCCCCAGAGCTGTAGCACTTCTTCCATGCAGTCCTCTAGTTTTCCTGACAACCAACCTTGTGGTAGCCAGATAAGGCCTGACTGCCTTGGTGGCTGTCACTGTTGAAGCCACCACCATTGGCACTTAGTGAGGACTCCTAGCAGAGACGGAACCATGGAGCCAGACTACCACAGGCCCAAGGCTTTCTTCTGTAGGCATCAAGGGCTCCTTAATCCTAGAATCTCCAGGTTGTGAAGGAAACATCTAGTCTAACCCTTCATCTGATGCCTGGACCACTTCACCAACTCAGAAGTGTGTTCTTTTGGCCTGAACACCTCACGCTACCCCTACTGCAATGGTTCTCAACCTCCCTAGTGCTGCGATCCTTTAATGCACTTCCTCATGTTGTGCTGACCCCCAGCCATAAAATTCTTTTTGTTGCTGCTCTATAACTATAATTTTGCTTCTGTTTTGAATCTTAATGAAGCTATCTGATATGCAGGGTATCTGATCTGTGACCCCTATGAAAATGGTCAACCCACAAAGGGGCCGTGACCCACAGGTTGAGAACTGCTGCTCTAGAGGCAGTGTAGGAGTGAGCTGAGTTGTCTCCACAGACTAACTGCCCAGAATAGAGGTTTGTACCAAGAGGCTGGCCCCATGCCCCCTAAAGGTGTCTCCTTAGGATGAGGAGATGACTGGGTCTAAGAGGCAGAAATGATAGCCTGAGGTCAGCAAGAAGGCCACAGTGGGAAGGTCTTGGGACACTTACCTCATCTCCTACACAGTACTTCCCTGCTGTGCTCTGCAGAATCTTCTCCAGAGCTGTGGGGAGGCCACATGGATAATATTTACATCAACTTCTCCAGGGCTTGGCCTCCATAGCTATGGAATAGGTGGACCTTTACGTGCTAGGCTGAGCATTGGGCAGAGTCTGGGGTAGGGAATAAGCCAAGACTAAGAAGAATGTTTCCCATGGCTTCTCTGTCTAGTCTCTGAATAAACTAGACATACAGATGGCCAAGGCAACAGCTCTCACAGACAGCCTAGCACTCTGAGGACTTGCACTCTTGACTGGTACACTCAGTGGACTATCAACAGACCCTGTGGGATCATAGGCCTCCAGGTATGGGGTTCCCAGACGTTCTGGAGCTTGAAGCCATGCTTGAACACCTTCCCAGCCCACCACCTGCCTGTCCACACTCCTCTCATCCATTCCACTGTCAAGATCAAAGGAGCCTGGGGAGCTAGCTCAGATGCCCAGAGGGCTGTGTGAGGGTCAGTTCTCTGAGAGGTCACATTGGGGCAGTTCATAAGAGTAAGGACTCACCAGTAAAGCCAGAAGTAATAGCCTTTTGGGCCCAAGGCATCTGGTTCTCCTGTCCCAACTGCTTCAGGACAGACAGGTTCTGAATAGCTCATGAGAAAAAAAAAATCTGTGATTGCTCTGAAAGTCAGCCTGATTCTGTCTCTCTGCTCCAGCTGTTTACCTGTTCTACTCCGCCCTGGGCTGTAAGGGCCCACCCTTTTATCAAGGCTCTGAATTTGGAAGAAACCACCTTCTTTGGCTGCCCCAGTGGTCCTGAGTATTCTGAAAGCCCATCTGATTTTCATAGCAAAATGCAACAGGGACACAGGATGCTGGTATGACTGACGGTTGTGACCACAAGCCACGGCTTATTTCTCAATACCTCTCCCTTACTACTTGATGTCTTGAAAAGAGGAGCTGCGTAATATTGGGGTGGGGAGGGGGCTGGGCTGGGGCAGGTGTGCTGGACTGGCTTCTAAAGATTCTAACTAAGGTGCAGTCCCCATTGTTAAAAACAGCAAGGTGACACAGGTGCACAGGAGTCCGAGCCTGGTCCTTGCTCTGATACTACTTAGCTGTGTCACCCTGCGAAGCCACTGTTCCTTTCTAGAGCCATTATCTTACAAAGTAGAGTTATCACATATGAATGCTTTAAAAATACTTATAAGACAACAACAAAAGGCTGGGCACAGTGCCGCACGCCTGTAATCCCAGCACTCAGGAAGGCAGAGGCAGGTGGACCTCTGTGAGTTCGAGGCCAGCCTGGTCTACAAAGCAAGGCTACACAGAGAAGCCCTTTCTCAAAAAATCCAACCAACCAACCAACCAAACAAACAAACAAACAAAACAAAAGTCTGACAAGAATCCTAGTATTGGCATGCTGTGGAGACAGGGGTCGAGGCCCAGACTAGGAAAAACAGCATACACAGTAGTAAAGCAATTTACATGGACTTTCTTGGTTTCTCAGTGGTTATGAAAAGTTCTGTTTACACTATGCTGGTCTACTGACTATGTAAGTCACTAGGTCTGAAACTGTATGTATCTTAATTTTAAAATAATTTATTACTGAAATAGATTAATGATGAAAAATCATTAGAAAAAAACATACCAATAGACCCTCTCAGTGAAGGGCTGCCATAACCCTTCAATTAATAATAAACCGAACAGAAACCGAAAGCACAATTAATCTGTGAAATACAGTAAAGCAAAGCATGGTAGAGCAAGGCCTACCTGCACATACAGTATAGAGCAGATGAGTGGGAGCTGCCCAGGCTGAAAGGCTGTTCCTAAACCTGCTGCCCTACCCCTTTCCCTGCCTCAGACATCTCTGTGCTCCTAGGAATAAGTGCAGAGTTGGGGACCCGTGCTGATGGAAGACTTCTGGGATCCTTGCCCTCTTCTGCCATGTGGTCTAGGTCAAGACCCCTGACACTTTTTCTTTGTCCTGTTTCCCCCATCCACAAGCTGAACATCTCACTGTGGTTCATCGCTGAATATGAAGAGATGAGCGAGAGGTGTACAGGATGCATGTGTAATAGCGCCTAACCTGAAGGGGCTGGATGCCACTAGCAATGAGGTCGGAAATCATGCGCACGATGGCCCTTTTCTGCGTGTCCTGAGGCAGGAGCCGCGGGATGGGCCGAGTCTCTTCCAGGTACTCCATGATGGCCAGCTGTCCAGAGGGAACATTGAGGCAGGAAGAGGACTTAGGATCCCTGGACCAGAGGGGAGAGGCCAGCAAACCCGTTTTGCAGCGGAACCGCCACTCCCTCTTTTGCCCTCAACTGGAGCACTGTAAAGGTCCTTCAGGGACACTGCTGAACTTGGGTCCCCACAAGCTCAACCTCCCTCTCTCCTTCCCTCTACCATATACTTAATGAGTCCTTATTATGCTCGGTGTTCCGTTACTTGCCAGTTAGGAAGAAGTTGTCAGGTCCCCCCATTCGGAACTCTGCCACCTCCACCCACCCCTACTCACTGACTGATTGATGGTGATTCCATCAATCTTCAGGGCTGGCACTTGCTTCATGGGATTCAGGGTCTGAAATTCCTCAGAGAACTGTGGAGACAAGGCCATGGTAGACTGAGTGGTCGAGCTTGAGTTGCCTAAAGCAGAACCCAGCAAGTAGGAAAACTGTTGACCTAGCACCAATCTGTATTTCTTGTCCTTGGAGAAGGACTTGGTTCCCAAGACCAGGCTAATCTCTGGGGATCCAAGAAGTATCGTAGACTCATAATGTACAAGTTTTACCCCAATGGTCTGGCTGAGTGGTTTTTCTGCACTTAAGTCACCTCCTACCTCAGTCATTCATTGAGAAGGTCTAGTACAGAAAAAGTCCCCATTGGCACCTACTCTCAAAAAGGCTGGCACTGAGCCCTTCCCAAGGCTCCTATTGGTGCTAGGAGATCCAGGAGAAGCCTCTGCAGCCATAGGAGCCATAAAATACATGTTTCCCTCCAGGTGACAGCCAATGCTCCATCTGGTACCTCTTCAAGATCCAATCTTCACGTGGGCCTGGGACAGCCTCCTTACCTGTTGCCCGCCATCTTTTATGAGGTTGATGGGTACTGTCTCATAGTCAATGCCTTTTAACGCCAGAGCTGGGAGAGACCAGAGTGGAGTTAGAGAATGACTTCTAATTAGACTCTCAAGGATAGCCCTCTCAGGATGATGCCAGGTCAGCTTTGCTTTGGGGTAAAATTTAGGTGGAGAGGGAGGCCAAAGCATGAATACTCTACCAACTATTTGTGGTGCTTTGACTTCCGGCTCAGATAAGGTAGGAAAGGACTGTGACGCAGGTGACAGTCACTGATGGTGGCTCTGCAGTTACGACGAGACAGGAGACTGGCTGACTGGGCTCAAATCCTACCATATTCAATCGTTAGGTGTGTGGCCTTGGGCAAGTAACTTAATGAGTTTCTGTGTCTCGGTTTCCCCAATCTATCAAGCAGCACTGTGCAGTAGTTGAAAACGTGGGATCTGGCTAGGGATGTAGCTTAGTGGAAGGACACGTTCAAGGCTCTGTGTTCAATTGCCGGTGTCAGATCAAAGCAAACGAGCATGGACTTGAGCCAGACTACATGGTTCAAACTGCAGGATTTCCTCTTAGCTGCATGATCCAGGGCAAATTGACTAAGCTTCCTGTGCCTTAGTTGTCTTGTTTGTACAATGGGGACACTGACAGTCCCTCCCTCCTGGGATCATGGAGGTGGAAAGGAAGTCATGCACACAAAAGCACTGGGTACAGAGTCCTTTGGTCTGTACTGTTGGGATGGTGGCCTTTGCCAACAGTTGTGCTCAGTGGAGGATGGAAGGGTCAGACCCAGCCTAAAGCAGCCGGCTCCAGTTTCTGCTCTCCTGAAACCACTGTGGTCAGCTTCAAGCAGCTCTGTTTGATTAGCCAGATCAAATAAGATAAGAGCAGAGGGAGGCCAGCTGCTTCCCTGCCAGTTACCAGGGACCTCTGGATCCTGTGAACCTGCTCTGGGCATGGTTTCTTAGGGGCTGTGGAGGGCAGTGACAGGAGCAGCATTCTCGAGGGAAAACAACCCCCTTCCTCCCACTCCCACTCTCCTTTTTGGGTGGATGTGACATTCGGAGATAGAGGCTCCAGGAGAACAGGGATGCTGGTTGCTGGGGGACAGGGGTGGGTATGAAGTCCTCTGCCCTAAGCCCCACCCCCATCCCACCCCTTTCAGGAGCTGAGCTCTTACCTATCCGAATTCGCCATGAACAGGAGCTTCGGAAATAGGAATAGAGGACAGGCTGAGGAGAGAGAGAGAGGATGAGGGTGGACAATAACTCAGGCTTAGCGGGTTTCCAGCCGTAGGACCCCCGCCCCCCGCTGGAACCAGGCACAGGCCCCAGGTAAAAGTCTCTAACCGATAGTTTCTTCCCCCTGCACCTGCCTCCTTCCTCAAGCCTGCGCCTTAGCAACTCAAGGCCTGTCCTGGGTCCTGGTTGTGCTGCTATGAGTTCCTGAGGTACAAGCGGCCCTTAGGAGGAAGCAGCTTTTACGTGCTAGCCTTACCTTCTCAGTCATAGCGCTGTCACCTCCCAAGGAATGCCTTCTCAAGAGCTTCGAGGCAGGGGAAGGAACCCAAAGGGGTGGGTCCCAGCAGCCAATGGGAAAGGCAGGCTAGAGGGCACCAAAGGCCTCTGGACTCTGGTCAGAAAGGGCATCTTTTCAACTTGTGGGAGGTTTCTTTTGTTCTTGGTTGGAGCAAGTTTGGCACTCGGGCATACAGTGTAGCATGGCTTTGAGGGAAAGTCTATGGTGAAATGGGCTCAGAGCAGGCATACTCAAGGGTCTAGACCTGGTAGAGGAAGCATCTTCTGTTCCTTTATTTAGAAAACAAACGGCTACCCTAAAACGACAGAAGTTCCTTCCGCCTCTGGCAGAGACCGGGCTTCTTATTTATTATGTTTGGTGGAAGCTCCCCACTCTGGGATAGCCTCATAAAAAGATGGCAGACATGCCCACTTGCCACCAAGGTGAGGTTGCAAGCTAGAGGTTCCCAAGGGCCCTGTCTGGATTTCACAGAACTAATGGCTCCAAACTTACTTAACCTTTCGAGTTTATAATGATGAGAAAGTAATATGCATTTTGAATTTTGGTCTTTTCCCAGGCTGGGCACTGGCAGTTAGCTACAGCTTGGTGATCATGAACTGATTATTAGCGGAAAAACCCCAACAGTTTTTAACGTACCTTGCTGTGAGTGTTTTAGATTTACTTTTATGGGGCTAGAGAGACGGCTCAATGGTTAAGAGTACTTGCTGCTCTTCTAAGGCATCAGGTTCAGTTCCCAGCACCCACCCCAGGCAGCTCACAAAATCCTGTGGCTCCAGCTTCAAGTGATTCAATGCCTGGTCTCTGCTGGCACCAGCACTCACAATTCACATACCTACATGCAGACCCGACACATGCACATAATCAAAAGAACAAATCTAAGTCTTTGAAAATATCTTCATTATGTTTAAATTAATTGTAGTTGGTAGTGAGCTGCCATGTGGGTGCTGGGGGATGAAATGTGCTCTAAGAACCGTATGTGCTCTTAACTGCTGGGCCATCTCTCCCAGCATCTATTTTTGTCTGTACACAGCTTACGCGTATGTATATGTACCATGTGCATGCCTAGTGTCTACGGAGGCCGGGAGAAAGTGTCAGAGCCCCTGGAACTAGCCATGCGAGTGTCAGGAACGGAACCCAGGTCCTCAGTGAGCGATCTTAACCACTGAGCCATCTCTCCAGTCCCTGCTGCCAGTGTCTTCACATATTGTCTTATGTCCCATCATGCTCAAAATGACTACCCGTCATGCCGGGTCGTCAGATACCTTGGATCCCAGGAGATGTAAGGTCTTTCTGTCTCTCTCCTCTCCGTCCCTGCCCTTTCCTTCCCTCCTCTTGGTAGAGCACTTGCCTAGCCCTGGTTTCTGTCCACAGCACAGTGTGGTGTAGAGGATGTGTGTACCTGGGGTAGTCCACATTTCAGAGTCAAAAAGGCTTTGCGTTTTGTGCAACTTCAGGCTAATGCAAGTGTTCTGATTATGTGTACAGTAGGTTGTATGCTTGGTAGGTTTAGCTATAAGAAGTGTATTTTTACAATCTTCAATTTATGAAGTGTTTATCTGGATATAATAAAATTTAATTGTAAACAGGGGATACTGGGGGGGGGTTGTTTGTTTTTTTAAGTTTTCAGGTAACTGAAAACTTTTAAAACCTGGAATTTTTTTTCTTTTTTCAAGACAGGGTTTCTCTGTATAGCCATGGCTGTCCTGGACTCCCTTTGCAGAGAAGGCTGCCTCTGCCTCCCCATGTACTGGGATTGAAGGAGGGTACTACCATGACTGGCTAAACCCAGGATATTTCATACACAAATCTTGTCTTTCTTCTTCTTCTTTTTCTCCTTTAAAAACTCAGGAGACAGTGGAGTTAGGCTCTTAAATAGTAACAATTGATTGGAGCGGATAAATGGCCTGCTTCAGTCTGAGTATGCCCTCTGGTCTACCACGAATTTTGTTACCTTTAGGCCCCTAGAATGTGTGATCTAAAACTAAAGGGACTGGAAGTTAATTTCTCTGGTGTTTCCTGGGTTCCATTTCATAGCAGGACTCAGGAAGTGGCAATCAGCACTCTTCCTATAGACAATATTCCCAAAGATGCAACAAGAATCGACACTTAGATCACCTACCACTCCCCAGACTACAGACATTTCATCTGCGTTCCTTCTCCTCCTGCTACCTCCTCATACTAAGACATGACGTGACCCAGTTTCCCCAGCCATGTGCCACCCACACAGTATTCCAGAAGAGTAAGGCACTGAATAGGGCCCAGGCTCTCTCAGAGCAGTTCCCAAGCCCAGGTCAGTTGCCTTGAGGGGAAAGTGAAGATGGTCATGGCACACAGGGCCAGTGATTCATAGTGAATATCCGTGGGGGACTTGGGGGACCATAAACAGATTTTATTTGGAGAGGTATCTCTTTTGTTATCTAGGAAGGCTTGCTGAATGCTGGGCCGAAGGAAGACTATGGATACACTGACCACGAGAGAGCAGCAAACATAAGCAGAACTGCTCAAGGACGCCTTATGCAATGTGCGTTACACACCTTGCGTGACCAGAGGTAACCAAGGGTGACCAGAGTCATGGTAACTGCGACTACCCTCCCTCTGGCCCTTACGGAGGAAACCAAATCTCTTAGGCAATTTCTGTTCTTTATATATTATACTTCAGGTTATGCCTTCAAAGACCTTTCGTGGATGCCTGAAACCTGCATGACCTAAACCCTGTACCATGATGCTTTTTTCTTATGTGTCATCTTAGTTTTTTTCCCTGTTGTAATGATAAAATACCCTGACAGAGGCTGCCTAAAACACAGTGGTTTAGTTTGGTTAATAATTCAAGATACAGTCGAGCCTGGAGTGGGTATGTGAAGATAGCAGCATGAAACAGCTGGTAACATCACTTCCACAGCATGAAACAGAACAATGGATGTGTGTTGGTGCTCTGCTAACTTCCCTTTTTTACAGGCTCAGACCTAACCCAAGGAATGGTGTCACCCTCCCACATCAATTAATCTGATAAAGACAATCCTTTGCAGGTATGAGAGAGGCTGACCTAACTTAGAAACTCTCTCATGAGTGTGTCTGGATGCTTGTCTCCTACATGACTCTAGATCTGCCAGACTGACACCAACCATCACATACATATGAACATACACACATACATAAAGGCTTAATTTATAAATCAGACACTCAAAGAGATGAGCAATAATAATGAAATAGAATAATTTTAATAATTTACTTTTGCTATAATAAAATTGCCAAGATCACTACTCTTGAGCTTTGAGATCAATAGTATGTAAAACAAAGGTTAATTACACAAATGCTGTAATATGTTGACAGCTAAGTGCTAAAACATCTAAGTGACTTAAAGGTGGGTAGACCGGACAGCATGGATCCATTAGACAAAGGGGCAATTTACTGTGTGAACCCACCTTTGCTGTGTGAGAGTTCACCGCACTACTCGGGAAGACTTGCAATTTAAAACTTTGCCTCTGAAATTTTTTTATTGAACCAAGGCAGACCACAGATAAGGGAATCAGGGGAAGAAAAACCACAGCTAAACACGAACAGCAAGCCGTTCGGTGACTTTTGCACTTGCACAGCTACATTTTAACATCAAGTAGAAAGTCCGTATAATCGGCACACCTGTAAGCATTCCGTTTCCAATTCAACTATGCATTCTGGCGATTTTAAATTTATTTGCAGTTTTGTAGTTGTGGGAGATTCAGCCCATGCTAGGGTCCACTTCAGAACGACATACATCTCCAGCTGTTTTTATACCGTATCTTAGATGACTAAAATCCCGAAAATCACGTCTGTGGAAAATCTATACAATATTAACCTTTTGCAATGTCCGTTGCATCTAATATGCGACTTTCATTCGTAACGGCCCTCAAATTTTATGCCTAAGCAACTCAACTGAGTCCCTCTTAAAACACATTCCCTGTCCTATTCCAACAACTTAAATACAATGGCCCTAGAATGGACTAGAGAAATACGACGCCGCGGCTTGGAAACCCAGTACTGGGAAGGCGAAAGCAGGAGAGTCCGCGAGTTCAAAATCAGGTTGGACTGCATAGCAAGACATTGTTTCTTAGAGCCAAGCCAACAAAACAAAGACAAAACTAAAAACCTGGGAAGACACAAGTGACTGATTGCTAACCTAAGCGTCACAGCTTCCCCTTGCCCTAGGTGCATGTCTGGACCAAGAGGCCTCCTAAGAGATGTACGCAGGGCACCGCGGAACTGCAATGTGAAGAGCCATGTTTGAAAGTCCTAGCAGTCTACACCGAGCCAGGAAGGACGCTACTAGACACCACCCAGAACGCTGAGCACTTTCAGCCTTCCCGACCCAATCTAGCTGACTACGCGGCGTTCAGCGGCTACCGCGCAGGTGCAGAGTGACCCGGCGCGCCGCACTGCACGCCGGGAGTCGTTGTGGAGCCGTGCGGAGAGGCTCGCTCTCAGCCCTGTCCTCCCTACAGCTGTTCTCCGCGTTTCTAAGGAGCGACCCTCATCCCCCGGACTTGCGGCACAGACCTTCCCGGCTTGCATCTCGCACGTCGGCCAGCCAAGAGAGTCAGCTCTCGGGCCCAGAAGATGACCTAGGCCTAGCGGGGGTCCAAAGAGCCAGGGTTGGACTAGATGTGCGTCCCTCCGTCGGGTGGGCCCCGCCCCCGTCCCCTGCGCTGCTGGGAGTTGTAGTTCCTGAGCCATCCCTGGTCTCTCCGTCCTTAGCGTCCCTCCGCCTCCCGCAATGCTCTACGCCTCGGGCCGCTTCTTAGCGGCCAGGGCGGCCACCACACTTCCCGCCCCGCCCAGAGCCCGGGCCGTGGTGCTCCGCGGCAAGCGGAGGGAACTACAAATCCCAGGGCACCTCGAGGCGCCCTGCTATGACTCCTTGACGGGGCAGCGGACAAGACCTAGCGCGCCTCCAGTCCGCAGGGTGCTCCTTAGAAAGGGGAGGATGCCGCCGGCCCTAGGCGGTGGCCTAGCGGGTTCCGAGCTGCGTCCCCGGAGGGGCCGCTGCGCGCAGCAGGCTGCCAGGGCCGTGGGCCGGGACGTGGTCCCCAAAGTTGCAACACGGACCCTTAAACGGCCTGTTTGGAGCTCGCGGAGCTTCGAGGCCGCAGGCCGGTGGGCCACGCTGGCTGTGGTGACGCTGCTGTCCTTTGCCACCCGCTTTCACCGACTCGACCAGCCGGCGCACATCTGGTAAGTGGCAGAAGGGACTTGGCGGGCACCATAGCAACAGAGGGGCGGGACGCCTCCCTCTGATTGGCCTGAGGGCACGAAGTGGGCGGGATTCACTAGAGGCGCAACGGGTCCTTGGTGGTGGAGAAACTGTTCTTTGGGGAGGCGGGGTGGGGCGGGTAAGGAAGAGCTTTCCTGTATGTCCAATCTTTGAGAAGAATAGGTTTGCAATAGTGGGGAGTCAGTGTTTGCAAGAACGGTTCTTACATCTTCTAGGCTACCTAGCTTTCAAGTGGTGACATTCAGGGGTGCTTTGAACTTTCCTAAGAAAAAAAAATAAATTCATAGTACACAATTTCCCAAAACCCGATTTTCAAAGAAAAAAAAATTCTTAAAAGGAGTCTTTAATCCTAAAGAGTAAGGACAATTGGGGTATCAAGGGATTTTGGCACAGATTCTGGGCAACAGGTCTGGTGTTCTGTAAGAATTATTTTCTAGGATTTATTTCGTATGATACACATGCTGGCTTGAAGCTTGGTTAAATTCCATTTGCTAAGCCCACAGAGTTACTTGATCTTTACCTGGAAGGATTGTTATATTTTCTCTATATCACCAAACAGAAAACTTAGGTTAGAAGTTGTCACAAGTGGAACTAACTGACCAAAAAGCAAGCAAGCAAATTCACGTACAGGGCTGCTCTTCTTGGAAATTAATAAATTAACTGTGAGACTAATTAATAAATTAGCTGCATTTCATGACTGCTGGGAGATGTAACTACTGGGTTAGACTCAGAGGACTTCTTAGCAGGAAGTGGAGTGAACAATGGCGTCTTTAATTCCACCCCCTGCCGTCCCACTGAACTACAGGACATGCTCATAGAGATAGCTGCGCAGACAGTGGACTGCATAAGGGCCAAGGAATGGCAAGTATGGGAAATGTGTTTTATCACAAGCAGTAAGTAGCCCTGTTCTAGCAGGAGACATTGCCATTTCTCTCAGGTTTGCTTGTTGCAAGCACAGCTCTAAGCAATGACCCAAGTAAAATGCAGTCAGGGCATTCGAGGGACATTCTTGGCATATGAGTGGATGTACAAGGTATTGATGGAAGACTTTTTCTCCCAATAGGATTTGTTATCCATTACTTGCGCACTGCCTTGGCTTCTAGCAGAGTTGTTAATATGCAACTCTTATTAGTTACTCCAATTAGCCTGGCTGATACGTAATTATGGTTACCTCAATGGGACTCCAAGCAGCAGGATGATGCCAACCTTTGCTGTTTAACTCAACTATGTCCTTCAGGGTCCTATATTCAGCCACCTATGAATAAGTCCTGGTGAGGGACCAGCAAGTCTTATTTCAGATGGCATCACGAATATAGTCTAAGGGCAGTCTACCATTATGATCCAATTATTTCCAATAATTACAATGCTCTATTAAAACAGTGCACCTCTCATGTCTGATGGAGAGATATTCTGTGGCCCATTCCTTATTTGCTAACCTCTTCATTATCTGAAGAGATGCAGACCTGAATGTTCAGTTTTATTTGGATCTTCACTTAATTTGGTTTAGACTATTGGTGCATTGGTTTGATTAAGCCCCATAGGCAGTATCATTGAGTAGTTGAAGTCTCAGTGATTGTACGGGCATAACTAAGGTTCCTAGTACTTTAGAGAAGCAAATATGATAGTGAGATGAATAGAATGTTGTCAGGGAGCTGCTTTGGGGGGAGTTGGTGCTGATGTGATCAGCCACATCAGAGTAGCTCAAGACCGTGCATTTCCATCCACACGAGTGTTCCTGTTTCCAGCCACAGGTTGAGTGACCACTAACTTAAGTTACCACATAAGTCAGCGGCCACTTATTTTAGGTGGCCCATCTGAATCTTGCTTTGGGGTTAGACTTAGGGGACAGAGAAAGAATTAATGTTTCCATTCACTGTACATTTCTAGAGCTCTAATTTCTTTTTTCTTCAGGGTTGTTTCTTTCCTACAGATCTGTCTATGATGTTAAAGTGTCTCATGTCAGTTTCTATTTGCCTTTTCTCCCATTGTACTCTATTTATATCTAGACCTTTTTATCATGGGCATTGTGGAAATCTCACAGAGAGCTACTATGTCTTCTCTCTGACACAGGTGGGCATTGTGGGGAGACTTGTACTCAACCAAGTGTCATTGTGTTGACTCCAGTAAGACATGAGACAAACTAGAATTTGAGTATTTTCACCTTCCCTTACCCTTCTCTGCTGATCTAGGGAGTCTCTAAGAAGAAAGACATACAGTGGTCATGGAAACCTGGGTTTTCCTAAATAGCTTCACTCCTTTTTTTCCCAAATCATTACCCAGTTGGTAGCCAAGAGGAGATGAATTTTTCTGGGGTGACTACATTAGGACCAGACTTTTCTAAAGTGTGTAGGCCAGAAGGTGATGGAGGTACAGTCAGAAACCCTTTCAGTTGGTTTCTGAGAAAAGAGTCCAGTGCCTGACAATATCAGTTGTGTATGGATGGTGGGAGTATGTGGACTGTCTATTACCTTGACTGTTGGTTCATTGTTAGATGACCATTGTGACAATAAGTTGTATCGCTGTTAGACTAGATGATTTGGAACACTAACAAAATGACATTAATTTTAAGGACCACAATGGTTTATCCAGGGTCACTGAGCCAGAGCTGCAGCCTTTCTGTAACCTGAGAAGGTAACTGCAGCAGTGAGATGCTGGTGAGAATGTCAACTGGGGAAAAGAGTCCTGAAGCGTTTAGTTTCTTAGGAACAGGCGGTCAATGCCCTACATAATGTATCTTCCTTACTAGTCAAAGCAAGTCGCCGGCTTTTGGCAGGGGTCTGTTATACAATGGTGGCTTCTGTTTCAGAGATATATAGTCCTTTAAATTTTGTGCTCAATCAGTTCATGATACCACGCGGGTTTCCACAGCAATACAGGCAGGGCTGGATAGTGTAGGCATAGTTAGGAACTTGAGTCTAGCTAGTCGTATCAGAGTACATCCTGTGTGATGGGTATCTTCAAATGTCCACTACTCCATCAGTGGGCAGACATCTTGAGCGGGAGAACATCTTGAGCGCCTCAGCACGAGTGGTATGTCAGACCCTTAACTCTTAGTCAGCCAGCCAGAGTTGTCTTAGTTATTGTTACTGTTGCTTTGATGGAATGACCAAACCAGCTTGGAGTGGAAAGGGTTTATGTGGCTTACACTTCCATATCACTGTTCATTGACAAAGGACAACAGGATAAGAACTCAAATGGGACAGTAACCTGGAAGCAGGAGCTGATGCAGAGGCCATGGAGGGGTGCTGCTCACTGACTTGCTCAGCCTGCTTTCTTATAGAACCCAGGACCACCAGCCCAGGGATAGCACCACCCACAATGGGCTAGGCCCTCTCCTATCAATCACTGATCAAGAAATGTCCTGCTGACTTGCCTACTGCCTGATCTTATGGATCAGGCATTTTCTTTTCTTTTTTAACTTTTTATTGGTTCGTTGTGAATTTCACATCATGTACCCCAAACCCACTCATCTTCCCCTTCCCTTGTACGTGCTCTCCACCCTTGCAACCTAGGGAAAATCTTGTTGTAGTGTTGTAGAATATTTATGAATTTTAGAGGGCTTTTCTATGTCCCAGCTAGCTCCCAGATAATTGAGGTAGAGACCTAATGATTTATTTAACAAGCTTTAAGCACATAACTGGGCAGGTATGATTTATATTAATTTTCTAAGCTAGTCTGGTTACCTCCTAGCCACACTTCCCAAGTTGCTTGCCAGTATTGGTCCTATCTGGGCTGGATCAGCTCCATTAGACCATGTCCTTTCTCTCCACCTTCCTGCTTCTCCCTTTCTCCTTCATCTCTCTGGCCTTGTGGCCCCTACATGAGACCCCAAGCCAGGGAACTGAAGCCCTGCCCACTTCCCTTCTGCTCAGTTACAGGCTGGCCGGCCTTTTTTTATTAACCAATCAGAGATAACTGGGGAGCAAAGTTTACACAACAAAGACCAGTGTACTTAAGAATGCACTTGTTTGGTCTGCAACTAGATCTTGGGGGCCAGAATTTATCACCCGAATATACAAAGCACCAGATCAATCCCCAACATTGTGGAAGCTGTAGTGTGTCAGTCTATCCCACAGTTTGTCCACACTTCTTCGCTTGCAAATGTTCATTGCAATGATTCGTTGATCTGGCTGAGGCCTCTGGCTTCTGCTACTCTGTCAATACTGAAACCTCACTGGGACTCCTCTCTGATACCCTGTGTCATGGAGATCCTGCAGTTTTGGATCTGTAGGACTGGCCCCTTCATGCACTCCAGCAGTTCATCAATGGGATAGATATTGGGATGAGCCAAATTCAAAGCCCTGGGTCTGGGCCTGAGAGTGATCTGAGCTGGTCTGTTAGTGCTGGCTCACTAACTGACACCCTCGGTCTTACACCCTTCAGTCTGGCTCACTCCCAAACCCACATCCAGGGCTAGCTCTACTGTGCTGCCCAGGTGAGGTGCAGGGTCTGCTCGCCTGAGTGCTTGCTGTAGCAGGGACAAGACAGGACCTGCTCTCGTGACCTCTTCAGAGCCAGCTCTCCTGCCCACTGCTGGTGGTGATGACGGAAGGGAGGGTAGACAAGTCATAGTGCTGGCTGTCCCACACTCATTCCCGCAGGCCGGCTCACCTGAACCCCCAGGGTCAGTTCTACTGTGCTGTCCAGGTGAGGTGCAGAGCCCTGTTCTCCCGAGTGCTGCAGTAGGTGGGGACAAGGCCACTTTCTCACTCTGATGAGTTTGGGGCCAGCTGTCCTGCATGTAGGTGTTAAGGAGTGAGAGGGGGAAGGCATCTCTCTGTTGCCCATGTCACCCCACCTGCCACAGGTTATGAGGAGCAAGGGGGAGGAGGTATCTCTTGTTCATGCCACCACACAAGAGATGAGTGATAGGGACAGCTCTCCTATGCGCATATCCTTGGGGTCGGCTCACCCACAACCACTGCGGTGTGTGGGTCTGCTCTCCCTAGTGCTACAGCTGGCCAAGGGAGGGGTCAGCTCTCCTTCTCTCATGCCTCCCAGGCTAGCTCTCCCAGGATGCCCAGGTGAGGGGTAGGACCAGTTCTGCACAGCCCTCAGATAACAATATGTCCCCATGTGGCAGCACAGGCTAAGACCCCATCATGGTCTCAGATGGCATCACTGGCTACACACATTAGGTGGTTTGTTCTTTATTACCCTCAAATCTCCAGTTCTGCTTCTTCATTATGCCTACACTCTTCTGTTTTCTCTTTCTCTTCTATTTCTCCACCACTTACTTGCTCCTCTTAGTGGCAACTGGGGTCTCTGGGTGTCCCGGGGCATCTCGGAGTGGTTTCAGGAGTGCTAGTATCCCACTCATGCATTATGGTGCCAGGCAGTGGTCATCTTGGTCATGGTCTGGCCCCCAGGCCTGTGGGACGCTGGGCAGGTAGTCATCTCAGGCTTGGTGTCTGGGCACCATGGCACCAATCTGGTATTTGTCTAGGGCTCCATTTCGAAGGTCATCTGCCTTGGGCCCATGATCCCAGGTGGAGTTCTCTGAGTGTCCTGCTTGCTCCTCGCTTCTTTTCAGGAGTGTTAGGCTGCTAATCATTCAGAAGTTTATAGGTTAGAACAATGAGCTTAGACATACCTGTCTTCCCTCTGCCACCTACTGATGCACATGTGACACAGCAGCCACAACTACAATGCTCTAAGGTTAAGGGAGGCACTTTTTAATCTGAGAGGAGGTTTCCTTCCAGATTAAGCATGGCATAAAACTTTCCAGGACAGTTTTCTATAGGGTAAAATGGCTTCTGCTACCCCATGGGTATCATCAGCTTTTTACTTAGCTTAAGCCTCAGAGAACCAGGTACTGTTATTGTAAGGAAGCTCTGAATCATGGGCCCCACTGAGCTAGTGGCTATGCCTCTAGGAGTGAAATAGGGAAGTTTTTTGTTTTGTTTTTTTGTTTTTTTTTCTAAAGGAGGTATGTGCTGCTTTGTGTAGAACTGAGAAGCCTCCTGGGCCAGGCTGACTGACTTCTTGACTCTACCCACTTGTTGGGCCTCTTTTGTTAGTTATCAAATCCAAGATAACCTATTCCAAATTGGAAATGGAAGGACAGGGAGCCCTGAGGCTTTTGTGGGTAAGGCACTCTTTCAACAAGCTGTTAATAACTGGCCTTTTAAAAGACTGTACTTAGCGCCTGTGTTCACCAGATGGCACTGTTACCCTGGGGACTAGCTTCGTGTTCTCGCAGTCCTCAGTGGGTGTGTGTTTACCTGTGCACTTGCATGTTTGTGTGTGCGTGTGCATGCATGCACACATGTGCATATGCACAGTGCATATAGAGGTTGATGTTGAATGTCTTCCATTGTGTCTCCACATTAGTTTTTGGGAGGGGCCCTCTCTGAACCTGGAGTTGGCTGTCTAGTGGTGTCCAGGGACCCTCTTGTCTCTGCACACTCAGTGCTTGGATAATGGCCACTTTACCCCACCTCATTTTTCACAAGGTTGCTGGGAATCCACATTCTGGTCCTTGTGCTTTCCTAACTCTTTGCCCTCTTCCTAGCTAGGCCATTAAGTCTTTAAAGCTGAATTCTTTCCTCTTCAGGGGTTTATTTCCCCTGGAACACCAGAAGGGAACAGGGCTACCTCTCTGCTGCACACAGCAGCCCTTGAATGGCATAAATCTCCTTTGATACTTTAAAAAAATTTTTTTTTATATTTTGGTTTTCCTAGACAGGGTTTCTCTGTCTTTCCCTAGCTGTCTTAGAACTCGGTTGGTAGACCAGGCTGTCCTTGAACTCACAGGGATCTGTCTGCTTCTGCTTCTGGTGGAATGCTTGAACTGAAGGCATGTGCCACCACTGTCTAGCTTGATGCTTTTTGAGATCAATACAAGCTATACATTGAGCTGGGGTTACACAACAATATTACATGATTCCTACCCACAAGGTCACTTTAACCACTGAGAACTCGGCTCAGACCCTGTCAGTTAAATTTGGTCTTGTTTCCCCCTTGAATTAATGAGTTTATATATCTGATACCATCCAGAGAGTCATTTCCTGGGGTGTGGAAAGTACTGACTAGAGAGGTAGAAAACTTCTCATTTACCTCCTCTCTGACTTGGCACCACACCCTCCCGAGGGTTCTTCCTTTTGTGCAGTGAGCTCCTGGGCTTAGATGCTCTTTATCTTTTAGTTCTGTGCATACTGCAGCCCTTAGTGCCTTTGGTAATCTCTGTATTCCCCTCCCTCTGGCCCCCATGAGTCTGGGTGGGAGGAGATAGGGACCCCTATGCAACAGAGCTCTGAGTTTGAGTCCCTTTCCTCCCTGGAGTTTTCTAACATACTAAGATGAATATGTATGGTCTTCAGTCTACTTGGGGACATGTGACCTTTCTCTTTAAAGCAACTGAAGATAATGGTGGAGAGGGAGGGATTAAAGCATTTAGGGCTCTAAGCCAGTAAAGTCACATGTACTTTTATCTTGAACACATAGCTTGCCCAAAGATCTTTCAGTGGGTTTTGTTTGCTTGGTTTTGTTTTTCTTTTTGAGATGAAGTCTTGCTATATAGAGCAAACTGGCCCAAAACTTTTTAAAAATTAATTAATTTATTCATTTTATATCCAAATCATAGCCTTTTCTCCTCCCAGCCCCATCCTCCATCCCTCTTTCCCCCTTCCCCTATTCCTCAGAAAAAGGGGAGCCCCATGACCACCAGCCCACCCCAGCTCATCAAGCTGCATCAGGATAGAACACATCCTCTTCCCCTATGTTTTGTCAAGGCTGCCTTGTCAGTGAGAAGTAATCAAAAAGCAAGCAATGAGTCCATGTTGGAGACAGCTTCCACTGCCTTACTAGGGCACCCACATGAAGGCTGGGCTGCCCATCAGCTATCTGTGTAGGGGGCCTAGGTACAGGCTATGCATGGACTTGGTTGGTGCTTCAGTCTCCACAAGCCCCTCTGGGCCCTGGCTGGTTGGCTCTCTTGGTCTTCTTGTGGACCTGTTACCTCCAGGTCCTTCTATCCTTTCCCCCACTTTTGCACTCTCCCCAATGTTTGCCTGTGGGTCTCAGTATCTGTTTCAGTCTGCTGCTGGATGGAGCCTCCGGAGGACAGAGGTGTTAGCTCTTGTCCTTTGAGCATAGCAGAGTATTGTCAGCAGTGTCAGCAGTTTGCTCTCCCACATGGGAGGGTCACAGTGGCCTCAAACTTTTTAGCCATCCTCCCATCTTAGCCTCTGAGTGCTGAGCTTTTTTTTTTTTTTTTAAGATTTATTATTTATTTATACAATGTTGTGTTTGCATTTATACCTGCACACCAGAAGAGGGCACCGGATTTCATTAAAGATGGTTGTGAGCCACCATGTGGTTGCTGGGAATTGAACTCATGACCTCTAGGAGAACAGCCAATGCTCTTAACCTGAGTCATCTCTCCAGCCCCTTGAGTGCTGATCTTAACAATGTATTAGTTAACTTTTTCAATGTTATGACCAAATGCTTGACAGGAGCAACGTCATGGTGACTGGAGTGGCTTGCTCCATGATGGTAGGAGGCTGAGGCCAAAGCCCCTCACAGCTTGGAAGGCCAGGGAGCACAGCACTAAACCCAAACCAGAAACTGATAGCAAAGGTCTCAGCTACCAGCTATGCCCCATGTCCCAGTTTCCATAATCTCCCAAACAGCACACCAGCTATTCAAGCACCTGAGCCTATGAGGGACAGTTCACATTTAACTTGTTTTGTTTTGTTGTGTTTTTTTCAAGGCAGGGTTTCTCTGTGTAGCTTTGGCTGTCCTGGACTTGCTTTATAGACAAGGCTGGCCTCAAACTCACAGTGATCCACCTGCCTCTGCCTGAGTGCTGGGATTAAAGGCATGTGTCACCACGCCTGGATCACATTTAACTTCTAGCAAGAGTGTTTTCACTTTAATCAGAAGGCTATTTTGATAGCAGGGTATTGATGGGCTAAGGATATAGGTTAATGATAGAACATTTGTTTGGTGTGCACAAGGCCAGGGAGAGTTTGATCTTCAACGGTGAAGGGGTTGGGGGATAAAGGAAGGAATAGCAGAATCATAGGGTCTTTACTGCTGCCTCATTTTTTCATTAAGTTTAATAAGTAGAAAAGAAGAGGAAAATGCTATTCTTTTTGTCCACTGCTTTACTTGGGTAAGAACCAAGTTCCAGGATGTCCAGGAGGGCCCTTTAGATATGTAATCAGCCTATGCTTGCACAGCATATTGACAAGGCCTTGGATAGGTCTTAGCTTGTTTGCAAACTAAGAATTTAACCTGCTGCTGTTTTATGGGTGCCAGTAGACGACAAAGTCCTAAATCAGTGACAAAGGAATTTGTTTCTCATGGCACAGCAAGGCCTGAGTGTACATGGCCTGAGTGCAGATGAGTTCGGCCCTTGCATTCTTGGCATACTCTACAGGGCTCTAAGAGCCTGAGAGCCATGAGAACTGCCTTTCCTGACACAAGCTGTAAAATCCAAGAGGAAATGTGTATGTTACTACTGGTTTTATTTGAGTCTTGAAGTAAAAATCTCATGTCCCCTTTTTGTTCTGTTTCCAAATAGACTTCAAGACTAACAGAAAATGTTGAGAAAGTCCAGTGTCCAGTATTTGTGATAGAATTTCTAAGTCTGCGAGGTTCCTTTCTACGTGGTATCTGAGTTGAACCCTAATAACCTCCTCGGAGGGGCATGAAGAGCATGTTTTGTTTTTTTCCTATCATGACATAAGTAGTGATGGAGCTGAGGGTGGCTCTCTTCTCTATGGTCTGTTTTGCTTCCTCTACCCTGAAGTTAATTTTAACATCACCATGTTACTTACTGTCGGTACCTCATTGTGTCAATGGCTGATGCAGTGGTTTTTGTCTCCTGCCCATCTACTGGGTCCAGTGAATTAAAAAAAAAATTTAAAAACCTGAATGTTCTTTGTGAAAGCATGTGTATGTGGTAGGGAAGTGATGACTGTTCGTGAAAGCTGACCTGGGGCATAGTCACTACAGAGCAACTTTTTCTTTTGAGTTACAGAAAGAAAATATTAAACAGCCCAAGCTCTGCTGGATGGTGTAGCTGCCTTGTAAACACTTTGTGCATGAAAAGGCTGAGATGTGGTTGTATGACAGAACAGGAATTCACATTGGGTCAGAAAGTACTAGATTCACATATGTACTTGCAGAATAATATGAGATGTAGGTATGCGGTTTAGAAATGCTTGATGCTCTTAGTGAGGAATTTGGGCTTTTGTAGACAGCTGGTCATCACACCAGGTCAGTCAGATCAGAGTCAGCAGGTTGATGGGCAACATCTGGCTGTAATAATCTGGCATTAAAGGTTCTAGCCAGTAGCCTGACAGTACTACAGTGTGCATTCTAAGAGCAAAGGGTCTCAGAGTGAGACGTTACCAGACTGGGAAAAATTGCTTTGCAGAAACATTTCCATGTTACAGGAAAAATTCTGCTGCCTTCAAATAAATTGATAGGAGCTCAAGATATAGAAGAAGAATATATTTAACTTAATTTATGATAACTGATGGGTAAATATTATTATTTCATATTATTTCAATATTTCTCATTATTGAAATCTAGGCTAATAGCCAACTTAAAAGCCTTTTCTCAAACCGCTATGTCAAAAGCTTTTATTTTCAAGCCAACTTGCGTATTACATCCTTAAAAATCATGTCCTTTGGTTTTAATTGTAACTTTAACTATGGTTTATTAAAACTTTTTATTTTTCCTTTAGTTGGGATGAGACTCACTTTGGAAAAATGGGAAGTTTCTATATTAACCGCACCTTTTTCTTTGACGTACACCCACCTCTGGGAAAGGTAAGCAGTGTGGTAACTGACAATCTCTTTTCTGGGCAGATGGCTTCTAAGAACTAGGGCCAAGTGTTAGGGTAGGACTTAATTCTTAGAGTTCAGAATTTCCTCAGAATTCTTCTTTGATAGAAAAACTTGGTTTTTAGGGTTTCTCTGGGCTCAGAAATGGAGAAGAGCATCCATTAGCTGATGGACAGATAAATGTGATATATTCCTACAATGGACTATTATTCACCCATGTAGAATAATGATGTTCTGATACCAGGACTTTTTCTCAGGATGATGTGATGTTCTGCAACGACAGTAGTAATGATTGTATGACTTTATTTAAAACCATTAATTTTATGGTATGCAAGCTTTTCTCACCTTTATAAAAGAAAATACAAGTATAGTATACTACATAAAGGAAATATACCTTAGAGAAGCTTAAACCATAAAAAGTAAAAACTTTTTTCCTCTCTCAATTTCCAACATACATATTGACCCATACAGTTAGAAATTCCACCACTTAACATTTATTTTACTCTTAACAAGTTCCTCTGAGAAGACAAATGGATTGGTCTTAGAATTTACAAATGCCTTAAGATCTTCAGATTTTGGGGTAAAGGCATATGTCGGGGAATTGAGGATAGCAGTCTGTGTCAAGTTGGCCCAAGGAAGCATGAGCACCTAGGCTATGGTGCTCATCCTGAGAAAAAGTCCTGGTATCAGAACATCATTATTCTACATGGGTGAATAATAGTCCATTGTAGGAATATATCACATTTATCTGTCCATTTCTGAGCCCAGAGAAACCCTAAAAACCAGAGAGAGGTAGGACATATAGCCCATTTTAAAGTTAGTTCTGAGCCTAGGAAACGTATAAAAGCCATGATTTTCTCTGTCTGCCTTTTAAACAACAGAGACAAGCAGTGTGTCTGGACTACTCTGTATTGCAGAAGGGGAAACTCTGGAATGTGTGTGTGTTTGTGTGTGTCTCCCCCCTGTCACTCCTCCCCCCTTCCTTCCCTTCTTCCTCCATCCATCACTGGGGAAATGCCTCTGTCTTTTCATTCTCTTTCTCATTTTCTGTCCCTTATCCCTCGTGTATAGCTAGCTCCTTGGCCACCTTCCTCTCTTTCATTGTGATTTGGAGCCTCATTTCCTTTTGGTAGAAGGCTGGTCTCCCAAGAGTTAGGTCTGCCCAGGACCTTCCCTGAGAGCTGTCATGTTTCATTTCATAACAAAAGAAAGAAAGGAATGTGAGAGCCCCTCACTGACCCTGAACTTCAAATTATGGAGTGTTTTTCTCCTTAAATGTTCAGTCTGCAATATTCCCAAGAACTTAGTTGTGGGACAAGAGTGGGTTTGTTTCAAGCAACAAGCTCTTTAGACAAAAGATTCTTTACTCAGCTGCAGCTGCAGGACAAAATGTCGCCCTGGCACTTCTGTGGCCAGTTGTCAAGGGAAACTGAAGGCTCTGTATGCAGCTGGAGAGAACTGGGGACAGAGGAATCTTTTGTTCTAAAGAAATTTCATCCTTTTTTTCATTCCTCTCTCCTCAGATGCTGATCGGTCTTGCTGGTTACCTGAGTGGATATGATGGTACCTTTTTATTCCAGAAGCCTGGGGACAGTTACGGGCACCACAGCTACATGGGAATGCGAGGAGTAAGGTTCCCTGCTTTATATAGACCGACTAATCCCCGGGGCCACGCAGACATGTTCTAGTTGGAAGCAGCAAGGGTAGATGAAGGGACTTTTAGGGAGTGGAAAGAGAAGAATGATTGAACTCACCCCCTAAAGTAGAAGTCTGGAAGAGAGCTGGGTAGGAAGGGAAGAAGGGGAGGCCACAGATAGCACGGAGGTTGATTAGGAGGTGTGCTCACTGCGGCCTGTCAGCCCATGTGTGGGTTACATGCCTCTGCCAGCCTTTTCTTCAGATTGTGGCATCCCCACCCTGTCTCCAGATTCCTACTTCCTTCATCACAAAGGAAGTGGGCCGTTAGAAGTCTCACTCTCAGGGAGGCTGCATGCCTATTGCACTCCCTCGTGCCCTGATTCCCAGCATCAGCTTAATGGAACATGGCAGAACCTAAACACTCGACTCCCTGGGAACAACCTAATGAGACCTGTGGAAGCTGGCCTCCAGCTTGGGGCTCTCAGACCACTTTGCTTTCACAAGTCAGATTAGGTGGGCTGTGTATTTGCTTCCTGGGGCTAATCATTGGGTGGTCTGTATAGTCTTTCATGCCATATTAAATGGAGTACTCTGCCCCTCGTTTCATACTCTCAAGTGATACTTTTTATATGTCTTTATTTTTTAATTTTTTACAATTTATTTACTTTGTATCCTGATTATAGCCCTGTCACACCCTCTCTGCCTTTTCCCCCTAGTCCACTGAAAGGGAGAGTCCTTCTCCCCTTCTATTTGACCTTAGCCTATCAAATCTCATCAAGACTGCCTTCATCCTCTTTCTCTGTGGGCTGGCAAGGTCATCCCACCAGGAGGGAAGTGATCAAAGAGGAGGCAAACAAGTTCTTGTCAGAGACTGCCCCTGCTTCCCTTACTAGGAAACCCACATGGAGAATGAACTGCCTGTGCGCTACATCTGAGCTGGGGGGTTAGGTCCTCTCTGTGCATGGTCTTTGGTGGACATATCAGTCTCTGCAGGACCCCCCCCCCCCCCGGACACAGCTTTGTTGGCTTTGTTGGTCTCCTTGTGGAGTTCCTGTCCTCTACGGGTCCTTCTATCCTCCCCTGCGACTTTTTTTTTTTTTTGAGACAGGGTCTCACTGTGTAGACCAGACTGCCTTCAGACTCACAGAAATCTGCCTGCCTTTGTCTCTCAAGTGCTGGGATTAAAGAAATGTGCCACCATCACCCAGATCTCTCAAGAAATTCTTCTCTTCCTAATGACCCTTGAATATACATAATATATACCATGGACTTGCTGTGGAAGTTTCATTCATTCTCTTCACACCAGGGGACATTACTTTTTGTTTACAAAAGTGATGACCCAAGAAAGAATTTACTATTACCCTGGGCTTGTCTCTTTACTGCTATTGGGTAGACTAAGGAGATGGAAGAAGGCTGTTCATTAAAAAAAAAAAAAAATCAATACCTCAAATCCTCTAGCTCTTGAAGTGTTAAGCAGTAAGCTTTCCCAAATGAAAACATGTCCTGTAGATTGAGTAGTTCCTGATATCCCCAAAGCAAAGAACCAGGGAAAACAGTGCAAGAATAATAGTAGAAATCTAAAAAATATTAAGATGCCTCAAAGAAGTCTGCCTTATACCCATGGCTTTATGCTAGACACTGGTGTTGGTTGGGTACTTTCTGCAATACCAAGCCTTGAACTCTTACTCCTCAGCCTGAGCCTGTGAGGTAGAAGCTCAGCTTTTCCCATTGCCCCTCTTGAGGTTGAGTTAGGAGACAGCTGGCAGTAGTGGACAGCCCTGCTTCTTCCTGTAAATGGCACTGGTTTCTTGTCAGTGCATGTGCCAAGGTTCTGAGAGGCATACCCACTGCTTCATGTGATCCTTCACTGTGACACTACCCTTGAATACTCCGTTTGATTTCAAATCACTCAGACCATGCCTTTGTCAGGGTCCTTCATCTTAGATATTAATATACCAGGTCAGCTGGTTATTTGACAGCTTCTCTCTCCTTCCATAGTTCTGTGCTTTCCTGGGTTCCTGGCTGATCCCCTTCGCCTACCTCACTGTACTAGACCTGTCCAAGTCCTTCTCAGCTGCACTGCTCACTGCTGCCCTTCTTACCTTTGGTAAGTTGTCTTATCCCATGTGTTTTGGGAAATAGGCTGTCATACCCATGGGTGGTTGGAAATCAATACATTCTAGTTTAACATCTGTGTGTCCAGTTCTTAATTAACTTTAGGATTGGGTAAAACATATTGCTACCAGTAACATTTAAGTAATGTGTATGTGTGTGTGTGTGTATGTGTGTGTGTGTGCGTGCAGCATGAAGTTGACAGTTGTCTTCAACAATTGCTCTCTATTTATTGAAGCACAACCAGGAGTTAGCACTTCCAGTGAGTCTTGTTAACTACTTTCCCCTGAGGATCCCCTGTCTCTACCTCCTATGTGCTGGGATTACATGTGGCTGTCACCCTGCCCAGCTTTTATGTGGGTTCTGGGGAACCGACCTCCAGTCTTCATGCTTGCATGAAAAGTGTTTTTCCAGTGAGCCGTCTCCCCAGTTCCTTTTATATTCTATCTGTGAGGCAAGGGTAATCCTAAACATAGGTTCTCTTTAAGTTATTCATATTTGCATGTTTGTAAGTATCTATAATTAATGGGTTAGTTTTATTTCTCTTAGGTTAATGTTGCAATTAGTTTCCTAAATTTTCTAAATTTTATTACAACTGATGAAGAGGCAGAGCAGATGCTCAGAAGAAGCTGTGAAGTAGGAGATAGCAAAAGAACTTAAGTATTTTCTCCGGATCCTCACGGGGATAAACAAGGGCTAACTGTAGAAGTTAATCCTGTTACTAGCTGTATTCTTCTGAAAGTGAATTCACGACCTTGTGGTGCTTGACATGTAAAGAAGTCCAGATCAGTTTAGGTGGCTATTTTAGAGGCTTGTCCAGACAGATATGCTGTTTCGTGTTGATGGATATATGACAAGGTTATAGAGTTCTATGTAGTATATGAGGGCCTTTTTTTTCTTGTATCTAGCTTTTTCTTTTCAGTTATTCATAGTCAGTCATTTCTTCATTTTTCATTTGATACCCGTTTCCTAGGCACCTATCCTATACCAGGCTATCTTTCGAGGCCTCAGAAAAGCCATTAATGAGTTGCTGTTCTCATGAAGTATGCCCTACAGAAGGGCAGACAAATAAGTCAGTACATTAAGTTTGCAATAAAGTATGCTACTTTTCTTTTAATATTTAAATTATTTACTTTGTGTGTGATGGAGGGTGGCAAATGCTCGCTTGCCATGGCACACGTATGGGAGTCAGACAACAACTTCTGGGATCTGATTTTTGCCTTTCACCATGTAGGTCCTGGGGATCATACTCAGGCCATCAAGTATGGTGGCAAGCATCTTCTTCCCGAGCCATTTCAGTGGCCTTGTAATGGAGTATCTATTTTTGTTTGTTTGATTTTGGTTTTTCGAGGCAAGGTTTCTCTGGGTAGCCTTGGCTGTCCTGGACTTGCTTTGTAGACCAGGTTGGCCTTAAACTCACAGGGATCCACCTGAGTCTGCCTCCCCGAGTGCTGGGATTAAAAGTGTGCCCACCACGCCTGGTGTAAGCAATTAGTGCCAGGTTAGACATAACGCAGAGTGGGGATTGATTAATGGGGATCAATACTATTTTAGATAGGGTAAGCAGTGAAGAACTCCCCAGGAAGGTAGTGTCTAGGGGAAGACTATTCAGGCAGGAGAACAGCCAGTGTAGGAATCCTGGTACAGAGCTTATAGACTTGCGTTAACAACCTTGCACAGTGAAATATATACTGTAGAGTAGAGAAGGTTGGAGTTGGGTCTGGATAGATATGGAGGCCTTGCAGAATTTGGCAGCTGTCCTGAGCAATTTTTAGTCGAGTGAGATGAGAAGACATTGGAGGGTTTAATCAGGAATATGATAGATTAAAAAAAAATTGGATGTATGTAGGGAGTCAACCCCCAATAAAGATGTCATATAAAATAAGACTCTTCTACACATTGAGGTTTGCAACTGTATCAGCTTGTGGATCCTTTTTGATGGTAGAAATAAGGAAGTGGCCTTGGCTGCTCTAAGTGAATGTCATGGCTCCTTTAGAATTAAGGGCCTATAGGTAGTATAGGAGCTACTTCTTATCATTGGATTCTGATAATGATAATATGCATAATAGTGATATTATGGGGGAGCTGGAGAGATGGCTCAGTGTTTAAGAGCGCTGACTGCTCTTTCAGAGGATCCGATCTTAATTCCCAGCACCCACATGGCAGGTCAAAACTTTCTGTAACTCCAGTTCCAGGGGAATGGCATCCTCACATATACATACATGCAGGCAAAACACCAGTGCACACAGGAAGTAATAAATAAGTTATTAAAAATATTTAAAAAAATGATAATGTGCCCCAAGCTGAGTCCTTCTTCTTGCTGATAATCTAGATGTGATCAGTGGCCACCTAGTTAAGACTGCCAGACTGTTTCCTACTGTTAGAGTGTTTTTGGTTTTCAGAGATCTCTCTCATAATTTTGCATTTTGACCAACAAGCTCCTGTTTTTCAGATACAGGATGCCTCACTCTGTCCCAGTACATCCTTCTTGACCCTATCCTGATGTTCTTCATCATGGCTGCCATGCTGTGCATGGTCAAGTACAACTCCTGCGCTCACAGGTCAGAAATATCATCTTGGGTGGGGTGGGGGTTAGGGATCGGAAGCCATGGCAGCCCCAGAAATCTGACTGTGGCAGGGCCAGGTGCAGACCTACAAGACTTACATCAAGCTGAGTTTATGAGGACCATATGTTTCTTTTTTTTTTGTTTTTAGATAATGAAAAATAAATTTTAAAATGTTATCTGTAATAGATGCTTTTAGGTTTGCTTTTTGCAAGACTGAGAAATTGTCAATTGTCAAGAGGTATTTTGATGTTTAAAGTCAGCATCGAATTGATAGCTTATGGGTATTATGGAGGAATCCTGATGCTGCCTCCTCACTTTGCCTTATAAGCTACTCCTCAGAAACAGTTCTGCTCCAAGGAGCTCTGGGACCTCTCATCCTTCACATTCTCCATCCTGGAGGGGAAGACACCAGTGTAGAGTGTAGATACTGCCTCAGAGCTTCTTGTCTTCAGTGCATCCAGTGCTGACCTAATGATAAATTTCCACACCAGCCAAGATCCTCCCAGGCCCTGGTCAATTGTAAAGCTGGCTTGGATTATGGTCTACTTTCAGAACTCTTTTATTTTTCTGCATCCTTCTCCTGTCTCTGAGTCAGTAGAGTAGGTTCATTCTGTGTATTCAAAATACTGTGTTCAAAGTTTAAAAGAGCTGTTATATCCTAGGCTGTCTCAGAATGCGCTTTTACCCACATAATGCTAGTACATGCTCCCTCCCCAGCCAGTGACTACAAGCCTACTCTATGTTATCTTTTGCTTCTCCCACATCTATTTCCATCTATCTTTCTTTCTTTCTTTCTTTCTTTCTTTCTTTCTTTCTTTCTTTCTTTCTTTCTTTCTTTCTTTCTTT
>CM053765.1:26265414-26348110 GCA_028658305.1 Pachyuromys duprasi
CTGGCAAGGGAAGTGCCAGATCGTCAGAAAATCAGCTGTGATGTACTAGTGCTGCTAGTACATAAGCTGATAAGGATCCTCAACATTGCAGCTGATTGCCTGGTTTGAACTGTGCATCATCACTTGAAAGCTACCTTGCTTAGACTCTCTGTGCCTCAATTTCCTTATATGTAAAAAGAGGATAATGAGCTCTGGCTCCTGAGGGGTGATGGAAGGACTGAGTATGATACTTGGAATGGTGCCTGATATGAAATGAACAGTAAATGCTGGCTTTGGCAGGCCTAAACGTGACGCGAAGGATAAGTCTGACTGAGTCCAGAGAACCTTTGTGAATTTTCCTTTTATGTCTACCTGAGTTGTCGACAGTGAAGAATAAGTCTGTATATAGGAGGCAGGCCCTGTGCTTAGTCAGGAACAGCATGGAGCCTCCTCCCTACAACAACATGCTACTTTCTCTCATACTGACTTGCCTGTGGTTTGAGGGCCTTGACAGAACACAACCTCCTTAAGTCATGTCATGGTCCCCTGGGGTTAAGAACCCTTGAGGCTTAGGGCACTGCATTGCCCTTCTGGGTACTGTCCTACTGCTGCTCTTGATTTCCAGTTTGGTTCTAGCTGCTAAACTGAATTATGTCTTACTGGTTTCCAGGCCCTTCTCTGCCCCCTGGTGGTTCTGGCTCAGCCTGACTGGCGTTAGTCTCGCTGGTGCTTTAGGGGTCAAGTTTGTTGGCCTCTTTATCATCGTGCAAGTGGGATTGAACACAATTTCAGACCTTTGGCACCTGTTTGGAGACCTCAGTCTTTCACTGGTAAGAACTCAGGTGCTTATGGAAATGTCTTCATTCCACAGTGCTGCTCCCAATCGGCCTTTCTCTGCTTCGGCCATAGGTGGAGGGAGTGGCTGTGTCCTGTGCTCTGTGCTGTGGACTCTGGGCGACTGGACAGACACAGCTTTCCTCTATAGACAGCAGGACACCAGGGAGTGGGCCTGGCTGAGGGGCTGGAGTAGCATAGATGGAGCAACAACCTCGCAGTTCCCTTTTGCTGTTGCTCCCCCGCCCCCCCAACACCTCCCTTCATTTATTTTAAGTTGCCCAGCCAGCCAGAGGATTCTGTTCGCTGGATTCATGCCAAGTCCATCGAGGGCCCAAGACCTTAGGTCAAATGAGTGGGATGACTTTGAACTTCTGAACGCAGAATTTCTTTTCCTGACTCAGGGTTTTCGTGTTTGGAAGCCAGTTAAACACTGTTAGGGTTATTATTGTTATTGCTATTATTATCACATTAGTAATCAAGGGCTGATCTAGTGCCAGACACTGTACAAAATGGTTCCTTTATTATCTTATTGAAATCCTATGTGGTGGGTAGTCACTGATTCTACAAATGAGGAATTTAAAACCCAGAGGGATAACTTTAACAAGGTCCTACGGGTATTACAGGGATATATCTATTTGGTAAGAGAGACATCTATGACTCAGGCTTGGGTTATGCAAGCTCCAGGGCTCAATTAACAAATTCCCAACATGTTTATTCGTTCAGAAAATATATAGACACCATTTCCTAAATGCAGAGTGTTGGGAATGTATGGACTACAACATGATCCCTGCTCTCTAGAACACATGGAGGGGTCTGTAGAAGAGGGGAGAAAAGGGGAGGGCCTATTACAGTCCTGCTTTGACAGATACAGGGGGCACTAGTCTAAGTTTAGATGCTTCAGGGAGGCTTGTGGGAAGTTGAGGCCTCAGGTCAAGGACAGCAGCATGTGATAAGGGGCTGGCATCGTCAGTACAGGGAGCCTTGGGAAACTTCATGGAGTTCAGTGAGCTGGAGACCACTGTTGAGCAACAACCCCGCCTTGTCAGTGGTCATGGGGTGCAGTGTCTGGAAGGGCAACAGAGAGCTGGCCCATGTTATCCCCTGTAGTGCCTCTGAGTGAGTGTGTGTGTGTGTGTGTGTGTGTAGTGGAGGTAGTCTAGAGAGAGAGGCCTAGGGTTTCCCCCTGTTATTCGTTCCAGTGTCACTCATAAGTATAATGACATTTCATGTGCCCACTACCTGTGACGTCTTCTCTTTGCAGGTGACTGTAGGGAAGCACCTGACTGCTAGAATCCTGTGCCTCATAGTGCTGCCTTTAGTGCTCTATGTGACCATTTTTGCTGTTCATGTCGTGGTGCTGAATAAAAGGTACAGCCAGAACCTTTCCAGCCTCTCGCTTTTGTTTTCTTCTCTGAATCTAAGCCTATATGCAGGCTGGGTGATTTCTTAGGCCTGAGGTTAGGACGAAGGGCGGAAGTTTTTCCTGCTCCCCTGTGTTCTCTTCTGTATATCCCAAGGCCCAGAGAACCTAGCACCCAAACTTGAAGGAGGCAGAGAACTCCCTAATCGCATAAATGTCCCTAATCTCCAAGCTCTGAGATGTAGACCTTTCACTTTAGTGGGGATGGATACCAGGGTTGCAGAGGGACTGAAAACAAGGACACCAGCAGCAGCAGTCATTAAATAAATAGCGACTAAGTGTCAAGAACTGGTTTTAGCATTATGTGTAATCTCAATTAGCTATTGTTATTGGTGAGTTCTTTTGGCTTTTTAAAAAATCTCCTATTTATAAATGAATTAAGACTAAATATGATTAGAACCATTGCCCAAGTCACCAGGCTAGTAAGTGGCTGGTGTGAAATTTAGGCTGTAGTGTCTCCATCATCTGTGTTTGTTTCATGAAACCACCCTCCCATTCAGATTCTCAAGTCTCTTAAATTAACTAAGGACTTCTGAGAAATGGCAGGTTTATTTGTTTGTTCGGTTTATTTTGTTTTATGACACCTGGGTAGCCCTGGGTAGCCCTGGCTGTCATGGAACTAGTTCTGTAGACCAGGTTGGCCTTGAGCTCAGAGTTCTGCCTGCCTCTGCTGGGATCAAAGGTGTGTACTCACACCTCCTGGCTGGAAATGGCAGCTTTTATTCTCTCTCTCTCTCTCTCTTTTGATTTTTCCAGACAGGTTTTCTCTGTATAGTTCTAGCTGTCCTGAACTCAATTTATAGGCCAAGCTGGCCTACTGAGATCCTCTTGTCTCTGCCTTCCAGGTGCTGGGAAAAAAGGTGTGTGCCACCACACCCAGCTGCTTTTACTCTCATAACTGACTCTCTTCTGCTTCTCCTTTCCCCCGCAGTGGTCCTGGTGATGGCTTCTTTAGTTCTGCCTTTCAAGCCCGGCTTTCAGGAAACAGCCTTCACAATGCTTCTATCCCTGAATGTGAGTGTACTGGGCACAGGGGTTTCTTGGGAGTTGAATTTGAAAAGGCAAGTCTGAAACTTGTGGTTTTGTTTTGGTTTTGTTTGTTTGTTTTGTCCATATATAGCAGACTGGGAGAAAACCCAGTATTACAGTATAAATCCTCAAGAGTCAGTTTCTATAGTACACAGAATAACTTCTTTGTAGTGTCAAAGCCAGCTCTGTAAGGCCATTCTGAGGGAATCTGGTCGCAGAGTAAGGAGAGCCCTCTAGGGGCAGTTGTAGTCTTATGCATATGTGTGTGCATACACTCACAGATAGTAATTAGCAGGTATTCACTTTCCAGGGGAGAGTCTGGTGTGAAGGACCTCCATTCCTGTGCTAAGTACATAAAAGGGAAACACAGAGCCAGGAGTAGTGGCACATAACTTTAATCCTAGGGGAGGCAAGCAGAGCTCTATGAATTTGAGGCCAGGCTGGTCCACATGGCAAATTTCAGGACAGCTAGAGCTATATAGACCCTGTCTCAAAAACCAAAATAAAACAAAGCAAAGAAAAATGAGGGGTAGAATATAGAACTAGGGATTGAAGCACATGCCAAGACAGTGCTAGGAACCAGTTCACGAGGATCCCATATACATGCATACAAAGGTTTGCCTTGGGTTGGACTTGGAAAGATGAGTAGACTTCAGTGGGTATTGAGGGGCGGGAGGTCATATTAGGCAGAAGGGATAGCAAGATAAATGCCAAGGGCAGGGTAAAACACAAGGCACAGGTTATATGCAGGGTCTGGAATCTTAAGTTAGAAAAGAGAGTTGGGACCCAAAAGTTGAGGGTTTGAGATACTTAAGGTATTGGAGATCACATGGAGGTTTCTGAGCAGGCAGACAACTAGAAATGCTATGCACTGTAGAGTTAGCATGGCTGGAAGAAAGTATAGGATGTCTAGAAAGGTAGGAGCATCCACTGGGAAGTCATTTCAGGGTTGTACCTTAGGATTAGGGACAGCCAGGCACATACCCAACAGGCACCAGGCAAGGGAGGAAAAACAGATGTCATTGAGGCCCTGAGTGCAGGAATGGCATTTTGTTCTCGTGGAGTAATCTATCTAGTGCCAGGAACACAGTGGGCTCCACAGAATGAAAGGAATGAGACTAGGAAAGCAGGAGAAAGCACCGGTTTGGAGAGGCAATATGTGGAGTTAGTCCTTAAAGAGGGAGCTTTGGACCAAAATTTGTTCAGTGGAACTTAGGACATGTTTCAAAGGTAAGGCAATTGATGCTGTGGTAGTGAGTGCAGGGAGGCTGGAAAGAGGAGCATGCAAGAAAATGGAATGAGACGAGAGGTCCAGAGGAGCAGTCTGTGAGGGAGTGTGGGGTCTGAAGCCAAGTGCGCAGTGGTGGGGCTGCGGTTAGACACAATGCAAATGTAGGGAGCTCCCTCTTAAGTTGTTTCCATTGGTGTGAGAAGGCAACTGGGACTCCAGCTTTAGGCAGGCCTGGGCCCCATGGTGTCTATAAGATTTAACTACCCCCCTCCCCTTCCCTGTCATGTCTGAAGTCTCTTTTCCTGCAGACCTGGCTTATGGCTCTGTGATCACTGTGAAGAATCTCCGGATGGCCATTGGCTACCTGCACTCCCATAGGCACCTCTACCCTGAGGGCATTGGTGCTCGCCAGCAGCAGGTGGGTAACCCTTTGTGTACTTGGCTGCAGCCATACTGAACTGTTCTCTGTGACTGAACCTATCATTCACTTTCTCTTTATTGAAGCATTCTCCTTGCTCTTCTTCCTTGGTTTGGCTAACCTCAGTTTCTTTAGGTTTAAGCTCAGGGTTCCTCTCTGTCCATCTCATGATCCCCTACGTCCTCCCTTTACAAGACTTCGTAGGCATTTCTGCCTGCCTCAGGGGAATCATTTTATAAGGAATTTTGAGAGTTTGCTTCTCTCGTCCTTCTGTTTGATCCTGAACTCTCCTGTGTCTACCACAGTTCCAGGCCTGGAGGGTGATGAGGAAAGCTAATAGTTACAACTACAGACCTGGGAATTAGATTACTTGGGTTTGAATCCATACAGCTTTGACTTGATGTCTTAATCATTTTGTGGTTTAGTCTCTTGGTCGTAGGGGAAAATAAATAATGCTCCTTTCCACTATAGGATTGTTAAGAAGATATATAAAGGGCACATATGAAAGGTGTCCATGTTGCGGATGTTCAAGTGACTCTGGTGGAAGGCGCCTGAGATCTGTGAGACTGGGTCTGACTCTGTTCTGGGGATGCATGAAAGTGATTACGTGTTGAGGAATGGTTGGGTGTAATTTTAGAAAGTAACCCTAGCAGGAGTGTGATGGATTGCAAAGAACCAGTTAGGAGGCAGTGACAATTCTGCATGGAAGCAAAGAGGTTAGAGGCCAGAGCTGATTCAGGAAACACTTCTCAGGTGTCATAGTAGGGCTTGGTAATGTATGGAGGTCAGGAAGAGTTGTGTGTAACTCCATAGCCATGATGTCTAAGTATGTGTGTGATGTTATTTAATCATGATCATAAATGGGGAGGAATGGTTTTGAGGTGGAAGGAAATTTTTTTCTTGTGTGATAGGTTTGCAGCTTTTCTCAGAAGAGAGATCTGAGCATGACATGTAGGTGTTAGCACAAAGGGGGTTGGTGGGTGGTATTGCTCAGGAATAGTGCAAGGAGAAAGGGCCAGTGAGGGAACCCTACATTTAAGGGAGTGTTTAAGCTTGCTCAGAGTGGAACTAGAAGAGACTGAGAATGAAGGAGTGACTGGGAGGTCGGAGAAGACATGAAGGGAGGTTGGAGGGGTCTCTGAAAGGAGGAAGTGGGGAGCACTTCAGTATGCCTGTGACTGCCACGCTGCTTTTGATGGAGAGGGAAGTACAGAAATCTCAGATGCAGAGATATAAGAGGTGAATGGAGAGGTAGGAGATGGAAGCTTGGGCCAGGCTATTAATCTAAGAGACTCGCAAGTGATGTTTCTCTTACAGAATGATTGAGAGCTTCGTTCTGCCAAGTTTTACTTCTTCAAGCACTTTAGCATCATTTTCTTTTAGTTACTAGAGAGCTGGTCCTGGGTATTGGATTGCAACATCACTTTCTTATACTTGGTTTTTCACTTATCTCTGGCCCAGTGGTTCTCAGTCCTAGTTGCACTTTAGAATTAACTGAGCTTGCTTCCTTGCCTTTAGATTTATTTTATTTATTACATATACAGTGTTCTGCCTGCGCACCTGAAGAGGGCACCAGATCTCATTATAGATGGTTGTGAGCCACCATGTGTTGCTGGGAATTGTTCTCAGGACCTCTGGAAGAGCAGCCAGTGCTCTTAACCTCTGAGCCATCTCTCTAGCCATTAACTGAGCTTTCAAAATTCTGACTTGCAGACTCTTATTCAGAGATTTTGCTTTAATTGACGTAGGGTAGTTCCAAGCACTGTTTACTTTTGCTTTGATTTAAATTCTGTAGATCATGCTAATGTATAGCCAGGACAGAATCACAAGTAGCCATTCCATGAGGATGTAGAAAATAGTAAAGTGACAGATCTTTGGATACACTGTGCAGAAGGAGAGGAAGGTCAAGCTCTGGAAGACACTATTTAGTTGGAACTGTATGCCTGGAGCCCATGAGTGCTAGGTGAAGCTAATGGTGGTCCTGTATGGATAGCACATTGGGTCAGGGGACAGTATCAGGCTCTGACTCTCTTAGGCTGTCTCCTCAGTTGTAAATCGAGGTGATTGGACTAAATGCCTTCTAGTTAACCTCTCTACCCTAAGCTTAATGTCTTATTAATCTCTAGATCTCAGCTTTAGTTAGTTAGTTTTGGTTTTTCTGAGAACTCACTCTGTAGACCAGGCTGGCCTCGCTCACAGAGATCTGTCTGCCTCTGCCTCCCGAGTGCTGGGATTGAAGACATGTGCCACTGTCCCTGGCTTATGTATTCTTTTCTTCCTTCTCCTCTTCCTCCTCCTTCTTCTTCTGTTTGTTTGTTTTGGCTTTTTTGTTGTTGTTGTTGTTGTTGTTTCGGTTTTTTGAGACAGGGTATCTCTGTGTAGCCTTGGCTGTCCTGGCTTTGTAGACCAAAGCCTTGGCTTTGTAGACCAGGCTGGCCTTGAACTCACAGAGATCCACCTACCTCTGCCTCCCCAAGTGCTGGGATTACAGGTGTCACCATGCCCAGTTAGCTTATGTATTCTTAATATCAGGTTGGTTTTTTCTGAGAAACAAAGACCACTCAAATAACTCAAATATAGCCATAGTGCATGCAGAATAATTTTTCCCATACATGCTAGTTCCCAACATCTTTTGCAAGTAAATTAGTCACGTTGTGTCCAGTTGAAGTTAGAAGAAAAACTCAGAAGAAATGCCTGTATTTCTGTTGTATATAAAATATAGCATAAGGCTATATTTTGTCTCTCCTCTTGGAGCACTGGAGTCACCTGCTCTGCTTGGAATCCTGGCTCCCCAAACCATAAGCTATATCATCGTGAGCAAAAGACCTAGCCTATTTCTTTGTAATACTGTGGGGAAAATAATAGCACCAACAGCGCAGGGCTGTGAGTATGACTGAGCAGGGTGAAACTTAGAATAGTGCCTGGTGAATGTTAGCCACTTTGAGTGTGAGCATTTCATGAGCCTCTTTTGCATGCTGCTTTAAAAAAATGCTTCAAAACATTTTTACTTATATATAATATTCTGTTGCATGTGTGCAGTATCATGTTAACTAGTCCTCTCAATAGAGATCATACTATGTCTAGATTTTCGCTGTTAGACCAATGACTGCATTATAGACATTCACATGAGTGCACACACAATTCTTTATAAATCAGTTATGTCTGTGGGTTAAAACTGTAAGATAAATATCCATGGAGCATTTTAGTGTCATTTACCCACATAACTGGGAAAAATAATGGCTTTTTTTTGTAAGTGTCCATGGGATTGGGATGTGGGTACACAGTGTGCATGTACATGTGGAAGCCAGAGGTCAGCGTCAGATGCCTTCCGTGATCACCCTCCATCTTATTTTGAGAAAAGTCTCTCACTGAACATGGAACTCACTGGTTAAACTGGCTGGCCAGCAAGGCCCAGGTATTGTCCTATCTCAGTAATAGGATTCTGAGAACACCAGCTTTTTCTTACATGTGTGCTGGGAGTCAAACTCAGATTCTCATGTCTGCATAGCAAGCACTTTATCATGAACCATCTCTTCAGCCCATGACTTTTTATTCCCCCTCTTCATTTAAAAAGTTTGAGGCATAGTCTTATTGTTAATAATTTATTCTTATTTTATGTGCATTGGTGTTTTGCTTACATGTATGTCTGTGTGAGGGTGTCAGATCTCCTGGAACTGGAGTTATAGGAGTTACAGACAGTTGTGAGCTGCCATGTGGGTGCTGGGAATTGAACCTGGGTTCTCTGGAAGAGCAGCCACTGCTCTTAAAATTGAGTCATCTCTCCAGACCCAAGACATTATCTTAATTGCTTTTTAAATAGGCTAAATCTACTGCTTCTGTGCTGGAGACTGTTAACGCACGGTATAATGGCCCTCCCTCAAGACAGCTGAAACTTTATTGACAAGCTACCAAAGAAAAAGAAATTTAAAAGTTCTTGAGGTATAGGGCTTCTAAATTCTGAAAAATGGAGAAAATCTCATTCAAGAGTGCAGCTTGTGAGCCCCTTTGGGAAATATGGCCTTCTGGGTTAGTAGTTGGGCGTCCTGAAAGATGTTCACGTGGTGTCAGTTTGCTGGGGATTGTGCTTTTCCAGCTGGGCTGATCATAATGGTATCTCCTCCCCTTCCTTCTCCCCTCCACTTAGGTTACCACCTATTTGCATAAGGACTACAACAACCTGTGGATTATCAAGAAACATAATACAAACACAGGTAACATGGCAGAGGCTGAGATTCTTGTGCTGTTGTTCACTGAGTCTCCCTCACTTTTCTCAAAAACACCTTTGATGTCTTTACTGATCTCAGGCATCCTTTTGAACATTGTTGAGGTCCTGTTGTGTTCCCAGAACGGTGGGAAGCATAGAGGATGAGCAGTGAGTGAAACAGCAGGGCCGGGGCTCGGATCTCATCTGGGAACAGGTTATGTAAGCTCATCTCAGGGGCTGCTAGGCAGCCATAACTGAGGGTACCTGGGAGTTGCTTTGGTTTTCGAACTGTGCAAAGTTCAGCTGTAGCCCTGATATGAAGAGAATGCTGTTCTTTCTGGTCACTGGGCTAACTAAGTTAGTTGATAATCCAAGCACCTACCAGCCCTGTGCTTGAACTTAGCTGGTGCTTGCACACACAGACACGCAGACACACACACAAACCAGCCATCTGGGCTCTCTGGTTTTAGGACAAAGCAAGAGGTACTTTGGGGTCTTTCTTTTTTTGGAAGGCAACTAGCTACCTGTGGACAGGACTTTTTGTTGTAGCTGTTAAGCAGAGGCCAGTTGTCACCTGAGCTCATCCTCCCTGGCAGGATCCTGAACCCCAGGCATTTCTTGTGACTGCTCAATAAATACCACCTGCTTGAGCTGGCAGTAGCTGCTCCAAATCTGGAAACATGGACAGCCGTTCTCTAAACTTTTTTTTCCTTGCTATCTTCTCATATTGTTTTTAGGCTAGACCTTTACATACAACCATCTCTCCTGTTGCCTTATTTGCATGCTCAGTAATGAAAACTGACCCCTTGAGTGAGTCTGTGAAGCTACATTGATTGTGCTTTTAACACAATAGGTCAACCTAAGTGGTCCATCATGAGGAAGTTTTTGGGAGACTAGGTGTTTCTTCTAACATTTGAACTTGCCTGGTTTCTATTGTGGCTTCTAAGCTAAGATGGTTGCATTTCATCTAAGCAGCTAAGGGTTTCCTGGGAATTTTGTAGTCTGAGTTCTAGTGTTCTTGTTGGCTGTAAAGGTCCCTCACTCTAACCCACACCAAATAAAACTCCCTCCCCTGTTTACAAGGCAGCATAGCAACGGGTGCCTGTGCAGGTGAATCTCAACAGAGCCAGGGATTTGTGTTAGCAAATTCAGCTTTCCTGACCTTGATTTGTTTATAGAGTCTTGCCATGTCACTGTTTGTGACAGAATTTTACAAGGTGCCTCTGCCTTGCTGTGATGGCTGCCAGCTACTTTTCTATGAAACTACCTTTCTAGATCATGACGAGTTTTGACTTTTAGATGCCTAGAAAGGAGTAATTTTCTTTCAGCATTTTATAGTTGCTGTTTTTCATTTCATGCTTAGGAAGCATATTAACAGATAAAATTTTATTTTTGAGAAGATCTGTGTATACTTCAGCTGCAGCCCTGCTATGATAGAGCACTGTCCTTTCTCGCCCCTGAGCTGGCTAAGTTAGGGAAGTTGCCTGGATTTGATTTTATGGAGACTGTATTACTCATTAGGGAAATTTTCATTATTTAGTCTCTGCCTGAAGTTGCAGTGGAGGCTTGAGTGCCTGTTAGACAAAGGTCCTTGCAGCCTGGCACAGTGGCCAGTCTGGCCCCACTTGTTCACATCCTCATTTGTTCCTGCATCTCTTATATGCTTAGACCTTTTGCTCTACAGTCATTTGCAATCATTCAAATGAGTATGATTCTTTCGCATGTGTTGCTTTATCTTGCGTGTTCACTTGACAGAATTCTCTGCTTCTTTAAGAGACTCTCAAGCATTACTTCTGGGATACTCTAATCCTCTGAGGAGACTGGAGAACCTTACCCTTTGTCCCACAGCACACTGTTAGCACCGACAGCACTTATCACACAGCACTGTAACTGTTTTCCAACAAGCCTTCAATTGGCACTAGTCTAGTATGTGAATGACTCACTTGGTATTCACACTTATTTCTTTTTGGCAGATCCCCTAGACCCTTCATTCCCAGTGGAGTTCGTCAGACATGGAGACATCGTTCGACTAGAACACAAAGAGTAAGTGATCTTGCTGTTGTTGGAATTGACTACTAGGGCAGTGGGCTGAGGCTGTAGTAATGGAACCAAGTTTCTGTGTGGAGTAAGAAATTCATGCATAGTGTGAGGATGAGTAGTAAGATAACCTTTGCCCACTGATTTTGTGTTTAAGGAGCCTTGACCTTTGGAGATACCTTTCAGTGATCCTTTTCCTATTAATCCTACTGAGTGAGAAGAAGACCACTATCAGAATTTTTTTCATATATGAAAGTAGTTTATTAGGTGGATATGAAGAGAGGGAGAGAAGGGAGAGCAGGACATGATGGGGGGAAAGAGAGAAAAGGGGAACGAGGGGGGGCACTCCAATAGAGAAAGGGGAGAAAGCCAGGAGGCCTTCTATCACAATTTTTGAGCCAAATTTGAAGCAAGCTTTATTAAATACTGGCCAGGAGAATGGCCAGGACACCCAGGATTCCTAGAGAATGGCCTTGAATTATGTTAGTCCAGTGCTTATAAAGGCAAAACCCACAGGGCCACATACTTCCTTTGTCCAATCCAGGACAAGCATACATCCCACCTATGCACTTCCTGCCTACTTGTGATCAAGCACATCCTGTGCATTGGGGACAACCAATCTTGTTTACAGAAGTGAAAACACTTGGCTTGTTATCTTACATGAACAACAGCCCCTAGCAATCCAGGAAATTATCTGTGCTTGGGCAAGTGGGGCTGACAGGTTAGAGACATTTTTGTTAAAACACAGTAATTTAAACTTAAAACAAAACTTTAGCCCTCACGCCCGCTTCCATCCCCTAAACATAACCAAGGAAAGGATAGTTTGATAGCACAAAGCTGCATCTTTGGTAAATAATTTTAGGAAATGTTAGCATCTGTTTCTGAGACTAGCACACTAGTCTGTCTCAGTGTCTGTTCATCAGAATGAATGGAAATGCCAGGATGACACAAAAACTGCTAAAAAGCATGAAAAAGCTGACAAGATATTAGAATTACTAGAAAAAAATACAAGTAAAAGAGGTAATCCAGAGAATAAGTGAAGCCCTGAAGCCATGTTTTTCCTCATCCTGTTACTGCTCAACACATCTAGAGATTAAAGAAGGAAAAGCTCTTTAAAATTGTCTGGCCTTGGCTCATGCTCAAAGAGGAGCTGGCCTTGAATGGAAAATTTTATTAACTTATATACACCTTAGGCTTATGCATTCTACATATGCTGTCATCCTTAAATCACTGTTAGATCCAGGACTCAGGTCATACTCTTAACAATTTAACAGTTAGGAGTCTGTAAGTCTGGACTCTTGGACAGGTCAGAGATTTACACAGCAAAGATACTGACAGAATTAGTCTTAACTACAGCAGTGTTGTTCTTTTCCAACAGTTGTTACCCAGGTTCACCCTGTCTGCCTTGCAAAATTATGCTTTTTCTGATAAGAACACAAGGGACTTAATGGCAGACCAGGACTTAATGATGGCTGTGACCTTGAGCTGCCCATTAGAGGCATGATTTTTGATATAGAGAGGGGTCTAGTGGCCAGTTTTAAGTCAGGGTTTTTTTTTGTTATGGTGTGAACCACCACCACCAGGCCTTGAGCTTTGATGTTTTGTCTACCTCTTAAGAGAAAGTGCTTTTAAAAAATCAAATTATTAGCAAATTTATTAGCCAGGTGAGAGGGCTCACACCTGTAATCCTAGCACTCGGGGAGGCAGAGGCAGGCAGATCTCTCTGAGTTTGAGCCAGCCTGGTCTGCAAAGCAAGTCCAGGACAACCAAGGCTACACAGAGAAACCCTGCCTCAAAAAAAACATTAAAAAATAAATAATTCAATTTATTTATTTTTGTTTTATGTGTATGTGTGTGTGCATGTGCTACAGTATGTGGGGAGGTCAGAAGATAACTTGCAGGAATCAGTTCTCTCTTTTGATCTTGTAAGTGGGCCTCTGGCATCTACCTTAAGTTCTCAGGCTTGGAAGCAGGTGCCTTTACCCTGTGAGCCATCTCACTGGCCCAAGAGGACCCATTGTTATGTTTGTTTGTTTGTTTGTTTGTTTTGAGACAAGGTTTTTCTGTGTAACAGTCCTGTCTGTCCTGGAACTTGACTGTAGACCAGGAAGGCCTGAAACTCACAGAGATATGCCTGCCTCTGCCTCCCTGAGTGCTGGAGAATACAGGCGTGTGCCACATGCCCGGCTTCCAAGAGGAATTTTTTTGTTTGTTTTGGGGTTTTTGTTTGTTTGTTTGGTTTTGTTTCAGTTTTTTGAGACAGGGGTTTCTCTGTGTAGCCTTGACTGTCCCCAACTCACTTTGTAGACCAGGCTGGCCTCGAACTCAGAAAGATCCACTTGCCTCTGCCTCCCTGAATGCTGGGATTACAGGCGTAAGCCACCTTGCCCTGCTCAAGAGGAGTTTTTAAGTCATAGTTTTAGGTTCCTCCAAAGTGACAAGTAATCTTTCTTCACTTGGAACCCAGAAGATTTTAGGCTTAAGAGTGTTTCTGCCCCATTCACTCACTCCAGGAAAAGTGACTTTGTAGGAGCAGATTGTTGCTGGTTGTATAGGGAACCCTAGTTCCCAAGAAGTAACTTTCAACTGATCCTCCCCTGGGTCTGCAGCTCACATTTGTGTCAACTAGGTAGACCCAGCATCTTTAAGCCATAGTTTAAATAAACATGATCATAGGCTGATAATGTCTCATAGGCTCCTGGCTAAAAGCAAGAGTTTATCCTAGTTTTGTAAAAGTATTGGAATCCATTGCTATTCAGTTGCTGTCTTCAACAACAGCGAATAATGCACAGAGGTATATTACTCAAGGAAAAGGCACAATGACCAAAAACAGGCAAAGCAATCATCAGCAAAAACCTCAAAAGATTTATATACTGGAATTACCAGAGAGAAGATTTTTAAATATCAGGAGAGAGAGAAAGGGAGAGAAAGTGTGTATAGAACTGGTATGTTTTTCTTGTCCATTGAATTTTAGATATTTTAGATTCCTCCTACTAAATAAATCTGATTTTTATCCCTAATTAATAAAATCATGTTTAAATTTTTATAAATTTCCCAAAATTGTGTCATGAACATTTACTACTTACAGAGAAAAGCAAAAGTTGTTGTAAAAGCTAAGTACTTTTTATTAAATCCTATCCTCATTCCTGGCAAATTCCCCACTTCAAAAAAAAAAAAAAAGATGATGAGAACAGAAAGTAAACGGGAATAGGAAAGTTTGCCTGACTGAAGAATATCTGTTGCAAATTCTCATTTCTTTCTCCTCCACAGACTGCCTCCTTAGTCAAGAAAAGCTAAGCTTCAAAGCTACTAATGTGTGATGGTTGCCTTATGTCCCACCCTTGGCCTGCATGCTACACAGTACTTCACACAGTCTTCCTCCCTCTGTCTCTCTCTCTCTGAGCTCTTTTCTTCTCTAGTCCTCAGATTCTTGACTTACATTATTTGTTACAAGTGAATAGACCTCACATTTTCCAGTATATTGGAATTAATGGGTTCAGATTCTAATTTTTTCTAACCCTACAGATGGCTCCATAGTCTTAATTTAAAAAAAAAAAAAAAGCTGGTGCTGGAGAGATGGCTCAGAGGTTAAGAGCACTGTCTGCTCTTCTAGAGGTCCTGAGTTCAGTTCCCAGCACCCACATGGTAGTTCACAACCATTTATAATGTGATCTGGTGCCCTCTTCTGGGGTGCAGGCAGAGTACTGTATGCATAGCAAAAAAATAAATCTAAATTTTAAAAAGCAGCATGCTCATCTCTTTTCTTCAGATAATGGCTCTTCTCTTTTCCAACTTACAGAACTACTCGGAACCTGCATAGTCACTTTCATGAGGCCCCCTTGACCCGGAAGCACTTTCAAGTCACTGGCTATGGCATAGTAAGTAAGAAGCGGTAGTGTGAGCAGGGTGTATGGAAAAAATTGTGAGGCTTGGTTCAGGGCCATATAATAAGACTCATCTTTCCCAGAATTCTAGAATGTTCTAAGAGAATTTGGAGGCCGGACATAGATGAGTCTCCTTTTTGTTGTTATTTTGTTTTTTGAGATATTGTCTCACTGCCTTGGCTGGCCTGGAAACTTGCTATGTAGACCAGGCTGGCCTCAAACTCAGAGAGATCCACCTGCCTCTATCTCCCAAGTGCTGGAATTAAAGCTGTGTGTCATCATGCCTGGCCTGAACATAAACTTCTTGAACATTACAGGACCATTTAACTAGGCTTTCTATGAAAAAAGGAGCCTATGAATCTATTTTGTCTCTATCCCTCTTCTTGCAAAGTAACTATGTACTTTATACAGCCTAATACCTAATAAATGTCAGATATGAATTCCATGTGGATCTCTTAAATTTCACACTGGAAGGCTGGCAAGATGGCTCAGTAGATAAAGGACTAGCTATGCAAGCTTGGTGACCTGAGTTCAATCTCTGGAACCCACATGAAGGTGGAAGGAGAGAACCAACCCCATAAAACTACTCTTTGATGTCTACATGTGTACTGTGGTATTTTCCTTTCTCTCCCAATCATGTGTGCATGCACACAGTGATAATAATTGAATAAACAAAAAGCCAAAGACCTTGGTGAACTTATCTTCTTCTAGATCCCAAATTTTACTGGTTTTATTATATAGGTCTCTTCCCTATCATACAGAGGGCTTTTGTTAACCTAGCTTGGTATTTTACTTATAGAATAAGCTCTGTGGGAGCTTGTGTCCTGAAAGTACCTGAAACAAAGCAGCTGTTGAAAACTGTTGAGACCTACTCATCCCTCTCTCTTCTGAGGCCTTTAGGGCATCATTAAAGAGTGAATTCTATAAAGTGAATCCCCCAAACTTCTGTGTTTCCTGGGCCCACATTGTACTAAAGCCAGGACTCTGAATTCTCATTTGTTTTCCCATGGGACTCTCTTAAGGAGAATTAAACACAACTGCCTTAATTTCCAGGTGTAGTATCTAGGTCAGATCTACCCAGCTTAGGTGAGAGTATCCAAATGTGCAAAATAACAAAGACAAACAGCTTAGAGTAAGGTTTTGAGTATGATTTAAAGGCAAAACCTCTGGTCCTATAAAGTTAGCATTTAGACTTCTCACTTTCAGATTTATACCCTGTGTTTTTGTGGTGGGGAGTTCCCAGTTAATGTCACTGTCTTGGGCTACTTCTATGGCCTTCTTATTCCCTTTCCTACATCAATCATTGAGGTCGATTTAACCTTTGGTGCATGGGGGCATTTGAAAGGGTGGCCATTTTCTTTTTAACTCTTTGTCCTTAACATCACCTGACTTTTGTAAATTTTTTTTCTTGGTTTATGTGGCAGAATGGGACAGGAGACTCAAATGATTTCTGGCGGATTGAAGTTGTAAATAGAAAATTTGGGAACCGGATCAAGGTACTGAGAAGTCGAATTCGCCTCATCCATTTGGTCACAGGTTGTGTCCTTGGATCTTCAGGAAAGATTCTGCCCAGGTGGTAAGTCTCTGGGGTCCTGATATTTTGATCTAGCTCACCTTTTTTTTTTTTTCACACTACAAGTGGTATACCAGAAGCTTTGATTACTCAGTATTTAATGTTCACTTCACTTTGATTTACTTAGTAGTACATGGAAGAAGAAAAGGCATCAGGAATGTTACGGTGCATAGAACTCCAGAATAGCTTTGTATTTTATGTGCTTTGATAGTTTTTCTGCCTGCCTTGAGGTTAAAACTCTAAGCCTTTGTCTCCTTGCACAGTAGAAATGATGTATTCTAAGCTACTGTTAGGATAGTTGTAGATTCTGAAAGTGAGGTTAAAAGAATAATGGGCACTGACTTACAAGCAGAGAAGTTCCACAGATGTAACAGTGGACATTGCTGTACCTGGGGCATTCCGAATCTTCTGGGACATCTGTGACTGTTTTTCTGGCAGGGGCTGGGAGCAGTTGGAAGTTACTTGCACTCCGTACCAAAAAGAAACTGCTAACTCCATTTGGAATATAGAAGACCATATCAATCCCAAACGTGAGTTAAGGCCACTGTTCTGGCTGGCTCTGAAGGGAGAAACATACTAAACTCTTTGCTTAAGAGCACAAATCTTCGTAGACTCTGTGATTATGTTTTATTGTTAGTTTTGCTATCTTCCCTCCCACCCCCCATTGCTGTCTACCTAAGTGTTGTCTCTTTGGACACTGCTAGGTTCTTTTTTATTCTTGTCCATTTCCTTTTTAAATTCCTTATTCAGAAGTGACAAGTGACTTCCTACAAGGCCATTTCAGGCTTCCATCCCCCATCCGGGGTTATCTTCCTGTACCACAAGAGACTCCATGTCGTAAATGCTTGTTGCAGATTGGTCAGTTAGCCTGTGTCAAGTACCTCCAATTCCTTCAACCAACCAGACTTCACAGAAGGCCACAGCCACACTGATCCCAAATCTTTGTTACCAGGCTCCTTTGACATTCTTACTTCAGTGTCAGCTTCAAGTCAGTCTTTGGATTCATTTTCTTCCACCCCATCCCAGCTTGTGTTTGATTTCTCCATACTTGTATTCCATTCTTCTTAGTACTGATATAAACAAATAGTGGATTAACTTGTTGAACAATTCTTAAGTATGTCAGGAACCACATGGGCCCTGTGGATATATTGGTGAATGAGACAAATTTGGTTCCTAGTTCTATACTTACAAGAAGCCAGCTTCTGGGCCAGTGCCACAGTGATGGGTAATGGGGTCAAGAACTGTCAGAGCACCAACGAGGCCTTGTCTGTTTCCTCTGTAGCCTTCAGATTCCCTAGTGAGTGCTTAACATAAGCTCAATAAGTGACCTCCTGAGGCACTGCTCTCTGTCTCACCTTATAAGAAGACTGCCCTGGGCTCTGGCAGGGTATGGGTGCTGAGGACACACTGTGAGAACAATGTGGCAAAGCCTTTCTCTTGTCATTTTCCCCCTAGTGCCAAACATCAGCCTGGACGTGCTGCAGCCTAGTTTTCCTGAGATTCTGCTGGAGTCCCACATGGTCATGATCCGGGTACTGTGGGCCCTTCTTATTCCTTCTAAATCGAAACCTAAAACTCTTAGAGAAGTTCATGGGCACCCATAGATTTAGATCACAGAGAAGTAGCCATGGAGTAGATCCCTGCCCCCTTGTGGAGGATGTTGAAAATGTTTCAGCCACTGGTTTACTAGATTTTTCATAAGCATTTCTGGTATCACAGGTTGTAGTGGTGATTTGATGAGAATAATGACAACAGTGATTCTTGTTGTAGTTTCATTTCTATTGCTATGGCAAACACCCTAATACAACTTTGTTTTAGTTAGGGTTTTATTGCTGTGAAGAGACACCATGATCATGACAACAAGGAAAACATTTAACTGGGGCTGGGTTACTGGTTCAGAGGTTTAGTCCATTATCATCATGGTGGGAAGCTTGGCAGTGTGCAGGCAGATATGGTGCTGGAGGAGGAGCCAAGAGTTCTACATCTGAAGGAAGAGCAAGTGACACTGAACCTGGCTTGAACATCTGAAACCTCAAAAATCTACCCCCCAGTGACACACTTCCTGCATCCAGGCCACACCTAATCTAACAAGCCACGCCTCCTAGTAGCCCTATAAGCCTATGTCATTCAAGCCACCACGAGCAATTCAGGGAGAGGAGGATCTATTTAGCTTACCCTTCCCCAGGTCATACTCTAGCATTGAGGGAAGTCAGGGGGCAGAGACGTGAAAGACCTGCTTGCTGTTTCGCACAGCATTACTTCTGACTGTGGTGTGCACTTCATAGCCAAAGTACAGAAGGAACCCTAGAGCCTTGCTCTATATACTCAGTTAGCTTTCTTAGATAGTTCAGGACCACTGCCTAGGAATGGTACCACCCATTGTGAACTGAGCCCTCCTACATCAATTAATAATCAAGGTACCCTCCTATAGCCATACCCACAGACCAGCAAGAACTAGATAACTGGGTTGAGGCTCTCCTCCAGGATGATTATGGGTTGTAGCAGTTGACAACTGAAGCTAACTAGAACACCAGTGAACATTTATGTAGCTCCCATTACTTTGAGCACTGTATATGTATTAACTATTTGATATATTTAACTATATTAACTATTTATTAGTCATTTAATATTACAATCCTCTGAAGGTTATTGTAATTCCCACTTTACAGACAAGGAATTGAAGCATGGAAATATTAAGGAACTTTTTCAAGGGCACACAGCTTATATGTAAAGTATATCCAGTCTTCAAAGGTAGGCTAGTAGGTCTTCAGGATCACTGTCAGTTACCATGACATTCCTAATTCTGAGTGGCAGTGTCCCTGAAAAGCCACACATTGCATCTCATGAAATTAGGACTAGTTGGAATGAAAGCTACTTTGGGTGTGTTTATATGCATCTTTTTTTGTTTGTTTGTTTGTTTTTTTAGTTTTTAGTTTTTCAAGACAGGGTTTTTTCATATAGCCTTGGCTGTCCTGGAACTCTCTCTGTAGGCCAGGCTGGACTCAGACTCACAGAGATCCGTCTGCCTCTGCCTCCTGAGTGCTGGGGTTAAAAGCCTGTGCCACCACTGCCCGACACATCATATAGTCTTAACCATGAGCCCATTCCTCTTCCTGGGCTGAGCTACTTAGGAGATAGGGCTGCTTCCTGTTTAAGGGTTCCTAAGACTCATTGTTTGTTCCCTGTTGTTAGTAGCTGGCAGCAATCATAGCATCAAACATCTAAAGTAAGTTGAGAGAGGAAATCTTTAAATGGGGAAGATTTTGCCCCTAGATGGAAATTTGCCTGTGTAAATGGGGACAACATTCTTGCAGTTGGTGTCTGGTAGAAGAACCCCTTGCTCTAGGGTGGGAACACGAGTCCTACAGAAATGGTGTTTAGACCACAGTGTCTCAGACCACAGAGGTAGCTAGCTGTCAGCCACACACAGAGCTGCAAGGAGCTGGGGCAGTTGTTACTGTTCCCCTCTGAGCCACTCTCAAGCGTACTTACCTGAAAGTGATTATATAAGCAGTCCTTAAAAACATAGTTGACTTACTTCATCAGATTAAACTTTTAAAATCCAGATTTTTGTCAGTTTTGCACATTGGAAGGTGATAAGTTGACATTAAACAATCTCTGGGTCACTTCTTCTCTGACTCTGGGCTTGTAGCTGTCACTGTGGCCTGATGACATAGCTCTTTTGAATATGTGTCTATCACTCAGAGTGTCATTCTGGGTCTGAGTAGAATTTTAAGGCTGAAATGAGTGTAGAATTTTATTCCTTGTTTTGCTAAAAGGTAAAGACAAAGAAAAGGGTGTCTAAGAGCTCTCAGCCTACCAGAATTATACAGAAGAGACAGTGAATCCAGACTAGCGACATGCAGATATTGGTGTGAGTGTTGGCTCTGTGTCTGTCTGTCTGTGAGTTGAGACCTGAGTGGAAAAAGCTCGTGGCCTGGCAAAGTGAAGTGGAATGAAGATTTAGATTCAACACACTCGCGCACAGACAGACAGACACACACACACAGACACACACACATACACACACACACACACACACGAACACACCCTGTTAGGTAAGGATCTGCCTCCTTTCATCTTTTCATTTGAAGGGGTGCTGGACTTCTCTAAGTTGGGTGTAGAATTCCTAAGACCTGCTAAATGCCTGATTTTGGATTGAGCTGGATTGGTTTTAAGGGATTGGTTTCCCTCATCAATTATTCCCAGGACCAGAAAAGTCCATTCCTTACTCCAAGGCCCTTTGGATAGACATAATGATTATGGTGATTTGAATAAGAATGGCCCCCATAGACTCTTTTAGTCACCAGAGCGTGATATTTGAAAGGATTAGGAGACATGGTCTTGTTAGAAGTTTGTCACTGTGGGGGTGGGCTTTGAGACTTTATTTATTTATTTATTTATTTATTTATTTATTTATTTATTTATTTATTTATTTATTATTTTTGGCTTTTTGAGATAAGGTTTCTCTGTGTAGCCCCGGCTGTCCTAGAACTCACTTTATAAAACAAGCTGGCCTCAAACTCAGAGACCCTCCTGCCCCTGCCTCCCGAGTACTGGGATTAAAGGTTTACACCATGCCAGGCCCGGGTGTGCTCCATCTCTGTCTGTCTGTCTGTCTGTCTGTCTGCCTGTCCTAGCCTTCAGGTGAGGATGTAGCTCTCAGCTCGCTCCAGTGCCGTGCCTGCTGCCATGATAAGAACGGACTAACCCCGCAGCTGCCAGCAAGCCCCCAGTTAACCCCCGCAGCTGCCAGCAAGCCCCCAGTTAAACCCCGCAGCTGCCAGCAAGCCCCCAGTTAAAGGTTTTCTTTTATAGGAGTTGCTGTGGTCATGGTGTCTTTTCACAGCAATAGAACAGTAAATAGGACAAGTGATTCAGGGGATGTTCAGCTGGTTCTTTTGGGATATGCACACACATGCACACACACACACACTCCTCCCAATGGCACTTTTTTCTTTTTTTATTTATTTATTACAACTTATTCACTTTGTATCCCAGCTATAGCCCTCTCCTTATCCCCTCCCAATCCTGCCCTCCCTCCCTCTTCTCCCCCTGTGCCCCCCCCCCCTCCACTGATAAGGTAGGTCCTACCCCGCTTCCTCTGACCTTAGCCTATCAGGTCTCACCAGGACTGTCTGCATTGTCTTCCTCTGTGGCCTGGAAAGACTCCCCCCCCCCCACCTCAGGGGGAGGTGATCAAAGAGCCAGCCACTGAGTTCATGTCAGAGACAGCCCCTGTTCCCCTTATTAGGGAGCCCATTCCAATGGCACTTTTTAAGTGCAACCCATTGCCTTACTAAGACTTGCAAACTAAACTACACTCAACTCCTTGCTTTGTTGAATTAGTCAGGCTCCTTGGTAGTAATAAATAAAACCTTCTAGATCTTTCTTGGATAAACTAGTAGCTCCCAGTTAAGGGTAGTTTTGCCTCTCTGGGAATATCTAGCAATATCTGAAGACATTTTGGGCTAGCAGAACTGAAGAACGGCTCATGAGGGCTCTGCTGGCCTTCCAAGGTCTAGATCTCAAGTGCCAAACACAGGACAGCCCCACAGCACAGCTGTCCGGCCCAGAGTGTCAGCAGTGGCTGGTAACCTGCACAGCGGCTGCTCCTCTTCCTAGTCCGTGCTGCTGACAAGGACAGCACACAGAGCTCAGGCCTGGCAGCTGGCGTCCAGGGTCCTAGCTCTGTTCTTTCCTGTTTTACTTAAGGCCAGGTTTTGCCATGTGGGACAAATTCCTACATATTCTTGGCTGGGTTCAAGTTCTTCAGAGTAAGTCAGGTACTAGAAATGATTTCTCTCCTCAAAGATACATACTCTTAGAGGGGAAAACAAACAAACAAAACTCTTAACCTCGCACAGGTATTCATACAGCCCATGAACAGTTATATTACATGGCTATCCTATTAAAATGTTACCAAGGGCATTTAGAAAAATAACAATATAAAAAGCTCCTCCTAGTGAAGGGCTAATGGAAAGCTATTGAAACACTAGGCTAAAGTAACCTTTTCTGAGTCTGTGGTCTTGTGTTTGCAATTAAGTACTGATTTCACCCACCCACACATCTTCTCGCCATTGCTGTTAACCGAGTGGGCTGTTGTTGGTAGGAGTGGAGGCTTGTTTGTTTGAAGAATTAAGGCAATTATTACAGGCAGGTGGACAATAACTGCAAATGGGAGTCTGACTGTTCTTTGCCATGGAGGGGGAATCATCTGGGTTTCCCTTGGCTGGAAATCAGATCATTATGCCTCATGCTTAGATTACCTAGTTAGACCTCTTTCTTGAGTAGCTTTTCTCTGCTGCCTTCTTACAGGGAAACAATGGCCTCAAACCCAAGGACAACGAGTTCACATCCAAACCCTGGCACTGGCCTATCAATTATCAGGTAGAGCGCCTCCAGGGAGCAGCACAAAGAATGAGACTTGAATCTGTGGGGCTGGAGTATGTTTGGCAAAGGGAAGCCTCGCCTGGGGCTACTGGCCAGGAAAGGGGTTCTGTTTGCTACCTAATTCTGATTCCCACTTCCTAGAGAGTTCATGTAGACCGTGCATTCTAAGTCTCCTGGCCAGGCCTCTTGTCTGTGAAAAATGTGTAATATGTATACTCTTCCTTCCCCTTGAAAGGGGGTGGCTGGGCATGAGATGAACCTTGGATCAGCAGGGTGTCCTTTGCTTCACAGGGCCTGCGCTTCTCAGGGGCCAATGACACGGACTTCCGAGTCTATCTGCTTGGCAACCCTGTGAGTATCCCAGTTCTGAGTGCTTAGGCCCAAGCACCTGCCTGCAGAAGCTGGTGTTCTCTCATCCCCAGTTCTTCCTCTATACAGGTGGTCTGGTGGCTGAATCTGGTGAGCATTGTCCTCTACCTCCTTTCGGGGAGCACCATTGCCATCGCTCTGAAGAGAGGGGTGCAGCTGCCTGCGGAGCTGGAAGGTCAGGGCCCTTGGGCTTTCCCTGCTCTGTCCTTTTGGTTAGCTTGGGCCTCCACTCTGGGGAGGGGCTGCCTGCTGTGGGCTTCCCCTTCTCTTCCCCACTTGCACACACACCCTCTCCTTTGCTTTGAAGGCCCATTGTCAAGTGGTACCTTACACTGGGCTTGACATTTTGCATCTTCCCAGTAACCCTATAGCAGTGTCATCACCCCTTTTTGTGTATTAGGCAACCAGACACGGTGAAACAATGAGCTTGTCACAAGGCATGTAGCCAGTGGTCATACACTGAGGCTCAAACCCCACAAGTCTGACTTCTGGGACTTCACTGTCATACTCTAGCCAGAGAAGTCCCCCTTTCCTCATCTGCTCCCTTTGTTCAATGACCCTGTCCTCTAGTGCGGATAGAGAGGCAGCTCCAGACCAAGGAAGTGGTTGCCCTCTTGGTTACGTTAGCTGCTGGGCATGGAAGACATCGAGACACCCCACAAGTCCTTCTGTCCTTGCCAGTTCCCTGTCTGAACAGTCTTTAACTCCAGACACTTCCACCCAGCCTCCTTTCTGACCTTGCTGCTGGGAAATGTCTCTGACAGCAAAGAGGTGGGAAGTAGAAAAGATATCTTATTGTGGGTGTGTGTCTCCTGCCAGAAGTTCACATCAGGCCCCTGTTGGCATTTCTCTCAAGCTAGGTACTGACCAGGGACTCTGGAGTCCTCTCTCACTAGTTGCCATGGGATTTGAGTAGTCCAAGTGAGAAAAAGAAGGCCTAGTGAGATGGTGAGATCTATTCAGAGTCACACACCAAGACAGGGTAGACCTGGGCTGGAGCCCAGGCTCTGCCTCCTCATTGGGCTGTGCTGATTGGGCTGCACAGGGCTGACCAGGGTGCTGCTGCGAGGAGGCGGCCAGCTGCTGCTGGGCTGGATGCTCCATTACTTCCCCTTCTTCCTGATGGGCCGGATCCTCTATTTCCACCACTACTTCCCAGCCATGCTCTTTTCCAGCATGTTGACAGGTCAGCACTGCTGCCAATCTGCCTTGGGGAGATAACGCAGTGGGAGGCAAGGTGGGAAAGGAGCATGAGGTTGCCCTGAGAAACTGGTTTGAGAGTAGACCTCTGCTCTCTACTGTGATGCCTCTTTCCTGTGGGATCCCTAGGGGTTGTCCTGATTGGCTGGTACAGGTCTCCTGCTCTCCACAGGTATCCTATGGGATACCCTCCTGCGGCTCTGTGCCTGGGGCTTGGCCTCTTTTCCCCTGGGTAGCAGAATACATGTGGTGGGAATCCTGAGCCTGCTTTTGGCAGCTGCCTACAGGTATGTATCCCTTACATGACCCTCCAGTTTGAGCTTGTGGCACATTTAAGAATCCCTAATGCTCTTAAAGTCGTCTCATGCCTGGGCCATGTCCCTGGTGGTTCTCAATCAGTTGGGCCCAGGTGACCCTAATGTGTATTCAGGTAGGAAGAGCAAGGGCCTCACTCAACTTTCTCCTTGCTAGCAGTTCCTAGCTTTGATACCACCCACATCTAGAAGGGTAGCCCATTTTAGTTACAGTGGCTCCTTGCTAAAACAGTTGTCAATGGTGTAAAAGGGGGACAGGAAGCTGGGGAGATAGGGGTGTGACTCAAAATCCCTGGAAAGACACTGATATTTGTAAAGTCTTCCTTTCTCTGCCTTCTGGCAAGTCTCAGAGCCCCTTTCAAGAGTCCTTGGCCATTGTGGTGGGGGCCTGTGGCCCATAAGCATATGCCTGCTGAAAGGGGTTAAGTTTGTGTATTGGCAAATATTCTGGGCCACACATCCCATGGCCAGAAAGTCTCCTAAAAGACTCCTCTGTTAGGCCTATTGTGGAAAACCCCTCTCTTCCTGGTCATTTAGCCAGTAATGTCACAGTAGACTTGGATGAATGGACAGACTGGGTTATGTTGGTGGAACCTTTGATGGGCCCCAGGACGGGAACTAACAACTGCTCCTTGATACAGTTCTGGGATGCTGACTACCCTTCTCTCACTCTCATAGCTTCTACCTCTTCCACCCTCTGGCTTATGGGATGGTTGGCCCCCTAGCCCAGGAACCTGAGAGTCCAATGGCAGGACTAAAGTGGCTGGAATCATGGGACTTTTGAGGCCACTGCCAGGACTGCAGCCTGGATCCGGGTATTGTCCAGGGACATCCAGCTATGAAGCCAGATCCTGGACCCTTTCAACTTCAAGGGAGCTGCCTGAGGAGCCCAATGCGTTCTGCTGCCCCCAGGACTAAACTCTGGGACACAGACCTGGATTTAATGCCACACTAAAAAGAGCCACAGCCCTGCCTGCAGCACTACATGGTGACCTGACCTACAGCACTTCTTGGTGCCAGTGCCCTCTCCTGTGAGACACAAGGAGAGCAGGTGTGAGTGTGCAATACCCTTGGAGTGTAGACCACGCAACTGTGGCAGCCAAGTCTCATAAATTCCAAGAAATGGTCCAAGGTTAACAGGATCTTCTCTGGTATCTTTTCACATTGGGTTTGTTTTCATTTAGGTTTATAAGATGCATAAAAAAATCTCTGGTCTCCAGGAGGGCTGAGAGTGCCGCCTCACCCCTCACGGTGTTGCAAAGGCGCAACAGGTGGGACTGTCAAACTCACCCTTGTTCCTATAGGCACGCAAGGCACCCCAGGCTTTCAGGCTGGCCTTCTGCTACTGCCCCCAATGTCTTCTGTGGATACAGTCCTACCTGTGGTGTACAGTGCACGGGGTTCCAGGACACAAGCTGGCAGAGAATTTGCCAGTCTGTGCTTGGTCTTCTTTAGATTTTTGGGTCCCTGTTCTCTGAACTGGGTGGGTAGAACCCACATCTTGTCTGCTATGTGCCTAGAGTCTGTCTCTCACTGTCCATCCCTGCATCTGCCTGGCCCTGATGACAAAGCCCTGCTGGCCGCAGTCAAAGCGAAGATCTGTGGGGCTAAGCATCTGCTGAGATTCAGGGAGAAGGGACACTCGACCTGTTTGGGCTCCTGTCCCTGCTCTTTACTTGGCATCCCTGTTTTCACGCTTCCAGTCCTCCCTGATAACACCCTCTTTTGCTTTGTTGTCATTTCCCTTCCTTTCTGGCACTGCCTTATCAAGTCTTTTTTTTTTTTTACAAAGACCCAGAGCACCTGAAAATGCATGACAGCTTCTACTATCCATCACTTTAAGCTCAGAACTGTTCCTTCCATCTCCTTACCCAAAGGGAGTAAGAAAATTTGGTCAGATCCAAACCAACTGAAGTCCGACCCTTGAGTCTGCCTTCTTTCTTTCGGTTCAGAACAAAATATCTATTTGATCCCAAAAGATTTTGATATGTCAGGGTTTAATGGTGAATTTGCCACGCTCCATCTTCTCTCCACTGTAGCTCCCAATGACTCTGACAGGGTCAGACCTCTAAAGCATCTTCAGGAGGTGGTTGCCACGGAGACTGGAAATTAGTCTCGGGGACAGTCTGTGCTACCTACAGAGCGGTGGAGAGGGAAGCCTCTGGGCCCTGCTGGATGTTCAGCTAGAGCGCTATTAATGTTAGTAGAGGAAATGGAGCCCTGTCAAGAGCAAGGCAGGGTGGCTAACTATATCTGAGGCCCGCTGACCATCCTCTTCCATGACTGTAGCCCTTTTGACTCTTCCCGTCCCTCCCACCCCCCAGCAGGAAGTGTGGCTTGTGTACAGTCTGAGCTGCCCACTTAATTGCACTTATGGCAGGGACTGGGGAGTTCTGCTCCCATTGCCCTTCCTGACCCTTGCTTTCAGGCCCAGGCAAAGCTGGTTTCTTCTGAACACAGTGGGGTACCATATTGGCAGATTTTCCCAGAGAGAGGGGGTGTAGGAATCTGTACTTGGCTCTTAACAAGGTGGTCCGTGGGACATCTACCAGGTGGCTGAATTTTTGTTTTGTTTTTTCTTTTGATTTTTTTGAGACAGGGTTTCTCTGTGTAGCCTTGGCTCTCCTGGACTCACTTTGTAGACCAGGCTGACATGGAACTCACAGAGTTCCACCTGCCTCTGCCTCCCAAAGTGTAGGGATTACAGGCATACCGCACCCAACTGATTTTTTTCTTCTTGTGCCTTATTTATGGAGGCACTTGTTAGAGGGAAGGGATCTTAGAGTAACCAGGGGCCAGTCTTTGAGAGCCAGAGTACGTAGGAGAGTTCAGCGGGCTCCTACGTGCTTTCCCCCAGTGTCACCTTGCAGACTGAAAGGGTCTCTTCTTATTTCCAAGTATGGGTTGAAGGGTGTTCCCCACTCACTACCCCTTCTTCCATACTCAAATGGGAAGTCTATGGGAAAAGGCCACTTGTATCACTAAGCACTTGGGTTCTCTTTGGAAGATGGAGGGGCACTGGTTGCTGCTTTGCATGTGGGCTGCAGCCCTCAAAAACTGACAGAGATGTGGTACATCTCACACGGCTGGTATGGAGGAAGATGCACCAGGCAGCCTAATGCAGCCAGTGTCTTGACCCACTACACTTTGTTTTTTTAAGTTCCAGGAATAATCAGAGACCATTACTTTTGTAATAAATAGCTCTTGTTTTCAACACTACATTGTTGTTGTGCTTAATTGGATCTGACTTGCCCTTGAGAAAAATGTTTGGATGGCAAAAACCAACATGGTATCTCATGGCTGGGGCCATTCTCATTCCAGCTGAGGCTCTGGCCACGCAGAGCCTAAATCCAGGGGAATGTGGGCCTTCCCAAGCACTTGCTTACTTGAGAGACAGTGGCTGTTGTTTCTATTCCTTAGGCTACAACCAGTAAGAATCTGAGCCTACGTTTTCTTGTTTAACTTCCCATATAATATAGAAGGAAACAAGGGAACCATCCCTACTCCCCACCCAATGATGAGAGAGCTATGTGGCCCAGCATGGTAGCAAATTTCCATTCCAATTAACAGAGGGCTCCATCTTGCCATGGTCTTCTGTCAAGGGTGCGAGCTATAAAGGACCCACCCAGTCCTACAGGGCATGGTCCTTAAAACCTCCTGCGATGATGCAGAAATCATCCAGACACACACACAGAAAAGCTGGGATCAGGTGGGACATGTGAGCTATGATGGAGACGCACAGCTACTTGCCTGGAAGCTGTATTGTATACAGCTACATGCTGTATACAGCATGGAAAGGAGTTAGCTAGTCTCAGCCAGAGGTCTCTGTAAGGGAGTAGATTCTGGCTGCTGGAAGAGACATCCTGAAGGAGGAAGCTGGGGTTCATGTTTCTGTACATTCTGTCAGTGTTCCCACAGGGACCAGAGGAAGGTCCAATTGCCACGGGTCTGAGGCATTGAGGTCCCTTTTGATAAGACACATTCATTTAGGGCTTCATCTGCTACTTGCATTCATTCATTCAGGGCTTTTTCCATGCCCCACAAGATGTATAGAGAGTGGCTGCTGACTTAGCATTGGAATAAAGGGGCAAAGGAATTAGTGCTTCTGTGAACGGAGAGTCTCTTGTACTGCCTTGTAACCCCTCTTAAGGACCATAAGGCAAAGAGGCAAGCCGGGGAGGAAGACAGGTCATTACCATCACTCTGGAAGTAGAAGATGCCAGGGACAGGCAAGTCAGAAAGGGACCACATTATCTGTGATTGGCAACAGCTTAGTAAATATGTTTGGGTTTTTTTGTTTGTTGGTTTGTTTTTTGTCGTTTTGAGTTTGGGTGTGGGTTGGTTGTTTTTTTGTGTGATTTTTGTTTGGTTGGTTTATTTTTTTGAGGTTACTTTTTTTTTTTTTCGAGACAGAGTTTCTCGGTGCAGTACTGTCTGTCCTGGAACTCACTCTGTAGACCAGGCTGGACTCAGATTCAGAGGTCAGCCTGCCTCTGCCTCCAGAGTGCAGGGCTAGAGATGTGTGCTAACATCTGGCCAGTTAACATCATTTTGATACATGTGACATTTTGTACTCCTGAAGGCTTAGGGCAAACAATGTTCTTGTCTCCATTGTGCCCGTGAGAGATTATATTACATACCTAACAATCCACAAGTAGAAAATCATAGGGCAGAACTTGGTGCAAAGGGGGTTCTTTGGCACTCCTGTAGCCCCAGCCTCCTGGGCTGGAAGCACCTGCCTGGAGTAGCCTGGTGGTCCTGGACACTGAGATGAGGCTGGGGCACAACTGGAAAGTGGTGTAGTTCAGCCTGATGTACATTCTGCATAGTGCATTTGTAGCTCAGCTAGGACAGCAGGCTTTCTGGGTTCCTCCAGGGATGTGCAAACCAGTAGAAGTAAATGTTTAATAATAGGTTTCCTATGGGGGCAAAACTAAACCCTAGTTTGTAGCATTTGCCAGTGTCCATTGTGCAGACACTTCTCTGTGGTTTGATTCAGGCTACTAACTTGATGTCACCAAATGAGAAGTTGAGAACAGAGTCATAGCTTTAATGCTGTATACGCTGGCCACAGCACACTCTGGCTCAGACCCAGTAACCTTGGCTCAGTCTGAACTATGGACCTGGCTCTTGGTTGTGGTCTTATTAATTTGTGGGAGGCATTGGAGAAAGTGAGCCAGATTATCGGACCTGAGGTCAAACTCTGGCCCCTCCATTTTGTTTTTTATTTGTTTGCTTGTTTTTAACTCTGTGACTGGGCCAGCTAACTTCCTTACCTCCTGTTTCCTCATCTCTTAAGATGAGAGTATAATAAAGAACATATCCTGCACAGGGCTGTTTGGAGGATACAGCTAATGGTCACAGTGTGTGGACATGTTAATGACACATTGACAGTCTTCACTAGAGAACACTTGACTTGTTCTAGATTTTAGCCTCCTGCATGGTCCACAGGGAAGAGAGAACCTCTCTAGCCCCTCAAAACCACCTGTGTTTGGGGCAGCTCACCGACTGCTTTGGCTGTGCTAGATTCTCAGCCTTTCCCCAAGGGGAAAGATGGGAGCAATGATGTCCTGTCACCTCTGGCTCTGGGAGGACAGAGAGGAGCTGTGGGGTTGGGTATTGGTTGCTCCACATAGAGCATGACAGTCCATTACTCCATGAACCCTTCAGACCTTGGATGCTGTCAAGAGAAGAGACAAGAAGGGTCCTGCGTGAGGGCTTCCAAGTAAGTACAAGCAAGGTTGACTGCAGAAGGTGTAGACTACCCTTTTGTGCTCTTGCTTGAGGTCTTCAGAACTCATTAGGACACAGGCCATTTGCCAGGCTGCCCCAAAGTGTTACTCTCCTGCTCCAGTCCAGGGACCCAGAGATACACAGGGAGATGGAGCAGAGTAGAATAGGTTGCGCCCAAACATCACACAGGAGAGGGTGAGTAGCTGCTTTCGTGGAGCAGGATAGAAGGCCTGCGGTTCTAGAAGACACGAACCGCGCACTCCACATCAAGCGTGGAGCTGCCCACAGGGCCACAGTCTCTTCATATCTGAAGATCAGGGATATTGACTTGTATCCATGCAACAAAGGACTCTACAGGACATGCCACTCAAACCCTTAACAGTTTGAGGAAACAAAAGAGACTCAAAAACAGTGAAAGATAAAGGAAGTGTGTTCTCTAATGCCTGAGCCACTGCAACTGGGCTGGGGCCAAAGAACACTCATACCTGAAGGAGATTGACAGTGCTATCTGACAGGTGGCCAGCTGAACATTCTGAATGGCAGCACAGGACTTACCTGAACTCCTTTTAGAAAACAGTATTTTACGTGTCTTCCTTAGTCACTCCAACTAATATTTTGAGACAGTCACACTGAACCCAGAGCTTGCTGAACTGGCTAGCTAGCCCCAGAAATCCTACAGTTGTCTGCCTTCCCAGTGCTAATATTACAATCACCTGGCCTTTTCCTTTTGAGACAGGGTTTCTTTGTGTAGCCCTGGCTGTCATAAAACTCACTATGTAGAACAGACTGGTCTGGAACTCACAAAGATCCACCTGCCTCTGCCTCCCAAATGCTGGGATTAGAGGTACCACCACACCTGTATGTTTTGTGTTTGTGTTCTTTTTGAGTGCTATGGACTGAACCCAGGTCCTCACACTTAATCTAAGAGCCAAGGGCAAGGATGCCCACTGAACCATCTCCCTAGCCCCTGGTTTCTTTGTTTTTGTTTTGGAGGGTTATAGGGATTCATTTGCTTTGGGTTTTTGTCACCATTTCAGTAGACCATGAGATGGCAGAACTTGATTTTTAACTCCAAGTACGTGTAGGTAATACATTACTAGTTACTGTTCCGGGGTATCGGGATGGGGGTTGGAGAGGGACGTTCATTCTGATCCAACAGGCCTGAACCTGAAGCCCACCTTGGCTCAAAAGGGCTATGGTTTGGCCTCCAGCCCCTTAAACCGAGAGCTTTGGTAGGCTCAAAGTTGTGCAACATGCCCCAGTCAGACCCAGGGCTTGAGCAGAGGACAGACAGACCAGTTTGGTGACATAGGTCCCCCTAGCTAAACTCTAGGAAAGACAGCAGAGATTGTGAGCAAAGACCATGAGCACAGGAGATGGCAAGCCTGAGTTTTCTGGTGGAGAGGTGGGACTCACCTTGAACATTGGGCCTTCTGGCTCTTCATTAAAAATATGAAGTGGTTATTTACTTATTACGAGAGGGGAAATGAGGCAACTTGTGTAGCCTCTCAATTTCCGGCCTCTCTAATTCTGAGATTATAGGCTTGTACCACAAGGCAGCCCAGATAAGCAGTAGTCACATCACTAGTTTTCAAGAGTGAAACAAGCCGAGAGGCTTGGCAATTTCTTTAAGGCTCTGAAGCCTGGACATTTCCCAGACCTCGGGTAGTCCCTGTCTAAGGCGGGCGCAGAGGGAGCGCTCAGGCCTCCCCGGGCAGGAGCGGGTGGGAGCCACCATAGCTTTAAAGGGCGGTTCTCTGTGAGCTTCAGGGCGCGCAGGGCGCAGCTGCCCGAGAGGGGTCCCCGGAAGCGCGCTGGGCCAAGCTGGCTGTGTGCATCCTCTGGGCTGGACCAGCAAAGGCGCAGTTGCTGGGCCCCGCCCAACTAACGCACTGGGCGGGGAGGGGGCTCTCCCGCGCCGCGGAGATGGCGCTGCACGTGCGGTGAGGACGCCCACGCCCCGAGGGTCCCATTCCCTGCGCCCCGCGTTTCTCCAGGGAGAGAGAACATGGAGCGCCCAGAAACAGAGCTGATCCGGCAGAGCTGGCTGGCGGTGAGCCGCAGCCCTGTGGAACATGGCACTGTCCTGTTCGCCAGGTGAGAGCTGCGGGGGCACTGGGGTGCAAGTGGAGGGGTGCCTGGCAGCAGTGGGTTCAAGACTCCTGGATCACGGAGGAGGAGAAACGGGCCCGGCTTGCATTGCTGTTCCAGAGAGAGGGGTGTGTGCGCAGCGACAGGTGGTCCTGCCCCATCTACTCCTCCCAGATAGCGGCTCCCATCCCATGCAGTGTCCCCTACTCTTTCCTGTGCTGACTCCATGTCCTGTGGATAGTGACTACAGGGCCGCCCACAAGAGCCGGGGCAGGTAGGAGGAGATGAGTGACCTGAAGGCCAGCTGGGGTGTGCAGGTACCTGGATGGGTGGGATGGGCTCCCACGCCTGCCCACCCACCCTGGAGTGGAAGGAGGCCCAGGAAAGCTCAGCCACCAACAAGATGAACCCTTCAGAGAAAGCACAGGCTTAGAACCGGAGAAGCTGGAGTCTCACCGGTGGGCACTGAGAGAGAAGGTACAGGCCCCACAGAGAAGGAAGGCTGATTTTCAGCCTCACCTCAGGCTCCGCTGTCACCAAAGGGCCATGCTTCCTCCCTCATCACAGCTACCCAGGCCAGTCCCAAACTTCGGAACAGGACTTTTGCAAAACCTCTCCCAGATAGAAGGGGAATAAATTTAGTCTCACAAAAGAGTTACACAAAAATGAAAGCTCTCCTCAGTAAGGCTGAAATTTTCTATATTCTAAACTCATTTTCCCTGACTCTGGTATCCACTGTGGCTTTACTGTGTAACTTAAGGCAGCTTTCTTAGCCTCTCTGAGTAACTGTTTCCCTTCTCTGAACCCACTGCTTAAAAGTATGAAGGCTGTACAACTGCAGCCAACATACGTGAAATGCTTAGTGCTCAGTAGTTCAAGGAGTGTATTGTTGATGTCATTACCTGTCTGAGCCTCCTCAGATATGAGGAGGTACACTGGGAAGTTTTGATCCAAAAAGGAAGTTTCCCCCTAGATTTTGGTTTGAGATTCTTCCTGTTCCAAACTCAGCCCCCAGTTGTTTAGGGAGGGGCTGCTGTCTGCCAGGCAATGTGAGGGGCTGGGTCCACAGTGTCGCCTGGAGGGTGTCCAGAGACGGGATGAGGGGACGCTGACTAAGCTGGGAGTGTACTGTGACTTTCTTCCTGCCAGCCAGGGTCTGCTGCAGTTGCCACTCACTGTGCTGATGACCCCTGCTCTCCACCCACAGGCTCTTTGCCCTGGAGCCCAGCCTGCTGCCTCTCTTCCAGTACAACGGCCGCCAGTTCTCCAGCCCCGAGGACTGCCTCTCCTCCCCAGAATTCCTGGACCACATTAGGAAGGTGAGGGAGGCAGAGCCAAGAGGTCTCAGATCTGCAGAACATTGTCTTGGTAAAGAAGGAGGAACTTGGTATGATAAGGACACACACAGCTTTTGTATACACACACACAGGCACACGCACGCACGCACGCACACACACCATTCTCTGGATTGGACCCAGCATCCTCCTTCACTCTGTTGTTAAGCCAGTGGGACCCAGCCAGGTAAATTGCTCTCAATTTTGACCTCTGGCTTCCACAGATTGTGTTGGTGGATCTTGGCCAGTTGGGAGCCACGAGGCTGGGCTTGTGATCTTCACAACACTTCAGTTTGCCCTTTCCTGTGCAGACAATATTGTTCTGCAGCTATGTCAGAGGTTTGGAGAGCCTCAAACGAGGAGGGCTTCATCATTGGAATTTCAGTTAGTGGAACCAGCACAGACTAAACACCTACTGTACACAGACACTGGCCTGCCACCTCCGATCCTGGACAGCAGTGTTCTGAAAGCCTCCCTTGTGGAGAAGCCTGCGTTCTAGGCTGTGGTGGTAAGCAGGTAGGACTGTGCTGTGCCCTCTGTGTCCTTGGCAGGTGATGCTAGTGATTGACGCTGCAGTGACCAATGCGGAGGACCTGTCTTCACTGGGGGAGTACCTGGCCGGCTTGGGCAGGAAGCACCGGGCAGTGGGAGTGAGTCTCTGCTCCTTCTCGGTGGGTAGTGGGGTACTTTCTGACTTCTGAGTCCCAGACCTGCAGCTGCCCCTCTCTCCCAGTGCCGACCCATTGTTCCCCTTCCTCACAGCTCCAGTTCCTCAGATGAGCAGAAACAGATCAGGCCACCCTCGTTACATGCCTGCTATGTGACTGACACCAACTTAACCTCCCTGAGCCTCAGAGTCCTCTTTAATGAAAGAGAACCATGAAGGCAGCTAGGCAGTGGTGGCACACACCTTTAATCCCAGCACTCGGGAGGCAGAAGCAGGCAGATCTCTGTGAGCTCAAGGCCAGCCTGGTCTATAGAGTGAGTTTCAGGACAGCTAGGGCTACACAGAGAAACCTTGTCTTAGGAAGACACAAAACAAGACAACAAAAACATGAAGGCTCAGCAGCCCTTGGCATCAGTTGATTTGATTATCTATCTATAGGTATCAAACTACTCCACGTGTCCTCCCTTAATGCAAGTCCTGAGTTCTTTGGCTGGACTCAGCTGGGCAGTTCTTTCTCTGGAGTCTGGTTGGGGTCACCCTTGTGTTGAGGCACTGGGCCTAGGGTGTCTAAGGTGAACTGTGAGCCTTTAAGCCTTCCACATGCTAGCTAAATCTCAGCAAGGAGAGACCACTACTCAGGCTGCTACCCCAAAACAAGCCCCAGCGTGCAAGAACTAGAAAGCCTCTGCTGGCACCACTGTCACCAACATCCTACTGGCCAGGACCCATCACGAGGGTGACTCATGTCAAAGACAGGATCAGACCCCAGTACAGATATGCTCCAGGTGTGGCTCATGGGGAACCCCAGCCGTGATAGTGTCCAACCCCTTTGCTGGAGAGCTCTGTGAGAAGGGGGCCTGGATGGTCTTGATTGCCCCTCCACCTGGGTATTTACATGCTGCCTACCCCTTACAGGATATTCAGTAATATATGTGGGATAAATAAACCTCGTTTCACTCGATTAACAGTAAGGCCTACGGTGTGCAGCTGCTGCCCTAAGAGCTGTTTGCGGAACCTGGAGTTTTGTTTTCCTCCTGAAACAGGTGAGACTCAGAGCCTTAGGGTAAACTTCTCCAGGTCATCCGGATACCACGAGTGTTGATCACAATCTGAACTCACACCTACCTGGCTCCCAGCATACGTGTTTTAATCTCATGGCTACTGCCTTGCAGGTGGGGGAAACTGAGGTCTGCAAGCGCTTACTTGGTCAGGTCTCAGTGGACAGCCTGTAGGCAATGTACAGGCCCCTCTTGTAAGGTGGTTGCAATTATCCACTATACGTCTTCATATTTAGAGGGAAAGGAGAACACAGGGTGATGCTCGGGGCCTGTTCAGAAAGCATGAGCGCTGTTGCCGGAGAGAAGAAAAGCCTGTGTTCCCTTCCTGGCTGAGGGCCTCAGCTTTGTCCCCTGTAAATGGAATGCTGCCTTTCTGCCTTCAGATGACTAGGTACCTCTTGCCTCTGCAGACGGTGGGTGAGTCCCTGCTCTACATGCTGGAGAACTGTCTGGGTCCCGACTTCACACCAGCGACACGGGCCGCCTGGAGCCAGCTCTATGGAGCTGTGGTGCAAGCCATGAGCCGAGGCTGGAATGGGGAGTAAGAGACAAGCCAGTGCCCTCACCCATCTGTGCGTCTGTTGATCTCTCTGTTGCAACCTCAGCCCCTCCCCCAGGGCTTCTCTGCACTTTGGTCCTCATCCCCTTGGCCATCCTAGAGATGGGAGAGGGCTCCTAATCAGCTACAGAGAGGTGGTTTTTCCTGCCACAGGGGCCTTTGGGCTTCCCCCATCCTCATGATGCACCCCTGCATGCCTGGTTAGCTCTCATGTGGCAAAGTTAAGTTTTGGTTAGAGAGGTAGCATGGGGGTTCTTCTCAGAGAAGCCTCCACCAAGGTGATGGTAAAATGACTAGGCTTCTAGAACCTTCCATCTTGCCTACCCAGTCTCTTTGCTACTTTCCTGCCGGGATGTTTACCTTCCAAAAAAAATTGAAGAGGAGGAATGGCTCAGTGTTTCTGAGGATCTCAGGCAGGGGGAGCAGGGAAGACAGTGTTCTTCAGGGTCAGTGGACTCCCTGGGGCTCAGCTACTCAGATACCCCATAGAAAACCCCCTATGCTCTTGAGTCAGCACTTCTGGTAGAAGCGCCCCAATATTCTTTGGGGGAGGGGACTAGCTGGCCAGCCCAAATGGAGAGGCTAGTAGGGCAAGGAAGAGAAGTGACCTCATCCTATATGGCCCTGAGTTGCAGAACTCTTCCTGCTACCCTATTTTAGCAAGACTGACTCTTGCCTCCCTACCCTCTCTGTTCACTCACCACCCTCCAGCTGTGGGCCCCTAACTCTGTGTGTTAACACTTGAGGTGGATCTGTGCCCGGGCAGAAGAGCAGGAAGAATACAGTGGGAGAGGCCCTCGTCCCCGTCCCAGCCACCCACACTTTATTGCTCTGCACTGCGGTTCTATAAACAAGAAATAAACGTGTTCTGTGCGCTGACCCTCCATGGCTGGGCTTTTTGCAGGCCTTGACGTGTGCCAGATGAAGCTATAGAGTGCTGGCACTCAGAGAAGGATGGGGTCTGGCGTAGGGTCAGTAGGACCAAAGCGTGAGTGGCTGGAAAAAGAACAAGCCTGAGAAGGGAAGGCCAGAGGCAGTGGTGGGGGAGGAGCGTGGGGGTCTTGGATCCAGACTGCCTATGAGGCCGTCAAACCCAGTTCTGTTCTCTGGGCACACACCTAAACCAGCTTCCCTTAAGACAGGTAGAGCAGGGGACAGTTATAGCCAGTAGTCTGTGGATACTGGGACAGTTCCACACCAGCCATGTCCATCTCCAGATAGCCACATGTACCTCATGCCCAGTCATTCGTCAGTTTAATGCAGCGTTCACAGTGACCTAGAGGGTTATTTGCTGAATGAGAGTGAAAAGAGCTCTGTCCCTAAGTTGCTGCTTAGAGAAGGTTCCCAGTCCCCACCAACTCCCATTTAGAACTTACTTTGAATGAGAAATAACCTTCTCTTGTATTTGTGCTTGGGTGGTCAGTGCTATGGTTTGAATCTGAATGGTTTAGTTTTGAATGCTCGTCGCCTAGTCTGTGGCAACTATTTTGAAGGCTGTGGGACCTTTAGAAGGTGGGATCTGGTTGGTCAAAGTGGGCACTAAGGGGTGGGCCTTTGAAGGTGGGAGCCTGATCCCTGGTTCTAACCCCATCCTTTCTGGTTCACCATGATATGAAGCACACTGCGACACATACCCACTGCCATGAACTCCTCCTGCTGTGATGGTCTCAGATCCTCCAAAAGCATGAGGTAGAATAAATCTTTCCTCCTGTGATGCTTCTGTCAAGCATTTTGTCAGAGTAACACAAACATAAATAATAATCAGATATGACACACAACACACTTATTCCCCAAGGGCGGTATAGTCTGTGGGTCTGGGGAATGGGACCCCACAGGCAAGTGGCTAGAAAGACAGCCCTGGAAGAGCACAGCGTGAAAAGTGATCATCGCCCGAGGAGTGGATAGTTCCCTCTAAGACTGCAGGACTCCCAGCATGGGCCTGTAGCTCGCCTGGGGTAGCTGCCCTCGCAGGGAGCTTCTGTTTCTCAGTATAGATTGGTGGCAAGGCGGTACCAGCTGGATTTTGCATGCTGTCAGCTGGGCGGTCTTTTCTGTTCAGCTCAGATGGTAGGTCTCAGGGCAGTGGGGCTGCAGACACTGATCAGTAGCCTGCTGGGAATGCTGGTCCCACTGTCACACAGAAAGATCTGCTCCAGCCCAGCAGGCTGCAGCATCTTGTCCCCTCCCTTGCCCACCCCCACGTGACCTGAGGACAGCTTAGACTCAGTTATCTATGCTGGCCTAATGCTTCCAGGCATCTGAAGCCCACTCAGGTGACCTGGTGACGTGGCCTAGTAGAAGCCAAACACCCTTCTCTGGCCCATGTCTTGAGCCACCATACGTAGGTGCTTGACCTTAGATATGCTACCATTCCATGTGTGCATCCGTGAAAGAACTCCTCTCCCACCCTCCCTTTCCAGCTCCCACTCCTTTTAGTTCTGTGGTTAGCAAAATTCTTCAAAAGAGTAGCCTTCTGGCTGCTGTGGTCATTTCCAGACATTAGACAATGGGAATCTACCACAGCTAGATTTTGTCTCTACTCTTATCTGCTCTCATCGAAATCACCAGTGACTACCATTTTGCTTAATTCAGGAGTCCTGCCTTAGCCTTCCGCTTGCTCTTCTGCTCAGCAGCACTTAAGAGTTCACCACTCCTTAATGTTTAAGCTTCTTGTGGAAAAACACAACCAGCTGCAAAAAAAAAAAAAAAAATCCAGGGAGTTACGAGCCCACACAGACGCCCTCTGGCATTACCTCAAGGTTGGTCCTTCCGTGCTTTCTCTTTGCTAGAGACTTCTTAGGCAAAGCTCTGTGTTCTTTGCCTTGCGGCTCTTCCTTAGGTGTTTCACGTTTGAACTCCCGAATACCACAGCAGCACCTCATTCCTGTCCAGATGCCTGTTCCCCTGACACCTCAGAACCATCGTTCTGCATCTGGTCCATGCCTTGCATTTTGCTTAAGTCTTTTTAAGTATTTCTATCCATGCTGGCTCCTTCCCTTTTCCCACTGTCTCATGGGAGAAACCAGGTCATTTGTTGACAATACGGCTAGCATCCTCTACTTGGCTGATGTTCCATAGTTCTCCATCATAGTTCTGTCATGAGAGGTGAGGCTCCCTGCTTCCTCTCTGAGGACCCCACTTGTTCTTAAGATCCTTGCTATAGCTCCGTCCATCACCTTGCAGGTTCTCCTTTCCCCCTTGTGTTGATTCAGCCCCCGGGGCTCCTCCTCATGGGTGCTTGCTCCCTTCCCAGTCTTGGCCAGGGCCTTACTTAAACATCATCTTAACCGACCCCGAGGTTTAAAAGTTCCCAGCCTGACTTCCTTATCCAGCCAGTGGGGTCACAAATGGAGCATGACCACATGCAATATGCTCCAGGAAGCCCCCTTCCCAGCCTTCTTTACCTCCTGTATCACTGTTGCCAAGTTGTTCTGCCTGAGACCTTGGCGTCATCCTGGCTCCTGGGTTTCTCTCTGACCAACCTCGCTCCAGCCCTTAGGGTGGCATATCACGTTGCCACTTTTCTCACTGTTCTCTGCCCTATCCCAGTTGTTACTGTATTCCCTCTCACAGTCAGACCCAGTTGGAATTTCTGCCCCTCCCCCCTGCTGTTTTCACCACAGTAAATGAGAGTGTCCTTGGTTACTGGGGCTAGGAGAGCTACTGTTCCGTAAAGACAGAGATAAGTTGTGAATGTGGCTGGGGGTGATGACAGATAGCAGTAGATGGTGACATGCAGCTGCAGTCCTAGAGCTTGGAAGACTGAAGTTTGTGAGATCCACCTGGGCTGTAGAACCATACTCAATTTTATTTTTAAAGTGTGTATCTTATAATCTGAAAAAAAAAAAAAGAAAGAAAATTGCCAGGTGGGGTGGCACATTCCTGTAATCGCAGGGGAAGCAGAGGTAGGCGGATCTCTGTGAGTTCGAGGCCAGCCTGGTCTACAAAATGAATCCAGAACAGCCAAGGCTACACAGAGAAACCCTGTCTCAAAAGGAAGGAAGGAAGGAAGGAAGGAAGGAAGGAAGGAAAGTAAATTACATAAGACAATCATGTCACCCTTCTGTTTAAAATCCCCTGGTAGCTCCCCACATCACCAGAGGATGGTCTGGAGTCCTAGCAGAGTCCGTGAGGTCCTGTTGCCCCTCAGAACTTTCCTCAGCCCTCCCCTTGCTTGCCCGCTCTGTTCAGCCCCACTAGCCCTCTTGCTGCCCTTTGAGCCCTGCACTTCTTGTAGACCCTCCATTCCTCCCCACCCCCACCCCCAGGAGCTCTTCCTGGGTCGCACAGGGCAGAAATGCCCTCTGTCTCCAGTCAGTCCCTTCTCTCATCTTGTTCTGTTCTTTCTTCAAAGCACTTATCCCTGCCTGACATCCCATTATGTAACTGCTTTGTTTATTGCGCTTGGAACCTTCTATTGCCTAGGAATGGGCAGGCTGTCATGAAAACCACTCTGGGCTGTGTTTAGAGAAGCGAGAAGAGGCGATTCCTTAAACAGTTGCTGGAGCTGACAAAGCAGCAGCACACCCTGAGGCCCAAATAACAGTCATATTTATTGCAGGGTAAGATCCGTATGGCAGGATTTGTGCCCATCACTCATTTGTAGCCTAGGCTGATGAGAGTGAGGTCTGCAAGTGTGTGTGGCGCCTGAGGCAGGAACCATTTCCCTCTGCCTGCTATACTCAGCTGGGAATTTCTGTAATACTGAGGTGGCCAGGTACCACCATCCTGAAACTTTGGTCCATCTAAGGAGACTCTGACTTGTTGTTAGACTTGGATGATGCTGGACTGCAGGTTGTCAAGGCTGAGGGCTGGCGGATGTTCAGACACTTTCTGCTGGGCAGAGCTGAGAGCTTGCCTTCTTGGAACCCTGGCTCCCCCATGTCCCAGGGCCTCCCACAGAGCGCCTAGAAGCCTGCAGCTGGGCCAGCAAGGATGTTCCTCAGAACAGACCTGAGCTGCCCTCAGAGAGGCAGTAGTGATAGAGTGGCCAAGAGCTTCCTCCACTTGTCTGGGGTTTGAAGGCTTTCAGGCAGAAGTTGTAAGGAGCCTCAGGCCTTCCTGGCCGCCCCCAGGCTGGTGGTGCACAGTATGGTACTTGCCTGGGTGCTACAGTACCCTGTGGATGCGGCCTAGTGGCTGGTGTCCTAGGCTTTCCTGGCATCAGGCCTCCCTTTTGCCTTGTTCCTAATCCTGCTCCCAGTCAGGTAGACCCATCATCTAAGCGCACAGTTCTCCCTCTGTGCTGAGAAGATCCACTCTCCAAGCTTCTGAGCACCCCCCCACACACACACCTTGGACTACACAGGTCCCTCTGTTCAACCTTTCTTTCGGTTTTTTTGTGTCCATCTGAGCAGTGTTCCCTGGAAGGATGATGGAATTATGGAAAGCCCTAATATCTACAAGATGGGGGCTTGTAGTCCCCAAGAAGAGACCCCTGAGAGATGGCTGGCACTACAGAAGTTTGTGGGTTGTAGGTCCCTCTCTTGCAGCAGCTCAAACCCACTAAGAACCATCAGCAGGCCCTGACCCTCCTGCCCTTCTTAACACCCCTTTCTCCTGAAGCAGTCTTGTAAACCTGGAAAACAGTTGTTTTGGGGGAGAGAGGGGACAGGAGGAGGGGGCCTGGACTCATTTCCTGACTCAACGCTCCAGTGGGCTTTGAACCCATGCCCAGAGTTGTCAAGAGCTTAAGGAGGTGGCTCTGTAGGGGCAGCAGCAGGGAACAGCCAACCCAAGATGGTTAGCATGGTCTGTCTGCACAGGGAGGAGGCCATCTTTCCCCAGCATACCCCATCTGATTCCCCTCTCCACAACATGTTGAACTCAGCTATTCCTTTTCTACTCTGGGGATGAAGTGACAGCCTAGTGTCACCCACATGGGCGAAGAAGACCAGAATTCAGGTCTTCTCACGCGGAGGCACGTCCCCTGGCAGGGAACTATCTTCTCCTTGCCACCGAGCTTTTCTTAAGTCACTTCTTGTCCTACCCAGGCCTACCAGATTGTGCTCCACCCCACGCTCCCTGAAAGCCACCATCTTCATGGCCTACCTCTTTTCTGTCTCCCCAGGTGTATAGGCCTGAGCCCTGTCAAGGCTATCCCCTGATAGGCCAACTAGCCTGTCCTGGCTCAGCTCTCGGCCAGGCGTGCTGTGCTTCCAGAGTCTCTGGAATGGCGTTCACTTGCTGCACAGGAATGAGGCACAGTGACTTGCTGTCTTTTCCAGCCATCTGGCAACAGTTCTCGGGTCTCCCCTCTCTTCCACCCTAGAGCTGGGACCAAGGAGTAAATGGATCCCAGAAGAGGCAGCAGTGGACCCAGGGTAAGAGTCGTGCAGTGAGGTATGCTACCGCAGCCTGATGACTTTGGGGACATCCCTTAATGGCTCAGGCTCTTTCAAGGTGGAGAAGGCCCTGTTGATCCAAAAGCAGAGGCGCAGGCCAGCAGGTATGAGGAGGACTTGTTTATTCAAGGCACAGTCATACATTAATAACAAGAAGGTTCAGCATTCTGGCACATTCCTTTAGTGGTAGTGGCCATGGTTAGTCCACATCCTTCCAGGGGCCCCAGAGGATGCAATGTTGCTGATAGGCACTTTGCTTCCAGAGGCAGCTTAGGGACAGGCAGGCAGGGTGAGGCTGCTCCACGCCCAGAACAAGTCCCCTCTGAGAGGCTCTGTGTCATTCTAGGTCTCCTGGGAGGCATCTCTCTCCAGAAGGGATCAAGGTGGATGGACTGGGTGTGGGCTAGGAGGATGAGCTGGGACAGCGGGTGCTGAGGAGGGCCTTTTGTAGTCTGCATGGAGGAGTTTGGCCTCCAGTGACCTTGCGAAGTCCAGCTCCGGGAAGAGCAGAGTGGAATCCACCACTTGCCCAGCATTGGCATTGGAACCAGGCTGCGTTTGACCCCAATTCGGAGGAGGAAAGCCCTCTAGACATCCAGCCCTGCTGTCAGTAGGACTCTTTATAACTGAACCTTCCATGGCTTACCGGGTGAGGGGGTATTGGAGGGAGGGCCAGCAGCAGCAGACAGAGCTGCAGGGATCTGGGGCAGGTGCCAACAAGCAGTGCCCAGAGAAAAGGCCCCGGTCCAGAGCCTGGTTGCATTCCAAATCACTACATACCAAATGCACACTGTGGGGGGATGGACTGTCACTCCCCACTTTGGGCAGACCTGGATGTTGGACATAACCACTCTGTTATGAAGTTCTTTCCCTAGTTGATGAAATCCCAGGGCCAAGGACCTTGGGGTACTGAGGTGTATAAGGACCTGGCTGTAAATAATTCTCCTCTTATTCTAAGCTCAACAAAGAATGGAGACAGCCTCTTTCCCAGCTGAGTCAAGCTCTCAGCAAATATCACCATGCTAGTATTTGAGACCAAGAACTGCGATGTGACACTGCCTGCCCCTTGAACTGTGTCTGCCCTGGAGTGAAGCTTGGAACTGCTCGAGGGGCTGGGATCTGACAGAGGTGGAGCAGAGGCAGAGCCATGTGATGTGTTTTCAGGTCAGCCATGGGAAGAGATACTTAGACAGAAGAGTCTGGACCCACCTGCAATGAATGGGCCGCAAGGAGGGACCCGGATATCTGGGGAGGAGCTTCAGGAGCACAGGAGTCTACAGGCCCCTTGGTTTAGGTGGCTCAGGCTTCATAGCCGTCCTGACAATACCTTGTCCTAAGAGTCGGAAGTTGGAACACCTCAGAAGGGGGCAGAGGAGCTAAGTCACCAGCATTGCAGCCATTTGCTCCTCAGAAGGGTCTTCACGGGGGTGCACCCATCACTTCTCTGTGTAACCCTCGCAGGATTCAGGTAACGGCATCACTATGTGAAGCATCTATAACATCTGAGCCAGTACCACACAGGAGGCCAGGCAGGACAGCTTGAAAGGATGAAGAGCCCTTCTGAGGGCAGGGGATGGCTAGCATCTTCAGTTTGCAGCATGAGCTATCACCGATCTTGGCCATGACGGGGCGCAGTGCTCACATACATACACGGGGCAGAGGATGTTCTTGGTGGCCGCCTCATTTATCCTTGGGACTTAGAGAGGTGTGTCTGATTTCCATGGCCCGGTTCTGGAGAAAACACCTTGTTTCCTAAACTCTATGCAACCCCTACACACACACACACACACACACACACACACACACACACCACACCCTTAAATCAACCAGCAAGGATTAGCCATGGTTTCCTTTACCACATGCGTGTAGGTCTCCTTTAATGAGCCTGAATAGCTGTCCCAAGCTACCATTATAAGCAGATAGCAGGGCAGAGAAACAGGGAAGGCCTCAATCACTTCCCAGGGTTGTCCCAGCTGCCCCTTGCTCAGGGGTTGAGGTACAGAGTTTCTAGATGCTCTGCAGGGAAACCTGTGACGGGACAGTCATGTGGGCCTTGTCCATGAGGCCCAGTACACATACCTTTGTCTGCAATACTGCAGTGGAGGAGTGGGTCTGGAGCAATCCTTGTTGGGCACCTGGAGTTGGAGGGGTGATGAAGCCCCCAGAAAGCCTTCAGTGGGCTTCTTCCTACCTCTTTCCATATGCACACTTGACCCCAGCAAGACACACAACATCCAGTTTCTTGTGTCCTGGACTTCAGCCACCACTCCTAGAAACATGGTGTATGCCGCCTTAATCCCATCCCGCCCTTTCCGGCTGGTCAGCAGGTTCAGCTCTTCACAGGGCCACAGGGTAGCAGATGTCTCCATCAGGAGCTTCTCAAAAGTCTTGGAGGGAAGGAGCTCCTTCCTGTCTCCCCCGCCAGGCTCTCCCCTGGTTCCCCTAACTGGAGTCTTAATCAGTGGCTCTGGCCCTCCAGTTCCAGCCCTTCCTGGAACTGGGCTGAGTCCAGCTCCCTCGCAAAGCCCCTCAGACCACTCTCTTCTTCTCCCTCTTCTGGCTGGCTGTTCATGGTGCCGTAGGTGTGCCGGGCTGGGGAGGAGGCGGGGGTCAGGTTCAACTCCGGCTCCTGTAGCACGGTGGCCACGTACAGCTGCTTGGGATAGAGAGGGGAAGATGAGGCAAGGTCATATTGGAAGCAAGGTCTAGAATCCACCCTCTCTCCTCATACCCCGCCCAGTCACCTCTGCTCCTCCAAACCCTAGGCTCTCTCTGCTGCCTTCCCCTGCCGGCCGCCTCATCCTCTCTCTGCCTTGCTCCTTATCATTCAATGAGCTCCAGGAGATGAAGGTTGTTCGCTCCCTTGGAGTTGCTAGAGTTAGTTGAGTGACAGGCTTCCTAACTCCCAATCTAAGGATCTGTTCCACACATCTGTCCCCACTCAGGCTGAATCCAGGGGAAAGATGGCCTGGCCCCTTCCCCACCCCCTGAACTGAAGAGACCTCCGTTTATCAGCTAGTAAGTTTTGCTGCAACATGTCACAGATTCGGAAGTGAAAATGCCAGCTGGCTCCGGTCACCCCAAAGGCTGGGTTCAGGGATGCCAGGAAAGGTGGCAGATTAGGAAGACACAGGAAGTACTAGGGGAAGGGGCAACCTGGCGCCTCTTGCAGTGGCTTTCAATCTACTCTCTACGTTGAAAGTAGGTAACTGTGAGACAGACTGAAACCTTTCCATCGTCCAGTGTAAACATACAGCCCCCGATTGTTGAGGGAACAGTCCTATGCAATATCTAGACACACACATAGAGCCAAAGCGCACACCATAGACAATTTGGCAATTAAGAAAAGGGGAATGGTAGCTGATCAGTGGAAAAACTGGGCGGCATACCCAGGGGTTTCGTTAGCGCCACCAACAGGAATGAACAGGATATTACAGATCTCCAAAGCGGCACGCTGTGCTCACTCCAGCCCCAGCACTGAACTGCATGTACAGTGGAATTTCATGTTAGCAAAAACACATATACACACACAGAAATCCGTACGTGTATATAAGCATAAGCTATTTGGAAGAGATACACACATCCATAGATAGCATGAAGAACTAAGCCAGCGTCTCAGTGACCATCCCTGAGTGGTGGGAATAGGAACTTTTTATTTCCTCGTTCTTGCTCGTCTGTGTTTCATTCCCACTGTTGCCTACCATGTTCATATACCACTGTCGGAAATATAAAGGATTTTAAAGAGTTTTAAGCTGGGCACGGTAGCACGCGCCTGTGCAGTCCCTGCTACTCTGGAAGCTGATGTGGGAGTCACTTGAGCCTGGAGGTCGGGGCCTGGTAGCCCTTTTGGAAATCCTGTCTCAAAAAATAAATACACGCATAAATAAGAAGCTCTTTTCATCCCCTTTTCTTTAAGCATAGATTTTTTTTTATAGTCATATGGATCTGGTTCAAATGTTTGGCCATGTCTTTGCTCAGAACACTGGGGTCTAAATTAATGGATCTTGTAGGGTGGAACTGTGTTTACCCAAGATGCATAAGGCTCTGTGCTCCATCAGTCTCCACAGCAAAATGGTAATAATTACGTTTGGAGGATTATAATCCCTTAATATGGACATTACTTAATCCAGAGATTAATCAATCAATCAATTAATAAAGGCTTCCATCTCTTACACTTCCCCTGCTAACAGCGACAGTGCCCCTATTGGCCAGAGAAAGGCTTCTCTGATGGGTTCTTTGCCTCTTCCCTGCCTCCTCTCAGAGACAGTTTGTCACTGGCGGTAGGGTTCAGCTGTAGGGTTCTATTTCGTCTCCGTTTTTTCCTTTCAAGTGAGGCCCATCCAGGGTTCCTACACAGCTGGTGTCTGTGCACACAGCCAGGTGGATCTGCCTGACGTTGTTGGACTCTGACCTAACTCTGCCCACCTCTTAAAAACAAAACGAAACAAAACTAAACTAAACTCTGGGCTGTGTGAGCCCTGCCCAAGCCATACTCTGTATATCCAAGTTGAACGCTGTCATCTGTTCTCCCCACAGTCTCCAGATCATCTCTTCTGGCTTTTGCCCAGGCTCTTCCTCTTCCTTAATGCTCTTCCCACACCCTGTTTCACCTGGCAACCTTTCCTCCCATTCCTCCAGTTGTATGGACATGGTCCCTTCTTGGGGAAGCTTCCCCAAGTGCCCAGCCCTGCTGACACCCTTCTTCAGTGCTTGTTCGAGGCGCCTCGCCTGGAGTATGAAGAATCCCGTGCCCTGCTCTGAATGCGCATATATGATTGCATGAGCACATGCGGTAGGGATGAAGGTGAGGGCTCCTGCCATCCAGGCAAGCCAAAGGGCATGGGAGCCTCTGCCCAGTCCATTGGTCCAGCCTCTTGGAAGGCTGGCGGGCTCATCGGTCGGGTGCTGCCCCTGCCTTACCATTCACTGGGTCCGTCAATAGCTCCCTGCAGCTCTGTCTGCACCGCTCTGGCCAACGCCTGTGCCCTGGAGGCAGCCTTGTGTCCTGAGGCCGAGCCCCAGCATTCCCCTGCGTCTATATGGTTGAGGAGTCTGAGATCTGGGTCTCCCTGATCGAGTACGACATCTTTGGCTTTCTCCTCTCTGGGTGACTTCTATTGTATGTCGTGTTATTGGTGGATCTTCTTGCCCCGCTCTTCAGCCAGGGCCACGGAAGCAATTGGACCTGGGCCAAGTCCTGCTGCGTCAGAAGAGGGGACCCAGGGGTCCCGGCTCCTCCCCAGTACCCAGGGTAGGCACTAAACACTGGTGTCCCCCCATATCACTGGAGTGTGCCACCCCTGTGAGGCCCCACCCTTCTGACTGGTCCCCAGGGTGGAGGCAGAAACTCACGAGGGAGGTGGGTGTGGAGGTCGTGCTGCTTGGCTCCATATCAAACACGGTCTCTGTTTCTTCCTCAGGCTGCAGTGGGGGAAAGAAGGGTGGTTCGTTAGAGGATAGGGGCTGCCCTTTGACCCCTCCCTACCCTGAGCCTCTAGCTTGCCACCTTTACCCTCAACTTTTTCCTTTTTGGTTTTTTTCAATACAGGGTTTCTCTGTGTAGCCCTGGTTGTCTTGGAACTCACTCTGTAGACCAGGCTAGCCTCGAACTCAGAGGTCTGCCTGCCTCTGCCTCCTGAGTGCTGGGATTAAAGGCGTGGGCTACCACTACCTGGCTAACTCTTTTTCTTTCTAGACCTTCAGACCAGCAGGCAAGGCAGAAGCCCGGAAGAAACAGGGAAAGGGTTGGGATGCCAAGGATCCCTTCTGGAATGTTCTGTTCCCAAAATCATAAAGGTCAAAGGAGTGTGGTTTCATAGGTGGGCCAGCTCTGACTGTGTCTTTGTCTAGGAATTTTCAATCAATCTTACCTCGGCTCCCTAGCCCCCTCCTTCTATAGGATGGCACAGATGCAAACAGATCAGATGACATCACAGGATTAGAGCCTCTCTTTCTCTCTCTCTCTCTCTCTCTCTCTCTCTCTCTGTGTGTGTCTCTCTCTCTCTCTCTCTGTGTGTGTGTGTGTGTGTGTGTGTGTGTGTTGGAGGAAAATTCGTTATGGTCCTACTCTAGCCTGGTACTCCAACCAGCAACAGTGGCGGGTGCTCGTGTTCCAAGCAGGTCCCAGATACAGAGAGAGAAAGAAGAAATGCTTCCGGAAGGCTTCCTCCACAGGCTGCTATACCTTGAGTCGGTTTTCTTTTCTTTGTATACTTCATTTATACAACAGTTTGCTGCTATAAACTAGTTACTGTAAGCAGAAGGTCAACTGGAATGATTAGCATGTTAATCATGAAGAGTGAAAATTATGTTTCATCCATTGGAAATCATTCCAGCGTCCCAGCCTGGATGTTCAACCCTGGGAAATGCTAACACAGATACTCAGCATTGTTGGCAGGCCTCTGAGATGGAGTGGACACACTCTTGTCTCTAGGACCTAATGATTAGACTGAGTACCCTTGCCAAAAAGCCAGAAGACTCACTAGGGACACCTCTAAACAGCCTCTAGCATTTCATAGCCGGGCTCCAATCACCACCAGCCCTGTGTCTCTCCACTTCCTCCTCCTTCCCACTCTCTGAACCCTTGCAATGGTGCTCATAGTGGCTGGACCAGACTCATGTGGCGTGATAAGACAGGCTAGAAGCAGCCTGTTATTTGGACAAGGTGTTGGTGAAGGCCAGGGTCTTTGGATTTCCATCCTGAGCTAGTGCACATTGCTAGCCCATTGAGCCCACAAACCTTGGTCTAAGGGAAAGGCCCCCCTCTTGTCCTGTTGTGTTCTGTGTGCCTCTACCAGGGTCTCTCAAAGCTGTGTCCTCAGGACCAGAAGAATCAGTGTCGTGAAGGGCAAGCTGGCAACTTACCTCATACTGACCAGCTATCCGGAGCTTCCCCAGAAAAATGCCAGAAAAGGCAATTACAACAGAGATGACGAGGGAAGTCAAGGAGAAGAAAGTGATGGTGTGAAGGGTACCTGCCAGGGAGAAGAAAAGGCTGTGGACATGTAGCTTGAGCCCTGGAGTCGGGGTAGAGGCAGGGCAGCAGAAGTGCCTGGGGTCACCTGCTTCAGAACCTGCGCTGGACCACTGGGCTGCAGCTGAGAACGCCCTGCACAAACCCCCCTCCCCCAGCAGGGGAGTGTGAGTGACATGGTAAGGTCATCCTTCTGTCCCATTTGGCCAGTTCAGAATGTGCCTTAGTTTGTATTCTCTGGAACATAGAATTTGGACGGATTTAAATTACCCACGCCAATGTCCATTAAACAAGTCTGCCTTAGTCGATCAACTATCTGTTTCCACGGTTCCTCAAAGGTATGTCTGGGTCTCCAGTTCTGCCCCCAGACTCTGACCCTCCCTTTCCCCTGCAGGCCCGGTGCTAACCACACCGAAAAGCAACCCAGCATTCAAAAGTCATTAGCTGGGCGCGGTGGCACCCAGCACCCCAGGAGGTAGAGGCAGGAAGATTTCTGTAAGTTTGAGGCCAGCCTGGTCTACAAAGTGAGTCCAGGACAGCCAAAGCTACACAGAGAAACCCTTTCTCGAACCACTCCCCCGCCCCCCAAAAACCCCCACAAAACCCAAAAATGTCATTTACATATTTCACGTGGAAATATTTGACCTCCTTAAAGGCAAAAGATTTTTAACAAGGTCAGTATGGAAAATCAGCTCTCCAGTTTCTGGTGACTGCCAGATGAAGCTTACAGGTGCACACTGTGCCATCGCACAGACCTGTAAATGGCCTTAACAGCATCCAGCCACGGAGGGCTAACAAAAGCTGAAGCCTTGAATGCGCCTACCAAAAGGCACGCATGAGTTTAAACAAACCCTTAATAGACATGAAAGCCCAGGATATAAGATGGCAAGTTATAACGTGGATGGTGGCAATTTTATAAGAATAAACTAACACACTCTCACTTTGCTCCATTCCCCTGAGCAAATGCCTAGCCAGAGTCTGGGAACTCTAGATGGGATTACGGGTAACAGCTTTTTGTCTTTGTTTTTTGTTTTGTTTTCCATTTTTGATATTTAGGAAAAGGCATTTAAAGGGAAAAAAAAGTGCCTTGAAAGTGGCAGGGGTAAAAAAATCTCACAGACAGGAAATGGATGTTAACAAATAAATGTGCTGCGACTATAATGGAGGGTGTCATTTTGACAGAGGCCAAGGAAAGTAACACCTCAGGGAATACAGTAAGTTGCCACAGGGGGGAAAATGGTGGGGTTGGGGACAGCCTAGTGACATGGGTGACCCAGATGGGAGAAAGCTGAGGAGCACCCAGCCTGTGGCCCCTGGAGACTTCTGTGAAGGTGCCCACGGGCCCCTGCAGCAGGAGAAGCATCTTTGCATAGCCAAAAGATGAGGACAGGCTGGCCACCATGGCAGAAACTCATTCCCTTTTCCAGGTTCTGGCAAACCCACGAAAGCAGGCATCATCCAGGCTCCCAGAGGAAATGTCATGGGAATGGAGTCCCAAAAACTGCTCTTCTATTTTCTGTCAACCTACATTTAGAATGCCGGAATGTGACATTTTATACTCAAAGCCAAATGCACACTGTTTGGACTTTACCTTTGTCTCCAAGCTCTGCCAAGGCTAATATGTGCACTGTGGCCCAAGAGCAGTCACTGGACTTGGCCAAGTCCTGTGAGCCATTTCCTGCTTATCCTGAGCTTTCCTCTTCTACCAGACATGGTCTCGAGGGACTCACAGGGCAGAGGGCAAGGCAGAGGTAGGACCACAGAGCAGGCTGGGCACCCACCTACTCGCAGGATGGAGAAAAAGAGCATCCAGAAGAGTCCCAAGAGTGGTGCGAAAATGGCCTGGTAGACAGCAGCCATGTGGATCTGCTCATTCAGTTTGGTGGGTGCATAGGAGTAGTACATGTTATAGCGGTCTGTGATGTGCTTCATGCACAGATATAGCAGCCCTGTGGACCGGAAGACAGAGATGCAGTCATTGGATGCTCTAACCTGGCAAATCTGTGCTGCCCTCAGGCACCCATAGAGCTTAAGGACCAGACTCAGAGCTGTTAGGGCAAGCCAAGGATGGGGCTGTGGGAGACATCCAGAGATGACTTCTGTTGCCTCTAGAGCTGATTCTGCCCACTTGGTGATGTTGTTCACTCACACCTGCATTCAGCCGACACCCCTTGTTAGTGGCCATCCAGACAGTCCTACGGCTTAGCCCTTGTTCCTGCCACCTCCTGGCCACAGGCTGTCCTAGCTCTCCTCATGCGCTGGGAGGTAGCCTGATGCTGTGGAGTTTGGTTCCTCCTCCCATTTCAGGATGTGTCGCCCCTGGGGGTACCTCGTAGATGACTCACCAAAAGGGACAATTATAGGGCAAGTGATGCTGTACGCCATCACCACGCTGAAGACGTTCAACATCCACGCGTATTCTCGCCCAAACTGGAAGTCCGTGGCCTGGTTCTAAGACAGAAGGCAGGGGTCACCCTGAGGTTGCCCCGCTCCCTTGTCCTGGCTACTTCTGGGGTTCCTCTAGGGAACTGGCTGGCAAGCTCTGTCCTAGCAGCAACATTTCTTCCCATCTTGGAGACCAAGAATCAGCCACCCATGGTCACCGGCTTCCATCCTGGGTCCCAGGGGCTCCTGGAAGAGCCCTTCCTCTCCCTCCCAGCAGATGCTGAGGACTGTGCTGACAGAGAGGATGCCCCTCACCTTTCTGATGTGGACCCTCTCCGGCTCTGATTTGGAGAAGAAGAGTCGGGTACAGTACATGCAGAGTGACCCCAGACGCATTAGCTCCATGCCTGTGCCCAGCAGGGCCGACGTGATCACGTAGTTGACAAAGAATGCGCCGTTGTCAGGAAGGAACACGCACCTGGCCAGCGGGGGAGGGTGGGAGGCAGTGGAAGGACAGAGGAAAGAGAGGTTGGGGCAGGAAAAGAGACAAAAAGCAGAGAGAGCGGAAGACAGAGAAGAAAAGAGATCCATCAACAGCCACTCTGCATAATGGCATTTTTATCAATGATAAGTCATGCATATGATGTTAGTCTGTAGACTGCACGCCCCCGTGAGGTGGTAGGCACTTTACTCTGCGAAGGAACACCTAGAGGTACGGCTCTCATGCACACACACACATGAATAGAAACACATACACACCAGTAACCCTATTTAATAAGCAGACATGGATAGACTGCATAAAATACGGTTTAGAGCAGATCTGCTAGGTGTCTGGCCTCCTAACAGACTCTGAATTCTGAAGCCATATGGCCTTAGATGAGAAAATATGACATCTTTTGGTTTTTTTAAAGATTTGTTTTTGTTACTTTTAGTTATGTGTATGTATCTGTTTGTAAATGTGTGCACATAAGTGCAAGTGCCCATGGAAGCCAGAGGCATCAGATCCCCTTAGGGCTGGAGTTCTGGGAGGTTGTGAGCAATCTGGAGTGGGTGCTAGGAACCAAACTCAGGTCCTCTGCAAGAGCAGTACATGATTTTACCAGCCATCTCTCCAGCCCCAACCATGACAGCGTTAGTCTCACTGATCTCTAATTGAAGTTTGCCACTTCTTACCACGAAGAACATGAGCAACAAGCCACCAGAACATTACCATCGCTGTGAAATCCCATTGCCATTGTTGCTGACATATTTTTAAAAATATATATTTATTTTTATTTTATGCGCATTGGTGTTTAGCTTGTGTGTATGTCTATGTGAGGGTGTCAGCTCTTGGAATTACAGACAGTTGTGAACTGCCATGTGGGTGCTGGGAATTGAACCCCAGTCCTCTGGAAGAGCACTCAGTCCGCTTAACCACTGAGCCATCTCTCCAGCACCCTGCTGATATCTTTTTAATGTCACTTATGTAAAATGATGGTAAGTGTTAGAGCAAGAAGTTACAGTGAGTAAAATTCTGTGGTCTTGAAGTGGGCTTGGCCAGCTGGCTTCCACCAGGAGTCATTCAGTGGCTGCTTCTCTTAATGTTTTTAATGTCCAAAATATATGGGTTGCAAAGAACAGTAATATTAAAATAGAGAATCAAAATATTTTAAAGGCCAAGGAGATAACTAATCAGTACAGTGCTTTACCGGGCAAGCACAAACATCTAAGTTTGATACCTAGCACCCACAAAACAAAGAAAAACAAAAGGGTGTGAGACCTGGTTTGCGACTCCAGCTCCCTGGCCAGTCAGCCTAGCTTACCCAGTGATCTCCAGGTCCTAGTGAGAGACTCTGCCATGAAGAAAAAAAGTGGACCACTCCAGAGGAACACACACACACACAAACACATTCACACACAAGCACATTCACACACCCACACAGGCACACAATTTTTTTTAAAAGGGAGACTTAAGCATGTCTGGTATTTCTCAGTGTCTCCATCTACACAATTGTGGTAATGCTCTTGTAGAGATAACTATGAGCCTCTGGCCACATTTCGTAATTTCTTCAAGAGCTATCTGAAGGGCTGGAACTAGCTCAGTGGCAGAACATTTGCCTAGCAAGCACAAGATCCTAAGTATTAATCACAAGACCCTAGGTCTCATTCCCATAGGAAGCTGAGGCAGGAGAATCTTGAGTCCAGTGGGATCTGTGTCCAAAAGCAACACTCTTCACATTCATTCTTCATGGTTCTGAAGCTAACTCACAAGCTTTGCTTAATTAATAAGTGAACCGTATTGAAGATAGGTGCCTAGCTGAAGAGGAACCCATTCATCCTGGAAAAGATAACTTTCTGTGATTACAATGCTGGTTTAACTGTAGAAAACTTGGAGGATCCCAGTCCTTGCCTCAGAAAGCAAGCCTTGGAAAGGTGAAAGTCATTTGCCGTGTGTCTTTGAAAACTGGGGTTTTCAAATACTGTAACTGTGAAAAAAAAATCACAATAGGCCAGACTTTCAACAGGATACACAGGTTGTCATAGATCCTGTTACACACATTTTAATGTCCCTACTACAGTCGTTAATCAGCCTTCACACTGATGTCTGAGAAATAAACAAAAAAAAATGTAACTTTACATTGCTTCTATTTGAAGTATAGTATCTTATTAATGGGTGAGTGAAGTCTGCCATAAAACTGTAAACCATTTTGATAACTGTATTTATTTCATTTTACTTTGAAATGATGGGTAGCTGTGTGTGCCTGAGTGCGGGTTTTTACAGGGAAGTACAGTGCTCAAGGAGCCCAGAGAAGGACTTTGGATCCCCTGGAGCTGAGACTACAGTTTTGAGCCATAATGGGTGCTGGGAATTGAACTCTGGTCCTCTGAAAGAATAGTGTACACTAAGCTGTCTCTCCTGCCTCTGATAACAGTGTAATCCATATATTTTACATACTTACCTACACTACTCAGAGTGGTTGAAAACTGGAGACAATTTGATCAGCTGTGTGGATTTTACCAAGAGGAGATTCCTGGGTCTTATATTACACTATATTCATGCAAAATGTTACCAGTGAGGAAAACTATATGAAGACACATGGGACCCCTACCCTGTACACGTTTGTAGCAACTTCTTCTGAAACTACAGTGCTTTCAAGAAGAGGTCCCTGGGCTTTGCCAGATTGCTAAAGGGAACCACAGCCCAGGTCAGGGCGAGAGGCTTCTGGGAATGCCTCCATCTGTATCTACCTGCTCCTGGGTGCCATTTATGCAGGGTTGGATTGGAGAAGGAGACATATACCTGCGCCAGTGCAGACACATGGAAAACCCTGTGTACACCCAAGAATACTCACTGGAACCTGATGGTGGCATGTTCAAGATAGTAAATGTCAAAGAGCCAGCGTAAAAAGACATCCAAACTAGAATGAAGAACAAAAGCAGACCTTCAGTTACAGTGTCTCATGTGCCACAGCCTAGGGCTCAATTCCTGACTTCCTACTTTTCGTTCTCTCTCACTAATCCCGAGTCCCAGTGACCTGCTGGCTGGCCAGACCCCGCCCCCTTCCTTCTTGATGCCAGGTCATCTGTGCCCCTCACTCTTGGGCTTCCAGCTCAAGGCCACTTTCTGCAACAGATCTTTGCCAGCTAGCTCTCTGAGTGCTCTCTCTCTCTCTCTCTCTCTCTCCTCAACTTCCTATTTCCTTTGGCTGCATTCTTCCCCCTTGGGCTGTCGGTCCACTGGCAAGGATGTCTTGTCTTCTGAACTGGGGCAAAGTTCATGCCTGACCCTTCACAGTTTGGACCATCTCTGGGGCAAGCTATGCCTGTGACAGGCAAGGGACCATCATTTGAGGAGACTTTCAGCAAACATGGGAGGCCTGCAGTATCTGAAAGGAGGTTTCACCTCTAGGCTGAGCGTGGCTGAGACAGGAAGGGTAACTGGGAGTGAGGTACCTGGTCAACCCCATGGAGGGCAGAATGACTACCATAAACACCAGAAAGATGTAGCATTTGTGCACCATGATCAGGTTCTGACTCGATCTACAAGGAAGTGAAGAGAAACATGTATTTATCATTGTGTGAGACAGAATAACCATAAAAGATCTGAGGTGGGTGTGGTGGTACACATCTTTAGCCTTAGCACTGGGGAAACAGAGGCAGATGATCTCTGTGAGTTCAAGGCTAGCCTGGTCTACATAGTGAGTTCCAGGACAGCCAGGGCTACACAACGAAACCCTGTTGATAGATAGATAGATAGATAGATAGATAGATAGATAGATAGATAGATAGATAGATAAAACAAGCAAAGGGAGAGGAAAGAAACCTGGACGGACAGGGGAACTGTTCTATGGAGTTCGGTTCAACGCCCTTTCCACAGAGCACTGAGGGCTGCGCTGTATCTGGGAAAAGCAGGAATGAACTGTATGATCAACTAGTAATGTCTGTCCTAGGCACAAGGAGACAAAAGGCAGGCCAAATAGTTGGCATCTCTGTACCAAAAACACATTACCAATGATACTCAAAGCTGGAGAATCTCAACAATCAATATGAGCCTTGTCCTTGGCTACAGGCCAGGCCAGCAAGGATTTCTATTAGGTGCCCCATGGCTTACCACCTGGTAATATGGCAGAAATTTTGGAAGTAGAAAATACTTTTGAGATCCATTGCAGACATTAGGCCAAAGGTCGGACTTTTACTCAGGATATGGCTAATATAGTCTACCCAGTTAGGACTGCCATAGAATTATTAGCATTAATAAATAGAAAAAAAAACTCTTTAATTTGGAAACATTGGTGCTGTGTGAGCCAACTATGTCCAGATGCACATGTCATGTTGAATGCCTGGACTCCTGCTGTGGTCTTACCTGCTTGTCTTCTGAATCGCCAGCATTTATGCACACTGTTCTAGCCTCAGGCTGGGGTGCTGAGGAGGCAGCCTTAGGAGGGCTTGGTTTGGGGCCCCCCTCCCCTTAGATAGTAACCCCAAGCCTCATTTCCAAGGCCAGAGGCCAGGAGACAACCCAGGACATCCGGTCTTTGGGGATAGTTTCAAATCAAAACCATTACTTTTTTTGTCAGTTTTAACCCTTAGGCTAGACAGAAGGCCCAAGTGCCAGGCAGAAAGGAAGGGAACAGAGACTAGTGGGAGAAGAGCCAAAAAGGGGAGGAGAGGAGCACCCCCAACCCCAGCTCACCTGGTCCAGTGGGCCTCCAGGAAGGCAGAGAAGTAGACCATCAGAGGCATTATCACTGTGAAGGCCCAGAGCAGTACAGAGGGGAAGAACTGGGTCACGATCGGGCTCTGGAAGGGCAGGGGGAGGAGGAGGAGGGGCTCAGCACAAGAAGCCCCTTCCCCATGGAGGCCTCCCTGGTTCTCCCCTACCCCTGCCTCTCCCAGCCAGTCAAGAGCAAGCCTGTGCTCCCTGAGGCTGCAGAGCGGGCCTGAGCCTTCTTAGGTGTCTTCCTAGCCAGAGGTCCACCTAGCTGAGGGAGGCAGAGGCTCATACCCAAAGGTCAAGGAAGTCCTCAAGGGGCATCTTTGCTCAGAGGCAGCCTAAGGTTCCTTTAGCGACTTTTCCCTAAGGCCAAAGCCTGCTATTGTGACTCATGGTTCATGACTCAGGACAACACTGCCTGAGCTCTGATGTGTGAGTGTGGGGGCAGCATGAGAAGGGTCAGGAAGAAATAATGCCTCGGAGAGCAGTGAGGTAGCCAGTGTGCATATGGGCCTCTTATAGATTTTAGACAGGAAGCAAAAGGGTTATGCCCTGTGTGTGTGTGTGTGTGTTGTGTGTGTGTGTGTGTGTGGTGTTTGTGTCTCTGTGTACTTGTGTGTATGTGTGTGTGTCTGTATATATGTATGTCTATATGTGTGTGTATGTACATGTGCGTGTATGTGTTTTGCTTGGAATAGAGAAGGGATGCTATGGGTGGAGAAACTTTCTGGCTCATTAGAACAGCATGAAGGGCTCAGGATTTGAATAACCGAGCTAGTGCTTCCTTGAAGCTGCCTTCTAAGTGGAAAGCATCCTCTCATCTGAGAAGGTGCTTTGACAGGGCCCAGACTACAGGCATCAGGAGGGGAAGGAGTAATGCTGAAGGCCCCTTCTGTCCAAAGGCCGTGTTTGGGCTCATCTTTCTCCTCCATACCCTCATCTCTTACCAGGAACCAAGCAAGCCTGGTGAGAACAGAACTGTTCATGCCTGCTGGGTCCTCCAGACCCCAGTGAATGCTGGCTTAGCCCACATTCACTGGATCACTCATCCTTGGTCTCACCCCAAGACCTACCCCCAGCTCCTCCCCTCTCCCTTTCCTCTCGGGCAGCACCCCACATTCATCTTATTTAGAACACAGGACCCTCTGCCCCGCCTCTGACACTATGCTGCCCCAGGAGGCCTCCAGGCCCGGCCTAAGCAGAGGAGGCACCTGCAAGTTCTCTATGGGACGCGTGACGTTGTACATGTCGATGGTGTTGATGATGATAGCGGGGGTGGTGAGGAAAAAGAAGAGGAAGAAGAGGAAGGTGTTGATCGCAATAAATCGAGTCCACCAGTTGAAACGGCGGATGGACAGGTGTTTCCTGAGGAGGGAGAAGGGGGCACACTGGGTCAGGTCTCAGTGCACAGAGAGAGAGCGCAATACTTTTTCCTACACGCCAGCTGTGGGCCTGGTCCCATGTGCAGTGGCTTTCTCCTTGACACCCTTTGTAAAAGCTCAGACCATGTCTTGAAGGTTAGAGAAGCACAACAGTGAAAACTTTTTCCCCCAAGGCTGGTTCCCTTCTATGCATGTGGGTAAGGTGGCCATGGGGTGGGCAGGTGCTGTGATGCTCATAGCCCAGCAGGAGCTCGGTTTGGACAGTTTTGAGTTGAGTCCTCATGGGCTCTGTGTTGGGCACTAACGTAGAGAGTGGGGGTCCTGTCCTGTAGCTTTCTTCAATGTCAGAGACAGGGAGGGGGACACAGAGGAGTCTTACCAGATGATGTCTTTGGGGTGAGGGGCATGAGTGACCCTCCAGTGGTAGTTTTTGACGATGGTTGTTACTGAGGACTGCTTGGGGTGAACACCACACAGGTTGTACCTGTAGTCATCACAGATGCTGCAGGGATGTAACAAAGAGGAGACATAGGTAGGAGGAAAGCTTCAGGGAATCACATAGCAGGGTCCCTCCAGTGGGGATACTTCTTGAGGATTCTCCAAGCCTTTGTTAGGTCTCCCAAGACCTTAGGGATGGACAGCTCTAAAGTACAGTATCTGGAGGGAAAGTGGGCATTGGTGGCATCTAGACTATTCTAGGAAGAAGAACAGGCTGCAGGGTCCTCAGCTCCTGCCCTCCCTTAGCAACAGTCACAATGGGTGGATGAGCTTGTGCTTTGGCGATATAGGAAGGGGCTAGCTTCAGCTCATGTCAGCACCAATAATCCCGGGTTCTGGAGTTCTTCCTGTGGCTCTGGATCTGTGCTGTGCTGAGGAGAAGAATCTCAGTTGCACAGATTCCTAAATGGAAATGCCTGGCGATTCAGCCGGTCAGGGGTACATGATGGTGTGAGAGCCCAATCTTTGACCTTCTGCTCACACATTCTCCTCTAAATGAAGGCTCGACTAGTGATTTTTAAAAGAATGAACAATCTTGCCTTGTGTAAGGGTATTGGTTTATACAACAAACACTAACAACAACAACAACAACAATAATAATAATAGAATCTATATGTCCCTTGACAACCACTGGGTAGTTAACAGAGCAGATATCAGTAACCAAACTGGACGTACAAGATGTTGGAGAGGCTGAGCGTGGTCATGCCTTTTATCCCAGCACTCAGGAGGCAGAGATAGGCAGGTCCCTGAGTTTGAGGCCAGCCCTATCTACAGAGGAAGTTCTAGGATAGCCAGGACTACACAGAGAAACTTTGTACCGAAAAGAAAGGCAAAAGAACTAGAAGAGAAAAGAAAGAACGAGAGAGTGGGGAGGGAGAGAGAAAAAAGTAGTAGTTGTTTAAGGGGATGGAGAGATGGCTCAGTGATTAGGAACACTGACTGATCTTCCAGAGGACCTGGGTTCAATTCCCAGCACCCACCTGCCTGTTCACACCCCTCTGTAACTCTGGCCCCAGAAGATCTGATGCCCTCTTGCTGGCCTTCTTGATCACCAGCCGCACAAATGGTACACAGACATACATGGAGGCAAAACACCCATATGCATAAAATAATATAAAACAAAAATCTTTTTAAAAAAAGAAACTTGAGGGCTTTATGTGACTTGGAAAATTAGGTACCATTGTTTGTGACTAAAATCTAGGCTATCTACTCTTTTGTAGGGTTGTGTGGAAGAAGGGCAATCCACATAGTGCCAATGAGTTATGAGGTTCCCAGAGAGGAGAGGAGGACCCCACCACCCTTTAGAGACCAGTTCTGGAGTTCCCATACATTTAGTTTGGCACTGAAAATCCTTTGGGAACATTCTAAAGTGAATGGAATTAATTCCTTACTGAGATGAGGTTGTTAAAGTCTGAGACAGAAGGAAGAAAGGGAAAGGCCTTATCCCTACAGCAGAAGGGATGAAGAGACGAAACGGCCTTCTCTCTCTGGACTTTTCCAATTGTAATAGGAGGGGGCTGATGTGCAAGGAATGAAGAAAAATGGCTGTCATCCTTAGCAAGAGAGCATAGGCTGTGCTGAACATTCCCAGAGAGAGCAGTTGAGGCACGCCAGCCGGGAAAAGTGGTACAGCCCTGTCAGGAACAGCAACACTGAACGCTCCCAGAAAGGAGCAGAGAGAACAGGGTAGATCACAACAGCTAGAGAGAGGCTAGGCCCCCTTTTTCCTTAAGCTGGATGAGGGTAAGAAAGGTGGCATCTACCCTCGCCCTTAGGCTGAGGTACATCAGTCTGGACTCTTGTTATCCAGTACCCACCTTTTCACTATCCTGGCATCCTGGAAGGTGACAAACATCAGGTCAAGCCTCTTCAGCGGGACACGAGTGAGCTCGGCATTGAATTCATCGGTCAGCTGCTCCTCCAGCTCACTGTAATACTGCTCTGCATCTACCTGGGGCGAGAGGAGGCCCTCAGAGCAGGAGAGGCCAGGATCAAGGAGACCTGGCCCTGGAGTCCAACCAGGTCTCCCTCATGCAGCAGCCCTTCACCCCGGAACAGCTACACACTGACTCTGCAATTCGCCCCTTGCCCTTGAATCTTGAATCTGAACCACACTGAGGCACAGTATGGTTAGTGGATGCTTCCAACCCAGGTGAATTTCAGAAAGACAAAAGAATGTGCAGTTGTGTTGGAAGCTGGAAATAACTCTTCTTTTGGTCTGACTGAAACAGGAGTCCAAGTGCCCAAGACCTCCCTAGCCACAGGGGTCAGGGGACAAGGTGGATTCTGTTTGTTCAACTGTTTCTGCCCCAATGGCTTTGGAAGCCTGAGACTTGGTTGTCTACTGCAGCCGGCCATGTCCTCTCTGGTCTGTCTAGGACCAGAAGACAGACAAGAACATATCTCCATGGTTGCCCTAGAGGGGGACCCAAGAAAGCTTTTAACTCCTCTTTCTATCTGCAAAGGATAAAGGGTATGGGTGAGAGGGGGTGGGGAGCGAGTGGGGAGCTGGGTTCTGGATGACCAGGCTAGACCTGAATGGGCCCTGGGGAGATTTGAACTCAGGCAAGAGACCAGTCTGGAGCATAGCTACCCACACTTTCCCTGGTCAGTTACCTCCTTGAAGCAAGTCCAGCACTTGCAGAAACACAGACGGGAGCAGGGGTGAGTCTTGATCATCACCTTCCCAGTCTTCTTAGCCTTGGCCGTGTAGTAGAGTCTGCCCCGCATGGCATGGCGCCTGTCAGTGGTGGGTGACAGCCGGGAAATGTTCTGGTCAGTGACAAACAGAGAGGACACCATCCTTTCCTTGACCCCCCCCCCACTCCAGATGCCACCTCTTTGACCTCACCTTTGATCGTCCAAGTCAATCAGGTTCCTGACGTCATAGCAGAAATGGACTCTGGTCACCACACACCCATGATAGGCCTCTCTGAAGTCACAAACATGGATGCTGAACCAGCCTGGTAGGGCTGGGTTGAGCGACTTCGCTCCCTGCTTGGTGTCACAATCCACAGGGATGGGAGGCTCCACTGTTGGGTGGTTCTTGCCCCTCAGAATGGCATCCATCCTTGCCCCTAAGACTGAGTTATCTTTGGAGTTCAAACCCTGATCATCTGAGACTCACCACGTCCTTTATTGATCATTCAGAACAGAGTATGGACATGGCCCCCCAGACAATGGGGGCCTGGGAAGGAGCTACTTTTGAGAGACAAGGAGTAGAATCTCTGGATCCAGGGACTCGGGGATACTACAGGGGACTGGAGACACTGTATCCAAGACAGAGATGCAGGGTCTCCCCGGGCTGAGCAGCTGAAGCCACAAGAAAAAGTTAAATGGCCTCTCTTGCCTCTCACCCATGTCATACAAGGGCCTCTACAACACTGCTGCAACCTTGGCGGTCCTCTCCATTCTGGAAGGCCGATCCTGAGCTGAGGACAGCACCAGGAATGTCCCTAGCCCCAGCATCCTGTACCAGCACACATTCCTATGAGAACCCAGCAGGGGCTACTGGGGAGGGGGGTGATGTCTGACACAGCCCACCCTCCCACTTACTGGAAGTGCTTGCTGATGATCTCTGGATCCTGGATTTCAGTGGGTACATAGGTGATCATCAGTGTCCTCGTGATCTGGGGTTGGGGGAGAGAAGGCTGTGCTTCCGCGCGTATGCTAGATAAATGGATCCTCAGTGGCCCAGAGCCCCGACTAAGCTGCCTGCTTCTTAGAGCCTCCCTGCTAAGAGAGCTGCTTGCCAACATCCTGTAGCCCCCAAATCAGCAAACCAGACCTGTGTGCTCTGGCTGAGAACCCCTGCCAGACAGCTGAGGTCAGGAAGGGAGAGCCAGGGCCAAGGGGAAGGGCCACACCTTCCATCCTAGGTCATGTGTGCCCGCTTGCAGCTGGTGCAGCCCCACAGTGCCCTCCAGTCTCCCTGAACCTGCCTACCTTTCCAGTGTAAAACCTCATATTGATAGAGAAATCCCTAGTATTCTAGGGGCCTGGAGCTGGGAGCAAGTGCAATGGTCTCAATCTGGGATGTTCTCTTAAGGACCAAGTGTTTAAACACCTACTGCCACAGGAAAAAGATAGAGACTTTGGGAGGAGGGTTGGTGAGCGGTGTTAGGTCAATGGCAATGCAGCCCTCACAGGGCTCTGTTGCATGTCAACTCCTCCTCAGCCCTCACAGGGCACTGTTGCATGTCAACTCCTCCTCAGCCCTCACAGGGCACTGTTGCATGTCAACTCCTCCTCTTTGTCTCTCCTTGTTTCCCTGCCACCTTGAGGTGAGTAACCTCCCCCTGCCACCTGCTCCTACCATGATGCACTCACTGTCTCACCACAGGAGTCTACCGAGTGTGGAGTAAAACCAAAACAGAGACAACAAACAAAAACAAACATAAAAAACTTTCCTCTTCTTAAGCTGATTCCCTCAAGAACATTGTTACGGTAATGGAAAGCTAACACAGCAAGATTGAGAAGATGCCGGGGCGTCTTGCCCCGACTTCCTATTTGACTCTGTTGGTGGATAACATCTTCTTGATCTATCAATTTCAAGATGACAGTCTGAGAATCGACTACAAGATATGAGAACCTCGGCATCAGCCTCTGGAAACCACGAGGAAAGTTGAAGCACCTGGGTGTCCCAGCTTCTGGTCCTGGCTGGCTCACGTGCTTGGGGTGACTTCTGGGTGTGTGGATCTACACGCTGGGGCAGGCGAAAGTGAATCTGTCTTAGATCCAGCAGGCTCAGAGAAGTAAGACCCTGCTCTACTGAATGATGATAGGCTAAGGATGACGCCATGGATGCTCAATCCCATGGGTGCCCTTCTGCACAGAGCTCAGAGAACTCAAAGGCCATACCCTTTCAAGGAGTGCTGGCTCAAGCAGCTGCCCACTCCTATCCCCTCAGTATTGAACTCTGCACCCAAGAGGCTATGGTCTACCTGAACATTGAGATTGCCTTGAAGGTATGTGTAGGTTAAGGGATGAAGACTTGGGCTTGGGGAAAATGGGCTCAATAGACTAAGAACATTTGCTGCCCAAGAATGAGGACCTGAGTTCAAATTCCTAGTAACCCATGTAAAAAAAAGCCAGATGTGCCCAAATAACCTCAGCACTGTGGGGAGTCAGAGACAGGACAATCATGGCAGGGATGGGGTGGGGGCTGGGAGGGGGCTTGCTGGCAGCCAGCCAAGCTCCAGGTTCAATGAGAGACCTTGCCTCAAAGGAATAGGGAAGAGAGTGCAAGAGCAGGACACCTGATGTTCTGGTTTGGACTCTGTGAGCGAGTATACATACAGGTGAGCATACAGGCACACATCACACACACACACAAAGACAAACACTAAAACAAAAAAGGAGAGATAAAAATCCCCAAGTGCAGTCCTCAGCCAGGGAGTTGGACAATGGTGGGAATCATCCCCAACTTTCACACCAGGCACACATTCTAAGGCAGCTCTCAGAGTTCCTAGGGATGCAGGGTAGAGGATAGAAGGCAGCCAGCCATGAGCAGCTACTTACCAGCCAGTATAAGGGGCTTTCATGGCTTAGCAAGTAGGATACTAGGGCAGGGGAAGTAGAGACAAGAGCATACACGGGTAGGGCAAATGGGAGCTTGCTCCTGCTGGGGTTAGGCCCTCCACCCTGTGGCACTTTTGCGAAGCTGGAGAGAGGGCCTTTCATACACTCACCTTGAGATTCTTCTTTGGCACAAATCCCAAGCAGTGATGACCCATGAGGGCAAAGTTGACAAGGAAATACATGAGAGCGAAGAAGCTATGCAGCCACAGGAACCTACTCCTGTCAGGAGAGAAGAACATGAGACTCATATACACTGCAGGCCTCTGGGAGCCTCACAGCGTTGCTATACCTGTGTCATGCCATCAGTACCCACAGCCAACCCTGCTACCATTATGGTGTCCTCAGACTCACCCCCACCACAACAGGACTTCCAGTGGACCAGATCCAGGGCTGGACTTAGCTCTTTATTTGCATCTTCTCACCAGACCCTTCAGGGTGATTCCCTGAACAGGTCCCTCATTTCACCCACAGGTTATCCCAAGCGGTGGCTAACCTGCCTAAGGTCACTGGGAGGGGAGCCACAGTTGCCTCTGTACATGGGTAGCCCTCCCTCACCTCACAGATGCTGAGTAGGCTGCGTGAGGAGGTGCTAGGTCATACGCAGAGGGAGGAGGGCCAGGCAGTCTCACTTCCTTGCAGTTGAGGGCTGATGGCCACTGGGCTCTATTTCCACCCTGGCCTGAAGCCCTTGGGAGGCCATTGCAAGGTTTCTGATCAGAAATTACTATTTGGAAGCTTGAGTGGTATGGCTTGAGGAGGGCCGGCTGAGTCTATTCCTTCTACCTCAGTGCATGACCTACCACAGGCTTCTCCCTACCTAAATAGATGCCTGGCCACTCAAATTCTACATCGGGGCAAGGGCAGGTTCCTTAAAGAGGCTTTCAGCACTGTGCAGTGTAGAGTTGTGTACACAGAAGGCCCTGTGCTGATCTAAAGCATTCCACTTCTTGGGAAGGGACATGAGGCACCCCAGAATGATTGGCTCACAGGTGCTGTAGCTATGTTCCTGCTGGGGTGGGCAGAGCTGGCTGGTGGAGGAGGGGAGAGGATTCCATGCCTACATTCTGCTGCTTAGAGTGCTCTAGCATCGCTAGTCTGTTCTGAGGCCTAAGGCAGAGGGGTGGAGGTGGGAGGTGGGTAGGGACAGGGTGAGATGGATACCACTCACACCTCAGGGCTGCTGCTTCTGAAATTTGCTCAGGCAGTTGGCCAAACTACTTAATGAGCCTCAGCACAGGTAGGCAGGACTATGTCTAGTCCTACAGGAGGGAGCCAAGCAGGTGGGCTGGCTCCTGGCCTGGGCATGGGAAGGAATTCAGAGGATTGTGTCCTAGGGTATTTCCCATGCTTAAGGACTGAATCTGGTGCAAGGCTTTCCCCTGATGCAGAGACAGCAGATGGCAGCAGTGAAGCCTGAACCATCATCTGGTTCCTTCGTCTCGCTGTGGCTACCAGAAGCGCAGACTGGTGGGCTGGTGATTCACTTGGTTATTTGAGGGCTGAACTTGAACCCCATGTTGTCAAGGATGCTGCATCTTAAATATACCCCACTCCCACCCTGCTCCAAGGCCTCCCCAGGAGCAGATACACTGAGCGTGCTGTCTAACGTTATGCCAAGCTGACACAAACTGGAGTTATCTAAGAGAAGGGAATCTCAATTGAAGAAAGCCCTCCATAAGATACAGCTGTAAGGCATTTTGTTAATTGATGACTGACGGGGCAGGGCCCAGCCCATTGTGGGTGGCGCCACTCCTGGGCTGTTATCCTGGGTTCTGTAAGAAAGCAGGCTAGGAAAGCCATGGGGAGTGAGCCAGTGAGCAGCACTCCCCCATGCCCTCTGCATCAGTTCCCTGCCTCCTGGTTTCTTCCCTGTTTGAGTTCTTGTCCGGACTTCCCTCAGTGAAGGACTAAAATGTAGAAGCATAAGCCAAATAAGCCCTTTCTTCCCCAACTTGCTTGTTTGGGCATGTATTTCAGCACAGCGATGGTCACCCTAACTAAGACATTCATTCCTCAGGAATGGCCAACCATGGGTAGTTCCACTCATGAAAGTGTGAGAGTAGAAAATTTTAACTTGGCCCTAAATGCCCTTCTTTGTTCCTGGACCGAGAAGTGCAAACAGTCCCTAACCATCCCCTAGTCACCACACCTGGGCACAGCCAATCACTGACTGCCCCATTAGAAAAATCCCTTACCCCTAGACCCCTTCCTGTTTTGCGGTTTTTGCCTTTATAAACTCTGTGATTCTGCTGCTCAGGGCTCTGCACCACCCCCTTGCGTGGGAGCTGTGTGCAGATTCCCGGTATGCCAGCTAAAACCTCTTGCTGTTTGCATCAAGCTCTTGTTTCTGTGGGTTATTGGGGTCTGGCGTCTATCCTGAGGAACGGAAGGTCTCCCCATCTTGGGAGTCCAACAAAAGATGTTGAAACTAAGGCATTAAAAGTCCTGCCCCATCAGGAGAATGCAACTTCTGGTATCCCACTCATAACCTGGATTCCGCAGAAACGAGGCTTGCCTTGTCAGCACAGAGCTCTTCATGCTGGGCAACAACACATTGGCCCTTCTTTCCCCACCAGTGCCCAACCATTAGAATGGGAGTGGAGATCAGGTACCTACTCTGTGGAGACATTGACAATGGTGGTCCGACCAAAGTGGCTATTCCAGTCTGAAAAAGAGAAGAAAGGGCCAACCTTGATTCAGGCTTCTATGCTGCAGGGGCAATGGCAGTGAGTGAATTCAAGGTTACTGAACAAATGCCAATGGTCTAGAGATGCTTGCCTACATCTGCTTTCCTTCTGATCCCCAGACTTGTCCCCAGCTTCCAGCAAAAGCATTGTCCTCCTGGGTGGTGCTGACTTGAGCTCTCATCTGTGAGACCAAGCGTCTGCGGGGAACCCCCAGAGCATGACTGGCATGTCACAGACACCCAGCACACCAACTTTGAGGGAACCAGCTGGCAGTGTTGCCACCGTCAGACTGGATGGCATTAGCAATGCTGGCCACAGTCCCGACAAGAAGCCTAAACTCCAGAAAATGGGACACTGTCACATTCAAACCAAGTAGATCCCTCTGGCCACATGTGTTAATCTGTCTGCTCAGACAGCTCCTGGCTTCATAGAACATCTAAAATTCCTGCATTGTGCTATCATCACCACATGCTAGGGCTTAGAATGAGAATCTAGAATATCAGAAACACCCCTTCTGGGTGCTGCAATCCTGTGCATATTCAAAATGCTGCAGTGAATGCATTCAGTTCTACGTCTGGCTGAGGAGAAACAGGAAAGACCTGAGGAATGAGGTAAAACTGGCCACTACCTGGACATGGAAGGAACCACTGGACACCAGCCTTCCCACAGTTCTGTCCCTCCCACAGTTCTGAGAAAGACACAGTTGCTATTCTCTGAGCTCCCGCAGAATATCAAGTGCTTGGCATGCCTCTCTCCCTCCGTGACCAAAACAGTGGAAGAAAGAGATTTAGAAGGTGAAATGCTAGGTTAGCTTGGGAGAAGGCATTTTTGTGGGAGTAAATGTGAGCAAAAGCTGAGGGAGCCAAGGTCTTTCTATCTCAGGAGCCAAGCTGCCCTGTTGCAATGAGCATGGGCAGAAGTCCTACCAGACAAATTCTACATGTCAAGAGCTGTATCCTCCAGGGTACATAGGGGGATAAGCAGGGGTCAGAGGCCTCTCCAGTGAGTCACACATATTCCAGTGGCACAGGAACATTTACAGACAGTTCTAGGCTGAGCTATGAGCTTGTGCTCTCTCAGGCCCCACATCAAACAAGGCTGTATCGCCTCCAGTTTGCACACGGGGGCTGGGGAGTGGGGTACTTCGGTATGGTCTGCCTAAGGACACATGACAACCGCCTTCCAGAGAAAGCACCAAAAGCCAGATTTCTAGACCCGTGGCGTCCAAGCTTTATCCAGCTTGCTAAGCCATGAGTGGCTCAGAGCCAACAGCCTGCTGAGCGCTGCTTACCCAGAACAGTTCCAATGTAGTTAACAGGCAAAATGATGCCCAGGGAAGGGATGCAGAGAATGAGGACATAGATGATGAGGTGGTACTGGAACATGATGTAGATGCGCGCATCGTCCCCACACCTGCTGATCAGGTCCTGGTCCCTGCGAGAGAGACGTAAACAAGAGCATTCCTCAGGTACCAGAGTGGCCACTGCTTGTGTGGGGATAGGGAGAGGAAGCAGTGGGGAGGCGAGCACCTTACTCCTAAGTTTTAATCTTGAGGAGGACACTGCCCTTCTTCTCAATGCCTCAAGCGTGCCTGGAGAGCATGTCAGTGGACAACGGTGCATCAGAGAGAGGCTATGCTCTAGGTGTACAAGGGAACCTAATGTGCTGTGAGTTCAAGAGGCAGGCAGCCCTCAACACTTCTGCAAACGTTCCGGGCTTGCAGTGCTGCTGGCAATGGATGCAGCAAAAGCACTACTGATGATTCAGATGTGCCCCTTCAAAAAAAGTCCTTAGCTTTTCGGTGCCTTCAACTCACTCAAAGGCAATACCTGAAACACAAGATGACACTCCACACTGCCCGGCTGACCCAAAGGAGAAAGTCAACAGTAGCCAAGTGTAGGGGAGGGCTAGGGTGCTGGGCGCTTCCCTCCATGGAAACTGAGTGTACACTGGAGAGCAGCTCGCCTCAGCTACTGAAAGCGAGGCACACCTATGACCTAGAAATTTCACTCCTAGGTGGCATCAAGCAAAGATATGACACACTTATAAGAGATACGAGTAAGACTCCATAGATGTCAGTGCACAGTCTGTGGGTGAGTGGGGGGTGTTTTCTTGTCAGCTAACAAAGTAGGAGGTAAGGGCACACGGATTAGGAGTTATGGTTAACCTAAACCGCATAGTGAGTTTGAGGCCAGCCTGGGTTACCTTGTCTCAAAAACAAACAGTAAGGGCTAGAGAGAATGGCTCAGCAGTTAGAGAGTACTGGCTGTTCTTCCAGAGGACCAAGGCTCAATTCCCAGCACCCACACGGCAGCTCATAACTGTCTGCAACTCCATTTCCAGGGGATCTAACACCCGCACATGGATGTATCTGGGGGCAAAACACCACATAAAAAGAAATCTTTTTCTTAAAGCAAAAGGATAAAAGCAACAAATTCTTGTACAAGAGTTGGAAAATATAAAGGAAAATTTTCTTCTATGATCTCATCAAACCTAAGAAGATTTTTAGAGATTTTTCTCATGTGTATTTATGCATGCCTCCTCTGAGTTTGGGTATATATCACGTGTGTGCAGGTGGAAGCCAGAGGATGTTGGGTCCTTAAAAACTAGAGTCTGATGTTGGTGCTGGGAACCAAACCTGAGCCCTCCAGAAAAGCAGCAGGCGCTCTGACGTTTAATTAAGCATTTTGAATAATTTCCCTTTGTTTCTTGTAGAAGTTTTTCTCGGTGTCCATTAAGGTTTGAAGTTGGTTTAGCCCCTCAGAAGTCCTCACGGGGTTTGGTGCCCACCATGAGGAATGAAGAACTTGGAAACTCGGTAATACTGTTATTGGCAGGGCCTATAGGTGAGCAGGTAAGAGTCTTAGGGTATAAAACCCATGGTAAAAAAATCACAGGACACATACAAACACACACACACACATGTGTGGGTAGGTGGGGCGTGAACAGCCACACACAAGCAAATGTGCTCACAAACATGTGGTCTCCTCGTTAATTTTCCACACCTACCTTCTAGGTAAGCTCATTGGTTACTCTTACCTTCAAGCATTCTAGTTTGCAGAACATTCTCGAATATCCAGTGCAGGATTCAGATTTTTTTTTTCAAACATTGTGGCAAAAAGCACATCTCTGAGGTGTTCAGTATCTAATTTAGAGACTTATTCAGGGCTCCTGATATTCTTTCGTGTGTAGTTAACACATGTCCTTGCCCTAGACTCGATAACTAAGTCCCAAGAATGGGGTCTTTGAAAATTGAGGAAGAAAGCATTGGAGAACAAGGAACCTGTCTTGCTGCAGGCTTGTGATGCCAGATCTGATCTTGTGAAAGAAAAACATGTCTGAACTGTGTGTCCAATGGTGGAGAGGGAATACTCAGAGGCCCTCCTGACAGAGTGGAGAGTTGGGCTGGAAAAGGCTAACAAAAGTTCCTTCTGGGCCAGGGATCCTGCCTCAGGCCAGGGCTCCTGCCTCTAGCCCAGGATCCTTCTCTGTACATTTCTATTATTCCCCAGAATAAGCTTCCATCCCTTTCTCCCTGTACAGTTCATTCAATTTCGTCCCTTCCTTCCATTTGTCTTGCTGTTTCTACTGTCATTCTCTTCTCTGTACACCCACCCACATCGTCCCCTTTAGACTCCAGCCAGATTCAAGTGTGTGTAGGTTACTGTAAAATAAACCAAGCCACTCCTTTCAACACTCTGCCATCCTGTTTTCCTCCAAGGTCTAATATCTCATTTCCCTCCTCTCACTCATCTCTTGGAAAGAAAGCTCTGCTCTTTGTTTCCACTCCTTGAACATCGGCTTACCCTAGATGGCTAAGGTCGACATCCTTCTCTGAAGGTTGCCAGCCTCGCCTGCGTGGACTTGTGTGATTTCATACCCTAGACAAGGCCGCTTCCTCTTCCTCTCTCAGCGAGTCCTCCCTGGGGCCTTTGCTGATCCTGCCCTAGGTGACCCATCTGTTCCTGTCACTTCAACTGCAGTCTCTAAGCGCCCATCTGTCGAGTCTAAATCCCTGCTCTGACCCACCTCCTAAGCTTCAATGCCGTTGTTTCAACAGCTGGATGCTCATCTCACATGCCATCATTTTACATTTCCTTTCCCATCCCCTGCTTTCACTATTCTCTACAGAAACAAGACCTCCACATCTTCCCTTAAAACCTGGCCATGGAGGCTGAAGAGATGGTTAAGATCACTGGCTGCTCTTCCAGAGGATCTGGGTTTGATTCCCAGCACCCACATGGCAGCTCAAAACTGTCTGTAACTCATGCATGTGGTGCACAGATATACATGCAAGCAAAACAATAGACATTCAATAAATGTGTTTTAAAAAAAAAAACTTGGCGTTTTAAGCTGGGTATGATGGCACATGCCTCTAATCCCAGTACTTGGGAGGCAGAGGCAGGTGAATCTCTATGAGTTTGAGGTCAGCCTGGTCTACATAATGAGTACCAAAACATGTAGGGCTATGTAGAGAGACCCTGCCTCAAATAGATAGATAGATAGATAGATAGATAGATAGATAGATAGATAGATAGATAGATAGATAGATAGATAGACAGACAGACAGACAGACAGACAGACAGACAGACAGACAGACAGATAGATAGATAGATAGATTGGAGGCCAATTTGGTGAGGTCTACATAGTGAGTTCCAGAACAACCATGGCTACATAGCCAAGGCTATGTAGAGAGACCCTGCCTCTAAATAATTAGCTAAAACCAGGCCATGGCCTATTGACTGTTGCCCCATGATTCCCTCCCACTGTTGCCCTGTCCACTTCTCTAACCCAGGTCACAGCCACCTCTTACCTGGATCACCAGAAGAGCCTCCTTAGCAATGCACCTTGACTACAGACTTTGCCAGCTGCTGCTCACCCCCACATCCCTGCCTGTGGGTCAAATCCCAGCAGCCTCTTTACGACAGGCACAGTCCCAGTGGCTCCTCTGGCACTGTTTCCCACCTTCTCCCTTCACCATGTAGCCCTGCTTCCAGCTATTCCAGAAGAGGTACCGTTTCTGCACTCTCTCTGCTCATCTCCACCTTGCTCACATCGGCCCCTCCATCTGATGTGTCCTCCACGAGCTACTTCTTTCAAGATTTTTTTTTTTTTATCCTTCAAATGCCAGCTCAGAAACCACACTTGTCTAGAGTCCCCTGGCGGGATTTCCTTCTCTTTTCCTCAAATGCCCCTTTGCATGACCGGTTGCAGCCACCCATTAGGAAGAATCCATCAGCGAAGCTAGCTGGCCTTTGTCTCTGAGTAGGCTGCGTAGGCTATCGCACACAGGGACTCTGGTTTAACAATCTAACAAAGCAAAACCAGAGGCGTGAAGACATCTAAAAGACTGCCCTCTGCTGGCCACATGCAGCTCAGCACAGAGAAGCTGGCTTTTGCCCCACAACTGCCTTACTTCCTGGGGACTGTGGTGAGGGAGGGGGGCACAGTGGAGGCCAAGGTCATACTGAGCCCCCAGTGGAGGTCGCAGTTCTAGGCACAGTTCAGTCTTTTCATGACCCAGCAAGAGTTTGCTGTGCCTTCTGGAATCCCAGATGGGAGAGACAGCGCCCGGTGGCTCCTGAGGGTGTTTCAGAAAGGCCGACACAGGAACGGTGGGTGTGGGATCCGCACGGAGGCCAGCAGCCTTGGCAGAGGAGAGCAGAATAGCAGGGCCACCCAGGCCGCTAGTGCATGGTCCCTGTGACAGCTACTCTTGGTTGTCAACTTGACTACATCTGGAATTAACTAAAACCCAACCGGCTGGACACAACGGTAAGGGATTTCTTAATTAAAAACCCACTTCAAATGGTAGATCTTTGAGGTGGGACAATCCGTCTTTAGTCTAGGCCACACCTTCTGCTGGCAGTCTATATAAATGACATGGCAGAAGGAAACTCTCTCTTTGCCTGCTTGCTTTTGCTTTTGCTAGCAAGTCTATTCCTTCATTGGCATTAGAGCCTACTTCTTCAGAAGTTCCAGCATATACTAAAGACCAGCGGAGACATCCAACCATGTGGACTGAACAACTACTGGATTTTTGGACCTTCCCTTCATAGGTAGCCATTTTTGGATTAGCTGGACCACAGCCTGCCAGCCGTGCTTTAAATATGGAGAGAGTCACTCTGTAAGTTCTGTTCCTTCAGAGAACCCTGAAGAATACAGTCCAGGATTGTATATGAGAGCCCAGGACTGTATATGACTGAGCAATGGCAAGGAAAAGCTGTGCACACGCACATGTATGTGTGTATGTATGCATGAGTGTATATGCCTGTGTGCATATGTGTATATGCCTGTATGTATGAGTGTATATGGTTGCAGATATGAGTGTTCATGAGTGTACATGCCCCTGTGCCTGTTTGTATGTCCCTGTATGCATGAGTACGAATATGTGTGTCTGAAGCTCTCCAAACTGAGGGTGTAGCCAAGCTCACTCTAAAAAAATGTCTGTTCAATGGAAGTATCCAGCTGGTTTCAGGGAAACGAAAGAGAACATGTGTCTTGGGGTCTGGCTCTACAGAACTCCAGATGTGGGGGCGAGGAGTACAAAGACCCAGGCTCAGAGATGGGACACCTGCCCTTCTGCTCCAGATATTTGATCCTTCTAGACAAACATGATGTGTGGTGATCACAGAAACCAACCAGTCAGTGTACAAAGTAGGATCGCTTTTCCTGGAGTAGAGTCCACAGGCTTGCTTTTGCACTCATGGGAATAACGATCCTTCTTTCACATGGGGTCCTTCCTCGGCAGATAAGACAGTGGTGTCATGGTCAGAGAGCTGAGCTCAGTTCCCATTCACCAGCTACAGCCTTTTTTTTTCTTTCTGCTGACCTACACTATGGGAGGCTGGAAGCAGAGGAGGGTTAAACACTCAGGCCTGTCATCCAGGGAGGGACTGATGTCCGCCCCTTCATCTCACCTCCCCCATGCACAACACCACCATCCGAATCCCCAAGAGTAGCACTTACTTCATGGTTAGGCTGTTGAAGAACCAGGAGCAGAAGCCCTGGGGGAAAAGGAGAGAAACTGTGAGAAAAGCCAGCCTGGCTTACCTTGCCTGGCTATGGGGACCCAGGCAGCAAAGGGTTAAGTGAGGAGTCTCCTTCCACAGAGGGAGCTGTCTCCCTGGAAGTGAGTGGACATCCTTGCCATTCTAATACAGGGAACGGGGCTTGTGAGGAGGGCCAGAGGACCCCTGGATGGATGGCTGCTGCCCCTCTCTGTCTCTTGTTGCTTCCTCCTGAGAAATCTCCATCCCCACACACCTGTGGTCTAGTGCTGTCCATCAAATATGAGTTTGCCTTCAATGATCAGTTGGCCCATGGGAAAATGACCCTAAAGGAGCTAATTAAAATTCTCTTGGGATGGATATGAGTGTTGGAAGAGTCTCTCTCCTTCTGTGTGCCTAAGTGCCACGGACTGTGTAGTGTCTTGACGCCACACGCAGACAGCCTGAGAACAAAGCCAGCTCAGAGGAGAGAGGACCTATCGGCAATGCTGGACTTCTGGTATCTGGCTATGCCTGAAGCAGCTGTTTGTCTTGAATTTCCCCAAACTTGAGCCTTAAATGATCCTTTCATTGTAAAACCAGTTTGAGCGAGCCTGCGTCTCAGTGTCTTGCTCCGTGGAAGGTGCTTTTCTCTTGGATCTTGCTGTCTGGAATTTCTAGGTAGCAGGGAAAGGCAGCCTCAGCCATGGGAAGGTTGTGGGGAGCCCCAAGTGGGGAGTCAGCTTGGGAAGGCTTTCTACGAGGGTGGACTGGAGCCTGTGGCTCTCGGTTGCCAAAGTCGGGTGCCTTTATGTGTCTAATTCCCTCTAGGGTCCCAGAAGGTTAGCAAAAGTTTGGGCTGCATCTCTGGACTGGCCCCATTTTGGTTGTGTATATCTTTTTCTGTGAACTAGGTGGGCCTACTTGACTGGCAGATCTCTAGAACCACAGGGATTGGAGAAAGGTCTTCCCTAAAAGGAAGTAGCAAGGGCAGGCAGAAGAGTCAATTGTCCCTTGGCCCACCTTCCAAGTTTGGGTAGAAAGTGACCCCTCCTTCCTCTTAAAGCTCGGGTGTTGAACGTTTGGTCCCAGATGGCGGCACTATGAAGATCTGAGTGTGCTAAAATCATTCATGGGTCGGTCCATTGGTGGCCGTAGGTGAATGGGCTCTTACGAGGTGAGGAGAAAAGAGGGCAGCAGGCACACTTTTGAAGAGTGTATCATGTCCCTCTCCTCTCCTTCTCCCCGTCAGTAGAGGAGTCAGCTGAGCGTAGACTGAACCCTCTGAATCTGACTGCGCCTGAAAAAAAAGCCTTTCCCCCTGTAGGTTGTTAAGTTGTGACTAACACCATGTCCTTGAAACCAGCAGTCCTCAGAAAAGTAACTGAAATGCAGCCAGGGAGGCAGACACCCCCTCTCTTCTTAGTTCACCCTACAGGGAAGGGCCACCAGTCTGCAGGAGCCCACTCAGCCGAGGAGACTGAGTGCCAGCAATGGCAGAGTGTGCGCTGCTCTGAGCGCATCCTCGGCGCCCTCACTACAGAGGGCTGCAAGTGCCTGGCCCGCCAGAGCACTCCAGCGGGACGGCCTGGCTGAGAGCGCCTGGCCTATGTGCCACCTCCTGCACGTGACCTCCTCCTGCCAGAATGATTTACCGTCTTGTCTTTCCTTCTCTCTCTCTTTTCTCTTCCTTTCTTTTCTTTCTTTCTTTTTCTTTCTTTCTTTCTTTCTTTCTTTCTTTCTTTCCTTGTTTGGCTTTTAAGGCAAAGTCTTACTATAGCCCAACCTCCTTAGAACTTCCTGGGGTATTTAGGCTGATGGCAGGCTTTTTAATTTTTAAGGGAAAAAAAATCTTTTTATCATTGCAAAACATACACACATAGACACAGGGCAGTCTGTCTGAAAATAAGCCTGTGTGCCACAATACGAGGCAAGTGTCACCATCTTCCTTTGACCTTGAGCCTCCGAGAGCCAGATGACACCCCTGAGGCTTCATATATCGGATGGGGCATAGCCTGACAAGAGGAAGAGCTGGGCTCTTCACGGGGTGGCCACAGTAGGAATGCGCTCCCACTCGCCACAGACAAAAGATCGGTATTGTGCTAATTATAACATGGGACTGGGATGTTGGGGTGACTGTGGGAAGCAGACACAGGTGAGGGGTCATTCCAGACAGGGTTAGGTATGTTAAAAAAAAAAAAAAAAAGGAATGCTTTCTCCATGAGCAGAAAACAGAAGTTCTGAACTTCTATTGGTTGGGGTAGGTCAGGGTCATATGGTGAGGGGACTCAGAAAAGGGTTGAAGGAGAAGGAAGGAGGAGGGTAAAATACATGGAAGGTTCTGAGACAGGAAAGAGCAACTGTTGAGACACCGATGGGGACATGGGGCAAGGGAGCAAACTACCAAGCCGTGGATGAAAGACATCTGCGATGGATTGGAAAAGCATTGAGAAGATGCTGAAAGCAGGCACAGGGACAGCAATGTCTCAGTTCACAGGCATGGCTCTGGCTGCAGATGGAAGATGGATGGAATGGGAACAAGGGAGGACCTCAAGGGATTACTTAGAGCTGTGGAAGTCATCCAGGCGAGAGACTGGAGGAGGCCTGGGAGGGCTGGTTGGGGAGGAGCAAGATCGGGAAGGTAAAAGCAACACAACTTGGGAAAGGAATGGGCCATGCTCAGGTGCCTGGGTAAGGGCAAGGTGGTGGCAGGAAAGGGCTTCGATCAGGGATGGGTGGAGGGTGTCGTGGGATGTTGTAAACATAGTTCCTGAATGGCATTCATGTGGAGCTGTTTTCCAGGTCACTGGAGAAGAGAGACCGGAGGCCTTCAGGTCTAGCAGGAAGGAAACGTTTAGTTAGAACTGAAGTGATGACAGTTGAGGCTGTGAGAATAGATGCCGTGACTCACAGGAGATAGAGGGAGGGGGCTTGGGGCAATCAGGGAACTATGACAGTGGAGGACTCTGCAAAGGGGTCAGAGGGATAGGAAAACAAACAAACACCTCATGGAGCACGTCACAGGCGCAACCGATGTACCTGTTGAAGGCAGAAAGATGCCGGCAAGTGTGCCACACTTTTTTGCTATTGTGATATAACACTGTCACCTACAAACGAGTTGGGTCATACTCATAGCTATCCTGGGACACAACGTGGCCCTCGGCTTACACTTTGGACACGCCTCTCCAGATCACTGGGGCTTAGAGGCAGTGGCAGAGAGCCACGGATAGCCTTGGGGCTCCGGTGGAAGCAGAGGGTGATGACACATTTGAGGAGGTTTGGGAGAGGTGAGGAAAAAGAGCACCGTCTCTTCAGCTGGGGAGGCTGGTGGAGACGGGCAGTACGGCGGTCGAGAGGAACACAGACAGCTGATCCGCTACCTCCCTCCTCCATCAAATCTCTGCTCAGACGTCATGTTCTGCCCAAAACCACTGTTTACAGTGCTGTTCCCACTCTTCGCTATCACAAGCCTTTCTTGTTCCCCCTTTCCATCCTGTGTCCATCGTTATCCTGTATACATCTATCTGTTTGTCTCCCAGCCCTGGAAGAAAGTACCATGAGGCACGACATGGTCCACGGTGTCTATTGTCCAGCTCCCTGTCCCAGGATAGAAGTGGACAAACCACAGCTTCTCGTGGAAACTGGCCCAATGGATGGCCAGGGCAGAATTCCACAAGGAAGACAACTTGGAACACGGGCTGTGTGGGGTAGGGCCGGATAAGGTGGAGACACCCGGCGGGGTGAAGGAAGGTAGGATCTAGGGATGACTAACACTAGTATTTCTGGTAGGAAAACTGAATCTTGGGAAGCTGAAGAAGCACTTGTTACTGTGTGGCCTTACCCGGGGCAGAGGTCCCTTGGGGCCCAGACCATCCCCAGCACTCACCTTGTCCCTTCGCTCCACCTCCAAGGAGATCTCTGAGGGAGAAGACTTCTCACTTTGCTCCCCATAGATCAGCGAGGTCAGGCTGCCCACCAGGAAGGGTGGCAGGGAGGTGGGAAAGGAGAGACAGGTCTCAGACGCCGGCCCTGCTTCCTCCCTGTCCCCTAGCTGAGGGGCAGCAGCCGCTCTTTTGCAGAGCTGTGAGCTGCGGGCCTCAGCTTCGAAGCTGGACTCACAGCTCTGGTCTGAACAGAACCACCCCTGCCACCAGGTGCATAACGAACTTGGAGAGTCGAGCTGCGGGTTTCCAGAGAGTCTAAGACCGGACACAAACATGGCTCCGTGCCCAAAGATGGCTACCCTCTATGTTCCTGTCCCTTCAGCGAGGTCAGTGCAGGGCCGAAGCCAAGGGACAGGATACCACTGGCAGATAAGGCACTTCCAGCAGCTTTGGCACCAGGCAGCGTCCCCCAAAGCGGCAGGGCACTCGCCATTCTCCCCCTTTTACCTGTCATTGTGTATCAGCAGAGCCAGGCGCCCATAGTCCCACGCAGCTTTCCGGAGGAAGGAATACAGCACGACAACAAACTGCAGACCCCCCCCCAAAAAAAAGCAAATGGAGCAGGAGAGTTTGCATATGCCTCCTTCAGCACCAGCCCCCTGCATTCCCACGGGGGATGCCCTACCCCTGAGGTCTACAGAGTGGTCCTCCCCAATCGAATGATAGGTTTTGTCTTGGGAGAAGATGTCCCCTTGAACTGGGCACTTCCTGACAGAGTAGACAGTCAGCTTGTTGAATGGAGGGACTGAAGGTGTGTTTAGAGCAATTAAACAAGAATACCCCCATGACAGCGTCAGCAAGGGGCCCGAGAAGGAAGGCCCAAAGGCAATGAGCTGGTTTATCTTTTTTTAATGGTGTAGAGAGAACCCCAGAAATACTACCTGTTCCTCCAACCACAAAGCCCTCCCACATGGGTCACCCAGGCCTGACAATTGCTGTGGCTGGTGTCCTCTGGACAAGTGAGATCCCCACTGTGTTCTGTCGGAGCTGCACAGCTTACCCTGGCTGAGACCTCCCCCCCCCCCCGCGTCTCTCCAATGGCACCCAAGACTTACCACCCATAAGATGATGTTGAGAACGAGTACAGTGGGGATCCCCCCAAAGGGCTGCCCCTGGAGGACAGTGCTCCGGGACTGGAAACACTCATTCACCGTCATGTTGCGGAGCTTCGGGCCCATTCCCTCTGGAGAGGCAGACATCCTGGGCACACTCGGGCTCTCAGCCAGGCAGAGGGTCTCAGTCAGACTCAGGTACTGCTCCCCACTCTGCGAAACACAGAAAGCTCCTGGGCAGTATAGGGACATGCACTGAGGGCGTCACAGTCAACTAGGCAGGGGGACACATGAAACCCGAGGTCCAATGGTGGGTGTGGAACTATGATATCCAGAGAGAAGAGCTGGCCCATTCAGAGGTGCCAGCCTTATACCACGAGGTTACAACTGTCTCAACCCCATGACTGTGTAGACAGAGTAAGCCCCAAATCCTTGAGTGATTCTTCATTTTGTACTGCTTGGTCTAGGAACGGGAAGCCCTCTAAGGATGCAGAATGCCTGGTGCAGGGGATTGACTCAATAAACTCCTTGTCTAATGTTATTTAATGTGTGTGTGTGTGTGTGTATGTGTGTGTGTGTGTGTGAGCCTTAGATGTCTTTCTCAGGAATGCTTTAATCTCTTCTAGACAGGGCCTCTCACTGGTTGAGAGCCCATCAGTTAGGGGAGACTGGCTCTTCTGCACACCCAGGGATTTCTGCCTCTCCAGCGTGGGGCTCACAACCACAAGGCACTCCACCTGACACTCTAACGTGGCTTCTGAGGGACTGAGCTTGGGTCCTCACACCTTTGAGGCCAGCGCTTCGCTGACCCATGAGGAGAGCTATCTCCCTAGCTGGCAAATTCCCTGTCTTACATGCCTTGGACAGGAGAATACCAACACCTGCCCAGGTCCACATCATTTAATGCAGCTGTGCATCCTGGGATGCCCTCGACGCAAAGCCAGTCTCAGGCAGACCTCGCCCTACCCAGAGTCTCTTTGTTTTCACTCAGAAGAAGCCTCATTCATTCATTCATCCACTCATTCATTCAAATACATTATGACCAACTGCTCTGTACCATATGTGTGCTGGTTGCACCTCAATGATTATGTCAAATAAGAAGCCCTCCTTCGTTGTACCCTAGCGAGGAGGAACAGCAGAGAGTGTTGGGGACCACTGCAGGCTCCTAAGCAGAAACCAAGGTCTCCCAGTGTGTGGAGGGACAGACAGACTGTGGCTGGACATGGGATGGAGAGGACAGGTATGAATGGCATAGGTACACCTAAGTTTCAAGGGATCCTTTTGATTGGGGATACGGGGGTGTGGGGGGAGGAGGAACAAATAAGCAAAGAGAGGACCCTCATGGTCCAGGTAACAACAAACTGGGCTCCCCTGGACGCAGGAGGGTAGTGAAAAGGGGCTGCACACTTTGGATGTGGAGCTGGTAGGAGTTCCTGGCAGACTGGATGGGGAAGTTGAAAGAAGGAGGGAGATCAGGATGACTCTGGGGTTTATAGCTCAAGAAACTGAAAAAAAAAAAAAAGATGGAGTTTCTGTCATGGGCTGGAAAGATGGAGAAAGAGGAGAATGCAGTACAGAGCAGTGACAGCAATAGTTTGGCTGGACATGTTAGGAAGCTGTGGGTGGCTGGGAGCCGTGACGCACGCCTGTAATCCCAGGCAGAGGCGGGCAGGTCTGATCTCTGTGAGTTCGAGGCCAGCCTGGTTTACAAAGTGAGTCCAGGATAGCCAAGGCTACAAAGAGAAACAAAACAAAACAAATCAACAAAAACCAGGAAGGAGGAGGAGGGAGAGGAGGAGGAAGCAGCTGTGGATGTGGATCCAGAACACAGCCTGGGGTCATCAGCAGGAGACACAAGCCACCAGTTTAAGCAGCTCTCAGAGGCGAGGACCCAGGTCACTGAAGGAGGGCTACAGAGAGGGAAGAGAGGGGTCAGTGTAGAAGCCAGTGACTGGGGAACAGAGGGCAACTGTCCCAAGGAGAGATGCCACAACCCAGGACAGGGCTTCGGTGGGGAACAGAGAAGAGCCTGGGAGTTGTAGGGAAGAGTGAAAAGGACAGCTCTCTACACCACAGGCTAGCACTGGGGAGAAACAGCTGCTCTGAGGGGCTGCTCCCGGTGGAGGCTGAGGAGTGTGGGTGCCTATAGACTCTGAGGTTCTGTGACGCTGGACCTCAGCTCTGACAATTCCCTCACGCCCAGTGAGCTTGAGTAAGGCACTTGAGGTCTCCATGCCTCAGTTTCCTCATCTGTCAAGTGAGAATGGTGACAGCAATGGACATGCTTGGCAGGGCTGTTGGGAGATTTGTGAGTCCTACAGAGCAATGCCTGGATCTTGGGTGGCAGCGAGTAAAGTCTGTGATGGGAGAGGCAGATGCGAAGTCTCAGGGGAAACAGAGCTGTCATCTCAGAAGCTCAGAAGGGAAGGATGGGAGTCCATGGAGAGCAGGAGCTGAGGTGCTCTGGGAACTGGGCTAACTCGCAAGAGTATGGGTAGACCTTAGATGGCTGCCGCTCTTAACCTTGGCAGAAGAAGCTTCCTTTCGCAGTGGGCAGCGGGCAGTGCAGCCTCTTAGAACTGGCCGGAGTGCGGAGACTAAGTGGCTCCTGGTGAGCCCTATGGGACCTCTCAAGGTTCAGGGAACATTGTAGAAGAGGGGACGGAAAAAACAAGAGCCAGAGGATGCTCAGGAGGGGTGCTCTAAAATGCTGCCCTCTGGACATGGCACGGCCAGTGTACTCCACAACACACAGCAGCTATGGTTTCCACAGTTCCTGCATAAAATCAAGCCAATCAACATTCCGGCATGGCAGCTGAAGAGCTGTTGGCAATTGATGGCTGCTGGAAAAGGGGCAAGCACCTTTCCTAGAGGGTGTGGCCACTGGTAGGCTGCCCATGCTCTATCGGGCTGGCGGGGCCCACATCTGTGCATATGCGAGACTCAGTTTAAAAAAGAGGAGGATATGGAGGAAGAGAAGGAAGGTTTGAAGGGTCCCGGAGAGACTGTGAAAGGGAATCTAGAATGAATATGATCAAGATACATTGTATGCAAATGCAAAACTGTCAACGAATAAATAAAATTACTTGCTTAAATAGTAGGAGTTAAGGACACAGTGAGATTCGCCTTGAAAAAGAAAGGAAACCATGAAAATTCACATTCGTACTCTCCAAGTTAGTGCCTAGCTGAGGTTGGTCTCTGTCGGCAGCTGCAGTTCTGATGATGACCACTTGGGGGAGCCCATGTCAAAGCAGAAGGTACTGGAAGGCGAAAGCACAACTATCCACCCACATAAACACATCTTTCCCACCCCATAACCACACACACACACACACACA